>JABTTQ020002946.1:0-623870 GCA_016081115.2 Rehmannia glutinosa | reverse complement strand
TAATCTAATTACAAAAGTGTTCAATTATCTTTTAACTATGTGATTACCCTCTTGGGTTTGTGTTTATTAAACACCTAAAGTTTTAAGGTCCCAAACGTTCATTTTAGCAGATATCGGAGAAAGTGTTAAACCAGATGTTATAACACATTGTAGAACATGAAGTGAAAAAGAACAAACGAAGAAAACATTTATCTACAAGTTATGTCAATTATGACGAAATCACTAGTTGAATATATACAGATTACAACTCGAACATGAATGAGTCAACTAGTCTAGAAAAACAAACTCCTATTGAGTAGATCTATTCTAAGTAAACTTGTTCATCCAAAATACTATGAGAAAATCTCAATAACACTAAAAAATTGTATGGATGAAAACAACACAATAAGACTCGAATCTGGATAAAGTGTTATTCTAGATGTTGCAGATACTTCGAACAACACTTTTGACTATGAATCTCTTTAATGCTCAATGTCTTGTTGCTTTTCTCTCGACTGAATCTCTCGTGTATTGCTCTCTCAAAATTCGTGGTTCTTTGTGTAGAAAAACTGAATGGCCGATCCTTCATTATATAGCTTTGGAATTCTTGAATCCCAAGAGTTTTACAAGAATATGGAAACAAGGAAAATACAAGTATAGTAGGAATATGATTCTATAAGTTAGGAAATAAGATAATACCTACAAAGAGTCCTAACTTACAATCATATTCGAACTCTAGCATAAATAAGAATCCTAAACTTATCAATACACAACATTCCAATCTAGATATATACAAAATAAATATTTCCATATTAATACAAATCCAATATTTTTGGAATAAATCTTTCCATATTAATTGAAATTCCATTTTTCACATATTTGTACTATAACAATAATGTCTGTATTTTAAGTAATTCTAGCAACAATGTTTACAATTTCAGTTACCTTTTACCAGCTAATCTAACAAAACTATAGTTTAATAAAAAGTTCGAAAAACAAATCTATAAATTATTAAACTTCAGTAAATTAATCGCCAAAACATATTTACTAACATATTTATAACTTCTTTTCAGAAATTATCAAACTAATTTATAAATCTTCAAACCTTCAAATATCAATTGTGGAATCGAGAAGACACTTTGGCCATGAGCGGCAAAATACACCTTGGAGCGAAGAAATGAGAAAAAATCAAAAAGAAAGAACGATAATAACATAAAGCAAATCCAGGAAGAAGCAAGAAGAAACGAAATAATAGAAGAAGAAGAAGAAGAAGAAAGAATAAGAAAAGGAAAAGAAAAGCAAGAAACTAAAAAAGAAAAGAAATAAACCCTAGTAAAAAGAAAAGGAAAAATTGAAAAAAAGGTTTCTGGAAAGCAGATTTGGAAAGTGATTTAGGAATGTAAATTGGATGTACTGACCAAGGCTCCTAGAGAGCGAGGTGAGATACTTTGTTCGAGGTACTGAAATAGAGAACACGTTAAAATTTGCCAAAGTGTGTTGGGAAAATTTATGTATAGATTTTGATGATGCCATGTAAAACTTAGATTAGGAAGTTGGCAACCCATTTCGAATGTAATTCAACTTGTAATAGATAAATATGAACGAGTTGAAGGCAACCAAGTTGAAGATTACAAGACTCGTGAAAGATTGAAGTGAAGAGCCACCAAGTGAAGTGAAGTAAAGAATCGATCCAAGTGACTAAAAGCTAACTTAGTCGACTGGTCGACAAAAAAGTCATTCGAAAAATGATTGGAATCGAATGTCAAAGGGTATGCGAAAACAAGACTCAAAGAAGGCTGAAAGAGATCCGTTGTCAAGACAAGTCAAGGTTTTACTGGAAATAGGCATGTGTCAGACTTACAACAATAAGCTGTTTTGTTAAAAGAGTGCAACAAGCAAGGGACCAATATGAAAAGCGACTGAAATTCTGCAGAGTTTAAGGAAAGGCTGCAGAGCATTAAATTCAAGGTACGATCTCCATAAATGCTGCAAGACAAAACAAGCCAGCAACCTATGAGTGTGAGTTGAAAAATGTGTATATCTCTTCAATGGACATATTTTCAAATGTGCACTATAAAAAACTGAGGAAGCAAGTGAGAGAAGGTTATCGAGTTTAACACAAGCATACAAACAATCAAGCAATAACCCGCAAATATCTCTCAAGCTTTCAAAGAAGTACTCAAGCCTAAATTCGAATAAAATCGATCCAACACACTCAGTGAAGGAAACACAACATCATCAATTGAAGAGGAAAAATTATTTTCAAGAATAAATGGTCTAATCTCCAAGGTTGAAGGAGAAGTAGTGAGGTTCCATCGAACCAGAGCTTTGAACATGTTGGAGGGCTATGTGATCAAGTCTAAAGGTTTGAAGGGAGTTGAAGTAACAGTACGACTATCTTGTGAAGAAGCTCGATCCCGAGCAACAATGGTATGTGATCAAAGGCGATTGATCAGAAACCGCTTTAACTAACAGTCAAGTTACCTACTGGATTCCTCTAGGAGTTGGAGAAGAGTGGACTAGAGAAATTACCTCATGCTCGAACCACTATAAAAACTGCTTGTGTCTATTTACTTTTCTGCGCACTTTAATTCTTGCATTATTTTTATATCCGATGATAAAGTTAAATTGCTTAAGTCTGCTGATAATAACATTACTAAAACAAGTGTTGAAAAACGTACTTAAAACTCTTAGGGGGAAAAGTCTTTCGCTGACAAAACCAAGTCAACTGCATTTCTAAGTGTTAGATGAAAACAACTAAGTTATACTATCAATAGCTCAGTCGAGTCTGTTAAGTGGGTAACTTTGTTGTGTAAGCCAACCTAGTCATCCCCTCAGGACTTAGGCTGAAATTATTTAAAAGGACTAAAATCGAAAAGTTGGTAAAGTTTATTCACCCTCCTTTCTAAACTTTACACATCACCCCTTGGGACCTATAGGGTGGCCCCCAGCTAAGGCACTATGAATCTTAAGTCAGAATCAGATAATTGAGGTACTTAGAAAGCTAAAGAACGAGATAATTTAGAATGATGACAAGTTACAATTTACCTTAATTTTCATGGCGTATTTATAGTATTGTTCACTGTGAAATACGGATTATCATACACTTGGCACTTCATCTATGGTGGAGAGTTCACGGATCCGTGTTGGCCGTCCCGGTCAACACTTTTAAAAACAAGACAAAACATGACTGGGAGTAATGAAAAGTTGAACGCACAACAACTCCATAAAATTTTGTATTGTTCATTGTAGGTATCAAGCAACGAATTAACCAAGCCTCAAACATCTAACATAGAGCACATATTAAAGAAACCATGGTAAATGCTAAGAATTACACCTCACAAAGATCAAGTGTATACTCTCATCTCGAATGAATATAGGACGTGTTTACGCTCAATTCAATTCAATATTGCATAATTACCATAGGCTTGCAAATTGTCTCATATCTCCGCCACTAGGATGTATGCAAAATTGTGAATCAAAAAGGACTTTTTTCCTTTGGTTGTAATGAAGGCCCTTTGGTTGGGGTAGGAAAATATGGATAGAGTGACTCAAACTCGAGCGTATAGACCGGTGAGCATATAATTCATCTACATTAAAGCTCAATATGCTACTCAAATCACCTCTCATTTTCACCAACTCTTCTTATCTCCATCCCCTTTATTTTGTAAACTCAACCATTCACATTACAATTCTTAACCTCCAAGTTCATTCAATGAAAACTCATACATCGATCTATTTTTTTTTTTTACTCTTATATGAGTTTTCAACATTTCATATCTCCTTTTTCTTTCTCTTTTGTTCTCATCAACCAACTATAACATCACCTTCTAACATTTTGATTTCACCCATTCACCCTTATTCAATTCCTTTACTCAATGCTATACGCTCAAGTGTTGGGTAAAAGATTTATCAAGTTAAAGCTTGAATTGTGGCTATTAAAAATTAGGCAATAGGCTCAAGTTGGCTAACTAGGGATTTCAATATCATCATTAGGTAAGCAAAAGGCTTGAAGGGCTAACAAAATGGCCTTTGATCATTTTCACAATTCGCATACAACATGTGACATTGACAGAGATGCCAGAGCAAGTTCTAGAATTCTAACAACATGAATGATACACTCAAATTACAAACAAGACTGCACAAAATAGAAGCAGTAAAGGCTCAAAATCTCACAAGCTTGTAAATACGTAATTCAAAGCATCATACCACGTTCTCAATATCCATATGCTTAAAGTCATCTATTCATGGCTCAATCAACTCATACTCGACACCCAATCCAAACAATACAAAATTTTCAAAAATAAAGCACGAGAATCTCAATATCGGTCAACTCACTCTCTAAACTCTATGAAAGCAATAAACGTGTTGAAGATGTAAACGTGCTTCTAATGCAATGCAACCTAAAATGCTCTACATGCAACTATATGAAAACACACAAAAATGCAATTTTTTTTTTAATCCACACATTTCATATCAAAATAACTATCTCCCCCAAACTTAAATGAAATTATATCGCACGTAAGATAAGATAGAATTTCAATATAAAAACAAATGGATTTACCCGATTCATTGTGCGGGTGGTGGCCCTCGGCATCTCCTCATATCGCTAGGACTTCTTTCTTCAACCATCACTTCAAATTTTGTACCTTAATATTATCTCATCCAATTTGTAGGACGCACGGGGTCATGCGCCTTGCGCACGGGCTGCCCGTGCTTCATCATGCCGGCCACATTATTCCTCCTCCCGGGCATGCACATGCGCCTAGCACACAAAGTCACCCGTGCATAATCTTTGTACAACAACACTCAGTTTTTTTTTTACAAAAAGAAAACAAACAAAAACAAAAATCACACCACAAACCGTTGGGTTGCCTCCCAACAAGCGCTATATTTAACGTCTTTAGCTTGACGCTTGTTTATTTCAGTTCGTACCACCTTTGAATGCATATATTAGCTGTTTTGGATCGTGGTCAAGAACCATTTTTGCTCTGTTTGCATCTAGTAATGCATACTTGGGCTTTCCAAGCAAGTATTGGAGTCCTGATGTTGGAACACTTTGATTTGAATTATGCTCATGTTGTCCATGCGTATACGCATATTCTGTGCTTGTCTCATTATGGAATAGTTTTCTTATATCTTGCACGCAATGCACGGGCGTACACACATGGTTCGTGTGTTCCTTGTCCTGTTTTTGCTCCTTTTTGGTACCACATACGGACTGAAAGTGCATAAACACACAATCCGTGTTTGGTTCCAAACTTTCTTGCTTTTCCAGGATCTTCAGCTTCTCGTATTCCGGTACCACTCCTTTGATGAATGGCACTAGATTGTTCCTTTGAGTTGGCTTCGGTGGTGCTCAAAAACTGGCTCTTTTGTTGTTGTCCACCAACAATTGTAACTAATTGGCCCATTTGAGTCTCGAGATTTTTCAATTGTGAAACTATAGTATTGGCCAATTGTGTCAATTGCAACTTCATCTTGTCCATCTTTGCTTCGTTCTTGGTAAAGATATTTCTCATTTTCCTCATAAATAAATTTATTTGACTCATAAATGAAGTCGTTTGATTCATGAATGAAATGAGGCGTCTTCCAAAGATGGTTTTTGCCTCCGCATCGGTAAACCCATTTATTACATTGAAGCTTGATGGTGGTGGAATCACATTCTCCGTATTAGCATATGAAAAATCTTCGTAATTCCTCCAATCAACAATAGTGTATAGGAGTAGGATTATTCCAATAATCGTAGAAATTCCGATTATTGAAATAATTGACTTCTTCCATCCGAACGGTGCACCTATACCAATTAAAAGAAACAAATCAAGCATTGTAGAAGTAGAATTTACAAAAGAAAAATGAAATAAAATAAAAAAATGTCTAAATTAAGAATAATTCTATCTATCGCAATATTAGCAAAAAAAGTTGTATTAGTCCTCGACAACGGCGCCAAAACTTGTTCGCATTATTTTTAGCTTCACCGCAAGTGTACGGTGTAGTTTATAGAATAGGGTAAGCAAAGTCGTATCCACGGAGACTAATAAATTAATGCGCTAAGTATTGAACTAAGATAGCCTTATTTTTATTTAGGCGATCGAAATTGAATGATTGTTGTGGAAGAAAAGATAAGAATAACCACAAAAACACAAGATGAAAATAATAGTGGAATTACCAAGGAAATGAAATGGATTCCCGGGTTATGGTTTCAATTAATATTCCTCTTATTTTACGATTTAATCAAAGCCAAAGTTATTATCAATACACCTATAAGACGATCACAACGGTATTTTATCCTCCTCTTGAGATGTATATAAAGTGTAGATTGAAATATCTATGCTAGTATCTCTACTCAACATAAAATACACAACTCCCAAATGCACAAAAGATCAAATATCCTCACAAATATTCACAAACCTCTCGATTATGCAAATATTCATGTCAAGTACTCAAGATCTAATATTGAAACTCATCTCTCGAATTATGAATCAATATATCAAACATGCTAAATCATTGGCCAAATGATAAAACAAGAATAAGAACAAAGTACTCAAATAGGCTTCAATACAATAACTTCAATTAAGATTAAAACAATCAACAAGAGTTCAATTAATCTACTTTCAAAACCCGGAAATCACAAGAAGTTTAGCTACCCATTATAAATAAACAACTCATAGACAAATTTTTCATCTTCATAAGAAGCTAAAATGAAAGATTAAAGCACGAGATGAGAAAACTTAGGAAATGGATAATCTCTTGATTAATCTTCAATCCTCAAGCTCCGATTTGACCCGATTCTTCCCTTGATTCTTCCTGATGAAATTGATGTGTTTCTTGTGTTCTTGGGTGTATTCCCAGCCTTTCCTTCATACCCTAGATCAAGCCTCCCATTTATGTATTTATAGCCCCTAAAAAGTCCAAGAAAAAGGTGAAGAAACATAGTAATTTCCACTTGCACGGTCTTCTGGCGCCCAAAAATTTCGCAAACCGAGCCGCCGGCCAGCTGGTGCGGCGCCACCAAAAAAAAATCAATAGCCTTGTCTTTATCAGAACGGGCGCCGTAGGCTTCGGACGACGAAATATGCAGCGCCCGCCCGAGTTTTTCACCCACCAAATGTTGGAATTTGCTTTTGAGCCCTTCTTCAAAGTTGTAGCTCTATCTCTTAGCTTTCCATAGCCACTTGAATCATCTCAATATCAATTTTGTAGAGAGAGGTATGGACAAAATACTGAAACGCTGCCAGTGATGGAAATTTGGAGCCCAGCGTTTGGACGTTTCTTCAAATCAATCTCTCTTTGTTTGCTCATTTGTACTTCTTTTGATACACGATTCATTACTATGACTATAAACTCAATATAATTGGCTCTCAACATGGCTTGGCTACTCAAATGACTCAAAATACTCAAAAACAACACAAAACTCAAGTCTTGAAGCCCAAATCAATGGTATAAAACCAAGTGAACAATCCGACCCGACCCGAACTCTCGGGTCGACTTGAAACCCATATAAAATAGTCGCAGATCTTGGGGGCTTCTTGGTAATTTCCAGCCAGGTGAGGTAGGGATAGTAATTTCGATCTAAGCGAGGTCAATCTAGTAATTTCTATATCAGGAAAGGGGGTCTGGTAAGTAGGATTCATCTTACGTAATTAAACTCATAAGACAGTCTTATGCAAGTTTTTGCCCAAAAAAAACCTTGAGCGGAAATTTAACAAAATATGTTCTCTGGCAATCACAACTTTAAGTTTCACTTCTATGCTTGGCTTTTGCCTAATAAGAAATCACTTAGTATTTATAAATACTGTCTTGTGAATATATTAATCATTTTCACATATCACTAAACTAAATTGAAGGGAAGGGCAGACAATCACTTGGTAACCTAATGGTAAGATGTTCAGATATGTGTTTGGATTCGATTCCCACATAGCTACTAAAATAGGAGATCATGATACACCCTTTTGAAACTGAAATACCATCCGAATGAATATATGATTGCTAGACATTCTTACAGAGGAAAATATGATAGTTGTCATTCTTAGCTTATTAAGGATTATTTGGTTCCACTGATTAGACTTTCAACTAATCCGAACAGCATAAATTTCTTTTTGGAATAATTACAAAAACTACACTTTAAGTTTATTCTAGGGTTATTGATTTTTTTAGTACCTGACCTATAGGCATTTTGCTGGTTTGGCACCTGACATTTCCGAGTTACCATATTTTTAAGGACGAAAATACCCCCAAAAAATATAAGTATGCTCAAAATGAATTTGTGAGTATACTTATTTAAATTAAAAAAATCAATTAAAATTTTCATTAATTTAATTAATAATATATAAAAAGAAGTTTCTAAAAATATTAATGAATTTTTAGAAAATAATAATATTAATTACGTTAAATTAGTAAATTAATAAATATAAGTTAAAATTTAGTGGATAAAAAAAATTAGTTTAGTTAACTAATTTTAAAAATTAAAATGAAAATTAAATAATTTAAAAATAAAAAATAAGATAGTAAATATAAAAATTATAACAATTTTTTATTGATATATTAATTTTTAATTAGTTTTTTAATCTAATTTTAAAAAAATAATTAATTGAATTTATTTTATTTTTAGAATTAAGAATTTAATAATTTAATTTAAATAATAATAAGTTATTTCTTAATTAAATTTATTTTTTAAATTTACTAATTCTAATTAAAACTTGACTTTTTAACAAAAAATAAAAAAAATATTGGGGGCATTTTCGTCCTTAAAATTGAATAGGTACCAATTTGTAAAAAATATGAAATATGGGTACTAAAATGGTAACTCGAAAATATCAGTCACACCAACCAAGAAAAATGCCTATAGATCAGGTATTAAAAAATCAATAACCCTTTATTCTAGATACAAAAGAATCCAACTATCTTTTAAATTTGAAACACATCTGTGAAAGATAACTGATTTTTGTAATTAGGCTAAACTCTAAGGATAGTGTTTATAATTATCCTTTTCTAAAGATAGGCATTTGCGTTCGGGCATGATCCAATTCTCTTCTCCAAGCACAAAATGTTAATGATTGGCACGCTATAGGAATTACCATATTTAAACCGAATAAGATCTTCTATTCCAAGATGGTGTTTTATCTCCTATTCCGCCACACAGATGATTGTCACGTGTATAGGAATTACCATATTAATTTTGCCACAATTTAGGCGTGATTTATGTTCCAAAATTAATATGGTAATTCATATACACGTGGCAATCATCCGTGCGATGGAATATGAGATCCTATCCGATTTAAACACAATTATCACCCTACATTAGCATAATATCAATCACTCAATCATATATTCATATGGGATGTAGAATAACACTGAATGTAAGTATTAATTTCATTAACACCACCGATACGCTGCTATTTCTTTTTAATAAGTTGGGAGTACTGGTTGGATGAGAGGAGATAAATTTCAAAGAAATTGAAAGATACCGGATTCGAACCCCGGACAACACCCTTACAGAGGGTGAACGATACCACTTGAGCTACAAAATCGTGGTACCGATACGCTGCTATCAAGATGATTACATCTAAAAATTTCTATTCCCATAACAGGTTTTAAGTACATGCTACTGGTATGTAGAGTTTCTTATTCCTCCATTACAAAGTTGCAAAATGAATGTAAATGTCTTCGAGCTTCTTCAAACTTCTTCCAGTTTATCCTTTTTACCACTCTTGAAAAGCCTTATTCAACTTTCGCCTACACAATTTCACCTCCTCTTGCAATAAACTCCTCTCGGACTCGTGCATAAACACGATCCACTTCAATGTTTGAATCACTTCCTGATCGTGGATCTGTTTTTCCTCGGCCAATCGACGGTGCTGATTCGATTCCATTTCGATCGAGCTCTTTTCTTTCTGAAGCCGCGTAATCATGGCCATTGCTTCCTTTGCTGATGTAGTAGAAGCTTCCCTTTCTTTCTCAAGCTCTGCATTAGCTTCATTTGCTCTGTCCCGCTCAATTTTTATCAATTTTTCTCAATGCTGATATTCCATTATTTTCAGAATCAGGATGATTTTTTGATTTTTCTGTACTTTGCTCCACTATATAATTCCAGAATCTAAAAAAGACACATTTTCTAGCAAGAATTTTTTCTGAACAAAACTTATTTTTAATTCCACTATCAAATCGCGGAAAAGATGAATTAAATCCCTGGAAAAAGAGGCAGTGTACAGGGATTTTAACACAAGGCAAAGAGCAAAAACAGGCACAAAATTTGTGAAACTTCTTTAAAACTCGATAACAGGAAAAACCCAAATCCAAGTTCATAATCATGGTTTAAATGCTTCAAATGTGTGAAACAATCCATCAGAAATCTCTTGATATTTAACAACAGAGCGTACAACCAATACTAAACACCGATGTGTGTGTGTGTGTGTGTGTGAGTGAGTGAGAGATATATTGGTCGATCCCGAAAATTATTCCGCTCCTCCGGATTCATACTCCGACTGAACTCCTTCGTTGACCTGCACAAAAAGGGGGGCCGGAGGGTTGTTCTGGCGTACCCTCTCCGACGCTCAAGTCAGAACTCTATCGAATCGAAAGAGAACAATTAAATAATTCATGTGTAGAGGTAATGTAGAAGAGAAGAGGATAGAATACTCCCTTTATATAAGATTCTCCCAAGTAGAGTCCTAATAGAGTCCATATTCGTATTTGGGCCAATTTCTAATATTGAGGCCCAAATTCTATTGATCCAATTCAATAGGGCCAATTTAGGTCGTATAATATGTAGGAAAATATTAGTATTTCTTCTAGTACAATTTTTATGAATCGAAAATTGAATCGATAAAATTTGCAAAGAAAACAAAATAAAACTTAGCTCGAATCGTGTGTTCAACACACTATCCTTAAAACAGATTCGTCCCCTATTCTGGACGTCTGTTTCCCAGGATAAGACGAAAAACCGGATTACATATCACCAAAAATTAAATAGCAAGAGTTTTATGAGAGAGATAGAAATTCTTGTGAGATTTGTTGTGTATTACAAATGACAAATTAAGCCATATTTATAGAAACAAATATGACCCTTCACAACCAAAAACTTGACCTTTACTATTGCTAAGGTCATTAAAACTTTTGCCTTTTACTATTGATAAAGTTAAATTTAAAATAATTTTCTTCAAAAAATTTCTAACAATCCCCCACATGAAGAAAATTACGAAAATACAAAGTTTTTGTGATAAAATGCAACAATTGAATCTTGCATAGGATAGGTAGGTGTTACCCTTTGAACCTTCCCTTGTGAAAGCATATTTACCTTACTAGCTGATCAGTAGACGCGATGTCCTTGAACTGCTTTCGCCTTTTGTATAAACGATGATATACCTCACACAAGATTCTTCCTAACATACTTGATTCTCATGGTTATGTTCATTCATGGCCCCGAACATACGCCCGGTTCTCAAGAAGGTTCTAAGAATCGAGCCTCACACAATTCTCTTCGAGCGGCCCCACTTCTCTCTCACATAGGTGATTCTCATTTAAGATAGCCCGTACTACCCTCTCGACTTACCGACGCACAAGAATCATTAAAAGCCAAATTACTTATCCTCTTCTCCACGGGCATCATCATATGAAACGGACAAGGGATAGCTCCCCATAGTGATCATAGAGTCTTTTACAACTAGGTTGTCCCTTTGAACCTAGATCTTGGGATCTCCAGTCAACTAGGTTGGGTTTCCATTGTATCAACTCATTTTTCTAGAGGCTTAAGTCTCATTCCTCTTAATGATTTCACAACTAACTCTCGATTCAACCCTTTGGTTAATCTGGATCCGCTAAATTATCCTTTGACTTCACGTAGTCAATAGAGATAATACCGATTGAGAGTAGTTGTCTAATGGTATTGTGTATACGACGTATGTGTCTAGACTTACCATTGTACATATTGCTCTGTCCCCTGCCAATTGCAGATTGACTGTCACAATGTATACAAATTGCTGGCACGGGTTTAGGCCATTTTGGTATATCTTCTAAGAAATTTCGAAGCCACTCAGCTTCCTCACCACACTTGTCTAGAGCAATAAACTCAGACTCCATTGTAGACTTTGCTATAACTGTCTGCTTAGAAGATTTCCATGATATTGTTGCACCTACTAAAGTGAATACAAATCCACTTATAAACTTAGAGTCTTTAATATCAAATATCCAATTAGCATCACTGTATCCTTCAATAACAGCGGGATATCTTGTATAGTGCAACCCAAAATCACGAGTATATCTTAAATACCTTAGTATTCTCACTATACCTTTCTAGTGGTCATGCCCTGGATTACTCGTGTATCTGCTCAATTTACTCACTGCATAGGCAATGTCTGGTCTTGTACAACTCATTAAGTACATTAAACTTCATATGACTCGTGAGTATTCAACTTGAGATACAGTCTCACCTCTATTCTTCGATAGATGTTTGCTTCTGTCTATTGGAGTTCTAGCTAATGGCGTGTCATCCTTACTAAATTTTCCTATAATCTTATCCACATAATGTGACTGATCAAATGTTAGTCCATTTGAAGTTCTAGAAATCTTCATTCTGAGGATCACGTCAGCTAAACCCATATCTTTCATGTCAAACCTCGAGTTCAACATATCTTTAGTGGATTTAATTATTTTATCATTATTTCCAATGATAATCATGTCATCCACATAAAGACATAAAATGACATAATCATTTCCAATCTCTTTAACATAGACACATTTATCACATTCATTTATTTTAAATCCACTTCTTTAGCAGTTTTCGTTGAGCTATACACGTACAATGAATTTGCAAGGCCATTCATGACTTAATTTCTACTCACGAAATTAGCATGTATCCAAGCATCCAAAGCGTTAAACGCTTGCGCATCAGTGTTATCCTCACTAAGCCGTGGATGATCTTTCTGCAAGAACTGTGTCAAGTTCAATGTGGTCAAGTAGAAAAATATTTTCTGTTGCTACTGCTTAAAATTCAAGCCATTAAACTTCTCCGATTTTTCACCATGATTAACCAGCACATTAAGCGTGGGGTTGGCTACAAAAGCCGGTATTGGCACAATAGGGTTAGACCCATCATTATTTGCTATAAAAGCCAATGCTTGCACAATGGGGTTAGACCCACCACTATTTGATTCAGATGTCATTTATGAAACAAATAATACAAGAAGTTTAGCACTTCGATCAATCGGAACAAAATCGATAAGAAAAAATTTATTAAAAATTGTTCAAGTTTTTATTATAAGGCCTTTGCAATTTTCTTGCACTCCGAATTTGCACAAGTATTAATCTATTAGTCCAATCAGTCCAAATAGTCCAAAGTATAGTCCAATCAGTCCAAAGATTAGTCCAATCAGTCCAAACAGTCCAAAATATAGTCCAATCAATTCAAATTGCAATTTTCCTTTCAATCTGAATTTGCAGAGGATATATATCTATTTCCAAAATATTTGAACCAATTACCGAATTTATATTAAGTCGACAGTAAGGAAATTTCTTTTCAAGTTGCCAATAGCAGCATGGACATTAAATTTTTTAGTCCAGATATTTAATGTTAAAACCAACTATTTCAATAATTAGCCAAATGATTCAAGAAAACCAACGTGGCAAAACGGTACAACAACAACAGTACCAACTTTTAGTTTTCTAAGTTGCCAATTGAGTGATCATAACTAGTAAATGAATACTAATTATGGTTTAGAAAGAACAAAGTCAGATTAGTAAGCTAATCCAAAAATTTGCAACATAAGTTTGAAATAGTTGCAGGTAAGGCAATAGCTTCATATAAACTGTAACGGAAGATGTGTATAAATCTGTTTTAAGCTTGTAGGAAAATATTAGTATTTTTTCTAGTACAATTTTTATGAATCGAAAATCGAATAGATAAAATTTGCAAAGAAAACAAAATAAAACTTAGCTCGAATCGTGTGTTCAACACACTATCCTTAAAACAGATTCGCCCCTATTCTAGACGCCTTTTCCCAGGATAAGACGAGAAAATCGGATTACATATTCCGGCGAACTGAAAAATTATGCCCGAAAATTATCACCAAAAATTAAATAGCAAGAGTTTTATGAGAGAGATGGAAATTCTTGTGAGATTTGTTGTGTATTACAAATGAAAAATTAAGCCATATTTATAGAAACAAATATGACCCTTCACAACCAAAAACTGACCTTTACTATTGCTAAGGTCATTAAAACTTTTGCCTTTTACTATTGATAATGTTAAATTTAAAATAATTTTCTTCAAAAAATTTCTAACATAATATATAGAGATGTGGTTGTCAGTAATGCTGCAACGGTCTCTAACCAAAATAGTAAGGGAAACAGAAGAAAAAGGCAAAAGGAAAATGACTTTGAATTTGAATGAATTTAAAATTTTAAATTCCTGCAACTGATATGTTCTCAAATAAATATGTATCCACGTCGAACAAAGCCTGTGAGGAGGTCCGGTTCACCTTGCAATAACTGTCGACACTCATCTAGGATTGTGTAATACTCCGAATCACCCAATACTGTCGATAACAAACCATCCACTATATATTTGGCATCCATTTCGATTACAACCTTATGTAGCCCCAACTCACGAATCCATAACAGAGCCTCCCAAATACCCAAGGCTTCCACTTCTCGAACTTCAAAAACACCTTGTACACACATATCGTTTTAGCTTCAACAAACCCACCAGCATCATTTCGAAGCACAAAAGTCTGTCATGTTTAATTTGTATTAGTACAGTGATTCTGATGTATTAGCATTCATATTTAGAACAAATTAAAGATACATTTATGAATTGAAAATTGAGTACATGACTCAAATTATTCCATTTCCATAGGCTCACCCCACATTACAGATTGTTGAATTTGAGTCTCACTTCCAAAAGCTGGTGAAATATGACCACTTTCCATGTCAAAAATCAACCATTCATCAATTCTATGATGAGTAAAATAAATGCAATTTTTCTTACACCCAACCTTACTTGCATTAACCCACATACAACATTCATCCTCAAGAAACAACGCCCTATCACCAATCCTCTCCATTTTCACCCACAAAAGCTTCACAATATCAAGCCTAAACACCCTCAACATCCTCCACAACACCAATCGATTTTCTCGATATAAGAAAAACCAACAATATTTCCCCATCCGATTCGACCAAATACTCCCTAAATTGCCTCGACAACTTAGATGGCACAACCCTGTTTGCACCAATTCGCGTGATTCTAAAACAAGAATCGATGTCCTCTATCACAACAACACTCCCCTGCATACTCAACAAGTAAAATTTACCTTTAAACCCGATCGCGTTACTAAATTGCATATTTTGGCTTGGAGCATAAGGCTCCTTAATGTTGCAGTTTTCTACAGTCCAAAAATGGTTAAGAAATTTGTCTCCAAAAGAAGGATCAAAAGATCTACAAAAATGGTTAAGAAATGATAAAGTAAATTTTATTGATAAGTGCTCAAACAACAAATAGAATTTGCTGTCAAAAATCTTATAGTGACTAGTTGCCATGTTGAAAATCCAAAAGTTTAAACCGTTGGATCAAGATTTGACACAGTACGACATCAAGGGTGATCGATCACTGTCTGGCGACCGGTGGTTTTACACACCGATCGGTTGCTATGGATAGACGGATAGTGACCGTTCGCTAGAGAAACAGAGAAGAAAAAACAAATATTTCAACTCTTCAGGCACCGGTCGCCCTCCTCCAAAAATCCTCTATGTTCTATTTGATTCTTTAACACTCACAGGTACGGGTTTCCCTATTAGAGCGACCGGTCGACCACTTCAAAAATCAAACAGGTTTAATGTGATCTAGATACGCTTCATTTGATAATTATCCAACGTTTAAAAATGTTTATTACTATTAAATTTTTATTTTCATTCAGTTTGTACGAATTTAAATTTGTATGAAACATACTAAATTGAATGGAGTGAGATTTCCTTAATCAAGTGAAAGATCAACAATTGGGGCCAACATCTGAACTTGGTCCTCTAATAAAAGTCTTTCATGTTTAATTTGTATTAATAAAGTGATCTGCAGAACAAATTAAAGATACATTAATCAGTTTACAATTGAGTCCACATGACACAAATTATTCCATTTCCATTGCCTCACCCCACATTATAGATTCTTGAATTTCAGTGTTACTTCCAAAAGCTGGTGAAATATGACCACTTTCCATGTCAAAAATCAACCATTTATCAACTCTATGATGAGTAAAGTAAATGCAATTCTTCTTACACCCCACCTTACTTGCCGTAACCCACATACAACATTCATCCTCAAGAAACAATGTCCTATCCCCAATACTCTCTACTTTCACCCACAAAAGCTTAGCAATATCAAGTCTAAACACCTCAACATCCTCCACAACATCAATCGATTTTCTTGACATAAGAAAAACCAACAATATTTCCCCATCTAATTCAACCAAATACTCCCTAAATTGCCTTGACAACTTAGAAGGCACGGCCCTGTCTGCACCAATTCGCGTGATTCTAAAACAAGAATCGATGTCCTCTATCACGACAACACTCCCCTGCAAACTCAACGCGTAAAATTTACCTTTAAATCCGATCGCGTTACTAAACTGCATATTTTGACTGGGATCGTAAGGTTCCTTAATGTTGCAGTTTTCTACTGTCCATCCCCTGTCAACACTTTCCCCCGGTCTATAGAATGCAAAAGCCGGAGAATTAGTGCCCGTTAGAACCATTACATTGTAATTGTCGGGATCCTCTGCAGACGGCGTTAAAATTGCAATCTTGAAATCAAGATTAGGATCCCAAGGTGGGAGATAACGCATACTATGTCTAGCAGGCTCCCATAAACATAAATCGGACAAGTTGTCCGCCATAACAACTATTCGTCCACGAAAACGGCCCTTGAAGTATAATCCAGGACACCATTCTTCGAACGATATTCTCCAGTAGTAATAAGACAAGCACCAATGATTGAATATTGAAGTTGGAAGGATGTGGGGATGCGCGTTGGCTTGATTTGAATCGCGCTGTTTTTCACGGATTTCGACAAGTTGTGGCCAATTTTGGGACTTGGAGCAATGCCTAGAGGGTGATCTCCATGACTTGGTGACACAACCAAAGGATGTGATGTTTTGCATTATATTTGGTTGTTTTGCAATCAGGCTAATGAGATGGTGGGGAAGATTAGGCCATATGTTTGGACTTGGGGTATCTTTTTTTCCATTTAATAGATGATTTTTCTTCTTTAATGCTGCTTTTTGAGCCATTTTTGGTTTGGTTGGGAGGATTTGAGATGTTTGAATTCTAAAGCTTAATGCCCAGGCTTATATCTATAACTGCAGCCGTGGGATCCAAGATTTAGCCACATTTCATTGTTAAAAAATTGAAAGAAAATTGTCAATGTCTATTTGATTAATTTAATTAATAGCATTACCTTGTGGTGCAAGCATGAGAAAATAATACTTAAGTCAATTATTAAGTTGGCGTTTACTCGGCTTTGGTGGAAATTATTGAGTATACAATTAAATACTGTTGGAAATTTGGATTTGAGAAAGTGGGTGTCGTCCCGACTTTGACAAATTTTTGGTGGCTAAGAATTTAATTTTGGAGGAATTAAATTGTATATTATTGATCTACTTTCCGAGTAGATGTTCGTAGTATTTGTTATTTCTCAAAACCGAATTTCGGTGAGTGAGAAATTAATACACGAAATTGGCCACAAAAATGGTTATTATGAAAAGGGAGTTGAAATGATTTTTCTTTATCTCACATAACTTAGAAAGCTAAGTTTATCCTAGTTTAGAAACTAGAAGATGCTATTAGTTGGATATACTATAACATAAGTGGATGATCACAAGTGGGCCACACGCGCGCGCCCGCCCGGCCCGGCCTGGCATGGGCGTGGGCGTGGGCCTGGGTCGGGGCGGCCCGACCCTATTGGGCCCGGGTCCTAGTCCACAACACTTTTGTCACTCGAAAATGGGCTTGGCCCAAATTCGTGACTGTTGGGTGTTGGGCCGCCGGATGAACCTGGACATTGCAGGTGTTCAGATTCATAGTTGACTGATGGAGTATGTAACTCGTCAGATAGTGGGGTAGTAACCCCCAGATTGTGGTCATCAATGTGTTTGTAACACCTGGGAGTTACAAAGGAGGTTAATGCCCATTACCTTACCATGATTAATTCCCTGCAGGTGGAGATTTTGTTGTCTATAAATAGTTGGTTCCATTGCAGATTTCAAACACAGAAAATTGCATACATTCAGCATTTTTCAAAGGTGTCGTCGAAAGTGTCGTAACATTTCGTATCACATTTTCAACAATATTTCACTCTGCATTCGAGTCCAGCAGCCAGTTCTCGCTCCTTCGAGTTCGAAAGGTGCGTTTGTGTCAGGGGTGCTACTGTACACAGAGGACGTAAAGCCATTTTATCTTTGGGGACATTACGTCAAACCGTGAGCACTAGCCAGGACGTATTTGTCTTGCGGATAGAGTTCTACTCGACTCGGTTTTTTCCAGTTGTAATAGTCAGATTTCCATTTCCTTGTAATTGTTTCATTTTCTGTTTGTAAAGCCATTGTTGAAGGCTCCCATTGTAATCACTTTGTATACAAAGAATTTTAAACAATCGCAAGACAAATATTGATCTTCATGATGGCGAGCACAAGCAGGACCCCGATCATCCCTCCCGCTCAGGCTGAGAAACCCGAGAGTTCATGGGTTTCGACTTTAAGAGGTGGCAGCAAAAAATGTTGTTTTACCTCACTACTCTGTGCTTGGCGAAATATCTGACTGAGGACGCTCCAATGGTGGCTGAAAACGAGACTAATGCTGAAAAACGCGCTGCGTTTGATGCATGGGGCCAGGGTGATTTCCTGTGCTGGAACTATGTCCTTAACGGGCTTAGTGATGCACTTTACAGTGTGTATTGTGCGGTGAAATCCTCCAAAGAGATGTGGGAATCTTTGGAGAAGAAGTACAAAACCGAGGATGCCAGCACAAAGATATTTGTTGTCGGTAAGTTCTTGGATTTTGTGATGGTTGATTCTAAAATCGTGATGGAACAAGTGCAAACGTTCCAGTTGATCCTACATGAAATCTCGGCCAAGGGGATGGCCTTTCCGGAGGCATTCCAGGTGGTCGCGTTGATTGAGAAATTGCCTCCTAGTTGGAGGAACTTTAAAAATTATCTCAAGCATAAGCGAAAGGAGATAGGACTAGAGGATTTGATTGTCAAACTCAGGATTGAGGAAGACAATAGAAGAATTGACTCTAAGTCCAGGCTTCAGCCAATGGAGTCGAAAGCAAATTTGCTGCAGCATGGCTCGTCAAGCAATTCGAAGAAAAGACCTAAGAATAAAGGCAAGAAACCAGCAAGTGGAAAGTTCCAAGGGGATTGCTACAATTGTGGCCAACCGGGGCATATGACAAAGGACTGTCGTCAGCAAGAAAAAAATAAAACAAAACAACAGTCTAATGTCAATATGGTAGAGCAAAGGGAACTAACCGACGTTGATATGTCGGCGGTGGTGTTTGAAGCCAATTTGGTTGATAACCCGAAAGAATGGTTTGTGGATACCCGTGCCACTTGCCATGTCTTCTCTGAAAGGGATGCATTTTCTTACTACGTCCCGTCGACCAGAAGGAAGCTCCGGGAATCACGCCTCTTCTGATGTTGCTGGCGTTGGAACGGTGGTGCTAAAGCTTACTTTCGGGAAAGGAGTTGAAGCTGAAGGATGTGCTGCATGTCCCAGACATCCGCAAAAATCTAGTTTCGGGTTCATTGCTGGTTAACCATGTGTTTAGACTAGTTTTTGAATCTGAAAAGTTTGTATTGAGCAAGTTTGGACAGTTCCTTGGTAGGGGTTATCTAGACAAGGGATTGTTCAAAATGAATGTAATGACTATACGCCGTTTAGGCGATGTTGAAATTAATAAGAATGAATCTTCTTCTGTTTACATTCTTGAGTGCTCTGATTTATGACATGTAAATCTGAATGCTATAAAAAGATTGGTAAATTTGGAATTAATAAATTTGCCACAAAGAAAATGTGAAGTTTGTGTTGAAGCCAAAATGGCTAAGTTACCATTTCATACGGTGGAAAAGAGCACTTCACCTTTAGAATTGATACACGTTGATGTGTGTGATCTAAAGTTTGTGCAAACTAAAGGTGGTAAAAAATATTTTATCACGTTTATTGATGATTGCACAAGATTTTGCTACTTATATTTGTTAAGAAGCAAAGATGAAGCCTTGGAGGCGTTCAAAAATTATAAAAATGAAGTTGAGAATCAACTTGGCAGTCAGATTAAGATAATTCGGAGTGATAGAGGTGGCGAATATTTTGCACCGTTTGAAGAGTTATGTACCCAGTCGGGAATAATTCATCAAACAACGGCTCCATATTCACCACGGTCTAATGGTATTGCTGAACGCAAAAATCAGACTCTTAAAGAGATGATGAATGCCATGTTGATTAGTTCCGGATTATCACAGAATATGTGGGGGGAGGCTGTGTTAATAGCGAACCACATATTGAATAAAATCCCACTTAAAGGGAAAGATAAGACTCCTTACAAATTGTGGAAAAATCGTAAGCCTTCTTATAAATACCTTAAAGTGTGGGGGTGTTTGGTTAAGGTTGCAATACCTGAACCAAAGCAAGTGAAAATCGATCCTAAAACGGTCGATTGTGTTTTTGTTGGTTATGCACTTAACAGTAGTGCATATCGTTTTATGGTACATAAGTCAGAAAATCCGAAAATGACAGTTGGTACCATAATTGAGTCAAGGAATGCTATATTCTTTGAGAATATTTATCCTTGTAAAGAAAGGATAAATGGAAGTCTAAAGAAAAGACTGTATTCAGATGTTGCTGGAGATGTGACTTCTGGTGTTATCACATCTGGGAACAATGCGTTGTTCTTTGAAGGTGTTGCTTGGATGTTATAACATCCGAACGACATCCGGGTACGACATCTGTTGTCATTTGATTTGTGAAACAGTTAATTCAACACCGAGTGGTGAAGAACTAAGACGGAGTAAGAGGCCAAAGGTGGTTAAGACCTTTGGACCTAACTTTCTAACATTGATGTTAGAAGGTGAGCCGAACTCGATTAATGAGGCTCTAAGTAGTCCAGATGCTCCGCTCTGGCAAGAATCAATCAATAGTGAAATCGAGTCCATTCTGCAAAACCATACGTGGGAGTTGGTTGATCTCCCTGCTGGTCATAAGCCTTTAGGGTGTAAGTGGATCCTAAAGAAGAATAATAAAGGAGATGGAACTATTGATAAGTATAAAGCACGGCTTGTAGCCAAAGGCTTTAAATAGAAAGAATGGTACGACTTCTTTGACACTTATTCCCCGGTAACGAGGATTGCGTCTATTCGGGTGCTTCTCGCCATTGCTGCTTTGCACAATCTAGAGATTCATCAGATGGATGTCAAAACGTTTATGAATGGAGAGATAGATGCTGAAATCTATACGGAACAACCTGAAGGGTTTGTTGCACCCGATCAAGAAAAGAAGGTGCGCAAGTTGATAAGATCCTTGTATGGACTGAAACAAGCTCCAAAACAATGGCATCTTAAGTTTGATAACACGATGTTATCAAACGGGTATAAAATCAACGAATGTGATAAATGCGTATATGTCAAAGGGACATCGGAAGCATTTGTCATAGTTTGTCTATACGTAGACGATTTGTTAATCATGGGAAGTAGTCATGATATTATCATGGACACGAAAAGAATGTTAAAGAGAAACTTTGACATGAAGGATACGGGAACTGCTGATGTGATCCTGGAGATAAAAATCAGCAGAACTCATGATGGAATTATCTTGTCACAATCCCACTATGTGGAGAAAGTGCTCAAGAAATTCAATGCTTTTGACAGTTCACCGTCAAAGACGCCCATTGATTTAAGTGTAAATATGGTTGCTAATGAAGCAGAACCAGTGGCTCGGATGGAATACTCACGTATTATAGGCGCGATCGATGTACATTACAAATTGTACACGTCCAGACTTGGCCTACCCTGTAAATATGTTGAGTAGGTTCATGGGCAATCCAAGCCACGAGCATTGGAAAGCGTTAACTAAGGTGTTAAAATACTTGAATTATACCTTGGAGTATGGGCTATACTACTCGAGATATCCGGTTGTACTTGAAGGGTATAGCGATGCTAGTTGGATTTCGGATTCGAAAGATTCTTATTCTACTAGTGGATACATATTCACCATTGGAGGTGGTGCGGTATCGTGGAAGTCTACGAAACAAATGTGTATAGCTCAGTCCACCATTGAATCAGAGTTTATAGCTTTGGATAAAGTTGGTGAAGAAGCAGAGTGGCTTCGAAACTTTTTGGAAGATATTCCATGTTGGAAGAAGTCTGTGCCTTCTGTGACGATTCACTGTGATAGCCAAGCAATATAGGAAGGGCACAGAGCAATATGTATAACGGTAAGTCTAGTCATATTCGTCGGAGACATAATACCGTTAGACAATTGATCTCAAGTGGTGTGATGTCAATTGACTACGTAAAGTCAAAAGACAATTTGGCAGATCCTTTGACGAAAGGACTGAATCGAGATCAATTGTGTAAATTGCTAGAGGGAATGGGCTTAAAGTCCACAAAGTAAAAAATAACCATCATAGTGGTAACCGAACCATGATGACTGGAGATCCCAAGAACTTGGTTAAATGGGGAAACTAAGCTATGAAGGTTAAGTTGTAACACTTGGAAACAATGTTTCAACCCATCCCTAGAGAGCAATGCCAAGTGTTGAACACCTGCAAGTTGTGGTGAGGCTAAGTCATTTGACTTTTAATGATTCCTACACCTCGTTGAGGTAGAGTATGGCAGGATACTCAGATAGGAGATCACCTATATAAGTGAGAAGTGAGGGCCGCTTCAAAGTAACACTTATGAATCCAAAGTGGTGTCCATGGCCAGAAACGGACACAAACGTGAGAACAGGAGGGGTTGACACCTTACTGTGTTAATGCTATTGTCTCGGTATACACCGTGGAGGAATAGTTCAAGGCATTACGTCCACTAGGCCGCCAGTGTACCCGATAGTATTGACTATGGAAGGTTCAAAGCCACAAGCTACCTATCCTGATGCAGTATTGTCTCTTGAGGACTGGTTGCGTGTCTGCATTCATGCATGCATTAATTTCCACTCATGTGGGGGATTGTTGGAAATTTGGATTTGAGAAAGTGGGTGTCGTCCCAACTTTGACCAAATTTTCGGTGTCTAAAAATTTAATTTTGGAGGAATTAAATTGTATATTATTGATCTACTTTCCGAGTAGATGTTCGTAGTATTTTTTATTTCTCAAAACCGAATTTCGGTGAGTGAGAAATTAATACACGAAGTTGGCCACAAAAATGGGTATTATGAAAAGGGAGTTGAAAGGATTTTTCTTCATCCCACATAGCTAGAAAGCTAAGTTTATCCTAGTTTATAAACTAGAAGATGTTATTAGTTGGATATACTATAACATAAGTGGATGATCACAAGTAGGCCACACGCGCGCCCGCTCGCCTGGCCCGGCCTGGCCGTGGGCGTGGGCATGGGCTTGGGCTTGGGTCTGGGCCAGAGTGGTCTGACCCTATTGGGCCTGGGTCCAGGCCCACAACACTTTTGTCACTCGAAAATGGGCTAGGCCCAAATTCGTGATTGTTGGGTGTTGGGCCGCCGGATGAACCTGGACATTGCAGGTGTCCAGATTCATAGTTGACTGATGGAGTATGTAACTCCTCAGATAGTGGGGTAGTAACCCCCGATTGTGGTCATTAATGTGTTTGTAACACCTGGGAGTTACAAAGGAGGTTAATGCACATTACCTTACCATGATTAATTCCCTGTAGGTGGAGATTTTGTTGTCTATAAATAGTTGGTTCCATTGTAGATTTCAAACACAGAAAATCGCATACATTCAGCATTTTTCAAAGGTGTCGTTGAAAGTGTCGTAACATTTCGTATCACATTTCAACAACATTTCACTCTGCATTCGAGTCCAGCAGCCAGTTCTCACTCCTTCGAGTTCGAAAGGTGCCTTTGTGTCAGGGGTGCTACTGTACACAGAGAACGTAAAACCATTTTATCTCTGGGGACATTACGTCAAACCATGAGCACTAGCCGGGACGTATTTGTCTTGCGGCTAGAGTTCTACTCGACTCAGCTTTTTCCAGTTGTAATAGTCAGATTTCCATTTTCTTGTAATTTTCCATTTTCTGTTTGTAAAGCCATTGTTGAAGGCTCCCATTGTAATCACTTTGTATACAAAGAATTTTAAACAAATACAATTTATACCATTGAATTATGAATATGTCGCATTCACCCTTTAATGTTCATCATAAGGTAACGAAAAATCCCATCTTAACAATTTAACATCGGTTTATGTATTCAATTCTGTAAACAATGAAAAAAAAACCTAGGATGCTCTCTTCTCCCAAACCCTAGGGCCGTGCCTTCATGACTTTTCCGGCGGCTTTCCCCAGCATTGGGATACAAGCCACCAATTATGATGTTTGTTCTGTTGCTACATCTTGATCTTCTTTGGTTTTCTCTTCTACGAGTTCTCCTATGTCTTATGTGGATTTTGCGGCAAAAGTTTATTCTATGGATCCTTCGAATCTCTTACTTGGGGCTGCCATGAACTCATCAAAGGTGGTCCCCTTGGCAGCGGTCCCCCCTCCTAAGGTGGTTTCAACTGTGGTCCCTCCCAAGGTGGTTACAACAATGGTCCTCTCCTCTCCTTCAAAGGCCAACACTCAGGCAATAGTGGTCCCCTCTCCAAAATATTCTGCTATATCCTTGGATTCATCTGGTGTAATGATGCCCCATGTATTCCCTATTGCAAACCCTACTTTTAGGGATTCTTTGGTAAAACATGCTAACCCTACTTTGGATTCTTTGATTAAACCAGCAAATTCTACTTTTGCTAATACTGTTCAGTGTAATAATATTATGATTGAACCTGTTAAGAATGGGGATTAATGCTCTGTTTCAATTGATGAAAATTTGTATCAACAACGTTTGAGGGAATTCTCGTGCTCTTTAATTGGTCGTGTTTTGATTGGTAAAGGGAATAAGCCATGGCCATTGCAACCCCTTCGGTCTAGACTGAGTGAATTGTGGAAAATCCAGAATAGTTGGACATTGATTCCCCTGGGCAAGGGATACTTTTGCCTTAAGTTTTCTTCTGATTCGGATCGTGTTAAGTCATCTTTACGTGTTACATGGAAAATTAATCCTGGAACGACTCGTCTTTTTCCATGGATCCCTGATTTTAACCCATATAAAGTCAATACTTCTACTGCGAGTGTGTGTGGGTGCGTATTTTTGAGTCAAGCATTGAACATTGGCATCCGAGTATTATTATAGGAATTGCTAAGGCAA
Organism: Rehmannia glutinosa; assembly: GCA_016081115.2. Lineage (NCBI taxonomy): Eukaryota > Viridiplantae > Streptophyta > Magnoliopsida > Lamiales > Orobanchaceae > Rehmannia > Rehmannia glutinosa. The sequence goes on along the minus strand of JABTTQ020002946.1, from coordinate 598,470 downwards.
TAGGTACTCCTGTTCAAATTGATGAAAAATCTCTTAATGGATCTTTGGGACACTTTGTGCGGGTCCTGGTGGAAATTTATTTGTCTACGCCCCTACAGGATACCGTGGTGGTGGAACGCCCTGGGCATTGTTCTTTTGTGTCACTAAGTTATGAGAAACTTCCCGAGTTTTGTTCAAAATGTGGTATTATGCGACATTCATTAGCGACTTGTCGTAATATTGTTACGGCAACGGTTCAAACTGATCCTGAACGGCCTAATTCCAAACATGGGCGTTCAAGGGTTCATAAGGAATATCGTGACGGTGATCCGATCTCTATCAAAGGATAAAGATAAAGTTGTTGCTTCTAATATTGTGGAACCTATTCATTCATCTAAGGATAAGGGTAAGGCGGTGGATAACTCGGTGGAAGATAAGGAACCTCCTCCCCTCCCATGGCTGCTAGTAAATAGTGGGCGGACTATGCCGAGGATGATAACTCTAGTGCCGAGGACCAACATCCTAATGGGAAATCTTTCGCTCTGGTCCAACCGCAGAAGGACAATAATGAATTTGTGGCCGTAAAAAAAATCAGCTAGTAATGGTAAAAATACCGGCCTTTTACGTCCTCAACAAAACATCCCTACTCGCAATCAGTTTGATGCTCTACAGGAAAAAGATTGCAGTTCGGCTCACATTTGAGAAAGGTATGCTGAAATGATTACAAATGATCATACCCTACCAAAGACGCAAGATAATCCGCTAGCTATTGTGGTTTATTCCAATGTTGTTGAATCAATTTCGCAACTGAAAGAGAGTGATGACACGGCTTTGGCTTCAGTTCATGATTCAATATCTCCAATATCAAGCTATCCTCTTAACTTTGATTATCAAGTTGATATAGATAAATTGGAAGCTTTAAAGACCAAGCTAAGTGACTCATCAACTACTCCGTTTAATATTCACTCATGTGATTCCTCAAAAGCTATGAAAGCTATGACAATTGCGGCTCGATGATCCTGGCCCGACATTTCACATGCTATATCCCAGTCAAATTTATCAGACCATCAATATGATACTCGAGCAAGTGCTAAAAAGACAAATGCAATTGTTATTCGAAAATCCTCTAGAAAGAGACGCCCTTCATTTAAATTGCATTCTTAAGTTATTTTTGTTGTTTTTTCTACAGTTTAGCATTATTTTTTCATTTACTACCTGATCGGCTTGTGATCAGGACTTTTTTCTTTATTTTTATATAATTCCATTTATTTAAAAAAAAATTTAATATGACATGAAACGGATAATTGGAAGTCAAATAATATTCAAAGAAAAAGAAAACTTTTGTTGATAATGCAAAATTATGATTCAACAACTCGATATAAAGACTTAAAAATTATTTAAAGGAAGTTAAAAATCCTAAGCAAATCCAAAAAATAAAAAGGAAAAAATCCTAAAAACCTAGGAAACTTAAAAACCTAGGACTAAATAAAAGAATTTTAGGTCTAGACATCTTATGTTAGTAATGAATCTTCTGACACTACAACTGTATTTAGTAACGCGAGTTTTCACTTGGTGATGGTTATTAGTGTCACAAAGTATATTACCTACGCTTTTCAAAGCGTCATAAGTTGCGTTGTTAAATTTGATGTCACAAAAATATATGTGACGCAAGATCTATGCGTAGGTAAATTGCACTTACTGACGTTTTTGTCAAATGCGTCATTATGACGTGACACTATTTTATGTCACAATTAATAAAGATTTAATATATTTTAAATGAATCTTTCCTTATGCTAAAATCGTTTTTAAATTTAGGGATGCTATTAAGCGTCTTTAAAGTCGCGACGCTTTTGAAAATTAGTGTCATTAAAATTATGATGAATTTTACATTTAAAGATCAATTGTTTATTAATTTTTGACTCATTTTGAATATGTTTGTTATTAGCCAATTATACACCACATGGTCTCAAAGTTACTCTTAAGACTTCAAACTTTCGATGTGGGATAGATATTCTAATTTTTAACCTTGTGATGCTTTTTAATAAGTGTCACTATTTTAATAACGCAAACAATAAAAGTATAAGTAAATAATTTTAAATATTTGGCGACAAATAAAAAATGTGTAAGTAAAAAAGAAAGTATGTCATCAACTTTATGACGCTTTTTAATAAGTGCCATCACTTTAGTGACGCAAACAATAAAAGTGTAAGTAAATTTTAAAAATTTGGTGACAAATAAAAAAATGTGTAAGTAAATTAGAAAGTGTCATCAATTTTATGACCCTTTTTATTAGGCATTGTCATTTTTAAAGGACACAAATAAAAAGGCGTAAATAAATTCTATAATTATCGTGACACCTATAAAAGAAATCGGTAATTGTATTAAAATAATGGCACTTCAAGAAAAGTGTCATTAATTTGACTAAAATGCTAATGATTTCTAGGTGTCACTAATTTTTATAATTAACATTTTTTTTAAAAAGCATCATTAAATATTTATTTATAATGACGCTTTTTGGTAGTGTCATTAAATTTAGGGATAATTACAAAAATTACCCCTGAGGTTTGACCTAATTATAAAAAAACCCAACTAACTTTAAAACTTACAAAAAGTACCCCTGAGGTTTGATTTAGTGTTAAAATTAAGGGGTAATCTGCAATGATTTTACAAATATGAAGGGGGATTTTGAAATATATTTCAATCCTTAGGGGTACTTTTTGTAAGTTTTTAAGTTAGCTGGATTTTCTTATAATTAGGTCAAACCTCAGGGGTACTTTTTGTAATTATCCCTTAAATTTATGTTGGGATAGACTATTTTTCTTGTAGTGTGAGTTTGAATCGTCTTGTTAATTCTTCTAGAAAATGGGTCTTGATAGAAAATCGGACATCATTTCTGAAAGTTACATCATTTGCAGTTTTACCATCTTAACCTTTTTATCTCGATCCATTGCAGCTAAATACGCCTCTTCAACTCGTTCCAGGTCACTATAAGATCACTTTACCAATTCGGCCATCCGAGGTGGCCCATTTGATGGATAATATAAACTTGTCAATACCATGTTGTGTTTATTGGCCCTTAAAACATTTGGCCCATTTTACAATAATCGAGCACATAGAATGCAACCCAATATTGCTAGAAGCCCAACTCCATTAACCCAATTGTGCTTGGGTCTTCTATTCAGATTGCGGGATGCAAATTTATTATCCATGGATCTTTATGTTTGTATCTTGTTCGTCCGATCTATTTGACTTGATCTTGACTGTTCGATGATCCTATTAAAACTCTTATTCGTGAACCCTAGCCTCACAACTAATATCTCACTTCTCTTTCTAAACTCTCTCGAATCTTCTCTCTGTGTGATTCTTCTCTCTCTAGAAATTTCACCTGCCCGTGACATTTCTGTGTGATTTTGGGGTTTTGAGTGTAAGATCTGAGTGCTTCATCACTTGTTCACCTACTTTGTGGATAAATCCTTCAGTTTCTGAGTGAGCTAGGGTTTAGGGTTCTACGAGGGATTTTTCTAGAGTTTTTTGTGGTTCGATTTGGTTCTTGGAGTTGGGATCTTGAGGGCTATTGGGACAAGGCTATGTGGTCACCATTTGTTGGCTCTTTGGTGATTCTATGGTGACAACTGTGGTTTGGGAATAATTGGTCCAAAGCCGAAATTCTTAATATTTCGGTTTTAGGGTTTTATCCCATATACTTCTATTTTACTACTATTTGTTGTTTTTCAATTTCGAGTCCTAGAGTTACATTCTGTATAATAGGCTTGTTATTGAGTCTGTATTTATAATTAGTTCGTACTATTTGAGGCGGATAGATACCTAACAGTGGTATCAGAGCACCTATCTATCTCGTGTGGGTTGGTGTTTCTGGTTCTTAGCTGGTACTTGGTGTTTCTTGGCCTGTGGTGAGTGTTCCAGAGTTGGTATTCCCAGAACTAGCTTTTGGTGGTAAAATTCTCTTATCTCCCTTTACTATGTTTCTTTGTCTCTTGGCTTGGTTGAGAAACCCTAAGCATACAGCCCCTTAACCCTACATCATTCGAGTGTAGTGGAATCCCGATGTGCGAAGGGAATCTTTACCGAGTCCTTTGTGATGATGTTTTAATTTTTGTTGCTATACTCTGATTTTTATATAATCACATGTGTGTGATATAGTTATGTGGTCCTCTTTAGTATTGCTTCTGTTGATCCTATGTGATCTTTATGGCCTTCTATTGATATTTGTGATCCTGTGATATTCTGTGAAATATCTTGTTTCTTGCATTGCCTTCGTGTTCTGTGATTTTCTTGCAAAACTTGAACTATGGTTGTTGCATCTGGATATCATATGGAGCCTTTTAATGGTAAAACTGACTTTTCTATTTGGCAACAAAAAATGAAGGGTATCTTGATTCAACAAAAATGATTTTAAAGTTGTTGAAGGCAAGTTTAGTGAGAAAGATTCTAAAGAACTTAAAACTAAACTTGATGAATATGCTTATTCTTCAATTATATTGAATCTTTCTGATTGTGTGTTAAGAAAGGTTGGAAAATTGTCAAGTGCCAAAGATTTGTGAAAAAACTTGAAGAACTTTACACTGATACTACCCTACCTTCAAAACTTGTTCCACTTGAAAATTTCTTCAGATTCAAATTAGACTTGACAAAAGATATGGATGAGAATCTTGATGTTTTCACAAAACTCATCCAAGATATTAAATTGACTGGAGATAAGAACATTGATGATTACTCCTCTATTATTCTGTTAAATGATATCCATGATTCTTACAGTGATGTGAAATCTCCTATCAAATATGGAAGAGATCAAATTTCTTTAGAAACTGTTGTGAATGGCTTGAAGAGTAAGGAATTAGACCTTAAATCTTCTAAAGGGAACAAACAAGGGAATGGGGAAGTGAAGCATGTTAGGGGTAGGTCTCAGAACAGGTCTAATAACCAGAAAATGATAAAAAAAAAGGGCAAGAACAAGAACAGGTCTAAATATAGGCCTAAGAACAATAGAAAATGTCACAATTGTGGGGAATATGGTCATTACATTAAAGAGTGTACTAAGCCTAAAAAGGGATACCAAAACCAAAAACAACAAAATCATAATAATGAACAAGCTAATCTTGCTTCTACTAGTATAATATGGGTGATATGTTTATGATTGTGGAGTCATGTGATGATTCTATGAACTCTGTTTCTAATTATGCTAAATCTGAACTTGAGTGGCTAATTGATTCTGTATGAACATTCCACATGACACTTTATAGACATATGTTCACCGAACTAAAGTGATGCATGGATATGTGTCAATGGAAAATGAAAAGAAATGCAAAGTTTTTAGTGTTGGAAATGTGTGTCTCAAGTTTGATACTGGTTGTGTTTTAACTCTGAAAAATGTGAGACATGTTCCTGATCTTAGTAACAATCTTATTTCATGTGCTGCCTTGGAATCTGATGGGCTTTAAGGAAAATGGGGGAATTGTGTGATGAAAATCCTTAAGGTATCTATGATTGTTGCTAAAGCCACTAAAACCATAAATTTGTATGTTTTGCATGCTAAACATGAATCTTCTATGCCTATTTCTGCTAATAAGGTTGTGAACTCTGATGTGAATGATATGACTGATATGTGGCATAAAAGGTTAGGTCATATTAGTGTTAAATGTCTTGAATTATTGCGAAATAAAGGTTGTTTTGGAAACGATAAGTTGAACACCTTATCATTTTGTGATTCATGTGTGTATGGAAAACAACAAAAGGTGAAATTTTTTTCCCATGTTAACCCAAAACAATCAGCTAGTTGTGATATCCTTGAATACTTGCATGTTGATGTTTGGGGTCCTTCTTCTGTGCCTACTCATGGTGGTAATAAGTATTTTATGTCCATCATTGATGATTATTCCAGAAAAGTGTTTGTGTTTTTAATGAAAAACAAGTCTGATGTTTTTGATAAGTTCAAAACCTGGAAAACTCTCTTTAAAAATCAAACTGGTAAAAGAATTAAGGTTTTAAGAACTGATAATGACTTGGAATTTCGCAATCAAATGATGGAAAGTCTGTGTGATGAATTTGGTATTATAAGGCACAAATCTGTGCCTTATTCCTTTCAGCAAAATAGAGTTGTTGAGACGATGAACAGAACTCTCTTAGAAAGAGTGAGGAGCATGTTAGTTACATCAGGTCTTTCCAAGAAATTATTTATATAGTGAAGTTTTTCAAAAATTTCAAGCGTAATTTATAAAAATTTCTTTCCAACCTATTTAATAAATAGGTCACCCAACCAAGAGTTAAATTCAAATTTTAAAATTGTGGATCGTTCGTTTGTAAAACTCCCTTTGGATGGGAAATACCCTGAAGAGGTTTGGACTAGAAAAGAAATAGACTTTTCAAACTTAAAGATTTTTGGATGTTCAAATAAATTTCCCGACCTTGAAAAATTATGACATAAAAAAAACATGATAAATTGGAATCCAGATATGTTAAGTGTGTTTTCCTTGGGTATCCTGAAGGTGTTAAGGTTTCAGGTTATGGTATAAGGAGGAACCTGGTTTTAAAAATGTGATTAGTAGGGATGTGGTTTTTAATGAACTTTAATTTCCTTGCTTGAATCTTCCTTCCCCTCAAACCATTTCTGAAAGTCCTGATACTCCAAGTGAGGTGGATGTTTGATAAATGGTATTATCATGATTTTGATGATTTTGTTTTTATACCAAAATAATGTTTTTAAATGTTGTCCAAATACTCCTAAATGATTTAAATTGCTTTTACTAATTTTTCGGAGTATTTCTTCAAGTTTATTTTCGACAAAATATTGGGAAACACTTTTAATGATTTTGTGTAAATATGTTTTTACATCAAAATAATGTTTCTAAATGTTGTCCAAATACTTCCGATCGGTCTAAAATATTTTTACTATTTTTCGGAGTATTTTTTGAAGTTTATTTTCGATATAAAGTTGGACAACACTTTTGTTTTGAGGTCAACCGGTCGCCCTATAGGGAAACCCGTACCTGGAGTTGAGTTTTGAAACAAAAAAATGTGACGGAAACATTTTATGGGACGTCGACTGGTCGACCTAAGCGTTGACCGGTGCCTGGGAAGAGGATTTCTCAAAAGAGACTCTCTATCTCGTAAAATGATTGAGGGGACTCGGTCCTCTTGAATAGAATAATCACCTCAAAATTAAAAAATTCGAAATTAATAGGGATAAAATCGCACTTCTATTTGTTCAGGCGACCGATCGAGCACCCAAGTTCCGGATCTCACCCTGTTAAAATTTGCTATATTATCTTTCAAACTCTATCTTAAAATCTAGAAATTAAAATTTAAAATCAATAATTAGTCCCATATCAAAATAAGGTATGGTTTGAAAATAAAATTCTAACCGTTGTGCATCATAGAACTTTTTTTTTTTTATATCTTGTAATGAAGACAATAAATTGTGGGATTGATTTCTAACAACTATAATCTTGATTTTAATTGCAATTTTTTGTAGAAATCAGTTCCCAAGAGTAGCCTATCAATGATCAATCATCTCCTATAAATAGAGGAAGATTTGAAGCACAACAACAAGAGAGAATACTACAACACAACAAGATACACTTTTTTTTTTTTTTGTCAAAGAAATAATCAAAATCATCTTCAATATAAATTGGAGAATAAGATAAACCCCAAGTTCTTAATTTGAATAAAATAAATAGTAATATAAGAATAAATTATCGGATTATTTAAAAATTATATCGAATAAGAAAGTAATACATTCTTTTTGTTATTCTTGTTTTAATAGCCTAAGGTCTTTCACTTTCACATCTTGAGGTCTAGGCTTATTTCTTGATTACACTTGCACTCAAATTTGTATTATTCATTATCGAGTTGTAATCTTGAATTTGTGTTATCATTCAACACAAGATATCCTTGTGAGTGTTCTTGTGGTAAGAACACACTTGGATGATCTAGGTGATAGGTGCAAGAAGATTGTGGTGATATTCTTATTGAGGTGTTGAAGAATTTGGTGTTCTTCAAGGTTGAAGATCGTGGTAATCTTCACAAGGTGCCGTTGGAGATTGTGGTAATCTTCAAGAGAGATTGTGGTAATCTCAAAAGTGGTGTTGTAGAAGAGTGTGGTGCTCTTCAAGGTGATGTTGTAAGGTGTTGTATTAATTTTGGTAATTAATAAAATCTTTTTTTCTTTTTGAAATCCATCCCGGATATATTGGGGTGGTAGAGGATTAGGCCCTAGGTTGGTTGAACCTCTATAAATCGACGCGTGTTATTTACTTCTCGCACCTTTATTATTGTCATGGCTTGTTTTGTTCGAAATAGAGAGCGTAATCGAGAAAATGGAGATAATCTATTCACCCCCTCTAGATTATCGTATCCGCTTGGACTTACAAGTGGTATCAAAGCCAAACTCTTTGGCAAGCTCGTTCCACATCGCGAGTAAAGAGAAACGATCACCGGCTACGAATGAAGTCTACCTTAACGGCGCCTCCACCACCAAGCCACCACTATTTGATTCCAAAAATTATACATTTTGGAAAGAAATAATGGAATGTTATCTACAAGGTTGCGGATACAACATGATCGTATTGGACACACTACACACCTCCAAAGGCTTCAAAGAGCTCAATGATGAAGAGAAAAAAATAATCTCCTTAAATGGTAAAGGTCTTAATATTATTTATTGTTCACTTACCATTTTGGAATATGATCATATTGTAGGAATAAAATCGGCACATGAAACATGGAGAAAATTAGAAGAAGTATATGCAAATGAAAGGAGCCACTCAAAAGCATCTACTTCTCAATTGGATACAACATCAAATCCAACAAGGGATGAGCTTCCTACAACCTCCAATGATGATGTATATGAACGATGTCTTATGGGCTTCGAAGAAGAGAATGAGGTAAGTTCTAAACCTTCTACTTCTTATAATAATGAATTACAAAATGAGTATAGTGATTTTCAAAATGATTATGATAAGCTTCAAAATGAATTCCAAAGCTTGTTAAATACAAAAATTTGAAAAAGGAATTCAATGTTTTGAAAAATGAAAATGATAGTTTATTTACTTCCTATGGATCACTATCATGTGCTCACACCACCACTCTTGATAAGGTTAGAAACCTTGAAAAAGAAAATAGTACTCTTGTTGAGGATATTAATTGCATGAAAAATGATTTATCAAAATTCAACTTGAGTACCAATAAAATGTCCAATATTGTTGATATTCATAATTGTGATAAAGGACTGGATCATAAGCCAAATATTGTTAATCATATGAAAAATAGTCAAGCCTCTAAGCATGTTGGTCATTACACTTCTATAATTATTACATGTTTCTATTGTGGTAAAGAGGGTCATACGGTAAATACTTGTCGGGCTAGAAATAGCTCTAATTATTGTTGGAGACCTAAAAGTCTCAAAGCTAATCCCAAAGGACCCAAACACTTGAGGGTACCACAAAGCAATGTCATATTAGGTACCCGACGGAATAATATTCAAGGAAAATTCATGCCACCAAGGAGACATCAAATGACCGTTTCATTTGATCAAAGGAGAAGACATCACCACAATGAATTTTCAAGAGAAAAACATTATCAACAATGGGAAAGACATAATCCTTAGAAATGGAGCAATTGGAGAAGCCATCATCTACAAGATGATTTTCAAAGGGGAAGATACCATCAACAACGGGAAAGACATAACTCATGAAAATGGCGTAATTGGTAAACGTATCTCCTCATTTAAATATGCATTTTATTTTGTTATTATGCATGTTTGTAATTGTGCCTAATTTTTCAAAATGAGTTTTCAAAAATTTATTTTTAAAAAAATTAAGGTCTTCAATATATTTGTGTGTTCTTAAATGTTTTTTTAAAAATAGGACCTTGCATGTTATTTTTAAAACTCTTGTGCATTTGCTTAAACTATAGTGTTTTATCATCTCTTATGGATTTTTATGGCATAAGCATACTTGTGACATATATCATTGCTCTAGCCTACACTATTATAATTATTCTTGTGTGCAAGACTTGTTCTAAGAATTGTGTAGGATTTATATATCTTCATCAATGGTTATCCACTCATTATTTGACGAGAAACATAAACTATCGAGGTACGCTCACCATTGTTATTTATCTCTTAGACTCGATTTTTTTTGTCATATGCCTATGTGCTTGCTTTTCAAGTTATTTCAAAGTATCTCATACAAGAGCCATTAAAAGGATTTTTCGATTTTTGAAAGGCACTATTCGATAAAACTTGTCTTATCCGAGACTTGTAAAGGATTATATTTTGTTTTGGTAAAACATTTGATTTTCATCCTTATCTCAAAATTATGCATTTGATTGCTAATATTCATTCTTGTCAAAACTATTGTTCAAATGTTTCTTTTAAATGAGGTCTAAACTATATGCTCTTGAATTTGTCAAATTTCAAAAGAGACCTTATATAGCTTCCTATAAGCTTATTTGAACTTACATGTTTTATGAAACTATTGATGATTTGATTGAAAGCATAGTATGTGTTACTTATTATTGCATCTATATTATTCGATATTACTATGCTCTTGTGCAAAGATATCTTGTTAAGATTTTGCAGAAATTATTTGATATTTTGGAACAAGTTTGATGACCAAGGGGAGGTTAATAGCTCAAAGGGAATGTCAAGAAGAAGGTAATTGATTTTGATGAAACATTTACATCTGTAGCATGATTTTAAAACTATTCGCATTTTACTTGCCTATTCTTGTTTTAAAAAAAATTCAAGCTTTACCAAATGGATGTTAAATCCACTTTTCTAAATGGCTTTATTCTAAAAGAAGTCTATGAAAAACAACCGGGGTTTGAAAATTTTTCTAGGCCAAATTCTTTTTATAAAAGGCCTTGTATGGTTGATATAAGCATCCCGTGTTTTGTTTGATAAAATTAGATATTTCTTTGCAAAATGATTTTATAAGAGGTAAAGTTGATACTACTCTCCTTGTTTTTGAAAAAGGGCAAGATTTCTTATTAGTACATATTTGAGTTGATTTGGTGCCACTAATGAATTTCTGTGCAAGATATTGTTCTAAGTTGATGTTAGGTGAACTTGAGATGAGCATGTTGGGGGAGCTCAATTTCTTCCTTGGACTTCAAGTTAAACAATGCCAAGAAGTTGGTCATATTTCACAATTATAGTATACATAAGTACCTTTGAAGAAATTAGGCATTGAAGAAGGAAGAACCATCTCAACCTCTATGGCTACCTATGTAAAAATTGACAAAGGTTGAGGAAGGCATATTGATTGACAAACAAATTTGAGGTATGTTTATCTTCGTTTATTATTCTTTTAGACTCGACATTTTCTATGCCTTATGTCTATATGCTCGACTTCAAAACTATCCCAATGAATCTCATTAAAGTGCCATTAAAAGAAATTTTTAAATATTTGAAAGGCACTTCTTCTTATGGCTTGTATATCCAAAATTTAAAATGTTCATATTTTTCGGATAACAAGTCCGGTGATTACAATTTCTTAAAATAAGGTTCGCCATAATCGAACTAAATTTATTGAGATTCCATATCTTTTTCTAAGGGATTGCGTTTCTAAAAATGAAAAATTAAGATGTGTTTAATTCCGTCTCAAGGATAACTCGCGGACATTTGTTCATTTACCGACGAGTCTTTTTACCTCATTTCGAGCTTGATTATGACATAATGTATATTGAATGAGGTCTGTGTTTGCATCTCGTGCGTTTTTAAAACTTAGGGGTGAAAAATTGGATTTTGGGTTCAAAATTCGGACAGAATCAGAAAAAGGGGCTCCAGGGACTGGAAGAGGGAGGGCGACCGGTCAACCACTACCTGAACCGGTCGGCCTACCCTCGGACCGGTCGACCTGGAGCAAATACTGGCTTAAATAGGTTCTGTCCCAGACTCAGTTATTTTCATGCGTTTTTCACTATTTTCGCACCCCTTTGCAAAGTTCACACATAATTCACTCAAAATGATTTCTTTCTTGTATATTCTATATTTTTGGGTGTATAGTACGAGTATATCTTTCATATTACTCAATTCCTCACCGATTAAATGGTAATAATTCTACTCCCTTGTCTCAATTGGGTGGAACCCTTGAGAAAACGCCTATGTATTGGTTGTTGTTGGAATTCTTGTATAATTGTGTTGTGAATGATGATTGTTGATGAATGACATTTGTAAAATTGCTTTTGGTGATGAAAAACTTGGCTTGATTATATTTACAAGGGCTATATATATCTTCTTCTATTTTTGATGCCTGCCAAGTGTTCGATAAAATGTTTCAATGAAAAATCATCACCTACATGATTCTCTCGATCTCAAAAGTCTTGTATATTTATAGAGATCATGTTTTGCAAATCAAATGAGTTTTTACAAGCTTCTACAAGTCATATGATCGATTGTTCCCTCCTATTTGGTTTATAAGCTTCAATGTTCAAATAGCTCGATAAATTGGTTTAATTGAGCAATTTGATATGAATATATGATGTTTCTATCGTGCTAACATTCTTTTTGATGATTCCAAAGGGGGAGAAACAGGTTATAAGCCCATTAGCTCATAAAAGCAAAGTTAAGCTCTACGAAAGAAGCTATAAGTTGTGGCTATTAGACGCCATAAGTTGTGGATCATACTTAGTCCATTTATTGTATTATGGACTTATATACTTGTCAAATGATGTTTTTGTTGACAGAGGGAGCTTATAAGCTCTTGATACTTAAGCTCATGTTGTAAAAGCTGAGCTTTTAGCTTTTGGTTGATTACTTTTGTTGTGCATGTTGATAGGGGGAGCTTTTGCAAAAATATTTTTGAAAATCTATACTCCCATCCTTGTGATTATGTTGCGTGGAATATTGTCGCTCACAACGGATAGTTCATTTTTAACAGGTAAAATTGTTTTGTTTTCAAAATTCACCTCGTAAAATTATTTTGGTTTGTAATCATCAAAAATGGGGAGATTGTTTGATAAATGGTTTTATCATGATTTTGATGATTTTGTTTTTATACCAAAACAATATTTTTAAATGTTGTCCAAATACTCCTAAATGATTCAAAATGTTTTTACTAATTTTTCGGAGTATTTCTTCAAGTTTATTTTCGACAAAATATTGGACAACACTTTTAATGATTTTGTTTAAATGTGTTTTCACATCAAACAATGTTTCTAAATGTTGTCCAAATACTTCCGATCGGTCTAAAATATTTTTACTATTTTTCGGAGTATTTCTTGAAGTTTATTTTCGATATAAAGTTGGACAACACTTTTATTTTGAGGTCAACCGGTCGCCCTATAGGGCAACCCGTACCTGGAGTTGAGTTTTGAAACAAAAAAATGAGACGAAAACATTTTATGGGATGTCGATCGGTCGACCTAAGCATCGACCGGTGCCTGGGAAGAGGATTTCTCAAAATAGACTCTCTGTCTCGTAAAATGATTGAGGGGGACCAGTCCTCTATGGGGCTAACCGGTCGCACCCCTGGGCGACCGATCGAGCACCCCCTGGACCGGTCACTCGGAGAAAATTTGTTGTATTATCTTTCAAACTCTATCTGTGCGCGACCGGTCGCCCTATGGTTTGACAGCAAAATTCTAACCGTTGTGCAGCAGACAGCTTTTCCCTAAATTGTTGGATTGATTTCTAACAACTATAATCTTGATTTTAATTGCAATTTTTTTTTGTAGAAATCAGTTCCCAAGAGGATCCTATCATTGATCAATCATCTCCTATAAATAGAGGAAGATTTGAAGCACAACAACAAGAGAGAATACTACAACACAACAAGATACACTCAAGCAAACACATTTGTTCTTCATTGTTGTTATTCTTATTGTAATAACCTAAGGCCTTTCACTTTCACATCTTGAGGTCTAGACTTATTTCTTGATTACACTTGCACTCAAATTTGTATTATCCATTATCGAGTTGTAATCTTGAATTTGGGTTATCATTCAACACAAGATATCCTTGTGAGTGTTCTTGTGGTAAGAACACACTTGGATGATCTAGGTGATAGGTGCAAAAAGATTGTGGTGATCTTCTTATTGAGGTGTTGAAGAATTTGGTGTTCTTCAAGGTTGAAGATTGTGGTAATCTTCACAAGGTGCCGTTGGAGATTGTGGTAATCTTCAAGAGAGATTGTGGTAATCTCAAAAGTGGTGTTGTAGAAGAGTGTGGTGCTCTTCAAGGTGATGTTGTAAGGTGTTGTATTAATTTTGGTAATTAATAAAATCTTTTTTTCTTTTTGAAATCCATCCCGGATATACTGGGGTGGTAAAGGATTAGGCCCTAGGTGGGTTGAACCTCTATAAATCGATGCGTGTTATTTACTTCTCGCACTTTTATTATTGTCATGGCTTGTTTTGTTCGAAATAGAGAGCGTAATCGAGAAAATGGAGATAATCTATTCACCCCTATAGATTATCGTAGCCGCTTGGACTCACAGTGGAGTCTTCTAACATGTCTCCTATTATTGTTTTACCTATTGATACTATTGTTAATGATGCTATGATGGATAATATGAACAATGATAATGTGCATATTGACAATAATACTCATCATGATAATGTGCAAGATGAACATGATGATTTTCCTGATGTTAACAGTTATAATACTCTTGTTGATGATGTGCAAGATGAACTTTGTGATTATGTGTTAACTAGGGATAGAACTAGGAGAAATGTTAGAGTTCCAAACAGATTTGCTGATTTTCACATGACTTCATATGTGCTTTCTTTGTTTGATTCTATTGATAGTTTTGAGCCTAAAACTTTTGTTGAATCTATTAAATCTGTTGATTCTATTAAATGGATGAATGCTATGCAAGATGAAATGACTTCTTTGCATGTGAATAATACCTGGGTGCTTGTTATTCTATAATAGATAATAAATGGTTATTCAAGGTTAAACAAGAAGCTGAAGTGTTAGGTTTAAGGCTAGATTAGTAGCCAAAGGTTTTACTTAGAAGGAAGGGATATACTACACATAAATCTTTGCTTATGTAGTCAAATTTGTTACTGTGAGGACAAATGCAAGCCTAATTTTGTTTGTTTGCTCAAAAAATCTTTGTATGGTCTTAACCAATCACCTAGGCAATGGAATAAAAAGTTTGATCAGTGCATGCTTGATTTAAAGTTTTGTAGAAGTCAATTTGATCATTGCATTTACTTTAAACTAGATGCTTCTACTCCTGTATTCCTGTTTTTATATGTTGATGATAAGTTGATTGATGGACCTTGCATTAAATCTATGGATCATGTCAGAAATTGTTTAATTGCTAAATTTTACATGAAGTATTTAGGTGATGCTAAGAAAATTTTGGGCATGAACATTGAAAGAGACATAAATAAATCTGTCATTTACTTAAACTAGTCTTCTTACATAGAAAGAATTTTACAAAAATTTTCTATGGCTAGTGCTAAATCTGTGAATGTTCCTTTAGCTTCTCATTTTTTGTTAAGTAGGGATCAGTCCCCAAAAACTGATTCTGAAATATGTGCTATGAAAAACATTCCTTATGCAATTGCAATTGGATCTGTGATGTATCTTATGGTAAGCACTAGGCCTGACATTGCCTATGTTGTTTCTTGTTTGAGTAGACACATGTCTAATCCTGGTATGGTGCATTGTAATGCTTTAAAGTGGTTGTTGAAATATTTAAGGCATTCAACTGATTATAGCTTATGTTTTTCTAAATGTGAAAATGGCATAACTTTGAAAGGATATGTTGATTCAAATTATGCTAATGATAGAGAAAACAGAAAATCTACAACATCCTATCTTTTTATACTTTGTGGTTCCTGCATTAGCTGGAAATCTTAGTTATAACATATTGTGGCTCTGTCAACAACAAAATCAGAATATGTTGCAGTAACTGAAGCTTTAAAGAAGCCTTATGGCTTAAAGGTCTTGTTTCTGAAATTAGTTTTCTAAAACAAAAGGTTGTAGTATTTTCTGATTCTCAGTCTGGCATTCAATTATGCAAGAACCCAGTTTTTCATGATAGAACCAAACATATTGATGTACGTTTTCATTTCATAAGAGATATAGTTTCAAAAGGCTTGGTTAATCTTAAAAAGTGGCTTCAGAGTATAATCCAGCTGATATGGGTACTAAGTGTCTACCCTTATCAAAGTTCAAAACGTGTTTAAAAATTCTAAATTTTTACACTGGTGACTAAGATGTCCCTTGGTGATCACCGTGGGCTTATTGGCTTATTGTGTTTGCTAATAAGTCCAAACTTGTTGGACCAAAAGCTTGCTTAGTTATGACTTGATTAAATCCAGCTTACTTTAGTGTTTGCTAGTACTATAATCGACTTAGTGTTGATTATGGTGGAAGTCCTACTGTATTTTGTGTATGGTGGGCACTTAAAGGCAATTCGATGATGATGACTAGTTGTAATTCCCAAGTTTGTCCAATGAATCTAATGAGCCAAATGTGGGTTTTGTTGTGTTTATTGGCCCTTAATTTATTTGGCCCATTTTACAATAATCGAGCCCATAGAATGCAGCCCAATATTGCAACAAGCCCAACTCCATTGTCCTAGTTGTGCTCGGGTCTTCTATTCGGATTGCAGGGTCACAATTTATTGTCCGCGGATCCTTATGTTTGTATCTTGTTAGTCCGATCTATTTGACTTGATCTTGATCGTTCGATGATCCTATTAAAACCCTCATTCCTGAACCCTAGCCTCACAACTAATATCTCACTTCTCTCTCTAAACTCTCTCAAATCTTCTCTCTCCACGATTCTTCTCTCTCTAGAAATTTCACCTGCCCGTGACATTTCTGTGTGATTTTAGGGTTTTGAGTGTAAGATGTGAGTGTTTCTTCACTTGTTCACCTACTTTATGGACAAATCCTTCAGTTTCTGAGTGAGCTAGGGTTTGGGGTTCTACGAGGGGTTTTTGTACAGTTTTATGTGGTTCGATTTGGTTCTTGGAGTTGGGATCTTGAGGGCTATTGAGGCAAGGTTCTGTGGGCACCATTTGTTGGCTCTTTGGTGATTCTGTGGTGACAACTGTGGTTTGAGAATAACTGGTCCTGAGCCGAAATTCTTAATATTTTGGTTTTAGAGTTTTATCCCATATACTTCTATTTTACTACTATTTGTTGTTTGTAATGTCAATTTCGAGTCCTAGAGTTACATTCTGTATAATAGGCTTGTTGTTAAGTCTGTATTTGTAATTAGTTCGTACTATCTGAGGCGGATAGATACCTAACAGTGGTATCAGAGCACCTATCCATCTCGTGTGGGTTGGTGCTTCTGGTTCTTAGCTGGTACTTGGTGTTTCTTGGCCTGTGGTGACTGTTCTGGAGTTGGTATTCCCAAAACTAGCCTTTGGTGGTAAAATTCTCTTACCTCGTGTGGTGAGTGTCTCTGTTTTTTTGTCTCTTGTCTCCCATAAACTCCAATAGTACTTTTAACTATTAGTTTAACAAGACAAGGAATTGGGTCATATTGAAATGTTTCATCTCTATATGTCAGTACGCGTACATGTTAGACTTCTTATTTTTACTTATTTAAATCCTAACTAATTATGTTACACCCACTTTCGGATAACTATGTAATATCGCTACAATGGAAATAATGGAACTATTGGGATTCTAGAAATTGCATTTGTAAGGATTAATTATAGCATTATTTACTAAGTAAGAACTTATTTAATCATTATTTAAATTAATTTTAGGTTAAGTGATCCATATTTCATAAGAAACTCAAATTTATTCAGTAGACACTTAATCATGTATTAAAAATAGTATTTCTGTTCACCAACTTAGCAGCCGTGCAACAACCTTCTTATTAATTTCAATAACAGTTGTGCAACATCCTACTTAGCAACTTTAGTAGCAGTTGTGCAGCATCCAGCTCATTAATTTATGCCGCAGTTGTGCAGCAGCCTGTTTTAGCAGCTTTTGATTTGCAACAACTCTTGTAGCAGTTGTACAACGATCATTTTATTATTTCTCAGCAGCGATTGTACATCGGGATCGTTCAAGACTTTTGATTTGCGGCTTTTTGTAGCAAATTACAAACATGTACAAATCCGCTTCATCGCTTAAAGTGATTTGCAATTTCTTCTATTGTATCAACGCCTGTGCAATAAAAAGCTTTTTGAAAACTATAAATAAAATGTTACTCTTATTTTTCAGTTCATTCAGAAATCATTAAATTTCAGTTCTCTTTCATAATTTTTTTATATACTCCTTATTCCCATCTTCATATTATTCCTATTTATTTCCAACATCATCACGACCTCGTAGTAAATTGTCATCGTGAGTCATTTCCAGGAGTCATTGTCGGAGTCGAACATAGTGAAGGATTAGTGCCTGGATTGCCCCTGCTCAAACGAAGATCTGAACCAAAAGTGGGTAAAATATTATTTTCCTAAAGAAATTAGGTTTACTTATAATTTCATAAATTTCATGGTATTAGCTATTTCATAAACTTCATCACATTATACTATTTCGTAATTTCAAGGTATACACTAATCTCACAATATAAGATTGTTCTATGATTGTTTTCCTTTTGTTAAGGAAAACATAATTTGTATCATTCCCAGTCTGAATTTACATTTTCATTAGTATTATAACTCTTGTAAATATCTGACTTGGCCTTTGAACAAACAAATGTCATTTTGACAAAATATTGACTGCTTGAGTCTATTGCGGTGTGGGTAGGTTAGACATTGGATTGAACATGCTGCATGTGGTCCCTGTTTAACTACCCATATGCATATTCCCACTTTCTGGTTGGGCCAGAGACGACGGTGGAATTTGGGTCGTAGAACGGTCTCTGGGTAAAAGCCCATAGCTAAAGAGATATCAAGCCAACATGGAGAGATAAGGTGACTGGATTTCGATCAAACACTGTTTAGGAGTTATAAGGGGAACAAACAGGTTCAGTGTCTGATCAACACCGACCCTACGTTTAGTAATTTGGAATTGATTGACTGACCGACAATTCGTTTTTGAAAACTAAGATATCTCTATTTGAAAAATAAAATCTTTACTTCAAAAATTGAGATATCCATTATTCGTTTAATGTACTCGATTAACCATTAATAATGTGTTTTCCATCATTACTAGCATTAAAACTGATTGATCATTACGGTAAATGAATCTTTTGCGATCTTTATCCTAAATATCTTTTTGCCACCCTAAATACCTTGCTCAAGCACGCACATATTTTTTTTGATTAAACAACTACTGCATTCCCCTACCCCAATCCATTGAGCTCATTTTGCTCACCCCACGATTTTTTGTAAAACTTTTCAGAGATTGGACATTATGAGATCGATGAGACCAAAATGAAACTTTAAAATCAGGATTGACCCAACCTAGCATATCATTTGTAGACTTATTTGTCAGTATTTGAACAATATAATTATTTTATTTAGTAAAGAAAGGTTAATTGCAATTTTATGGATTAATTTGTAGACTTCCGATGTATTTATGGCTTTTATAAGAGCCCTTGTCGACACTAAACATGTAATTATCAGAGTTGTATTTCACTGAATGTTATTCTATTGGGATATGAAATTGGGGCGTGACAAATTATATAATTTGTTTCCCGTTTAAGTTTATTTAATTTGATGTCATTTCATTACATATGATATGAGTAGGAATTTACTTTATACTAGACATTATGTGAAGCACACAGTTAACCATGCATCAAATACTCGTTTATAATTATATTTAGAGGAAAAAACACTAAATCTCCCAAACTATGCGGTTTTTTGTACTGTACGATATGAACTAATTTTCTTTACACTTTACCATACAAACTATATAAGTTTTACACTTTGCCCTATAGCGGTCATCGCCAGTGGAATATTCTCGGAATATTCCGGCATGTGCCCTCCACGTGAGGGCAGAACTGACTTTGCCTAAAATTCAAATAAAAGTAGTTACACTTTACCATCTAACTTTGTTAAAAATTTCACTTTGCCATCTGAACTTTGCGCAATTTTCACTTTGCCATATTCATTTAAGAAAATTAAAAAAATTATTTATGTATACATATATTTTTTTTTTTAATTTTATTCGTAAAAGAAAATTTTAATTAATATTTACCTTAGTAAAATACACTACCAGTGGTATTATTTTAGGGTTTAATTTTTTGTGGTTTAGACATCTTTGAAAAGTTCTAAGGTTTAGACATTTTTTATATTGATTTCATCTCAATTTTCTAATGTGATATTGCTTTAGATATGTACTTTTAATTCTTAGTTCAATTCTTAATTGCATATTCAAAACTTGATGGTATTAAAGAATTAATTTTGTTTTTCATAAATTCTAATAATTACACGCTTGGCTAAAACTTTCTTGTAAGACAACTTTGGTCGATTATCAAACTATATTAATCTTGTACTCTTACATGTAGAGGTTAAACTCAATAGGTATTTGGTGAACAAACAAAAACCATAATTGAACAGAAAATTCGATACGCATCGTGTGCTGAATATTGTACCAAAATAATCAGTCCGGCTCAAATTTTTACCATACTTTTTTTTTATATTTCGGTCGGTACTTTTGTAAATCAAAATTTTGTAAAAAAGAAAATAAAAGAAAATAAATATTGTAATCATAATCATAATATCTATTTACTATTTTTTTAATTTTAGTATGCAAAATATAAATTATAATAAAAAATAAGTAAGATATACGAGAATATATATAATATAATATTAAATTTGGTATATGCTAAATTTTCTATTTTAATTCGCTCACAATATGGTTTAAACTTATTTTTGTGATTTTTATGTATTAAATAAGATGAATAAATGTATATACATAAATAATTTATTTAATTTTCTGAAATTGATATGGCAAAGTGAAAATTGCGCAAAGTTCGGATGGTAAAGTGAAATTCTTAACAAAGTTCAGATGGTAAAGTGTAACTACTTCTTTTTGAATTTTAGGCAAAGACGATTTTGCCCTCAAGTGGAGGGCAAGTGCCGAAATATTCGGAGAATATTCCATCGCCGATGACCGATATAGGGCAAAGTGCAAAACTTGTATAGTTTGTATGGTAAAGTATAAAAGAAATTAGTTTATATAGTAAAGTGCAAAAAAACCGCATAATTTGGGGGATTTAGTAGTTTTTCCTCTTATATTTATTTTCTGTATACATAACGGTATATGTTTAGTTATTAATTTTAAAATTACAATATAGATACAAAATTTATTGTATCCATGCTCACACCATCTTTCAAATTTGTTACTTGCCAACAAAGCTCTAACTTGAACAAAATAAATATAGCTGAATATGAGGGGAGGGTTATAAACTCAATTGGAACGAATTTGCACTACAAGAAAAAATCAGTTTACCTACAGAAAAATTTATAGGTAAATATTAAGATAATTGTAAAGTGTAGGTAAAATCGGTGGAGGTAAATATTTACCTACATAATCTAAAACTGTTGGTAAATACCTACAATATTTTTGTTGGTAAATTTAAAAACTGTGAGTGATATGTCGGTATAATTTGGGGAAAATAATTTATGTTATTATGTCGTATTTTGTAGGTAACTGTAAAATTTAGTTACAAAATCATTTATGTCTGTAAATTCTATCGATAAACTGAAATTTTCTTGTAGTGTTGATTCATAAAGACATGATATAAATCTTGGAAAGTTCTTTTTTAATCCCGTAATTCTTAGGGATTGACAAGTTTAGTCCTATAACTCTAGATTATTTTACCCTTTAGTCAAAATAATAATTCTAATCCCGTTACATTTAATGATGATTAATATTTTGGATATTTTGGCCAAATGACAAAGGTATTGCAGGAACAAATAAAATATTAAAACACCTAGTTGGGACAAAAAACAACACAAATCAAAATTTATAGGACCAAAGTTGCACAACCTAGAACTCGTAGAATCAAAATTGCACAAAATCAAAATCTTACGGAATCAAAATTGCTATCTAAAATATTTACAGAACCAAAATTGTCAGCACCCTCTAGTTGCAGAACCAATTTTGCAGTTAAGCCTATATGCACATATGCACATGATATTATAAAAGAACTAACGACAATTTCATATATAAATATATAAATGAGAAATAAACAATTGGCACTGATCAAATTGAAGACCGATTATTAAAAAGATATAAAAGAAAGATACATTTTCAGTTGACAATTGGCTCACCCCACATTACTCATTCTTGAATTTCAGTATGACTTCCAAAAGCTGGTGAAATTGTTAGGTATCACAGGATCATTATGAAACTAAATGGATGAATTTGAGAGAAAAATACCAATTCTATTTCACACAAGAATAGATTTACAGGGAGATTTACAAACTCACAAAAAACTCTCAAAACTCACTCAATCTCTCAAGGATTGATTTTGATCACTCTCAAGGATCTCTCTATGATATTCCACTTACAAGGGATGATTACAACTGAAGAATGAAGCACCTATTTATAGATGGATGTGGGAGGGGTAGGTGGTTGAAGCTTCAACAATGGTGGGCTTGTTGGGAAGCTTCATACTTTCCTTGTCAAACTTGATCACCAAATCTTCAAAGATGGATGGCTTCTAGATGGAGGATGTGGTGGAAACCTAAATTGAATTCTTCAATTCTCCCCTCCACCATATCCTCCGGAATCAACATCCTGCTATGTCTCTCGCATAACTCAAGCTTTTCTCGTGTAACCACCTTCGTCAACATGTCGATGGATTCTCCTTTGTGTGGATTTTAACGAGTTTCAACTCGCGTTCGTCTATCGTCTCGCGTATCCAATGATATCGAATGTCAATATGTTTTGTACGGGAATGGTACATGGAGTTCTTGCTCAAGTCCGAGCACTCGACTGGTTTTAGTTCTCACAATGTACCTTGTAATCTTTTTGCTTAATTCCAAGTTCTTGGAGATAACGCTTTAGCCACAACATTTCTTTACCAGCTTCAAGCAATATACTCTTTTTATTTCATTGTGGATAAAGCAACACACTTCTTTATAAGAGATAAAAATCTTGACGCCATGAAACAACTCCCCTTGCGAAAGTGTAGAGAAATCCTGAAGTTGATTTTCTCTTTGTCAAGATCTCTGCCATATCTCGCATCTCAGATAGCCATCCAAGATCGGATCGGCTCCCCGTAAAGACATATTTTTTTTTCGACGTACCCTTCAAGTACTTGAGAATCCATTTCACGCCTCCCATTGCTCCTTTCCGGGTTAGAGAAAAACGACTCATCGTTCCATCAAGCTGCGTGAGCAATATCTCGTCTTGTACACACCATTGCATACATCGACTTCCAATCTGCAAGAATATGGCACCGATGACATTTCCCGATCTCTTCCTCGATGAGGGACATGCACTCTTGCTCAACTTGAAATGATTGGCTAATGGAATGCTTACTGGTTTGGCGTTGTTCATATTGAACCTCTCGAGCACTCGTTCAATATACTTCTCCTGAGATAGCCATAACCTCCGGTTCTTTCTGTCTCGAACTATCTGCATTCCCAAAATCTGTTGAGCCGGTCCTAAGTCTTTCATGTCAAAAGACTTCGAAAGTTCTTTCTTCAGCTGACTAATCTTCGTTGTATCTTTTCCCACGATCAAAATATCGTCTACGTATAGTAGAAGAACAACGAAATTTCCATCTGCAAACTTTTGAATGTAAACACATTCATCTGCATTAGTCTTCTTGTAGCCTTGACTCACCATACACGAGTCAAATTTTGTGTACCATTGCCTTGGTGCCTGCTTCAGACCATACAAGCTCTTCTTGAGCTTGCAAACGAGACTATCACCTGAAATCTCAAAACCTTCCTCGGCTTCCATGTAGATCTCTTCTTTGAGATCTCCGTGAAGAAATCTTTGTCTTCACATCCATCTATTCAAGCTCCAAGTTCATACTTGCTACTAAACCAAGAATAACTCTAATTGATGTCATCTTGACTCTCGGTGAAAAAATCTCATCAAAGTCGATTCCTTTTTTCTCGTTGGAATCCTTGACTACCAAGCGAGCTTTGTGTTTCACCACTTTTCCGCTACCATCTTTCTTGACTTGAACACCCATTTGTTTCTTAGTGCCTTCTTCCCTTTCGGAAGTTCTACGATCTCATAAGTGGAATTCTTCTCAGAGATTCCATTTCATCTTGCATTGCTTGCAGCCATTTTTCTTTGTCCTTATGAGATACTACTTCTTGGAAACTCTCGGTTCTCCATCTTGATGCGAAGGTAATCGGATTCTCGAATACTTCTTCTAGATGGAATCCATCCTCGTTCGACCTACGAACTTCGGAACAATGAGGAGATCCACCATCATCCTGGCTTTCGATGGTATAGGAACATTTGGTAGAGCGGGTTGTGGCTCCCCCCGCTCAACACCTTCTTCTACCTCTTCATATTCTCGCTTCGTATATCTTCCGGCACTACGCCACCGTCTCTCACGAACGGTTAACAAAGCTCGTGCCGCATCCGAGATTTGAGCACCAATATTTGACTTCCGAGACATTGTGGGCTTTTCAATGTCTTCCATTGTCTTACTTTCATGGAACACTACGTCCCTACTTCTGATCACCTTCTTCTCCTTTGGATCCCATAACCTCGTATCCAAACTCTTCATCTCCATAGCCAATGAAAATGCATGGAGTGGTCCTTGCATCAAGCTTCTGCTCAAAATCTTACTGGAGCTCTTTGGATACATGTGCATATGCTAAACATCCAAATACTCTCAAGTGAGAGTATGATGGATCCTTCCTGCACTACGTTTCTCCGGAACTTCAAAATTCATGGTACTTGATGGTGATCTGTTGATCGGTAGCAAGCAACTCAAGCTCGCTTCTCTCCACGGGCTTTGGCGGCTTAGCCATACCGAGCATGCTCCGAACACGTTCCATGATTGTCCTGGTTCATTCTTTCAAATGACACCGTTATGTTGAGGGGTGCGTGGGACTGTCTTCTCATGTCGAATGCCATATGTTTTGCAATAGGCATCGAACGCTTTAGAAGTGTATTCGCCTCCATTATCTGATCGAAGACACTTCAGCTTGTTTCCCATTTCACGTTCTACCATGACATGAAACAATTTGAAATATTCACACACCTGATCTTTTGTCTTCAGGAAATACACCCACAACTTTTGAGAAGCATCGTCAATAAATGTCAGAAAATATTTGTTACCGCCTAGTGATTCAACCTCCAAGGGACCGCAAACATCAGAGTGCACCAAACTGAGCAACTCTGATCTTCTCGTTAAAGAGGAACTAAACGAGACTCTTTGTTGCTTACCAAATTAACAATGATTGCAAGGATCCAAAGGTCACGAACTTCCTTGTCAACATTGATAAGCTCCTTCTTTATCGGGGTAGACAACCCTTTCTCACTCATGTGAATGACATTTAAATTTTGAGAAGCCTTTTCTCAAAGAATGTTGAGGCTATCTCAGCCATATTTTCACATGGATCTTCCGTGCCACAAATGTGTCCTCGAGCAACTACCATAGTGCCTCTTGACAACTTCCACGTGCCTTTGGTGAAATGATTATCATAGCCTGTTTTGTCCAGGGAAATCCTCGAAGTTTCAACAAGATCGGGCACATGTCGACATCCTTCAAAGTGATTGTACTCCCGACATTTGTCTTTATCTCAGTATATCACCAATTCCTACAATTCCAGGAGAATTTTCCCATCTTCACCGCTCCAAAGTCACCTTGATTTGTATGTTGTGAAGTAGTCCTTAACCATGAGAGTTATGGTAAGACGCCGCAAGATTCTACCACCCATTCTCATCTTCTCTTGAGATGTGAAGGCATGTCTCATCATGGGTTGAACAGAGCGCTACATCTCCAGGAATGATAGCTAACGTTTCTCCACCCTTATTCTTCCCTACCGAACCGCTTCGACCTTGCTCCTCTAGCCATTTATAGCGATTCTTCTTCATATGACCCTCTATTCCACAAGAATGACATTTATATGTTGGTTTTCGCCGCCATCGAATCTTCCCTACTTTTGCCTCTCCCTTTGCCTCTACTACTTCTTGATAAGTTGTTGCTTCCCGTGATGTCTCCCTCGATTTTCCGTCACAAGGGCGGGTTTGATTTGTGCCCATGTCTTTTTCCCTCGCCTCCTCATTGAATAGGGCATCCTTAACCATGAACTCACTAAGTAAGTTTGCTTTGTCTTTATCGGGGCCGAAGTTCCATTTTTAGTGTTTCCCGGCTATCGGGAAGTGAACTCGAGAAGTAGGAGAGCCTCGCATTTCATCTCCAAGTGGCATCCCTTATTCCGATAATTGGTTTACCAAGCTCTTGGAACTCACTAGTATGCATGTCAAGTTCCATTTTTCCAACTGTTGACTAAGCGCCTCATCAACAGGGGCCTTATTCCGAGCGGTCTTGGCCTGGTACATGTCCTCCAACTTCGCCAGAGGGCATATGGTCTCTGAAAAGACACTATGGTCAATCCATTGTCGGATCGACCATAGATTTTTTATTCGACTTCTTCCACTCTGTTGACATGGAAGCATCAGGATTAACACCCTTTAGCTCTATGGGGTCGAACAAATCTTTACAGTTGAGTAGATCTTCCATCCGGGGTTTCCATAACGTGTAATTTGTAGCATTGAGCATAATCATAGCTCCAGAAGATGATGTTGACTCATCCGTGGCCATTTTCACCTTCCAACAATTAGTTCACAAAGATAGAGATTGAATCTCACGAAACGGAGTATACCGTCACGTCCGGAATGGTCAAAAATGGTGGAATAGACACTCTAGGGTTAAAATTTCAATTTCTAAAAAATTTGGGATTGATCTGCAATTTTCTGAAAATATAGGGACCAAACTGAAATATCAAGAAGTTCAGGGGCCAATCTGTAATTTCTGAAAGTTCAGGGACCGTAATGAAATTTCAGAAAATCTGGGGATCAAAATGTAATTTCCAAAAAGTTTAGGGGTCAAAAAATGAAAAATATAAAACTCAGGGACTGATTTGTAATTAACCGGAAATTTGCATGCAGAGATTACTGTTCATTGTCTTCTCCGAAATTCCGACAGCTCGCAAATGCGGCTTCGTCCGACGTCCGTTTTTCGATCCGAAAACACGTACAGACTCGTATCGACGAGAGGAATCCAATGGAATGCTGAAAATTGAGTTTTAACAAACTTTGTAAAACTCGAAATTTCAGACCACTGCAACTTCCGGCGAGCACTCCGACGAGGCTCTGATACCACTTGTTAGGTATCACAGGATCATTATGAAACTAAATGGATGAATTTGAGAGAAAAATACCAATTCTATTTCACACAAGAATAGATTTACAGGGAGATTTACAAACTCACAAAAATCTCTCAAAACTCACTCAATCTCTCAAGGATTGATTTTGATCACTCTCAAGGATCTCTCTATGATATTCCACTTACAAGGGATGATTACAACTGAAGAATGAAGCACCTATTTATAGATGGATGTGGGAGGGGTAGGTGGTTGAAGCTTCAACAATGGTGGGCTTGTTGGGAAGCTTCATACTTTCCTTGTCAAACTTGATCGCCAACTCTTCAAAGATGGATGGCTTCTAGATGGAGGATGTGGCTGGAAAAAAGCTAAATTGAATTCTTCAGAAATATGGCCACTTTTCATGTCAAAAACCAACCACTCATCAACTCTATGATGAGTAAAGTAAATGCAATTCTTCTTACACCCCACTTTACTTGCATTAACCCACATACAACATTCATCCTCAAGAAACAATGCCCTATCCCCAATCCTCTCTACTTTCACCCACAAAAGCTTATCAATATCAAGCCTAAACACCTCAACATCATCCACAACATCAATCGATTTTCTCGACACAAGAAAAACCAACAATAGTTCCCCATCCGATTCAACCAAATACTCCCTAAATTGCCTTGACACCTTAGACGGCACAGCCCTGTTCCCACCAATTCGCGTGATTCTAAAACAAGAATCGACGTCCTCTATCACGACAACACTCCCCTGTAGGCTCAACGCGTAAAATTTCCCTTTAAATCCAATTGCATTACAAAATTGCATATTTTGAGTGGGAGCATAAGGTTCTTTAATGTTGCACTTTTCTAGAGGCCATTTCCAGCCACAGCTATTCCCCGTTTCATAGAACACAAAAGACAATGAATTAGTTCCCGTTAGCACCATCGCGCTGGAATTAACATTGGGATACTCTGGAGACGGCTTTATAATGGCAATCTTGAAAACAAATTCCTTGAATGATATTCTCCTCGCCGAGCAAGACAAGCACCAAATATTACGGAATAACATTGGACTTAAAATGACGTGACTACGCGCGTTTGTTTTTCCATGGATTTCGACAAGTTGTGGCAATTGGGAATTTTTGGTGCATTGCCTAGAGGGTGATATCCATGACTTTGTGACACAACCAAAAGTTGTGATGTTTTTCCATCGATATTGTCTTTTGATTAAGCTAATGAGGTGGTGGGGATGATTAGGCCATGAGTTGGGATTTGGGGTGGTTTGTTTTTTATTATTTGAGAGATGATTTTTCTTCTTCTTTGGTGTTTTTCGTGCCATTTTTTTGATTTTTTTGTTGAGCTTGATTGGGAGGGTTTGAGAAGTTTGAATTTGCAAGCTTAATGGGTCCATTTATATGAATAAATGCAGCCGTGGGATCCAAGATTTAGGTACATTACTTTACATTCTTGTATTGTATAACTGGAGCAATTGTTCAATGTCTAAACTTATTTTAATGTCATCACCTTGTGGACCTGTGGTTGGGGTGCAAGCATGAAAAAAAAATACTTATATTAATTATTAATTTGGCGTTTACTTGGAAACATTCTACTTCCACACGGTCCACATCCACATGGAAAAAAATATCAAGTATAAAGGGCTGTCAACATTTGTTTTGGGCTGGGTGTGATAATGGGCTCAGGAGAATGGGCCAGCAACTTTAAATTGGGCCATCAAATATCAACATTCTCCATCTCGGCCAATATCGGTTCACATGACTTAAAGGTCACCAATAAGGATGGCAAAATGACCCGCCCCGACGATACCTGTTTGGGCCGCCCCGCCCTGTAACCCGTGGCGAGGCGGGCCTGAGTATTACCTCCATCCCGTGGGTACCCACCCCGTACTATTTTTTTTATTTTTTTAAATATATTTAATTTATATTTTACATGTATATTATATAAAATAATATAGTTTTATGTATTTACTATTATATTTAACATATATAATGACAAATTTTATAAACAATATGTATTTATAATACAAAATATAATATTAAAAATTATTAATAATATAAAATCTAAGATAAAAATAAAAAATAAAAATAAAAAAATTCAATACGGGATGACCTGCCCAGCGACCCATGGCGGGTTGCCCCGCCCCACCCTTTGGAGGGAATGAGGCGGGTCTGTGTGTTGAGATACTCGCCCTGCCCCGCCCCATTGCCATCCCTAGTCACCAACAACAATCATCATCGCCTAAACCTTCCTCACTATACACACAGTAAAATATGAAATGAGTTATAACAAGCACAAAGCAAGCTATAACAAATAGTGCAGTATATGTTCAGTTTCTCAGTCACCTGTATAACAGTTCAAGATTTTCAGATAGAAAAGAAATTTACTCACAGTAAATATTTCCTACCCATATCAGCATGATTAAATTCAGAAGGAATTTTTTTCAAGATTAACTAAGCTTTTAGCAACAATATCACAAATGTAATGAAATTTCACATCTATATGCTTAGTTTCTATAATGAAATATAGGATTCTTGCAAAGTTGGATACAAGATTGACTATAAGAAGATATAACAACTTCACCTTTGAGAAAACCAATTTCGAAAATTAAACCTTTCAACCACACAACTTCTTTTAATGCTTCAGTAACATCAACATACTCCGATTGAGCAATCCCAAAGCAGGTTTGATCAACCGGTCGGGAATTTCACTAGTTGAAAGTGCAACAATGTGTTGTAATTGGGATTCCTAGCTTATGGATGAACCACACAATATAAACACATAAGAAGTTGTAGATATTCTATTATCCCTATCATTTGCATAATTGGAATCCATATATCCAATCAATTTAACATCTTCAGATGATTTACGAGATTTCAAACCAAAATTCATAGAATATTTTAAATACCTTAAAAGCCATTTGACAACATTTTAATGTATCATACTAGGATTAAACATGTATCTACTCAAGCAACTAACAGCATAAATATGACAGGTCTGGTGTTAACCATAAGATACATCTCAGATCCAATAACATTGGAATAAGACACATTTTTCGTACATTTCAAATCATGTTCAGTTTTAGGAGATTGATCTTTACTTGAAACAAAATGGGCTGCAAGGGGAATATTCACAGAATTTGCAGTTGACATAGAAAATTTACTCAAAATCTTTTCAACATGAGAAATCTGGTTAAGAAAAATAGTTGAGTTTTTCTATCTCTAACAATGTTCATTCCTAAAATCCTATTCGCATCTTCTAAATATTTCATGTCAAATTTAGCACTTAAGCAATTTTTAACATACTCAATTGATTTAATGCAGGAACTTATCAGCATCATATCATCAACATAAAGCAACAAGAAAACAGATATATAATCATTTTCTTTAAAGTACAAGCAAGTATAATAACTAGAGGAAATTAAAGTAAACCCATGTACAATTTGCGTTTTTATATTTTACCATATAAACTATTTTTTGTTATACTTTACCACATGAACTATGTAAATCTTTGCACTCTGCCCTATATGGACATTTTTACCCTTGAAATTTTATTTTTCTTAAAATAATAATAAAAAAAGTTCATTACGATCATATTCAACCCATCATGCTTCCTGATATAAACTTAGTAGTCTCTTAAATTTATACATTATTTGACTAGAATGTACTTGAGTATTCCTAATTAGTGACGAATATTTTCATTGCTAATTGCCTAAAATTATATTATTTTTTGCTTTTTTAATTAGTTAGTGACAAATACTTAAGTTTGGCCATTAATGTCTAAATTTAGCGGCGATTTTTTTTTGTTGTAATTTTTTACTTTTTTTGTTGTGTTGGTACAAACCATTGTGATGCCTGGTAAGGTTGAGCGCAAGGAGTAGTCGTACAAACTGTATATGTAACGAGCAATCTAAACATCGACTAAGCATACCTAATCGCATTTCGTTGAAACAATGTATGAGTTTAAGGAAATATACAATAACACGATAGACTTCATGACCATAATGAACTATTGTTATTATTAAAATAAAAATAAAATTTTAGGAGCAAAATTGTCCATATTGGGCAAAGTGCAAAAATTTACATAGTTTATATTTTAAAGTGTAACAATAACTAGTCCATATGGTAAAGTGTAAAAACGCCAACAGTACATGTGGTTTAGTGTAATTTTCTCTATTAACTACTTCCTTTAAACTTTAAAGAAAGCATGCATTTTTCAAATTTCTTGTTCTATTGTCTAGGAGATTGTTTCAAACCATACAATGATTTTTTAAACAAACAAACATGATCAGGTTTCGTACTGTCAACAAAGCCCTCAGGTTGTCTCATGTAAATCTTTTCTTCTAATTCCCCGTCCAAAAATGCAGTTTTAATATCCATTTATTTTAACTCCAAATTAAACTGAGCAACTAATGCAAGCATGATCCTAACAGTAGTAAACTTAACAACATAAGTAAAGATTTATGTATAATATATTCCTTCTCATTGAATAAATCTCTTAACCACAACTCTAGCTTTATATCTACCTGATTCATTTTCATTATTGATTTTAAAGAGCCATTTACAGTCCACAACAGAACAATTTTCAGTTTTAGGTACAAAAACCCAAGGATTGTTAACATGCAAAGGGTTCATCTCATCTTTCATAGCATTTAACCAATCAGCAGATTCATTCAACTTTAAGGCTTCTTGATAGGACTTAGGCTCATTACTTTGTAACTTTGAAATTACAACTTAAAATTATCCAGGTATTATCAACAAACAAATTTGTAATGGCTAGTCAACTAGTTCAATTGTTTTTTTTCTTTTTCTTAAAAGGGGGAAAGGAAAAATAGGATGTCCTGAGAGAGGAGGAACATGAGATTCAAACTTATTGGTATGCTAGACTAGTAACACGTCTTTTGACAATGTGGACAACATCCAAATCCCCGACTGGTTCAGAAAAGTTGGGTCATCTAACTGCTACTATGAAAATTTGAGTTGGTCATGAATGTGACATTTAATATTGCAAACTGGTTTCACCTTATACTTCAATATTTTTCCATGGGGACCGTGTCGAAGCGGAAGCTTTCCAAGTAAACGCCAACCTAATTAGTTAAGTACTAATTTTTCATGCTTGCACCACAAGGTGATGACATTTAATTAAAATAATGTTTAGGCATTGAACAATTCCTCCAATTATCCAAACATGTAAAGTAATGTAGAACCCAGGGCTGCATTTACTCACATAAATTCGGGTACGAACTCTACCCGAAGTTATTAAGAGAAATCCGAACACGATAAACCCGAATCCAAACAAGACTAACACGAATTTGACACTTTATTACCAATATTTATCTAAAATGTAGTTTATATTTAAATTAATTTTTTATGTATATTAAGCATAATCCGAAATCAACGGAAACCAAACACAAAATGATCTAAATTGTTACCCCTAATATAACTTGACCCATTAGGCCTGAAAATTCAAACTTCTCAAGAAAAAACCAAAAATGGCACGAGAAAAAGCATCTCGCAAATGATAAAAAACAAACCACCCCAAATCCCAACTCATGGCCTAATCTTCCCAACCAGCTCACTACCTTGATGGCAAGACAACCAAATCTATGGCATAACATAACATCCTTTGGTTGTGTCACAAAGTCATGGAGATCGCTCCCTAGGCAATGCACCAATAGCTCCCAATTGCCACAACTTGTCGAAATCCATCGAAAAACAAACGCGCGTACTCACATCATTTTAAGTCCAATACTCGGTAATTGGTGCTTGTCTTACTACGAAAGGAGAATATCATTCAAGGATTTTGTTTTCAAGATTGCCATTTTAGAGGATCCCAACAATTACATCGCAATGGTGCTAACAGGAACTAATTCGTTGTCTTTTGTGTTCTATAAACCGGGGAAAAGTAGTGATTGGGAATGGACGGTAGAAAATTGCAACATTAAGGAACCTTATGGTCCCTCTCAAAATATGCAATTTAGTAATGTGATTGGATTTAAAGGGAAATTTTACGCGTTAAGCTTGCAGGGGAGTGTTGTCGTGATAGAGGACGTCGATTCTTGTTTTAGGATCACGCGAATTGGTGCAAACAGGGCTGTGCCGTCTAAGGTGTCAAGGCAATTCAGGGAGTACTTGGTCGAATCGGATGGGGAAATATTGTTGGTTTTTCTTATGTCGAGAAAATCGATTGATGTTGTGGAGGATGTTGAGGTGTTTAGGCTTGATATTGGTAAGCTTTTGTGGGTGAAAGTGGAGAGGATTGGGGATAGGGCATTGTTTCTTGAGGATGAATGTTGTATGTGGGCTAATGCAAGTAAGGTGGGGTATAAGAAAAATCGCATTTACTTTACTCATCATAGAGTTGAGAAGTGGTTGGTTTTTGACATGGAAAGTGGAAATATTTCACCAGCTTCTGGAACTTGGAAGTGATAGTGAAATTGAAGAATGTGTAATGTAGGAGCCAATGGAAATGAGATAATTTGAGTCATTGGCTCAATTGTCAACTGAAAATGTATCTTTTTTTTTAATCATATTTTTGCATATATATTTAGATATTTTTGCATTATTTACTTTTAGATTTGAGTGTTGTATTGATATTAATTTACTACTATAACATCTTGTAATATTGTAGTTTGAATATTTGTTTCAAGTATTAGTTGAGTACTATTACAAGATCTTAATAGTATTTTTTTACTGGAAAAAAAAATCATAATAGTAGCTAAATAATTGTAAAACGTAGTTATAACAAGTTGTATACTTACATTCATTTTTTTGACCTATTGGCATTGGATTGTTTTTGAAAAATTGGTCACAAATAAAAAAATATTGCAATTAAAGAAATATATATTGCAGGTCTAACGGGTCTCGACCCGTCCCGGTGGTTTTTGGAGCGGTTCGGGTCTTAAGGCAGGGCAGATAGATATCGGCCAAGACAGTGCAGAAAGAAAGGGATGAGCACCTATTTGATGCGCTCCACTCCTCACTCCAACTCTTCATCAGCACCCTCCTCAATTTTCAAGAAAATTTCACTAAGTGTTCTACCAAGCAAAGGAATTCAAAGTTAAAGAGTAGAGAAGACATGGTTTAAGCTCTCCTCCAAGTGTGTTCTTGTGTAAGAGTGGTCAAGGAATCCCAAGACAAGACAAGATAAAGAACAAGAGAAGTCAAACACAATATCAATTTAGCTCCTGCACTGCTCCATTCTTCCAAAGCACTGGACTGGGGGCTTATGTTGAGGGCAAAAATGTCCTTTAATATTTAATACATAATTCAGTTTATATATTGGGATAATATTATTAATTGCCCAATAATCAATGGGCTACATATGGAAAACCTGACCCAAAAGGTCCGGAACTGGCCCACATGCCACTTTCTCCTACATGACCCACAAGGCCTTGTTTGATAAATGTGTTTATCATGATTTTGATGATTTTGTTTTAAAGTGTTTTTACACCAAAAAATATTTCTAAATGTTGTCCAAATACTCCCGATCGATCTAAAATATTTTTACTAATTTTTTGGAGTATTTCTTGAAGTTTATTTTTGACAAAAATCGGACAACTCCTCTATTTTGAGGTCAATCGGTCGCCCTAGAGGGCAACCCATACCTGAACACGTTTTAAACTTGAAAACAGAGAACATGCTGAGGGAGGTCAGCCGGTGTGTCAACCGTTGTGTCAACCGGTGTGGTCGACCGGTGTCTGGGAAGGATTATTTTTGCTAAACTTCTCCGTATTGATTTTTGGACAAGGCCAATCGGTCCAGGTGCACGTCGACCGGCGGACCACCCGTCGATCGATCACCCTGAGTTATTTTGAGCAAATATTTTCAAACCCTTATTTCTATTCGACCGGTCGTCCTATATGTTTATCAGCAAATTCTAGCCATTGACAGCAGACAACTTTTCCTTATTTTGTGGGGTTGATTTCTAACAGCTATAATCTTGATTTTAATTGCATTTTATTTGTAGAAATCAGTCTCCAAGAAGGAGCCTATGTCTGTAAATCAAAACCAAAAGCTCTCCTATAAATAGAGGGAGATTTGAAGCAACACAAAAAGAGAGAACAATATAACACAACAAGATACATTCAAGCAAACACTCTTATTCTTATATTTCTATATTCTTGTTGTAATAGCCTTAGGTCTTACACTTTCACATCTTGAGGTCTAGGCTTTATTCTTGATTACACTTATACTCAAACTTGTATATTTCATTATCGAGTTGTAATCTTGAACTTGGGTTCATCATTCAACACAAGATATCCTTGTGAGTGTTCTTGTGGAAAGAACACACTTGGGTGATCTTAGTTGTTAGGTGTAAGAAGATTGGTAATCTTGCCAAAAGTTTGGCTTCGATACCACTTGAAGTCCAATTTGATATGTTAATCTAGAGGGGGTAAATTGATTATGTCCATTTTCGCGATTATGCCCTCTTTTTCGAATGTAATAAAATCTTTTTCTTTTTGAAGACAAGAATGGAAGTGGGGTGGTAGTAAACAACACACATCGATTTATAGAGGTTCAACCTACCTAGTGGCCTAATCCTCTACCACCCCAATTACTTGTCTTGGGATAGATTTCAAGAAGAAAAAGATTTTATTAATTACTACAATCTTCTTTTTACCTCTACCATTATGAAGATCACCATAATCTTTCGACTTGAAGCATATCAAATTCTTCAACACCTCGAAGAGCACCAAACTCTTCCACAAAAAGATTACCACAATCTTCTTACACCTAACACAAGATATTTAAAACTTTGACAAAACGTTTTGCATTTTGAAAGCATAGTAAAAATGATAGTGAACAAAAATAGCTAATGCAATTTGAGACATAACACAAGTATATAATGCTTTCGCTTAAATCGACAAGATATGATAAAACTTGTAAGTATACAAAAAATAGTCCATACAAGGTCTCCTTTCAAAAGAAATTAAAAATCCAAGAACATGTAATAAGACCTTGATTTTTAGAATATATTTTGAAAAATCATTTTTACAATTAAAATATAAATAAAACATGCATAATAACAAAATAAAATACATATTTAAATAGGGAGATATGGTTTACCAATTTCGCCATTTCCAACATCAAATCTTTCCCATCGTTGATGATGTCTTTCTCTTGGAAAATCATTTTATAGATGATGGCTTCTCCAATTACCCCATTTCCAAGATTTATGTCCTTCCCATTGTTGATAGTATCTTTCTTTGGAAAATAATTTTGTTGATGATGTCTTCTCCAATTTTGCCATTTCAAAATTGTGTCCTTCCCATTGTTGATTATAATTTCTTCTTAGAATTTTATTTTGTTGATAATATCTTCTCCTTTGATCAAGTGGCGCAAATGTTTGTGAAAAATGATTTGACAATTTGAATTTTCTTTGATTTTTGTTGCGCCAAGTACCTATCATGAAATTTTCTTGTGGTACCCTCAAGAAAATAGTCCTTTAGGATTAGCGTTGAGACTTTTAGGTCTCCAAAATATGATTTACTAAAGCTATTTCTAGCCCGAAAAGAATTTACCGATGTCCCTTTTTACCACAATACAAGCATCTAACAATTTTAGAAGTATAATGACCAAATGCTTAAAAAGAACCAAGTGACTTGGTTCTTTTTCATATCATTGATAACATTAGATGCTTATAACCAAGTTCTAGTTTCTCATTATCACAACGATGAACATCAAAAGTCTTATCGTTATTGTTGAATTTTAGTAAATCCTTTTTCATGTAATCAATATTCTCAACAAGAGTACTATTTTCTTTTTCAAGGTTTTTAACCTTATCAAGTGTGGTGGTGTGAGCATAATTCATAAAAGTGATTCATAAAGGAAGTAAATAAGTTATCAACTTATCATTTTTCAAAACATTGAATTCCTTTTTCAAATTTTTGTATTTAATAAGCAAGCTTTGGAATTCATTTTGAAGTTCATCAAATCATTTTGTAAATCATCATAATTATCATGCATTTCATTACTAAAAGAAATAGAAGAGTTTGAGCATACCTTATTGACTTCATCATGCCCATTAAACATTGATTTTTTTTATCATCGGAAGTTGTAAGAAGTTGATCTCATGTTGTTGGATTTGATGTTGTATCTATTTGAGAGGTAGATGCTTTTGAATTCTCCTTTCATTTGCATATACTTCATTTATAGCTTTTTTTCCCATGCTTTATTTATGTTTTAATTCCTCGAAAATGACCGTTTCAAAAATAAGTGAACAATGAAGAATATTTAGAGCTTTACCATTTAAGGAGAGAATTTTCTTTTCTTCATCATTAAGCTCCTTGAGGACTTTGGAGGTGAGTTGTCCGTATTTCATCGGGATGGATTCTCCATTAATGACCGTGTTCCAAATATCAAACCCGCAACTTTGTAAATAGCATTCCATTCTTTCTTTCCAAAATGTATAATTTTTGGAATCAAATATCATTTTGTTGGTGGATGCTCTTGTGCAAAGACTTTTGGTAGCCATTGATTGATATCTTCAACATATTATCTAATTTATGATTTATCAAGATTGGCATGAACAATTGAGGCATTATCATTATTGCTATATTTGGGCTATTTTTCTTGCTAATATAAGCGATGTCATTAATGAGTATGTTAAGTTGTGTAGACTTATTGATGATGAGAAAGGAAGTACTCCAAATATGAGTTACTTCAAAATATTTGGATGTAAAATTGGATACCCAATAATGATAGTGATGAAGAAGACAACGTTTAACAAATCTCTCGAATGATGCTCCGAGATGAAGAATGGTTTATAGAATTACAAGAGGAGCTAAATGAATTCGGAAGAAATGATATTTGGGAATTAGTACCATCATAAACGATTATAGGTACAAAATGGGTATTCTGGAACAAACTCGATGATAAAGGCAACATTGTTCGAAACAAGGCAAGGTTAGTAGCTCAAAGGTATTGTCAAGAAGAAGGTATTGATTATGATGAAACATTTGCACCCATAGCACGTTTAGAAGCTATTCGCATTTTACTTGTCTATTCTTGTTTTAAAAATTTCAAGCTTTACCAAATGGATGTTAAATCCGCTTTTTTAAATGGTTTTATTTAAGAAGAAGTCTATGTAAAACAACCTCCGGGATTTGAAAATTTTTCTAGGCCTAATGATGTTTATAAACTTAAAAAGGTCGTATATGATTTAAAATAAGCACCCTGTGCATGGTATGATAGACTTAGCTCTTTTCTTCTGCAAAATGGATTTACAAGAGGTAAAGTTGATACTATTCTCTTTGTTATTGAAAAAGGGTAAGATTGCTTATTAGTGAAAATTTAATTTGATTTGGTGCTACTAATGAATCCTTGTGCAAGAAATTCTCTAAGTTAATGCAAGGTGAATTCGAGATGAGTATGATGAGTATTAAGGAACAAATGATCGAAGACTCATCCATGGCCATCTACATCATAAGGTGTCAAGATTGCGAAAGGCATATTGGTCGACAAATAAAATTCAAGGTATGTTTATCTCTTTTATTATTCCCATAGACTCAACATTGTTTATGCTTTATGTTTATATGCTCGACTTCAAAATAATCCCAACGAATCCCATTAAAGTGTTGTTAAAAGAAAATTTCAAATATTTGAAAGGCACTTCTTCTTATGGCTTGTTTATCCAAAGTTTTAAGACTTTCATATTTTTTGGGATAACAAGTCCAGCGATAATAATTTCTCAAAATATGGTTCGTCATAATCGAACTAAACAAATTGAGATTCTATGCTTTCTTCTAAGGGATTGCATTTTCTTAAAAAAAATTGAGATGTGTATTATTCCGTCTCAAGGATAAGTCGCGGATATTTATTTTTAATCATTAACCGCCGAGTCTTTTACCTCATTTCGAGCTTGTTGAGACATAATGTATATTGAATGAGGTCTATGTTTGCATTTCGTACGGTTTTAAAACTTAGGGGTAAAAAATCATATTTTTGGATCAATTTTTGGATTTTTGTAAACAGACTGATCCAGTGGCCAAACTAGGTTGAGCCCAATCGATCGGTCTACCCGTGGACCGGTCGCCCTCAACCTGGATCGGCCGGACTATAAGTTTTTTTGGTTAAAATGTTTCTGTTTTCCATACTTAGCCATTTTGGCTCTACTCCTTCATTTTTCGACCGTTTTGTCAATTGCACACACAATTCACTCCAAATAAGTTTCACTGTATTATTTCTATATCTTGGGGTTTATATTGCTCGTTTATCATCATTGTTACTCATCTTTACCAATTTAATGATAAGAATTCTTCTACTTTATCTCAATTGGGTTGAACCATGAGAATGTGATTCATATTTGATATCTTGTTGGAACTCATATATTTGTGTTGGGCATGATGATTGTTGTTGGATGATATTTGTAAACTTGCTTTTGGTGATGAAAAATTTGGCTTGGTTATTTTTACAAGGGCTATATACATCTTCTTTATTATTTGACGCGCGCCAAGTGTTCGATAAAACGCGTTTCAAAGAAAAAAAAATCATCACCTACATGATTCTCTCAATTTTAAATGTCTTATATATTTATAGAGATCATGTTTTGCAAATCAAATGAGCTTTTACGAGTTTTTACAAGTCATATGATCAACTTTTTCCTTAGCTTTTGGAATTTTAAGCTTAACGATCAATAGCTCGATAAATCGGTTAAATTGCGCACTTTGATATAGATATATGATGTTTTTATCGTGCTGACATTCTTTTTTATGATTTCAAAGGGGAAGAAACAGAATATAAGCTCTTTAGCTCAAAGAAGCTAAGATAACTCACAAAAAAAGCTATAAGCTATGGCTCTTTAAAGCCAAAAGCTATGGATATAAACTAGTCCATTGGATATATCTTGGACTTATGACACTTGTTTAATGGCTTCATGATTTTTTTGGGTTACATTGTAAAAGCTAAGCTTTTAGCTTTTGTATG
Organism: Rehmannia glutinosa; assembly: GCA_016081115.2. Taxonomy (NCBI): domain Eukaryota; kingdom Viridiplantae; phylum Streptophyta; class Magnoliopsida; order Lamiales; family Orobanchaceae; genus Rehmannia; species Rehmannia glutinosa. Next base: position 558,351 of record JABTTQ020002946.1, on the reverse strand, counting down.
GTTGCTTATTTACTTATCTTGATGTGCATGTTGATAGGGGAAGCATTTACAAAAATATTTTGAAAATCTTTACTCTCTTCCTTGTGGCTATTTTGTTTTAAAATTTGTTGCTTCAAACGGCTAGTTATCTTTAATCGGAAAATTCATTTTTGCTTTCAAAATCGACCTCTTAAAATTTCCTAAAATTGTTTTGGTTTGTAATCATCAAAAAGGGGGAGATTGTTTGATAAATGTTTTTATCATGATTTTAATGATTTTGTTTTAAAGTGTTTTTACACAAATATAATGTTTCTAAATGTTGTCCAAATACTCCCGATCGATCTAAAATATTTTTACTAATTTTTTGGAGTATTTCTTGAAGTTATTTTTGACAAAAATCGGACAACTCCTCTATTTTGAGGTCAACCGGTCGCCCTAGAGGGCAACCCATATCTGAACGCGTTTTAAACTTGAAAACAGAGAACATGCTAAGGGAGGTCAACCGGTGTGTCAACCGGTGTGGTCGACCAGTCGACCAGGGGGTCGACCGGTGTGGTCGACCGGTCGACCATTGGGAAGGATTATTTTTGCTGAACTTCTCTATATTAATTTTTGGACAAGGCCAACCGGTCCAGGTGCACGTAGACCGGTCGGACCACCCGTCGACCGGTCGCCCTGAGTTATTTTGTGCGAATATTTTCAAACCCTTGTTTCTATTAGACCGGTCGCCCTATATGTTTATCAGCAGATTCTAGCCGTTGACAGCAGACAGTTTTTCCTTATTTTGTGGTGTTGATTTCTAACAACTATAATCTTGATTTTAATTGCATTTTTTTTGTAGAAATCAGTCTCCAAGAAGGAGCCTATGTCTGGAAATTAAAACCAAGAGCTCTCCTATAAATAGAGGGAGATTTGAAGCAACACAACAAGAGAGAACAATACAACACAACAAGATACAATCAAGCAAACACTCTTGTTCTTATATTTCTATATTCTTGTTGTAATAGCTTTAGGTCTTACACTTTCACATCTTGAGGTCTAGGCTTTATTCTTAATTACACTTGCACTAAAAATTGTATATTCCATTATCGAGTTGTAATCTTGAATTTGAGTTCACCATTCAACACAAGATATCCTTGTGAGTGTTCTCGTGGTAAGAACACACATGGGTTTTGAAAGTAGGGTTATCGTCTCCACAGGGATTGTTATCGAATTTTACACTAAGTACTATAATTAAAATAGCTTAATTCTATCTAGAAATCGAAAAGAGATGGGTGTTTATTAAACTAAAAAGAAATCTAAAAATAAACAAATAAATGGTTCAGACAATTAATCAAACACATAGAAGATGAATTCTAGAGGGTTGATTTCACCTAGTTATCCCCTATGTTTTCAATCCAGTTTATTAATCACAAGTTATTAATCTATAAGCCAATATTCCTACCGTTTATCACTTCCTCTCTCGAGTGCCAAGTTATTCTAGGTTCCAATTTCTTATTTTGATATCTCTATAAAAATCATAAATTAAACCCTAATACGCTCAACGAATATTCTATCACGGGCTTCAAAAGATTCATAAATCTCTCGATTCTATGAAACCCTAGGTTGTGCTATTCTATGGCCAGGAGTTCAATTACCTCTCTCAAGCGTCAAATCAAACACGCCAAACAATCTAAATTATTGATTAGATAATCCAGATGCAATCAAATCAAATAACACAAATAGATTAATAAACATGCGAATTTCATAAATTGGAAATCAAAACATAGGTTCAAGCGTAAGTTACATCAATCCTCTAGAAATATAGGTTTAGCTCATATTGGATGTACAAAAACTCATGAAGAAATAATTATACATCTCAAAAATCGACAAAGAAAAACAAAGAAATAATTGAGAAGAAAAGAGAAGGAATTCTCTCTATGTCCAGACGAGAAGTGCCTCCAATTGTCGTCCCAAACTCTAGCTCTGTGTCTCTTGCCTTGCGTTGTGCTCAAAATAATGTCCAACCCCTTTTTCGTACGCCTCCTTGGTTTATTTATAAGTCGAAACCCTCGAATTCGCGTCAAAATGGCCCAAAAATAGCTCAGCCCACGTTCAAGCCCATCGCGCCTGCGGGCGCTTGAACGCTGCTGGCTGCTTCATTCTGCTGACGATCATCGCCGCGCTTCTTTCTTGACGCGCTACCGCAGCCTTGAGATGGCGCTGCAGCCGCTGCTATGTCATCCGTTCTTTGCTTGCTTGCTGTGCTGCCGCTTTGTTGATCGCGCGCTCGCTGCTTCTTCTTTGTCATCCTCAAGGCGCGCAAACCCTTGCATATGGGCGCTGCAGCGCCGTCTCCCTAACGCCCGATGTGTTATTTTTCGACCCACTGTGCTGCTGCGGGGGTTTTAGCGCTGCGGCGCTCGACTTTACTCGACATTTTTCTGCTTTTCTTCCTTCTAATGTGCGATCTTCACTGTCCAAATATGTTTTCCAATGTTCTTAATCAATATTGGCTACCAAAATTAGTCCCGACTCACAAACGACAACAAATGACACGAACTCAACTCAAATGAGACTAAAATACTCGAAAACACCGTAAAATCCTAGTCTAGAATACTCAATACATTGGTATAAAAACCAACTTAACAAATACCCCCAAACTTAGACGTTTGCTTGTCCTCAAGCAATTACAGACTCTAAAAAAATGACAAACATGAAGGAAACAAAAATGAAGACGAATGACTCAACAAACCAACTGCGAAACTTCCCAACCAAACTCATTCGTTAAATTTCGTTTTACTATCAATCAAGCACGTATTTTCACAAAGTGATCATGAAGGTGGAATGTTCATGCCAACCCCATTTTCATTATCCAGATAGATTCACGTAATCAAGTATTTTCAGAATGATCCACTTTTTGAATATAGAGATGAGATGTTTATCGGACTCCATAGGCTTGTCTTTCACACTAATCTCCACTAATGTAGGCTAATGTATCACAATGATCAATAGGATTTTTTAAAACTTGTAATGTGGGCTTAGGGTAAGGTAGGAAAATATAGGAATAAGTGGCTCAAATCACCCAAGCACACAATTATCACTTCGAATCATCAATTAGCAACTACCCTTCACTTTTTTGACATCCCCGATATTTATGAACCTTCAATCCGCTGATTTTTTTTTTTTTTTTTTTTTGGGAACCCCCAAACTTATTTTTTGCATACATGGGGTTTCATATTTTCTATTCTCGGGCAACTTCATTCAATTAAATACATATCCTTCTCATCATACCCTCCTCAACTTCAATATTTTTCTATACTTTGTGTGTATGAGTGATGGGTAATTAGGATTTTCACATTTATGCTCTAGGTATTAGATGGTTTGCCAAAGAAACGTGTTTATAAGGCTCAAAGGGGGACACTAGGGAAAATATAATACAAAGGTAGGCATTTTAGGCTCTGGCTTGTTCAAAAATGGCCTAAATCACTTCCTTAATGTTACTTCACCTAGGATTTCGCCTCGACTTTTGATTAGACAAGTTCTAGAATCCGGTGGGATCATAAAGGAAACACTCAACCGCATAAGTCATCCCCAAATAAATCAACAGAGTTAAGCACATAGATGGAATAATGGAAAGAAGATTAAATCACAGTTCAAACACATGCTCTTTTGACCGTTCAACTCATATTCGACAAATTCACTTAGTCATGTAGTTTCACAGTTTTACAAATGACCCGACTCGACTCTAGACTATTTTTTCGATTTTTTTTACGTTTTTTTTTTCACTCAAGACTCGACTCGATGAATAACAATAGACTGCACCCCCAAACTTAAAACGACATTGTCCCCAATGGAGAGGTGGGAAAAAGGACTTTCCTAGTAGCCGAGGAGCGAAGGCTCCTTAAGTCATGTGGTACTACTACGTGTAGGAGGTGTCTCGTATAAGCTCACAATGCATCCTAGCGCACCAGCCCGTGGGTGTTGTATGCCTTCGAGGTGTGGTCTTGTTCTTCCCATTCGCCTTAGTCCGGTCCCTCTTTGGTTTCGCATTTTTGCAACCTAGCAAGGTAGACAATAAAACAAAACTCGTGGAACCAAGGAATTCGATTATGGGTGAGAAATCGAAAATCAAATCCCATACATAATGCACCCAAGTAGAAAATATAATGCCATGTTAAAAAGATAAGCATAGAAATGCAAGATGGCACTAAACACTTTGAAACTATCATTGGGGCATTTTATCAAACACCTCATATGCATGAATTTGGGCAAAGATAGTGAATGCAATGGATAACTCAATTCAATCCCAAAAATCAGCACCAAGCCTAAGTCTAGCATGAACAACCAATCCACAATCCACAAATCAACAACAATTATCCTAGCACTACTACAATCCAATCACACCAAAAATCACAAGATGGGGAAAACCATGGGGTGGGGTTTGGAAGTTGCAAACATACCAAATAATGAGTGAAGGAGATGAATATGGTGTGTGTGGTGTTACAATGCTCCTTTGCGAAGATGGAGTGGGATATGTGGGATTTGCACAAATAGGAAGGGTGGGGTATGATGCAACTTACTACTCCTAAGACTGTAAAAAAAATTCAAAAAAAAACAAAAACAACTACTAAATTATATTAAAACTAAGAAAGCAATAAAAGGGGCTTGGGTTGCCTCCCAAGAAGCGCTAAGTTTACATTCTTCAGCCAGACTATGTCATATCATCCTCAAGTTGGGGCTCCAATAGGCATGTTATCCACATTGCCCTTAGAAACTTCCCAACCTCCAATGTCTTCAGTTATATTCCCAACCATCTGCTTACCATTATTTATGTCAGATTTTAGCTTGTTGGTTGGATGGATGGTGAATACAACTTTCTCCTGATTTGCCCGCAATGTTAGCTCTCCCGTTTCTACATCGATCAAAGCCCGTGCTGTAGCTAAAAACGGCCGCCCAAAGATTATGGGTATTTTCTTCTCCTCGTTCGCGTCCAACACTACAAAATCCACAGGAAAAACAAATTTATTAATTCTTACCAATACGTCTTCAACGATTCCCCACGGATAAACGATGGATCGATCAAAACTGCAAAGTGATATTGGACGGCTTCACCTCCCCGAGCCCAAACTTTGTCACATCAGAAAGAGATATAAGATTCATACTGGACCCAAGATCACAAAGTGGTTTCTCAAAGAAAACTCCTCCAATAGTGCAAGGAATAGTGAAACTCCCTGGATCCTTCATTTTCTGAGGTAGTTTACTCTGGACTATTTCACTACACTCCTCTGACAAATAAACAGTCTCAAAATCTTCCAACTTCATTTTCTTGGATTCCATTGGTTTCGCATAAATAGGTGATTCTTCGGGGCCAGGCTGAATTTTTGCTTCCTTTTTACGTAAATTGCATTCCAGTGCTCTCTTGGATTAACCTCTGTATCACTTGGGAACTTTCCCTTCTGCTGCAATGAATTCACGGTTGTAGCCAACTGACCCATTTGTGTCTCGATCGACCTAATATGCGTCTCCATTGTGCTCATCTTATTATTCAGACCATCAATCTGCACCTCACTCCTATTTATTCGATTTCTGGTCTCTCCGATGAATGAGCCGAGCATCTCCTCAAGCGAATGCTTCTTTTCACCTCCGAGTGCATTGGAACTGGATGTGTTTGGATAACCAGGAGGTGGATTCAATACGTTCCTATTGTTGCTATAAGAGAGATTCTCATGATTGCAAAGTCCTGGGTGGTAGTGAGTTGGTAATGAATTACCTCTATTATTAAAATCCCGGTTATTCACATAATTGACTTGCTCGACCTCGTGAGTGGCGGTGGCTGGGTGGAAGTGCGGCTTGCTATGGTGTGCTGCCTATATTCATGATGGCCAATTGCTTTGTCAGACTCGAGATTTGAGCGACCAAAGTTGACATTGTATCCAACTCAAGAATACCGGCAACCGGCTTCGGTATTGTCCTCTCGGAGGGCCATTGATAGTTGTTTGTGGCCATTTCCTCAAGTAGAAATAAGGCCTCAGTCGGAGTTTTAGCCATTAATGTATCTCCCGATGCCGCATCTAGTATCGTCCTCGTATGCCCATTCAACCCATTGTAAAAATACTGAACCCTCTGCCAGTCTGCATAGCCATGTTGTGGGCATCTTCGCAATAGATCTTTAAATCGCTCCCAAGCTTCGTATAATGGCTCAAAATCAATCTGTTGGAATTGGGCTATCTCGCTCTTCAGTTGGAGTGTCTTGCTGGGAGGGAAAAATTTTGCTAAGAATTTTTGAGTCAGACCATCCCAGCTCGTAATACTCCCAGGGGCGAACGTCTGTAACCACTACCTGGCCTTATCCCGGAGTGAAAACGAGAAAAGCCTCAATCGAATGGCCTCATCAGTCACACCATTCATCTTGATGGTGTCGCAAATCTCCAAGAATGTGACCAGGTGTGTATTCGGATCATCCACTGGACTCCTCCCAAACTGATTCTGCTGAACCATGCTTATGAGGCTCGGTTTCAATTCAAAATTATTCGCATTTATGGGCTGCGCAATTCCGGTAATTACTCGTTCGTGGGTCGGGCGAATGTAATCCCGGATTGCCCTTCGTGCCTCGGTGCCGTGGTGGCACATTTACGACCCGATTTCAGTTATTCTCATCGTCCCAGCCTTCTGCCATTGCTCGATTCTCTGCTCGCTTTGTTGCTCGGATTGTTCGAAGTGTCCTTTCAATCTCTGGATCATAAGGAAGCAAATTAATATCTTCGGAATCTCGCATAAACAGACAAGTCAAATGAGAAAAACGAAATTATAATTCCTAAACTAGTCTAGATTAGGATTAAGACTACTTGGTAATAGTATTAGTTTAAAATAGGATAAAACAATCCCCAGCAACGGCGCCAAAAACTTGGTCGCGAAATTCTTACCGCAAGCGTATGGTGTCAAGTTTTAGTATAGGTTTTGAAAGTAGGGTTATCGTCTCCATAGGGATCGTTATCAAATTTGATACTAAGTACTATAATTAAAATAGCTTAATTCTATCTAGAAATCGAAAAGAGATGGATGTTTATTAAACTAAAAAAAATCTAAAAATAAGCAAATAAATGGTTCAGACAATTAATCAAACACGTAGAAGATGAATTCTAGAGAGTTGATTTCACCCAGTTATCCCCTATGTTTTCAATCCAGTTTATTAATCACAAGTTATTAATCTATAAACCAATATTCCTACCGTTTATCACTTCCTCTCTCGAGTGTCAAGTGATTCTAGGTTCCAAATTCTGATTTCGATATCTCTATAAAAATCATAAATTAAACCTTAATACGCTCAACGAATATTCTATCACATGCTTCAAAAGATTCATAAATCTCTCGATTCTATGAAACCCTAGGTTGTGCTATTCTATGGCCAGGCGTTCAATTACCTCTCTCGAGCGTCAAATCAAACACGCCAAATAATCTAAATTATTGATCAGATAATCCAGATGCAATCAAATCAAATAACACAAATAGGTTAATAAAAATGCGAATTTCATAAACTGGAAATCAAAACATAGGTTCAAGCGTAAGTTATATCAATCCCCTAGAAATATAGGTTTAGCTCATATTGGATGTACAAAAACTCATGAAGAAATAATTATACATCTCAAAAATCGACAAAGAAAAACAAAGAAATAATTGAGAAGAAAAGAGAAGGAATTCTCTCTGTGTCCAGATGAGAAGTGCCTCCAATTGTCGTCCCAAACTCTAGCTCCGTGTCTCTTGCCTTGCGTTGTGCTCAAAATAATGTCCGACCCCTTTTTCGTACGCCTCCTTGGTTTATTTATAAGTCGAAACCCTCGATTCGCATCAAAACGACCCAAAAATAGCTCAGCCCACGTTTAGGCCCATCGCGTTGCGGTGCGCTTGGAACGCACGCTGTTGCGCTTCTTGACGATCATCGCTTTGTTGCTTCTTGCCGCTTGATGCGCGCTTGACACCTTGAGATGATGCGCAGCATGCACTTTGCTGTGTCATCCGCTCGCTTTGCTCTGCTGCTGCTTTCTTTGCTGCTTCTTGTCGCGCTTTCTGATCTTTGTCATCTTGTCAAGCGCTGCAGCCTTTGCCATGCATATGGCGCTGCGCTTTCTCTCCCTAACGCCCGATGTGCTATTTTCGACCCCCGTGCTGCGGCGCAGGGGTTTTAGCATTGCGGCGCTCGACTTTACTCGACATTTTTCCGCTTTTCTTCATTCTAATGTGCGATCTTCACCGTCCAAACACGTTTTCCAATGTTCTTAATCAATTTCGGCTACCAAAATTAGTCCCGACTCATAAACGACAACAAATGACACGAACTCGACTCAAACGACACTAAAATACTTGAAAACACCGCAAAATCCTAGTCTAGAATACTTAATACATTGGTATAAAAACCAACTTAAAAGTGATCTTAGGTGTTAGGTGTAGGAAGATTGTGGTAATCTTCTTGTGGAAGAGTTTGGTGCTTTTCGAGGTGTTGAAGAATTTGGTATTCTTCAAGACGGAAGATTGTGGTGATCTTCACAAGGTGTCGTTGCAAGAAGATTGTGGTAATCTTCAAGGGAGATTGTGTTAATCTCCAAAGAGGTGTTGTAAAGTGATGTTGTATTAATTGTGGTAATTAATAAAATCTTTTTTCTTTTTGAAATCCATCTCGGAGACACTGTTCGCCTTATTTTTAGCTTCACCGCAAGTATACGGTGCAATTTATAGAATATGGTTAGCAAGGTTGAATCCACATGGACTAATAAATTAATATACTAAGTATTGAGATTATAATAGCCTTATTTTTATCCAGACGATCGGAATTGAGTGATTTGGTTTTGTAAACTAAAACAAGAATTTATTCTAAAATAAACAAAGTAAAGATTGATTGAAAGATCAAGGAGATGAATGTATTCCTGGGTTATGGTCTCAGTTAATATCCCCTTTTATTATCAGATTAATCAAACCAAAGTTATACGTATTTTTCCCTATAGAACAATCACAAAAGTAATTTACGCTCTCTCTCGAGATGCATGTAAAAGCGTTGATTGGAATATCAATGCTAGCATCTCTACTCAACATGAGATATCCAACTCCCAAAAGCACAAAAGATTAAATATCCTCACAAATATTCACAGACTTCTCAATCTTGCAAATATTCATGTCGAGTACTCACAGATCTAGTATTGAAACTCATCTGTTTGAATTATGAATCAATACATCAAACAAGTTAAACCAAAGGCCTTTTGATAGAACAAGAATTAAACAAAGTACTCGAATAGGGTTGGAAAATAATAACTTCAATTGCAATTAATAATCAAATAAAAGTATCCATTAACCTACTCCCAAACCTGCACAAGATGTTTAATCATCAAATAAAAGTATCCATTATCCATGTTCATGTCTAACTAATTGAAAATAAAGATACTATGTAATGCGAAGATTCGGGGACGTCGATGATCTCTCGATATATCTTCAATCCTCAAGCGTGTTGTTGTAGCCTTGATCGATCTCTCCAATTCTCTGGTGGAAAATTGCTCTTTTCTCTGTGTTCTAGGGCAAATGTCAGCGTGTCCTCGTTTGTGGCCTCCTCGTTTCTATTTGTACTTCGTTCAGGTCAAAACCTAGTTCAAAACCTGTCAAACTCTGTTTTCCCGCACAGACGCACGGGTCGTGCGCCTAGCACACGCCTAGCCCGTGCTAGGTGCCGCAGGAATTTTCTCTTCACTGAAGGACGCACGGGCGGTGCGCATCACGCACGACCAGCCCGTGGGCCATGCCGTAGCTCGATTCTCAGTCTGGGTTAGCACATGGGTCGTGCTAGGGACACACGCCTTGCCCGTGCGCACCTGCTGGACTTGGTACTTGTTCATTTTCTTCCGTTTCTCGCCCGGTTCATCTAACTTCTTCTCGATTCAACTCCAAACTCCATACGTTAATTCAAGTATTGGCGGTTCTTTACCGCAATGCTCTGAATTGTTGCCAGAATGCTACAATTATCAACAAATTCCTACAAAACTTGCAAAGCGTAATAACTTTTCCACAAAACAGAAATAAAGCCCTTTTTACTCATGTAATGCATGCATAGAAACTACTTCTAGCTACAATTAAGCCCAAAATACATGCAAAACACATAACAATCAAACCCCCAAACTTAAACTGTTGACAGTCCCAGTCAACACTTTATAAACAAGATAAAACACAAATGGGGTAATGAAAAGCAACTCAAGAATAGCACATCACAATTCATGTCGTTTATCCCTAGACGCCAAGAAACAAATCAACCAAGCTTCGAATATCTAACATAAAGCAAAAATAATTAAAACCATGGTAAATACTTCAAATCACGCCTCTCATGGATAAAGTGTATACTCTCCTCTCTAGAATAATAAGGGACGTGGATTCGCTCAAATCATATCAATGTTGAAGAATTACCATATGCTTGCAAATCGTCTCACATCTCCGCAACTCGATTGCATGCAATTCCTAAATCAAAAAGGACTTTGCTTTTGGTTGTAATGAAGGCTCTTTGGTTAAGGTAGGGAAATATGGAGAAAGTGACTCAAACTCAAGCGTATAGATTGGTAAGCACATCTTTTTATCAATCGACTATTCTCATTCAAATCAAATATGCACCCCCAATTACCTCTTATTCTTATCACGCCTCTTTTTCTCCCTTTTTTTTCTACAATCTGCTCTCTTTCGCCTTACATCATAATCCCCTGCCTATAAATTCATTTAAGGCCAACTCACATATCCAGTCGATTTTTTTTTGTTTGTTTTTTGTTTTTTTTTTTTTCGTGACTCTTTTGTGAGTATATCCTCATTTTTCCTCCTTTTCTTCTTTTATCCCCACATCCAACATGCACACCATTATCTAAATTCTCGATATCCTCCTATTCAACCTTTATTCAATCCTCTTACTCAATGTTATACGCTCAAGCTTAGGGTAACAGATATATCAGGTTTAAGGCTTGAAATGTGGCTACCAAAAATCAGGCAATAGGCTCAAATTGGATAACTAGGGAAATTAAATGTCATTAGGTAGGCAAAAGGCTTGAAAGGCTTAACAAAAATGGCCTAAAATCATTTTCATAAATTGCATGCAATATGTGACTTCAACAGAGATATCAGAGCAAGTTTTAGAATTCATATCAACATGAATGACACACTCAATCAACAAACAAGACTGCATATAATGAAAGCAGTAAAGGCTCAAAAAGCTCACAGGCTTGTAATTACATAATTCAACGTATATCAACCATGATTTCAATATTCACATGCTCCATATCATATATTCTCAACCCGGTCAACTCACGCTCAACACCCAATTCAAAACAACATAAACCGTTCAACAAATGTTCCCAAGATCACAACAAGCACATAATAGCGGTCAACTCACTCCCTAAAAACCTAAAAAAGCAGTAAACGTGCTAAAATAAAAATAAGCATCTAATGCAATGCAACAAATATACTCTACATGCAACTATATGAATGCAAAAATCGCCACACCCTTCAATTAAATTACTACCTCTCCCCCCAAACTTGAATGAAATTATAGCGCATAGAAGAGAAGATAGAATTTCAAAAAAATGTGGAATGGACCTGACTCACTGTGGGGGTGGCGGCAGAAAGTGGTCTGGGAGATGTGCCACATTTGTACCTGATGCATCATCTGCAACATTTCCAATTCCCGCTGCTCCTGGGCCTGATACCTCTGCTCTTAGGACTGATACCTCTGCTCTTGTTCCATTCGGAAAGTACGGAACTCGGCCTGGTGCTATCGGAAATCATCCGATACTACCGGAAATCATCCTGATGTTGCCGGAAATCATCCTGGTGCTACTAAAGCTCTCCTCAAGAGCAAAGAATCTATCATGATAAGTTTGTCCCCCACGCTCCTCACTGTTCGTCTTATTTTTAGCTTCATCGCAAGTGTACGATGTAATTATAGAATAGGGTAAGCAAGGTCGTATCCACGGAGACTAATAAATTAATGTGCTAAGTATTGAACTAAGATAGCCTTATTTTTATTTAGACAATCGAAAGTTGGATGATTGTTGTGGAGGTAAAGACAAGAATAACTACAAAAACACAAGATGAAAATAATAATGGAATTATCAAGAGAATGAAATGGATTCCCGGGTTATGGTTTCAATTAATATCCCTCTTGTTGTCTAAATTAATCCAAGCCAAAGTTATTATCACTATACCTATAAGACGATCACACATATGTTTTATCCCCCCTCTCGAGATGTATATAAAATGTAGATTGAAATATCTATGCTAGCATCTCTACTCAACAATAGATATACAACTCCCAAATGCACCAAAGATCAAATATCCTCACAAATATCTACAAACCTCTCGATTCATGCAAATATTCATGTCAAGTACTCAAGATCTAATATTGAAGCTCATCTCTCGAATTATGAATCAATGTATCAAGTCATGCTAAACCATTGGCCAAAGTGCTCAAGAATCAAATATTGAAGCTCATCTCTCGAATTATGAATCAATACATCAAACATGCCAACTATAGACCAAATTATAAAACAAGAATAAGCATAAAGTACTCAAATAGGCTTCAAGACAATAACTTCAACTAAGATTAATACATTCAACAAGAGTTCAATTAATCTACTTCCAAAACCCAAAATCACAAGATGTTTAGCTACTCATTACAAATAAACAACTCATAGACAAATTGTTCATATTCATGACAAGCTAAAATGAAAGATTATAGCACAAAGAATGAGAAAACTTAGGGAAATGGATAATCTCTCGATTAATCTTCAATCCTCAAGCTCCGATTTGACCCGATTCTTCCCTTGATTCTTTCTTGATGAAATTGATGTGTTTCTTGTGTTCTTGGGTGTATTCCCAGCCTTTCCCCCCTTATGTGCGCACCCCAAGATGTGTTTATATAGTGTTTGGGCCAAAACTAGGTCAATGTGCTGTCAAAATTGGACATTTTCGCACAGACGCACGGGTCGTGCGCCCCACGCACGACCAGGTCGTGTGTGGTGTCGTAGACAGGCTCAAAGTCTTCAGGCATGCACGGGCCATGCTCCCACGCACGTGCTACCCGTGCTTGAAGCCGTAGACATGCTCAAAACCTTCAGGTGCCTTCAGGTGAACATGGGTCATGCGTCCATGCACGGGTTTCCCGTGCACCACACAAACTTCCGAATTTGCTTTCGGAGTCTTCATAAGAGTTGTAGTCCTCTCTCTTAGCTTTCCACAGCCACTTGAATCAGCCCAATATAAATTTTGTAGAGAGAGTTATGGCCAAAATACTTAACCCTGCCAGTGCTGGAAATTCCATGCGCGTTTGGACGTTCTTTGAGATAAATCTCCTTGTTGTTTGATCATCCATGCTTCTTTTGACACACGACTCGTCACTATGACTCTAGACTCAATATAGTTGGCTCTCAATTGGGTGTAATCGCTCGATTCTTGATGATTCTAGGTAGCAATGCTCGTATTTGTCACAAAATCACTCCAAATATCGTTAAATTCCTATAAAACAAGCAAAGCGTAATACCTTTTCCACAAAGAGTGAATATATACCATTTCATATGCGTTATTGCATGTTTATAAACAATTATAGCCATAAATATGCCCTAAAATACATGCAAAAACTCACACTAATCACTCACCTTAGTGAGAGCTTTCCGGAATGTCGGGCCTCCCTTGTGGGAACCCCTGCTCAAAACCCCCATGCTGGAAACCCGGTTCAAAATCTCTCTCTTGCCGATCATACTCCATTGCCTCAATTGCCAAGTCCTCCTCATCGGGCAACCCAGCTACCCTTCTCCTTTTTCGCTCACGCATGGCTTCCGTGACTCTGGTATGCGCCTCAGAGTTCATTAGCCAATTAGTATCATTTTCAACCACAGAAGTGAGCTGTGGGTTAGGAAGTGGGAAGGCAGGTCCAACCCTTTGTTGGAATAAGGTTATGTTCTCTTCGTCTGTTAAGATCTTCATTTGGCGGAGGGCATTCTTATCAATTCTCCGACTGCCCTCAATGGGCTCCATTCTTCTCAAATCAACTCGAAAATGTTGAGCAATGGGGTGATTATCCCCCCAATTAGTATCGTACCCACAGTCTGCTTGGCCAAAAACACGGCGTGTTCCATGAAATTGGCCGCCATGTTGTAGGGGGTACGGGTTAGCATACACCATAGTAGGTATAGCTCCCGATCTTGCATGCCCCCATTATTGTGTCGGGCGAAGACAGAGTGTGCGGTGAACTTTTGGATGTAGCGAAAGATGGGGTTTCGGAGTGCTGGGGCCTTAGATGAGCCCGCCTCATATAGCATCGGGCCATTTTCGGTGTTTGAACCAACAAACGCCAAAAATCATACTGGTTATAAATTCGAGACTAGCCGATAAGGAGCGTTAGAAGGTGCCCCAAAAATCTCATTGAGTTAGGACATGTCTCCACTCATTTCCAAGTCGAAAACGTATCGCCTGGGGTTTGTTGTTTGCTCTCGTTTCCGTAATGTCTAGTGTGCTTAGAAATTCGAGTGCTAGCATTTTATACGTCAGCCACCACCGTTGCATAAACGTGGTCCACCTAACCCGTTCGAACATCTGCCAAACCTCATCATGTATCCCAAGAGGTTGGGTACATTCGTCGTCAGCATATCTCGTTAGCATAAAAGAACGAGTGATCAACCTATTCCAGCGCTCTAAAAAATCGGCCTCAGTCAGCAGAAGTCTATAAGTCTTGACTTCCCTTTGGCGTCCACCCCGACCTCGTTGGTTCCTTTAGTCAGCCATAAGTTCTAGTTTGTACCTGGCAAAACAAAAGATTCCGAGCATGCCAAGTAAAACAAGAACATGATGAATTCAATACAAATAAATCAAATAGGGCATAATGTCTCTTCTCTACAATTTAATCCCAATTAAGCTCCCAAGCCTAAACAACAATGTAATTGCAGAGAATCTTAGCCACTAACACCCTAACTACTCAAGCTCATGCAAGATTCATCCTTATAATAACCCCATATATCTCAATTCAACAAGCACACAAGGTGTTCGACAATTTGCTTAATAGAAAAGTTCATGGTAATCAAAACAATTCTAGTATAACATGATCCCTAACACTTCTCAAAGCTAATTCAAACAAGAAATTCGAAGTATGCGTGTAAAATTTACCGAAAATCCGACAAACTTGCAAAGAGAGGGTAGTGTAAACCCTAGGGTGGTTCTCCAACCAATTCTCAACCAAAAGCAAAATTGAAGATAGATAATGGTGTAATGTGGTGTGGTTGTTGAATTTGTAGTGAAAATCAAGTGAATTAGTCGAAAACAATTGAGAGGGAGAGGGGCTTTTCGCGATTTTTGGGTTTAAGGGAAGTTTTGAAGTGAAGAACTCCTGCTCTTCGCGTCTGTTATTAAGCTCAGCAGACAGACGCATGGGCCGTGCGCCCTGCGCACGAGCCACCCATGCGTCATGCCATGAAATTGACCCTAATCTTTGCAGGAACGCACGGGCCGTGCGCTTGGTGCACGGGCAACCTGTGCGGGGTGCCGCAAATTCGCTCTGTACTACTGAAGCACGCACGGGCCTTGCGCATGGCGCACGCCCTGCCCGTGCTGGGTGCCGAACTTCAGCTTTGAAATTTCATCCATTTTTTTTTTGGGGAAAGCAAATAAATTCTAACTTATGAAAGTAATAAGAAATCCTAACCTAGCAAAGGGAAAAAAACATGGGAGGAAATAAAACAGCAAACTGTTGGGTTGCCTCCCAACAAGCGCTAAATTTAACGTCTATAGCTTGACGCCTGTGTACTCAATCACGGTTCTAGCAAAGTGAGGCATGTCACCTCTTCCTTTTGGTCTCTATAAAGGTAGTGTTTGATCCTCTGGCCATTTACCATAAATGTCTCCCCATCTCGGCTTAACAATTCCACTATTCCTGGAGGATTTAACATTTTCTTAATCACAAACGGCCCCAACCACCGAGACTTGAGTTTTCCTGGAAAGAGTTTAAGACGCGAGTTAAACAAAAGGACTTGTTCACCTGGTAAAAACTCTTTCTTCTTTATCATTCGATCCTGCCATCTCTTGGTGCATTTCTTGTAAATCCGGGAATTCTCATAGGCTTCATCTCGGAACTCTTCCATCTCATTCAAATGCAAAAGCCTCTTTTCACCCGCTGCTTGGAAGTCAAAATTTAACTTCTTCACAGCCCAAAACGCCTTTTGCTCTAGTTCCACGGGCAAATGGCATGATTTCCCGAATACTAACTGATAAGGCAATGTGCCCAATGGTGTCTTGTACGCAGTCCGATATGCCTAAAATGCATCATCTAACTTCATAGCCCAATCCTTGCGATTTATATTCACTATCTTCTCTAAGATCTGCTTAATCTCGCGATTGGCTATCTCTGCTTGCCCGTTTGCTTGCGAATGATATGCTAGTGCCACCTTGTGCTTGACCCCGTGCTTCGCAAGTAAAGTGCTCATCAATTTATTCACAAAGTGTGACCCCCCGTCGCTAATCAAAGCTCTCGGGGTTCCAAACTGAATGAATATATTTTTCTTTAGGAATTTGAGCACTACTCGCGCACCATTTGTTTGTGCCGAAATCGCCTCAACCCATCGACATTTGTACTCCACTGCAAGTAGAATGTACTGATAACCCGAAGAAGATGGAAAGGGACCCAACACATCAAAGAGCTCGACTTCCATCACATTGGTCATGGGCATCTCATGTCGTCTTGATATGTTCCCCATCCGCTGGCATCTATCACACTGTTGCACATATAAATAACAATCATTAGACAAAGTAGGCCAGTATAAACCACTCTGCAATACCTTTGCCGCAGTACGTGTCGGACCGAAGTGTCCCCCGGAAGGTGAAGAATGGCACTATTGTATAACTCCCTCCCACTCTTCTTGAGGAACACATCGTCGGATGATAGTATCTGCGCACCTCTTAAAGAGCAAGGGGTCATTCCACATATAAAACTTGACATCTTGGAGGAACTTCTTCTTTTGATAGGAAGACAAATCCGGAGGCATGACCCCCGCCACCAAGTAATTCACAAAATCAGCATACCATGGGAATTTAGCCTCTAACATTAGGAGCTGCTCATCGGGGAACTCCTCCTTGATTGCATCTGTGCCTTCTTTCTTATCTTTCTTGTACTCTAACCTGGACAAGTGGTCTGCTACCACATTCTCACAACCCTTCCTATCCTGGATTTCCACATCAAATTCCTGCAACAAAAGGATCCACCGAATCAGTCTCGGTTTGGCATCCTTCTTGTCGAATAGATATTTAATCGTTGCGTGGTTAATGTGGACTATCGTCTTAGTTCCAATCAAGTAAGATCGGAACTTATTGAATGTAAAAACAATTGCCAACATTTCCTTGTCAGTGGTGGTATAGTTTTGCTGGGTACTGTCTAATGTTCTGCTCGCATAGTATATGGCTCTGAACAACTTGTCTCTTTTCTGACCCAAAACAGCCCCAACTGCAAAATCACAGGCATCGCACGTTAGCTCGAAGGGCTAACTCCAATCCAGAACTACAAGAATTGGTGTTGTCACCAAAGCCTTCTTCAGAATCTCAAATGCCTGCAAACAATCATCGAAAAAATTGAAAGTAGTATTTTTTTTCTAATAACTGACTCAAAAGTTTAGTGATTTTAGAAAAGTCACGAATGAACCTTCTGTAGAATCCGGCGTGCCCCAAAAAGCTTCTAATGGCCTTCTTGTTTGTTGGAGGTGGTAGTTTCTCGATTGCAACAATCTTTGCTATGTCTACTTCTAAACCTGCAGAGGAAACCCGGTGGCCTAATATAATGCCATCTCATACCATAAAATGGCACTTCTCCCAATTTAAAACCAGGTTAGTTTCCTCGCATCTCTGCAACACTAGAAAAAGATTATCCAAACAATGATCAAAGGAATCTCCAAAAACAAAAAAATCATCCATGAATACCTCCATTATTTTCTCAATAAAATCATGAAATATGGCCATCATACATCGTTGAAAAGTTGCGGGTACATTACATAGTCCGAATGGCATTCTGCGAAATGCAAACCTACCATAGGGACATGTAAATATCGTCTTCTCTTGGTCTTTCGGTGCAATCATAATTTGGTTGTACCCGGAATAACCATCGAGAAAACAATAATAATCATATCCCGCCAAGCGATCTAACATCATATCAATAAAGGGAATAGGGAAGTGATCTTTACGAGTGGCATCATTCAACTTCCTATAATCAATGCAAATACGCCATCCAGTAACTATCCTAGTCGCAATAAGCTCATCACTTTTGTTTCTAACTACAGTCATCCCCCCTTTCTTTGGTACCACTTGTACCGGACTTACCCAAGAACTATCAGAAATAGCATATATGATTCCAGCATCTAACCATTTTAAAATCTCTTTTCTAACGACCTCTTGCATTATAGGGTTTAATCTTCTTTGATTCTGCACCAAAGGTTTATAGACATCTTCCATTCTAATTTTATGCATTACAATCGATGGACTTATGCCTTTTAAATCAGAAATTGACCAACCTATCGCAGACTTATATTTTCTCAACACCCTAAGCAATTTATCAAGTTGAACTAAAGTTAAAAGGGATGATACGATTACCGGATTCATGTTATTTGCTCCAAGGAATGCGTATTTGAGATGCTCGAGCAAGGGTTTGAGTTCTAGGCTCGAAATGGGTTCTTTGGGCTGACACACGGGCTGCCCGTGCTCAGGCGCACGGGTCGTGTGCTCTTCAGTGGTTGAGTCTTTTGCTTCGTCCCCACGCATGACCTGCCCGTGCTCAGACGCATGGGCCGTGCGCTCTTCAGGTTTTTCGTCCTCCTCTTCGGCCATGCGCACGACCAGGGCATGCTCCGAAGCACGGGTCGTGCGCCCCTGCAAAATGACTCCCGCACGTTTTTCTTCGTGTGCGTGCCTCTCGTGATTCTCGGTAGCTCCTACATATTATCTAACGCACAAACACAGCCATACAAGTCTTGATTACCAAAATCAATCATCATGTTTGAAGTCGAACACGAATGTGTCAAACTAAACTCTAAATCATCCTTAAACAATGTATGATCCGCATATTCATCAATGCAAGACTCAACTACGTCTATGAAACTACAGTTCTCAACACCATCATGAAATTGTAGTGCCTTATAGATAGTAAATAAAACATGCTCATCATTAACCCGTAATGTGAATTCTCCCTTTTGTACATCTATCAAGGCCTTCCCGGTAGCTAGGAATGGACGCCCAAGTATCGAAGGGGCGTCTTTGTCCTCCTCCATATCCAAAGACCAAAAAATCCACAGGAATATGAATTTATCGACTTGACAAGCACATCCTCGATGATTCCCTTCGGATCGTGAGTGATCGATCCGCAAGTTGTAAGGTGACCATAGATGGCTTCACCTCTCCCAATCCAAGTTGCCTGAAAATAGACAAAGGCATCAAGTTAATACTCGCTCCTAAATCACAAAGTGCTTTCTTAAAGAAAACATCACCAATAGCACAAGGGATAGTGAAACTCCCCGGATCTTTTAGTTTTACGTAATAATTTCCTTTGGATTATCGCCTTTGCACTCTCTGTCCAGTTACTTGTCTTGAAACCGATCATCTTTCTTTTCTTTGACATAACATCCTTCCAAAATTTAGCGTAATTGGGCATTTGCTCCAATGCGTCCGCAAAAAAGGTATATTAATATGCAGTTTCTTAAATATATCCAAAAATTTCGCAAATTGAAAACATTGGGAAAAAGGAAGGGGGATATTAAGTTTAGAAATATCAGGGTTAGAGGAAGATTTAAGTTTCTCAGTCCCTTTTTGTTCAGCAAGATGGTCCTCAACTTCTTCCTCGGCCTCAACATCGTCATTTCCTTCAGTTTATGCGTCTCCCGGGACAACAGTCGCTGCCCCTGAAGAACGCACGACCTGGCCGTGCGGTGGCACACGGGTCGTGCTCCCCTGTGTCTGTTCAGTATTTTTTGGTATTTTCGACCCCTCGTATTCCGTTCCACTCCTCAGACGAATGGCTTTACACTACTCCTTTGGATTAACCTCAGTGTTGCTCGAAAATTGGCCTTTCTGATGCTTCCCACCAATAATCGTAGCTAATTGGCCAATTTGGGTTTCAAGATTTTTCATTTGGGACCCCATAGTGTTGGCCAATTGTGTGACATAATTTTCGATTTTATCCAGCTTCGCCTCATCCTTATTGAATCGGTTCCTCGTCTCACTCATAAACGAGGTGAAGATCTCCTCCATAAATGGTTTAGCCTTAGCATTTATGACACCGTTTGTCACATTAAACCCCGGTGGTGGTTGCATCACATTCTTTGTATTTGCGTAGGAGAAGTTCTCGTGGTTTCTCAAACCCGGATGGTAATGAGTGGGAGTCTGATTGTTCCAGAAATTGTTGAAATTTTGGTTATTAACATAATTTGCTTCCTCCATGGGATCTATAGGAACTCCCCCATTACTTGCACACCCATTTCTTTCATTTACCTTCGTCAATGACTCAATTGATTTGTCAATACAGTCATCTGAGTTGTCAACTCCTTAATTGGGTCTGAATTAGTAACTTCGGCTACCTTTTTTCACATAAGTCCTCTCGGAGGGCCACTGATAGCTATTCATGGCCATCTCCTCCAACAAATTGAATGCATCCTCTGGGAATCTTGCAAGTAGAGCGCCTCCTACTGCGGCATCTACAAACGACCTAGTATGTCCCATCAACCCGCTGTAAAAGAAGCAGAGTTGCTGATCCTCGGGAAATCCGTGTTGCGGGCACCTCCTCAATAAATCCCGGAATCTCTCCCAGGCCTCATACAATGGCTCAGAGTCAAACTGCCTGAACTGCATGATCTCACTTTTGAGTTGTAGTGTCTTACTTGGTGTGAAGTATTTAAACAAGAACCTCTGACTCAGCTCATCCCAGGTATTCACACTCCCCTTAGTTAGGGTACCTAGCCAGTTTCTAGCCTTATCCCTTAAAGAGAAAGGGAATAGGCGCAGACGTATAGCATCATCAGTCACCCCATTCATCTTTATTGTGTTGAAAATCTGCATGAAGTTCGCAAGATGAGAATTGGGATCCTCAGACGGGAAACCCCCAAACTAATTCTGCTGCACCATCGAGATCAGTGCTGGCTTCAGCTCAAAATTGTTCGCATTAATTGGTATGTGGGCGAAAGTAATCGCGAATCGCTTGTTGTTGGAATGTCGGAACCTCTGGTATTGGTAACTCATTAACGACCCTGTTGGCCCCATTGTTACCTCCGTTATTTCCCCCGTTGTTATCTTCCACGTCCGCCATAGCTTGTTCTTGTTGTCTTTCTGCTCGTCTAGTAGCCGCACTAATTCGCCTAGCAAAAGCCTCAACCTCCGGTATGAAAGGTGCTAATTCTCCTTGCTTCGAGCGAGTGTTCATGCACTACCTGAACCAACTAAAGAAAACAAGTCAAACACAGTAGGAGTAAAATAAAACAACAAATAATAAAAAGAAAGAAAAAATGTCTAAATTAAAAATAATTCTATTTATCACAATATTAGTACTAAAAATTTCATTAGTCCCCCAAGAACATGACACAAAAACTTGTTCGCCTTATTTTTAGCTTCACCGCAAGTGTACGGTCTTTGTTTATAGAATAGGATAGCAAGGTCGAATCCACATGGACTAATAAATTAATATACTAAGTATTGAGATTATAATAACCTTATATTTATCCAAACGATCGAATCGAGTGATTTGGTTTTGTAAACTAAAACAAGAATTTATCCTAAAACAAACAAAGTAAAGATTGATTGAAAGATCAAGGAGATGAATGGATTCCTGGGTTATGGTTTGATTAATATCCCCTTTTATTATCGATTAATCAAACCAAAGTTATATGTATTCTTCCCCTATAGAACAATCACAAAAGTAATTTACCCTCTCTCTCGAGATGCATGTAAAAGCGTTGATTGGAATATCTATGCTAGCATCTCTACTCAACATGAGATATCCAACTCCCAAAAGCACAAAAGATTAAATATCCTCACAAATATTCACAGACTTCTCAATCTTGCAAATATTCATGTCGAGTGCTCACAAATCTAGTATTGAAACTCATCTGTTTGAATTATGAATCAATACATCAAACAAGTTAAACCAAAGGCCTTTTGATAGAACAAGAATTAAAACAAAGTACTCGAATAGGGTTGGAAAACAATAACTTCAATTGCAATTAATCATCAAATAAAAGTATCCATTAACCTACACCCAAATCCGGGAATCACAAGATGTTTAGCCAGACATAGAAAACAAATAATTCATAGATAAATTATCCATGTTCATGTCTAACTAATTGAAAATAAAGATACTATGGAATGCGAAGACTCGAGGACGTCGATGATCTCTCGATCTATCTTCAATCCTCAAGCGTGTTGTTGTAGCCTTGATCGATCTCTCCAATTCTCTGGTGGAAAATTGCTCTTTTCTCTGTGTTCTAGGGCAAATGTCAGCGTGTCCTTGTTTGTGGCCGCCTCGTTTCTATTTGTACTTCGTTCGGGTCAAAACCTAGTTCAAAACCTGTCAAACTCTGTTTTCCCGCACAGACGCACGGGCCATGCGCCTAGCGCACGCCCAGCCCGTGCTAGGTGCCGCGGGAATTTTCTTTTCACTAAAGGACGCACTGGTGGTGCGCATCACGCACGACCAGCCCGTGCGCCATGTCGTGGCTCAAGTCTCAGTCTGGGTTAGCGCACGGGTCTTGTTAGGGACGCACGCCCTGCCCGTGCGCACCTGCTGGAGTTGGTACTTGTTCGTTTTCTTCCGTTTCTCGCCCGGTTCGTCTGACTTCTTCTCGATTCAACTCCAAACTCCGTACGTTACTTCAAGTATCGGCGGTTCTTTACCGCAATGCTTCGAATTATTGCCAAAATGCTACAATTATCAACAAATTCCTACAAAACGAGCAAAGCGTAATACCTTTTCTACAAAACAGAAATAAAGCCATTTTTACTCATGTAATGCATGCATAGCAACTACTTCTAGTTACAATTAAGTCCAAAATACATGCAAAACACATATCAATCAGAAACTCGGGTGGTAGAGGATTAGGCCCTAGGTGGGTTGAACCTTTATAAATCGACGCGTATTGCTTACTTCCCGCACTTCCATTCTTGTCTTGGCTTATTACATTCAAAAAAGAGGGCATAATCGCGAAAATGGACATAATCTATTCACCCCCCTCTAGATTATCGTAGCCACTAGAACTTACAGGCCCGTCACTCAGGTACATAAAGGTCGTTCATCTTCATTTGTAAGTTAATATCTCATAGTTTTAATTAATTATTATTAAGTATTTAGTTATTGTCTTATATTTTCTCATTCACCGTGTTGACTTGAGTGTCGGAGGGGCCTCCCTAGGACAACCCCAGGCCCGTCTAACGTTTGCATGTGTGCAAGCAAGTTCCCTGTAGAAGATTTTCAGTTCAAGGAGAGCAAGACTTAGAAGGCTTCCCACTTAAGGAGAAAAAGACTTGGACTTATTCGAAACTCTAACTTAGAGTGATCCGCCTAAAAATGAGCATCACTAACGAAAACATATCCGATTGCAACCTTAACAACCAGGGGTCATTTGGTAACTTTTGAACATTTGAGGGGTGAATGCGATATATAATCATAATACAAGTGTCCAAAATGAATCTAATCTTATACCTAATAATTTCCATGTGGACCGTCTTGAATGGAAGGTTTTTGACTAAACACCAACTTAATAATAGACATAAGTATTATTTTTTCATTCTTGCACCACAAGGTGTTGACATTAGATGATTAAACATTGAAAATTCCCAAAAAGAATTTCAACAATGTAAAGTAATGTACCTAAAGCTTGGAGCCCACGCCAGCTTGTTCATATATGCCTCGAGAATTCATACATCTCAAAACCCTCCTAATTAAGCTCAAGAAAAAAACAAAAATGGCTCAAAAGCAGAAAAAATGAAGAAAAAAATAGGGTTGATGCCGCATTCAAGAAACTTAAAAGTATGTTAACAAAATGGGGTCATTTTGTTACTTTTGAACATTTGAGGGGG
Source organism: Rehmannia glutinosa (assembly GCA_016081115.2). Lineage (NCBI taxonomy): Eukaryota > Viridiplantae > Streptophyta > Magnoliopsida > Lamiales > Orobanchaceae > Rehmannia > Rehmannia glutinosa. The sequence goes on along the minus strand of JABTTQ020002946.1, from coordinate 534,297 downwards.
TGAATTGTATATATAATTATAATACATGGGTGCAAAATGAATCTAATCTTATACCTAATAATTTCCATGTGAACCGTCTTGAATCGAAGGTTTCGACTATACACCAACTTAATAATAGACATAAGTATTATTTTTTCAATCTTGCACCACAAGGTGTGTTAACATTAGCATAATGATTAAAATTCCCAAAAAAAAAAAAAACCAACAATGTAAAGTAATGTACCTAAAGCTTGGAGCCCACGGCATGAGTTGTTCATATATGTCCGAGAATTCATACATCTCAAAACCCTCCAAAATCAAGCTCAAGAAAAAAACCAAAAATGGCTCAAAAAGAAGCAAAAAGAAAAAAATCGACTTATTTCAGGTGGAAAACAAGCCACTCCAATTAGTTCAAACATATGGCCTAATCTTCCCCACCATCTCATTAGCTTAATCAAAAGACAACCAAATCTAATGCAAAACATCACTTCATTTGGTGGTGTCACCAAGTCATGGAGATCACCCTCCACACAATGCATCAAGTCCCAAAATTGGCCACAACTTATCGAAATCTAGGAAAAACCGCGCGATTCAAATCAAGCCAACGCGCGTCCCCACATCCTTCCAACTTCAATTTTCGAGCAATGGTGCTTGTCTTATTACGTTCGGAGAATATTGTTAAACTATAGAGGAAACCATTTAACACTGAAAGAGAGAAAGATATTATTGAATGAATGATGACACGAGAGAGCTACATTTATAGAGAGCTAACAGACTTGACAGCTGGAATGTAACAACCTAACAAACTCGTAACTACCATAACAACCATAACTATCATAACTGTCATCTAACAGCCCCCCTCAAACTCAATGTCTGGTAGTCCAAGACTTTGAGTTTGCTACGCATGTCACCAAAACTGGAACTGGAGTTCGGTTTAGTAAATACATCTGCCAGCTGATCAATAGAGGGAACATGGCGAATGTCTACCATCTTCTGTTGAACCTTTTCTCTGACAAAGTAAAGGTCTAGCTCAATGTGTTTAATCCTCGCATGGAGTACAGGGTTGGCTGCCAGCTGCACCGTACTCAAGTTGTCACACCATACAATTGATGTCTTTGTTGTTGAGATTTTCAACTCACTGAGCAAACCTTGAACCCAACTAATCTCAACAACCAAATCAGCAACACTCCGGTACTCGGCTTCTGTGGATGACCTGGAGATAGTATGTTGCTTGTTAGATCTCCAAGAAATCAAATTAGGACCCAAGAACAAGCAATTGCCAGAGGTAGACCGCCTGTCATCTATGTCTGATGCCCAATCTGCATCACAATATCCAACTAAGGGGAAGACATCTGAGGAGTTCTTAGTAAAATGTAAACCATATTCCATAGTGCCACTTAGATATCTGAGAATCCGTTTGACTGCCTTCCAGTGCTCCTCCTGCGGTTTTTGCATAAATTGACAAACTTTATTTACTGCAAAGGCAATTTCAGGTCGGGTCACGGTTATATATTGGAGGGCCCCAACAGTGCTCCTGTACTGATGTACATTCCCAACAAGAGAGTCCCCATGTGCTGAGAGCTTAAGGTTGGATGTCATAGGAGCAGTAACACCCTTCGCAGTTACCATGTTAACCTTGGTAAGAAGATCCTTAATGTACTTGGACTGAGAGATGTAAGCCAGATGATGTGTGCCGCACTTGAATGCCCAAAAAATAGTCAAGTACACCAAGATCTTTGAGAGCAAAAGATGAATTCAATTTCTGGATAATGTGTTAAATTGTCTATGCATTGCTCCCAGTGATTAATATATCATCGACATAGACCAATACAAAAATTTGACCCAGAGAACCATGGTGTATAAACAAAGAGTGATCAGATTTTGAGGATGTAAAGCCAAGGCCTGTGAGTGTGAGTTTCAGTTGCTCAAACCATTGCCTAGGAGCCTGTTTGAGCCCATAAAGAGACCTCTGAAGTTTACATACAAGATGAGGATGGTTAGGATCCTCAAACCCAAGGGGTTGTTCCATGAACACCTCTTCATCCAAAGCCCCATTGAGAAAGGCATTATTAACATCCAATTGTCGAATAGGCCAACCTCTACTCAATGCCACAGTTAGAATGATCCGTATAGTGGTAGGTTTAACCACCGGACTGAATGTTTCTCCAAAATCAAAGCCAGCAACCTGATGAAATCCTTTAGCAACCAAACGAGCCTTGTATTTGTTAATGGTGCCATCAGGATTTTCCTTAAGTCGAAACACCCACTTGCAGCCAATTGGTGTTCTACCTGAGGGCAGAGGAACAAGAGACCATGTGTTGTTCCTCATTAAAGCAAGGTACTCATCTTGCATTGCTTGTTTCCATTTTTCATCAAGAAGAGCCTCGGAATCGTAATAGCTCAACAACGGAATAAGCTTTGGGCTTGTAGATCCCATTTTTAGACCTTGTTACCATATTATGGGCATTAGAACAAGTCTGGGGAACAGAAGGTGGACTTCCTGTGGATGAAGAAGATGCTGAGACTGAAGGAGCTGGGGAAGGAAGAAGAGGAGGTGGAACAGGTGAACTGAAGTGAGGAAGAACAGACAAAGGGACAATGGATGGAGTAGGAGGTGAAGGAGTGGGAGAGATAACAGAATGAGTAGATGTGGAGAAGGGAAAATTGGTCTCATCAAAGACAACATCCCTAGAGATATAGATTCTGCCATTAGAGTCTAGGCACTTATAGCCCTTGTGATTGAGACTATAACCAATGAAGGTGCAAGGAGAGGACTTATAGGCAAATTTATGAGCATTATATGGTTTCAGATTGGGGAAACACAAGCATCCAAATGTTTTGAGATGAGAATATTGAGGAGTAATGTGGAAAAGAATTTGAAAGGGAGATTGGAAATTAAGCACTGAAGATGGTAACCTATTGATGAGATAGACAGATGTCCGAAAGGCCTCATCCCAATATTTGAGAGGTAAGGAAGCTTTTGCAAGAAGAGTAAGACCGTTCTCAACTATATGACGGTGTTTTCGTTCTACTAAGCCATTCTGCTCATGTGTGTGTGGACAAGAGACCCTGTGTAGAATCCCGTGTTCATTGAGAAAAGAAGAGAAGGCCCTAAATTCCCCTCCCCAGTCAGATTGTAGCATTTTAAGGGAACAATTAAGTTGATTTTCAGCTTGGGATTTAAAGGTTTTAAAGGCAGCCAGTGCTTCTGACTTGTCTCTGAGAAGAAACAGCCAAGTAAATCTAGAATAGCTGTCAACAAAACTGATGTAATATTTGTATCCATTTGAAGAGTGAATGGGAGATGGGCCCCAAAGATCTGTATGAACTAATTGTAAAGGTGTTGTGTAAGTGGTAGTAGAATCAGGAAAGGGGGATTTATGGAGTTTTCCAACACAACAAGCTTGACAAACAGAATTTGAGTTTTTATTAATACTGGGAAGATTACAAGTTTTGAGTACATGATGAACAATAGTATCGCTAGGGTGACCAAGTCTAGAATGCCATACATCAAAAGAAGCAACAGTAGAATGCACATTACAAGAAAAGTGGGGCACAGCTGCAGATGCAGGGGAGGTTGAGATGGAAGGATACTGAGGCTTGAGAGGAGAATGTTGTGGACTGGAGGGAAAGACATAGAGACCATCTTTAAGGTGTCCTTGCAGCAGGATATCCTTGGTGAGAAGATCCTTGACAAAACAAGTAGTAGGATAGAATTCAAACATTACTTGATTGTCTTGAGAAAATTTTGAGACACTAAGCAAATTTTTTGTGATTTGAGGAACATGAAGAACATGAAGTAGATTAAGAGTTCTGTTGGGAGTAAGAGGAGAAGTAAAATGAACAGAACCAATATTAGAGATAGGAAGTCCCTTACCATCTCCCATATGAACTTGTTCAGTGCCAGGATAGGGTGACTTGGTCTGCAAATGAGAGAGATCAGCAGTAAGATGATTTGTTGCCCCAGAGTCTGGATACCAGGCACTATCAGAGGCAGTCACAACAGGAGGAAATACAGATCCAGGAGCCATAGGAGTAAAATTCTGTGGCACATTGGCAATGTTAGCATGAAAACTTGGTTGAGAACGTAGCTGAGAAGGCCCCTGAAATGACTGATCAAACCGATAATAGCACTGTAAAGCAAGATGATTTGATAAACCACAAAGCTGACATATAGGTTTAGAGGAGAAGAATCTGTTTCTACCACCACGACCTCCTCTAAAACCACGATTTCCTCGAAAACCTCTGCCTCTAGACTGAGAACCAAAGCTGCGATTATAGTTACTAGAGTCAGATCCCTGAGTATTAGCTGGAGAATGAGCAGATGAAGTTGAATTATGTGGAGAGGCAATTGCCACATTTGCCATAGCATGATCGAGAGAGTGAATTGTCTTTTCAATGCGAGCTTCCTGGGCAAGTAATAAACCTTCAATATCTGCAACTGTGTATGGATCCAATCGAGTATTAACAGCCAAAATGAAAGAATCATATTCTGTGGGCAATCCATCAAAGATAGCATCAATATGTTCCTTATCCGAAAAAGGGCAACCAACCAAAGCAAGTAGATCAACACATTGGCGAATTTTCAACAAATATTCATTAATAGAGAGAGCTTCTTTCCTCTGATTATGCAATTGATCCTTGTACTGGCTAATTTTGGCTCGAACTTGAGAAGTAAAGTAGGTTTCAAGAGTGCACCAAACCTGGAAGGAGGTCTCACAGCCAACAAGTCGAGAGAGTAATTCATCACCAATGGAGGCAAGTATCCACGACAGAATGAGCTGATCTTGCTGTTCCCAATCAAGGTAAGCAGGATTGAACACACCAGCAAGTTTGTCTTCTTCAGAGAGAAATTGCAGTGGCGAGGAAGAAGCCGAGCTGAGAAAATGTTGCAGACGATGCCCACGCAGAGTAGAAAGAACCTACTTGCGCCATACAATGAAGTTTGAAGCGGAGAGCTTGGAAGAGATTGGGTGGGAGAATGTAATAGGAGAGAAACGAGATGAGGTTTCAGCCATGGCCATGGAGGATCGAGTTTAGGCTGATACCATGTTAAACTATAGAGGAAACCATTTAACACTGAAAGAGAGAAAGATATTATTGAATGAATGATGACACGAGAGAGCTACATTTATAGAGAGCTAACAGACTTGACAGCTGGAATGTAACAACCTAACAAACTCGTAACTACCATAACAACCATAACTATCATAACTGTCATCTAACAAATATCATTCGAACAATGGCGTCCTGGATTATACTTGAGGGCCATTTTCGCGGGAAAATAGTCGTTATGGGGCAAATATGTCCGATTTATGTTTATGGGATCCTAATAGACACGGAATGTTTTACATCCCACCACGGGATCCTAATCTTGTTTTCAAGATTATCGTTTTTAACGCGTCTCGAGGATCTCAACGGTTACAATGTGATGGTGCTAACGGAACTTGTTCTCCGGCTTTTGCATTCTATGGGAGATGTAGTAAGAATCTTAAGGTGGACTATAGTAGATCGCAACGTTAAGGAACCTTATGATCCCACTCAAAATATGCAATTTAGTAATGCGGTTGGATTTAAAGGGAAATTTTACGCGTTGAGTTTGCAGGGGAGTGTTGTCGTGATAGAGGACGTCGATTCTTGTTTTAGGATCACGCGAATTGGTGCAAACAGGGTTGTGTCGTCTAAGGTGTGGAGGCAATTTAGGGAGTATTTGGTTGAATCGGATGGGGAAATATTGTTGGTTTTTCTTAGATCGAGAAAATCGGTTGATTTTGTGGAGGGTGTTGAGGTGTTTAGGCTTGATATTGCTAAGCTTTTGTGGGTAAAAGTTGAAAGGATTGGGGATAGGACATTGTTTCTTGAGGATGAATGTTGTATGTGGGTTAAGGCAAGTAAAGTGGGGTGTAAGAAGAATTGCATTTACTTTACTCATCATAGACTCGATCAGTGGTTGGTTTTTGACATGGAAAGTGGTCTTATTTCACCAGCTTTTGGAAGTAACACTGAAATTCAAGAATCTATAACGTGGGGTGAGGCAATGGAAATGGAATAATTTGTGTCCTGTGGACTCAATTGTAAACTCATAAATGAATCATGAATTTGTTGAAGGTCAATATTTATGTATTTTCATATTTTATTTCTCAATTGTAATATTGCAATCTAAACTATTTATTTGTTCAATTAACTAACTTTGCGGGTTTTTGACTTTGTAAAGATAATTTTATTTTCAAATTTTGCATATATTATTTCATTATGCATTGATTTTTTAACCATAGTTTTAATAAAATGTAATCTCGTCTAATGGCGGAGCCAAGATACCCTAATAGGGTGGGCCAGATAAAAAACTCAAAAAAAATCATACAAATTAGCACTAAAAAAGATGTAGAAAAATTCTCACTAATTTTTTTTTTTAAAAAAACTCAAGGCTCAGGTTGGCCCACCCCTAGATCTGGCAGTGATCGCGTCAATTATCTCATCCAATCTCTCATATGATAGAGATAATTCCAAAAATACCCCTAAAGTTTGGACTAATTACGAAGAAATCTAGAGATGTTTCAAAATTTAAAAAGGAAAACATCAACTTTGATTCTTTCTTAAATTTAGGGAGATAATTGTAATTATTTTACAAATGACATGGTCAGTTTTGAAATGTTATTTGCCTATGAGAGAATTTTGCAAGTTTAAAAAAATTCTAGGTTTTTGTAGTTAACCCGAACTTCATGTTTTTTTTTAAATAATTATCCTCGTATCATAACCAATGTTGTACAAAGTGCTAGACGGCAGATTGGGGTCTAGCGCCTAGGCGGAGCCTTGGCGGAGTTAGGCGGAATTTGTGCGGGATTAGACGGGCCTAATAGGAAAAAAAAATCGTAGGCGAATAAGAAGAACATAGCGCCTAGGGGGGATTAATCAGGTTGGGCGAGAATTTTTAGAATAGATAACGTGAAATCTCAATATCTCATCTTATCCAAATAATTTTACACTAAAATATAGGTAATCCACTAGCGCAGGTGACGAAGAAACTTCATGGAAACCCACCATCTACATGTGGTTATCCCAATTAGCATACAGTCAATCTGGTTGACCCCCCCTTGTTTTCTCCACCATTATTTTTTTCGTAATCTTAATCTGTTTTATAAATCTGTTAACAAAGGATTCGGTTTCTTTTGTTGTGGTTTTACTATCTTGTATCTAGACGGGAATAGGGCTTTTCGTGATTGGTTTTTCTTGTTCTTGATTGGTTGTCTCGTTCGGGTTTCGCTTATCCACACATTGGCTGATTCAGTGACTCGCTGGTAATAAAGATTATAAGTTTTACTTTCTTATGTTTCAGGAATTCATGATGGTGATTATGAATTTTTTTTACTTGATTTTTGAAGAAAATTCGATGAATGATTTACTCTGGGTATTAGTCGGAGATGTACAGTTGATTTTTTTGGTGATCTAAATCTGAATCAGCCTTTGAGAGAGAAACTTATATAGGGTTTTGCGCTGTGTAAGTACTGGGATTTATTGAACAACAAAATAGCGTATTGAGGTTCAATAAAAAAAAGTGTGCATAATTGGATTTTCTATTTTCTCGTTGTGAATAAGTGGATTGGTTGATTGAATAACAGTTTAGTAAATTAATGGAGGCTATGGAGCTTAATCATGTAGAGGATATAGATAGAGAATTATCAGAACCAATAAATTTTAGGGGGAACCATTTTCACCACTCAAGATATCCTGGTGCTGTGAGGCAAAAGGCCTATATTTTCGACGGGGATGGCAATTACTACAATAAGGAATGGGACCTTGTGGAGGGTAGAGGCAAAGAGTTTTGTTGGTATCATGTTGAACTTCCAAAAGGAATCAAAAACTATCACAATCAGCACAACATCTCATTGATGTTCTTTGCCCGCCTTTGAAACTCCAAGACATCCTCTCACTCGTTAGCAATGGTCCCTTTTGTGGGCACGTCGATGGTGCTCTTGTATTCAGAGTTAATTCACCTGGTCCTGCTTCTAGCAGATTTACATTTAGAATTGCAGCAAGAATTACCGAGAATTCAGTTATTACAGTGTCGTTAGGCCGGGTCCCACGATTGGGTTTCTCGCCCGCGAATGAGTCTTTACTATCGGAGATTCCGGTCGTAGGGGTCCTAGTGGAGAAAAGAAGGATAGGGCGGCATGGTAATTAAGGAACATGTTCTGGATTTTCTATTGACGATGAATCATTCAGAGGAAGCTGATAATCCTGTTCCTAAATCTGTTCGAATCTTGTTGTTCACATAATTGATACACACGTGGATCACGTTCAAGATGTCGTAATTTAAACTTGAGATTGAGCTGGACTCGGTTGAGTTTGAGCTAGACAGAGGTATGTTGTTTTGGATCCAGTTGGTAAGCTGTTCTGTTTCTTTGGTGCTAATCCTGACATATTGGCCTTTTGCGGTATTAAAGTCAGCAAATTCATTTTGTCATTCCTCGGCTCTAGAAGTTGTAGATTTTACTAGATTTTTATATCTGGATGGTTTTTGGTGGCCTTTAATTCATGGTCTAGACTGATATTTTGTAAATGACATCTCTGTGTGAGTATGTTTACATACTGAAGGAACTTAAGAGTTAAGACAAACACCAATATCAGCGTCTAAAGTAAATAAATGTTATATATATTTCATTGAAAGAAAGGGGGGGAAAGGAACGTTAGAGCACCTCTTAAGTCTTGAAGCATTTTTTTGCTCTTAAAAGCTATGTGATTTCCTTAATTCAACAATACTACCAAATAAAATGCTATGTTTGCATTTAGGTAGTCTCTCTATAAGTTTATAATTTCTAGATCCCTAGTTTATAGAGCACATAAAACTGAATGTAGTTACTTGATAAATTCACGCTTAATTTTAAACATCATTGTTAGGGTTTTGCAGAACAGTATGTACATGTGTGAAAAATTTCATTTCAGCAACCATAATCGTAATATTATTTAGTGGAAAGAGAAACAAGGGAACGTGATTGATAAAGTCACGATGATGGTGATGGTGAGATGAAGAAGTTGGTAAAAAAGTTTGGCAAAATGGTCAGATAAAGGGACAACATAGAGGCTGGTATTTGGGTAGGTGTAGAAAGGTGGGGGTGTATTGTTGGTAGTGGGAAGATGAGGCACAACAAAGTTGGTGCCTGGGATGCCCGGGGAAAAATAGGAGATGGGTCACTTCATCCCCGGGACTAAGTGTGAAGTAAGAAATGATTTGCCGTTAAATGTGGCCATAAGAAAAGTAAAACATTATAAAAAGAATATAGTTTTGACATAAGTCAGGACTATAGGAGAAACATGCTAGCCACTATAGTTCAAAATACCACCTTGGCATTTAAGTTATGAATGGAACAATGAGAAAAGAGTAGTTTTAATTATGCGAATTGAGATTTGTTAAACCGTTCCATATCAATTAAATTTTCTTGAAATTATTGTTTACATGTATGTTGTAACTTTTAGCATTAGACATTCCTGGTAATAGTGTTATCCCGGTTTAACTGGCTGTAGTTTCTTACGTATCTGTGATGAGTTTATACCAAAAATCACAATCTGGACTTTTGAAATCACAATAGAAGAATCATATCTTTTTCCAGATGGTAAATCATGCTTAAAAGCTCGTATATCTTGAGGGTTTTCTAAGATTATAAAGAAAGCTATTAAAGTGATTGGATATTGGTTAAACTAAGAGCATGAAGCTTATAATATGTCAATTTAATGTTAAAGAAAGTTTTCTTCTGGTTTGTAGGGGGAGAGAACTGGTTATTCCTTTCTGCCTAAATTCTTTGGTCTAGAGACAATGCACCAACTTCTGTTATGTTCAATCCTTAAGTGTTTCTCTTAATATCAACTCCAGAAGCCTTAAAATATGGTATTACTTTTGTACTTGGAAATTTTTTCTTCTTGTACAACTAAGTTAAGGGTGAGAAAAGGTTTTTTATTTTTAAACAAAAAAATAAATCACCACCAACACCACCACCAAAATGAATGTGATAAAATGAAAATTCTCCAGTGGCTCCTAACTGATTTATTTGCTTGGTGTTTTTATATCTGTTTTCTGCATTATTGAGGTTTCTTAGTGCATAATTACTTCTTTGGTTGTAGGTGGTTTTGATTTGAAGAAACAATTGTTAGATGATAGAAAATTCCCAAAAATGCACCTTGACTTGCAGCGCCTATTGCAGGTAATTAATGTTTCGAGGCATGCTTTAAATGTCTATAGATATATGTTTATGCTATATTATCATTTTCTCTAAAATAGACCAACCTGGCTTGCATGTGAATTTTGAAGTTCATGTTGGTGTAAATGATCCCCGACATGAGATCACAAGTGTTGGAATTTCGATGAAGATTTTTTTTTCGCACAGGTTGATATCAAAAGCAGCATCCTCTGTTCCGTATGCTTCTATCACACCATAGTAACACCACTTTTGTAATTGCTGACTAGCCCTTAGAATTTTTAACCTAATTCATATACTTGCTATTATTAGGGTCAAATGAAAGTATTAAAACTTTTTGAGATCAAGAAATTCAATCCAAGCTCGAAACTTTTGTTCTGACAACCCCGCAGAATGTTCTACCACAGCTTCCAAACATTATAGGCTGTTTTATTGTTAGGTGTAATTACGAAAAAACTACCCCTGAGGTTTGTGTTAATTACAAAAAAATCCAGAGATGTTTGAAAATTAAAAAAAACTCTTGAGGTTTGATTAACACAATGTGAGGGGGTAATTGCAATATTTTTACAAATGTAAAAGTGATGTTTGAATTGTTTTTGCTTATGGAGGGGGTAAAGTGTAATACAGAATCAAACGTCACGGGGTTTTTTGTAATTTTCAAAAACCTATGGATTTTTTTGTATTAACTCAAACCTCAGGGGTAGTTTTTGTAATTATCCCTTGTTCTTACTACAGTCTTCTCTTTCTGAAAACGTGGAGATAATATTTTTGAAATACCTTTGTTTTCTGTCTGATATACTTGCTTGATAACAATTCAGAGGTTTTTAAGAAGTTAAATCAACGCATATTCTGGCATAACTCTGTTCTAGCTTATGTTTTTTCGGTTTTTTTCCTATCTGCAGGTGATTGCACATGGTGAGCAAGTATTCCCCAGAGTAAAGGAAAAGTGTTCGTCAAAAGTCTGGTTTACCAATGAAGATATTAATGCCTTGGAAGAGTTAATTGGGCGGATAAGGAGACTAAAAGAGAACGTGGGGTTTATAGCTAATCGTATCACAGCAATACAAGCCGGCCTCGACAGCTGGCAATCTGAACAAATAAATAGAAAATTATACTACCTCTCCTTCTTATCCATCATATTTCTGCCTTTATCAATAATAACTGGAGGTCAGATTTCACATGAAACCTCTTTCTATTTTTTTTTTTTTTTTTACATGAAACCTCTTTCTGGGTTCACCTAAATCACTTTATGGTTGTTATTACTTATTATGGTTAAATTACAAAAACTATCCCTGAGGCTTACCTAATTAACCAAAAAAAAAAAAAAGAAATCCTGTTCTATTTCAAAATTACAAATATCCCCTTATTGAGGGTGTAATTTGCAAATTAGAAACAAATATGAAAGGGTATTTGTAATTTTGAAAGATAGTTGGATTCTTTTAGGATAATTACAAAAACTACCCTGAGGCTTGTTAATTACAAAAAAACGAAGATGTTTGAAAATTACAAAAATACCTTTGAGGTTTCATTATTTGTTAAATGTAAGGGTTAATTGTTAACTTTCAAAAGTGCAATCCACTTTATTATTACAATTAACCCCTTACATTTAACACAAAATCAAACCTCAAGGGGTTTTTTGTAATTTTCAAAAATCTCTGGTTTTTTTTTGTATTTAACCCAAACCTCTGGTGTAGTTTTTGAAATTATCCTTTTTTTTGGTAACTTAGACTAAACTGTAAGGGTATTTTTGTAATTAACCTTTGTTATTATTGTATACAATTTTAGAAATCTGACATGAAGCACTTTCTTTCTTGGGTATCCTGTTGACAGTTTTTGGAATGAATGTGGGAGGAGTTCCATGGACCGGACAAAGAAATCCCGAATTGAAAGATGGATTTTGAAACGTAATGTTTATATGTGTGGCAATGCTATTGGTTGTTCTCCTCTGCTTCCTTTTCCCAGTTCTTTATAGTCGCATAATGGCGTGGCGAAGGAGGCGAGTCTTGAGAAGAAGTTGGTCTCTAAACCATAAATCCTTCATTAGGAGAAGTGGGGTAGGTGGAGAAAGAACAGAAAAAAGAGGATATCTTCGCATATAGGCATAAAAATTTTACCTGGTAAAATTTTCGGTCGTTTTTCTCGTTTGTCCTCAACGAAATCAGAACAACTTGTCGTCCAAGAGGACTCATTCGGACATGCCTTTTGGGCAAATTTGTGTGATATAAACTTCATTTCATTTGCATTTGTCAGTGCTGACTTTGAATTCAGCCTGATTCTTGCTTCCTAAATTATTCTTGCAATTTCTTGAAAAGTTTTGAGTTGGTTGTATAGAGAATTTTCTTCTTACAGAATACAGATTGATAGTTGTAACTTGATTCTATTGATGGCAGATAAGTTTGTAGCTCTCAGATTTTGGACTCAACTGTGAGCTATTTATTCTCTTTATACTTTATTTTCATATAAATCTTTCTCTCTCAGTGAGAGGTTCAAGAATCAGGAACCATGACTTCTCATGTTCTCTCATATTTTCTTGAAGAGAATTACAAAATTACCTCTTACATTTAACCTAATTACAAAAAAAAATCTTTTTTAAAATAAAAATTATCGGCTTCCATTTGTTTTCTATTTTATAAATTGCACCCTCATGAGGAGGTTATTTGTTACGTAAATAAAAACCTTAAGGGGTTGTTCGTACAAACACCTTAAGGGGTTATTGTAATCTTGAAAGTTAATTATAAGTTTTTTGTAATTAGGCTAAATCTTGCGGTAGTTTTTGTAATCATCTCTTTCTTTCTTAAATAGAATTTGTAGATTTTGCTCATGTAGTTGTAGGAACTATGGGTGGCAATTTTGGATTCGGCACGAACCTAACACGGAATTAATTATATGAGTCAAGGTTTCATGGGTTTAGGTCGAACTCGAATAACCCGTCAATTAAACAGGTCGGGTTCGGGTTAACTTGCTATGACCTATACAACGTGCTATGACCTATATAACTCGTCTAATTTGTTTGTGAATTTAAAAGAAAATAAGTAAATAATTAATTGTAAAAAAATGACATATCCTTAGAACTAAAATGCTATAACTTCATTAATTATATATGTTGTTATTATTTTGCATGTCTTTTTGTATGTTATCCTCAAAATATGATTAGTACGTTATGTTATTTATGCAATTATGTTATTTTTTTATGTTGCGACTTGTGATATTTTTTATTGATTGAATAGTGTGTCATAATGATTGATTTTAAAAAAATTAAATTTATTCAGCTGAAACTATTAAATATATATAAGTCATTTTATTAGATGGGTTAAAGAAGTCGGATTCCAGTTACCTGTGAAATAAATAGGTTGAGTTCAAGTTCAAGATTCTAACACGAATAATTGAATAGGTTGGGTCCAAGTTGGATAATTCTGACCCACAAATCCATAAATTCGGACACGCGAACTTAGACCAAACCCAAATTGACACCCCTAGTAGGAACCCTAGCAACCCAACAATTTATGTGCAAGCTAATTTTTTTTTCCGCTTTTCACAGCTGCTCTTTCCACACCTCCGGATATCTGGTGCAAAATCAGCGAGGTTTGGACCAAAATCTCCGGAACCACTAGCTAGGGAGTTCCCCTTTTTTCACAGGCTCCAATAAACCTAGGCAAGGGCATACGAGTTAGCGTCTACGGGTAGCTACTGGAAATCCTTTAACAAGCAAGTAGTAAACTACCTTAGTTTTGGCTATCTTTAGGTGGATGACAGGTTCTAAGAAAGCGAGAAGGAATCCATCAAAGCGAGAGGAGACCTGCTTAGGTAAATTAGTGGGACCAGAGCTTCCACTATATGGGTCATAGTTCTGCAGTACGCTCTTGCACGCCGATTCCCCAGAGTTGTATAGCTATAGAACTCAAATCCTGCTTGGAAGGTTCCCCTTCGAGCATGGGCCAAGCATACTAAATCAGATTCATATGACGATTTCGTTAAACCGCTTAGAAAGAGGTGACCTCTACATAAACTGACTAACGCCAAACTCTCATGTCTGTGGATCCTGACGCAATCCAAACCAGCAAGATTTGCTTGATGATATCTGAACATCGAAGCACGAAATCAGCCGCGAGGCAAGACCCTTGCTGAAGAAGTAGCGAGATTGCCGTCTGAACCGCTACATGTGCTTGAAATAGAATAGAATCGCCTCCTCCGCTTGAGAGCTTGAGTTCCCGATTGTAGGTTAAATTAGGTTAAATGCTTAAGGGAAGGGGGAGTTTCTCTTTTGTTTACTCTTGTTCTTGATCCGTCAAGTTACGGAAGATTCGGTATGGATAGAGGAAATGGTGAACTCATCACGCTCATGACCTGAAGATTGCAGGTTCGAATCCTGCCCCCGCCTTGAGATGGAAACCGTCGTTGTAGCTTGTTGGGCTTAGCTCTATCTCCCTATTGTTAACCCCAAGTCAACGACATTGGATGGGGCTGGTGTCATTGCACTGGCATTCCCTTTCTTTGATTCTTTATTCTCCCTGGAAACCTCCCTTCTGACATAAACCGAGCCAGAAAGAGAAAGTAGAAGAGGAAAAACGAAAAAAGCTCTCGAGGAGTAAAGATAAAAATTAATGATTGTGTTAATCTGATTGAGAATCTTTTAGAGATTTGATTGTTTGTGAAAAAAATTGTGGAAAAAAATATGTAAAATATAATACAATAATAAAAATAAAAAATTGATTCAAAAATAGGCAATATGGATCTCATTTTATACCTTTGGTTATCAAAATAAAGAGAAAAATAATAAAAATAGTGATAAATTAAAGAAATTTTTGGATTTATTTTTATGAATAGGAGGAGAAGAGATAAATAAATAGTATAAGTGGGTATTGGGAAGTGTGAGAGAGAAAGAGAAAAATGGTTAATTTTGGAGAGAAATGAGATTTTTCTTGAAAAAATTTCATTTCTTCCACAAACAATCACACTTCCAACAAAATTTTCACTCACAAATGAAAAAGTTTCCAAAATTTTCACAACCAATGACAACTTATAATGTTCTTACTGCCTTTGTTTGTATCACATGATTGTGCCACATGATCGTCATGCAACACGAAGTAGGTGTCACATGATCGTACCAAATGACCGACAATGTTTACTTGGGAGATGAGTAAATTGGGATACGTTGGAGTGTATTAAGTAAATGAGTGGCGCTATTCACACATCATTTTCCTCTAAATACATCAACCCACAATTAATTTTATTCAACTTTTTTACTATACACCCCTCCTTTATTCCCAAAATACCCTTTCAAACCCTAACAATAATAATCCCTCTCATGCTATTCTCTCTCCCTCGCGTGCGTCTCTTCCCTGTTCTTCTTTCTTTTTTTTCTTTTGAAGGTTAGTTGAACCTGTTTTTTGATAAATAATTTTTTTATTTTGAAATTACAAGTAAGAGTAGACCAACCATTTTGAAGAGTATGAACACAAGCAGTATAATTGAAGAGGATAATGAACCACTAATGAAGAAATAAGATCCTCATGAGACCCGCAGGGCTTGCAAGATTGAAAGTTTTAATGGGATCTCCTTGAAGTTTTCATTTATTAGTGATTTACTCGAATTTGCATGTGATAACAAGTGTAACTAAATCAATATATTAGTTATAATTGAAATGGTTTTTTTTTTTTTTGGGGTTGGTTTGGTTGGCATGATGGAACAGTCATTCCATGGAGAGAAAGAATGGCCAGATCGATTAACGATGGCGATGGCGGGTAGATGATGCGAAGAAGATGACATTCTTTAGTTTTGTTTTAATTAAAATATGTTAATAAGGATATTATAGTCTTTTAAATTATGGCATTTATGTAATTATAGAGAAGGAGTGTATATAGCGGGGATTTTGCTTTAATATGTCAAAATATGAAATTCAATCGACAAATTAACCATTGGCGCACTGCATATCAGCGCCAGCCAATTGTTTTTTTTATTTAAATTTTGTACTCCTAGCGCACAGATGAACTGCGCTAGCTTTTTAAAATCAAAAAAATATATCTGGCGCACCTTGCAAGTGCGCTAGCTCAGAATTATGTATTTAGTAATTAATTTTGTTAGGACATATTAATTTTGAATGTAAATTTATAATTAATGGTTATATTTAAATTGACTTGTGTATCTAACTAAGTAGGTACTTAATTCTTGTATTGTACAAATAATATAATTCCCTCAATTTATTTTGCCTACAATTTGTGTAATAGAATTATCACCTCAATTTACCTAATAATTACACAATTATTACTCAATCAATCAATTAATGGTTTTGTCAAAAAAAATTTTTTTTTACTCAATCTATCTAACAATAACAGTTTTGCCTAACAATTTGTGTAATAGAATTACACAATTATTACTCAATTAGTCTATAATAACGGTTTTGTCAATTTTTTTTTGTTTACACTTGATGGCGCAGCTAAAAAGGCCCCAGCTGAATAATTTAAAAAAAAAATTCATCACTTGGTGCACATAGTGGGCGCGCGGCGCGCCATCAATATGTCTGGCGCACAACCTAGGAATGGCAATGGGGCGGGTACCTAAAGACCCAGGCCCGCCCCGTGCGTCGCCCGCTCCCCGCCGCCCGCCGCCCGCCCCGCAACGGGCAAAGGGTTGTCGCCCATGCCCCCATACACTTGCGGGTCCGGTCCCCGCCCGCCCCATTAATTCTTTTTTTTTAATTTTGAAAATTAAGATGAATGACTTGCGAGATATTAAGCTAAACATGTGCAATGTACATGGTAATTATAAACATTAAAAATAAGGTACAATACATCTCATTCATCACAATTCATGCACATCTACATAACTTCTCCATAATGTGCTGTGATGGCCATAAATCCTTTCTTTTGGAAAGAAGAGGTCCACATATCAGTTGTCACTGCCACCCGACCTTCATTCTTTTCAATTATATGCATTGTTTCTGCCTTTTGAAGATCGTATATCTTCAAACAATCACTTTTAATAGTGTTCCTCGATACGACCTTAAAACAAAGATTTAAGCTTTTACAGAATCTCTTGAAGCCTTCATGATCTACAATCTTCAAAGGATATTCATGCATAATGATCATCTTTGCAAGTTCTTTACGAGAAACTTCTTGGTCAAAGTTGAAAGGAGAAATTCCAAATTTCTCTCTATTAAAGTTGGTTTGTAGAACTTGTTGTCGGATGTCCTTCGTTTTCCTCTTAGGACATCTTTCCAAATGCTTCTTCAAATGACTAGTGCCTTGTTTTGGGTCACCTAGCAACAAATGGCTACAATATTTGCACTTTGCTTTATCTTTCCCGCTTACTTTAAGTTTTTCATAATGTTTCCACACATCAGAGAATACTCTTCTAGATGTTGTGCCCGACACCACTGACTTCCCACTACTCTCGTTATTCTCATCCAAAGTTGCAATATCGGGGGAGCTATCAGGAGACAAAGAAGTTGGCGTAATGGGCGAACCAATAGGTGATGGAGATGAATTAGGTGAAATCTCCTCCGAACTCATTTGATTACGATTCTTCTGTTACATGCCAATAAAAACAATATTCACATATTAGAACCAACATTATTATTCTTTATCTCATTAAAAAAACATAAAATAATTATTCAAGACATGCTATTAATCAAGAGAGTAAACAAGTAAACAACCAGAGTGCTAAACATAACAAGTAATACAAGTATGCATTCACATATATATGTTTGCTATGTTCCCCAAAACAGTAAACAACCAGAGTAAAACATAGCAAATATCACCTGTATATATCTACCTTGCATAACTTCAATAAGCATGATACCCAAATTACATTATATGAACCTTCCCAAAATTCAGAATACTAAATAATATCAAATCAAAAATCAGAAAATTTCAAGTGTACAATACGCTAAGTAAATGAAAATTTCCCAAGCAAACACAAACAAAAGAAAAAAAAAACTAAACAAAAAGAAGAAAAAAAAAGAATAACGAGATTTTCCTAAAATATGCATTATAAACCATTGCCATTAACTAAAAAAGTAAAAGAAACTGAACAAAAAGAAAAAAGAAGAATAAATGTAAACTAGAATTTAAACTCTGCCTTTATCCAATTATTTCATTCACTGATTATTGAGTTCCATCTTTCTTTAAATTATAAACCAAAAATCAAAGTAGTTTTTACTTCAGTAAATTGTTGAATTTAAATTTAAATATGCAGAGAGAGAACCTGATAGAACTATAGGCGATAAAAGCAAAATAAGGATGAGCGGAACGACGTCGAATCTGCTTCCCCGATGTTGGAGGACTGGCGTCAGACGGTGGTGGAGCGGCAGGATCGGAGAAGGCGATGGAAACCCTAGCCTAGAAAATCTTTCACTTTTTATCTGTTTTGTGTTTTCACTTTTCTGAAGATGTTTCGAGAGGCTTGGCCAGATTACATATTTTCATGGGTATAAATGTAATATACTATATATTAATAATTATATATATATATATTATTTAAAAATGGCGGGGCGGGGCGGGGCGGGGCGAAGCTAATACACATGCCCGCCCCGCCCCGTGCACGGGGCGGGGCTGACCTGACCCAAGCTCTTCACGGGGCGGGCCAGGGCGGGTACCCATGGGGCGGGGCGAAATTGCATCCCTAGCACAACCCATGTGCGCCACCGAGCAAATGGCCGAACCCCACCAGAATCACCATATTTGCACAATTTAGTTTGATTTTTACTATATTTTGGCAAATTACCCAGAGGAAAAGAGGCTGTGAATAGCGCCACCTAAGTAAATAAGTGTTTAAAAAATGTGGGGATGTATTTAGAAGAAAATGGGATGCAAAGATCGGGGCCCAATATTAATTTAGTATTTTTTAACAAAATGGTATGCCCCATATAGATATCCAGAACCTTCTGGACGGACCGGATCTTTTATTTCCTTAAAATTCTATCAGCCTCCTCTTTCTGTAGTTCTTCTTAAACCCTAAACTAAAATCTAGCGCAACAGCTAGAAGAAGAAAACACAGAAACAGCTCTATTGTTCTCTCTCATCAATGGCCACAGCCGTTCTTCTCCGATCTCTCCGTCGCCGTGAAGTTTCTTCGGCCCCCATTTCTGCTTTTAAAACCGTAAGTACCTCTATGAGAAACTCTATTCTGATTGGTTCATTTAGTTTTCTTCTGTCTGATACATGGTGATATTTTTCTCAGTTGGATTTTGCGCTGCCCCTGTCTGATGTTCCTGTATCGCAAGTCTTTGTTTTTGTGTTTTCTTGTCTCTGTCCTTATTTTTTATCTTGTTCAGAGAGAAGCTTCAAATGAAGAGGAGAAAAAAGAGTGTTAGATTAATTTGTCTGGTTAAGCAACACAAATGGTTTTCCTTTGTTGTTACTTGTTGTATGCACGTCTCTGCCCAATTTAAGAACGTCTTTCTATTTTTGTTCCTTTGCTTTATTTGTTAGCTAGTTTGATTTTTTTAGTTCGTAGTGTGAACTTTCTTGTATTTTCAATTAAGAAAGTCGATGAGTCCGAATTTCACTGAGCAGGATTGATATTCGACATTTCTACTTTTTTCTGTGGTGGCATTTAATATTTTCGGAGCAATTTTGCATAGAAGGATTAGATTTAGTTGCAATCTTCGGAGATTGGCAGCCACTGTATTGCTAGCTATTACAAAATCAATT
This sequence comes from Rehmannia glutinosa, assembly GCA_016081115.2. Lineage (NCBI taxonomy): Eukaryota > Viridiplantae > Streptophyta > Magnoliopsida > Lamiales > Orobanchaceae > Rehmannia > Rehmannia glutinosa. The sequence continues at coordinate 514,481 of JABTTQ020002946.1, read as the reverse complement.
AAAATATGTATTTTCAAGAAGGATCTCTCTTCTGCTCCCTCCCTTTTATTTTTTTCATTTTCTTTTTCCTTTGTAATGACTTTATAAGTTCGAGCCACAGTTTTTAGTTGATCAATGCTTTATTTCTCGTTCAGTTGACAGGAAACACCAAACCCTCGTGGTCGTTGAGTAACAAATGGGCAGGTCTTGCTAGGCCATTCAGGTATATTTCATTTACGTAGTTTCTTTAGTACTGAACATGACCATTCTGTATGATTTGATTTCGTTGTTTCTTGATTAGCAAGTACTTGAACATGGATATTCATTTTCATTTCATGGAATGTTAAATTGTTAGTTCTGGAACATCGCCTTGGAAATTATAAACCTAATTTTCTCATGATACAGCACTAAACCAGCTGGAAATGATGTTATTGGTATTGACTTGGGTACCACCAACTCTTGCGTTGCTGTCATGGAGGGAAAGGTAGACTTTTGTTTTGCAGCTGAAATTCTACTTGTGGTATTTGCTAAGAATTCTTTTGCTCATTATAGATGAATTTCTCTTTCAGAATCCAAAAGTTATTGAAAATTCTGAGGGTGCTCGGACCACTCCATCTGTTGTTGCTTTTAGCCAAAAAGGGGAACTATTGGTTGGTACACCAGCAAAGCGACAGGCTGTCACAAATCCGACGAACACACTCTTTGGAACCAAACGCGTTTAATTGGTAGGCGCTTGATGATCCTCAGACACAAAAGGAAATGAAGATGGTCCCATTTAAAATCGTAAGGGCTCCAAATGGAGATGCATGGCTTGAAGCCAATGGACAACAATACTCCCCAAGCCAAATTGGAGCTTTTGTTCTGACAAAGATGAAGGAAACTGCTGAGGCATACCTTGGGAAGTCTGTAAACAAGGCTGTCATTACAGTTCCAGCTTATTTTAATGATGCCCAGAGGCAAGCTACCAAGGATGCTGGCAAAATTGCTGGCCTTGATGTGCAAAGAATTATTAATGAGCCTACGGCAGCTGCGCTTTATGGTATGAACAACAAAGAAGGCCTTGTTGCTGTTTTTGATCTTGGAGGTGGAACTTTTGATATTTCTATTCTGGAGATATCCAATGGTGTCTTTGAGGTACATCAAACTTTTAAGGGATAATTACAAATGATCCCCTCAGGTTTGGGCTAATTATAAAAAAATCCAGAGATGTTTCAAAATTACAAAAAGCCCCTCAGGTTTGATTATGTCTTTCATTTGAGGGAATAACTAAATATCAGGGGTTTCAAATGTCTTTTGCTTATGAAGGGTGAAAATGTTAGATGAAATCAAACCTCAACATTTTTTTTTGCAATTTTAAAAAACTTCTAGATTTCTTTTGTAATTAGCCCAAATCTCATTTTTTTTGGGTAACTATCCCAACTTCTAATGATTTCCGGTTTATTTTCTTCTACTGTCAACTGACCATATATGTTTACATTCAGGTGAAAGCCACCAATGGTGACACATTCTTGGGGGGAGAGGACTTTGACAATGCTCTATTGGAATTTTTGGTAAGTGAATTCAAGAGGACCGAGGGAATTGATCTGTCAAAGGACAAGCTTGCTCTTCAGAGGCTTCGGGAGGCAGGCGAGAAAGCTAAGATTGAGCTTTCATCAACATCTCAAACCGAAATCAACTTGCCCTTCATCACCGCCGATGCATCAGGGGCAAAGCATTTGAATATAACATTAACTAGATCCAAGTTTGAGGCTTTGGTGAACCACTTAATTGAGAGGACTAAGGCCCCTTGCAAGAGTTGTTTGAAGGATGCCGGAATATCAATTAAGGAGGTCGATGAGGTGCTCCTTGTTGGAGGGATGACCCGTGTTCCAAAAGTTCAAGATGTGGTAGCTGAGATCTTTGGCAAGTCACCTAGCAAAGGGGTGAATCCAGATGAGGCAGTTGCTATGGGAGCTGCTATTCAGGGAGGTATTCTACGCGGTGATGTCAAAGAGCTGCTTCTCCTCGATGTCACTCCTCTTTCACTTGGTATCGAGACGCTGGGAGGTATCTTTACAAGATTGATCAATAGAAACACCACTATTCCTACCAAGAAAAGTCAGGTGAGCACCCATAGTCATTGGTTGCGTGTTTCTCTTACATATTAGGGGTAATTACGAAAATGATCTTGAAGTTTAGTCTATTTACAATGTATGCAATCTATCTTTCAAATTTACAAATACCCCTTATTGTTTGTTTCTATTTTATAAATTAGACCTTCGATAGGGGGTATTTGTTAAGAAAACAAAAACCTCAGTGGGGTGTTAGTAATTTTGAAAGATAATTGGGTTTTTCTTTTAATGAGGCCAAATCTCAAGGATATAAATCTCATGACAGTTTTTGTAATCATACCTACATATAATTGGATATGGCTGTTGGCTGGCTGGCTATTGTACTTTGTTTTAGAGTTTTAGATTTTTAATAGGAATAATTACAGGAAGCCCCCTGGGTTTGGGCTCATTACAAATATACCAAGAAGTTTTTGAAAATTACAAAAAAAAAAAAAACCTTGAAGTTTAATTGTGTCTTAAATTTAGGAGGGGTAACTATAATGTTTTGATAAACCTTAGGGGTGCTTTTGAAATGTTTTTTGCATACGAAGGGGGAAATGTAAGACGGATCAAATCTAAAGGTTTTTTTTTTTTGTAATTTCCAAAGTTCTCTGGGTTTTTTTTTTTTTTTTTTGTAATCAGCCCGAACCTTGTTTTTTTCTTTTTGTGTAATTATCCCTTTTTAATATAATATTTTCCTCCTAATTTGTTCTCTGTTCAGGTTTTCTCGACAGCTGCCGACAACCAGACTCAAGTGGGTATCAAGGTACTACAAGGAGAACGCGAAATGGCTACGGACAACAAGCTCCTTGGCGAGTTTGAGCTTATGGGCATCCCCCCAGCTCCAAGGGGCATGCCTCAAATAGAAGTGACATTTGATATTGATGCCAATGGTATCGTTACTGTTTCTGCAAAGGACAAAACAACCGGTAAAGAGCAACAAATCACCATACGGTCGTCGGGCGGTCTATCAGAAGACGAGATTGAAAAAATGGTCAAGGAGGCTGAACTGCACTCTCAGAAAGATCAAATGAGGAAAGCTTTGATTGATATCAGAAATAGCGCGGACACCACCATTTACAGTATTGAGAAGAGCTTAAATGAGTACAGGGACAAGGTTCCTAAGGAAGTTGTGTCGGAAATTGAGTCGGCTATTTCAGATTTGAGAAATGCAATGGCTACTGAAAATATTGATGATATTAAGGCAAAACTTGACGCGGCAAACAAAGCTGTCTCAAAGATTGGAGAGCATATGTCTGGTGGTAGTGGTTCGTCTGGAGGTTCGCAAGGTGGTGGTGACGGGGCGCCTGAGGCAGAGTACGAAGAGGTAAAGAAGTAGATAGTTTGGACCACAGAGGGAATTGGCGAAAGTACCCTCGTTGATTGAGGTACAAGTAATTTTTGCAGTTTTGTATTTTAACTCCTCGGTAGCTCAGTTGTATTGACAGTTCCTCTTATTAGATTTGCATTTAAATTGGCGGAATTAATCAGTGGCTGAAGCTTTTATTGCCTTAATAAATTTCATATTGTAGCACTTAGAAAATATGATGCTATTAATGGAATTCATTCTTATTGTTTGTTACTGTGTTTCTATCTTTTGCGTATGTGATTATATTTGTATCTTTATAGCTTGAATGTGATTGGATTTTGGAGGTTAATGTTGAGAAATATACAAGGGCAAAGTTTCCACAAAATTGAAAAACATCACCATGGTAATCTCTGTACCATGTTTTAAGTTGTCTTGGTTATTAGTGGTTGTGCCCCGAATGTGGAGCCTGGGTGTTGTGTAGAATTTCCTGTAGATAATCTTTCCACATTATCTTTGAGAGTCGTAAATAATTTTCGTGAAGTTTTCCACATTGAAGAAAGAAAATGTATTCCTACATAGCACATTAGCACTTTTTACTCACGCTACTGCTTTCTTGTAAGTTGTAACAGGATCTCTTAGAAAACCAGGTGAACCGTGATGGTTATTTTATTCTAGTATTATATTAACTGAGACAATAATGTATACTTAGTAAATTTTTTATTGAGGATAGCTGAGACAATATGTATACTTTGTAAATTTTTATTGAGGATAGGTTAACTGGATAAGGATTTTACTTGACAAATGAAATTTACTTTTCCTCCCTTTTTATTACCCTAGCATAGCCTTCGCTAGTTAACTTTAAAAAATGGAACACTCAAGACCCACACTGCCATTTTGCTTGTGTGTTGCAGAACTTATTTCCTCAATATTAAAAAATAATGACCCAATTTTCTATCATTGCCACCATTATTATCATTAAATAGAGACGTAAACCACCAAATCAAATATTAACTTAACATGTGGACCCAAAACACACCTAAAAGTAAGTAATATTCTGTTTTGCCACGGAAGTCTGTATAATGAAACAATGTCCAATTCAAATTGCCAGGAAAGGAGAATGTCTTTGGGGACCCCATTCCCATATTCCAACGGTCTTCAAACCAGAAAACCAATCATCCCAGCAATCCAAAGGCGTTACTCTGACTTCTGTATGCAAACCCTCGGCGACCCCAAAAGCAGCCCTTTCTCTTGTAAGATAATACAAATTGTACAAGCGGTGATAATAATTTATTTATCTCAAATCGAATTGCAGTATACATACGAATTTTTACTACATACTACTAAATTCAAGCTGCTGCCACTAAATTGCAAGTTTTGAACGGGCACTTATTATCACCCATGGGACGATGATCTTACTAAAATGTTCGGAAAACACGTTACAAGATTCAGGTGCTACCCTTTTGCTAGTTGTATCTTTAACAAAGATCATGGCTGGAAACCTCACAAAACCATGTGCTTTTGTCTTTTCACCTTTTTTTCCACGCTGTAAATTCCCCCACCCATAAAATAGCAAATAAAATTTTTCCAAGCACTTCCCTTGAACAGCAGCTCTTTCATGAGCCTATAATATGAAGTCCATTTCATAGGATGAACTTGTTCTAAAGATGGCTCTTATTATATTACTTGAATAGTGTCATAAAAGTGCACTTACATCTGAAATGGACTTCCATTCAAAATAGCGAGAAAAAATAATAAAATATCAGCCAACCAAATTGCAGCCAAAAAACACATTTCACACACGCGCACACAGAATATCCTGAACAATCTTGCAACTGAAAATACCTAAGTGATGGAGCATTTATCTCCACTTTGTAGACAGAGCAAGAACTGTCAAAATCACAAGTAGTATCAAACTTAAAATTGAGGATGAGCTTTTATATCGAGGGCGAAGATATAATATAGCTAAGTAAGATTCAAACCATTAACACTTTTCGCCTATCTTGTTTGGATAACTGTCGTGAGTGTGAAATCAAAACATGGTTAGCCTCATGACAAACCACGGAGCCTCAAATCAACAAGGGTTTCGTAGGTGAAAATGCATCATGACAAACCAACAAAAAAACCATTATGACAACAAATATAAAGATCAAATTTTTGGACAGTAGGCGCAAAGGCGTTTCGATTTCACACTCACGACAATTATCCAAACAAGATAGACGAAAAGTGTTAATGGTTTGAACCTTACTTAGCTATATTATATCTTCGCCCTCGATAAAAAAGCTCATCCTCAATTTTAAGTTTGATACAACTTGTGTTTCTGACAGTTTCTAGCTCTGCCTACAAAGTGGAGATAAATGCTCCATGGCTTAGGTATTTTCAATTGCAAGATTGTTCAGGATATTCTGTGCGTGTGAAATGTGTTTTTGAGACAAGATAAAGAAAGAACGACGCAACATATTAGCACAGCCAAAAAAAAGCTGGTTTCATTAAGAAAATCACCTAATACTTCTGTGGTAAAACTGTACAGGGAATTCTCATTAGCTAAATACATTTTCTTTCTAGTTGTTTACTAAACACTAAGCTACTCACCTTGAAGATTGACAGACCCAACTATCTCAAATATTCAGGGCCACACAATCTGACTCAACTTTATGCATCAACCAAGTTAATCTAACTTCCATTATCATCAGTCATTCATCCCCTCTTAGAAGGAGGACGCAATCAGCACAAAACTTCACCATTGTCTGCAAAAATCAATTCAAATTCTCAGCAAATTGACAAAGGGTCAACACAGGTAGCAATTGAAAAAGATACAAGAAAACCACTAAATTATATATACCTCATCAAATCCTAAGAAGACCAAAAAGAACCATTCATTCTTCAGTACAGTCATTACTCAGATTTGATTAAACAATGTTTCAGGATTGTGCATCATCTGCATCAGATTCACTCCCAGAAGAACTCCTGAATCAGAATCTGTAAAAGGAAAGCTCAAACAAATAATTTCACTGCCCTCTTTGATATGTCCAATTCAAAGCAACAATTCCTCAACACAACGTTGAAGCACAAGAAGAAACAGAATCAATACCGCTGGAGGACGAAGAATCACTACTTGAGCTGCCTGAACTGCTCGAGCTACCACTTGCATTGCCCCTATCATCATGATCTTGACCGCCCCACCTCCATTGCCAACACCTTCATCCTTCTCAATTTCTACAGGGGGAAAGCTAGTTGCTGGCATATCATCATCAATATCAATATCTACATCCTCATCCTCATCTTTTACTTTCTTAAAAGAGTCGCCATTCTTATCACTCAATGTACCCTGAATAACATTAAGCAACAAAAACATTAATAAGGCTATGAACCCATACATAAATCATTAATCCTTCAAAGACAAGAATCAAGTTTGCATTGAATTTACCATATCAGCCTCAGCAATGGGAGTGGAGGGAGCAGCTACACCAGCAGCAGGGTCATTGTTCACCATCAATGCCTGCCGCTTGGTCTTGCTCATAAACTTCTTCCAATTGGTGAGGAATCGATCAAGTTCCCAAAGTGTCTCCGTATCAAGGGTCTCAATGTCAAGCTCAATTTCATCGCCATCCTGAGCCAAATGCTGATTCCTCTTCCTTATAATTTGTACCAATTGAGGCATTTTTTCTTGAGGCAAATTCTGCAACCCAAATCCAAGCTTCTGCTTCTCCTCCATACTCATCTCCCTCTTATTCAGATCTTTCGCCTTTGGCTTCGGCAGTTTTGCTGTAGCCCCAGTTCTTGCAACTTTTTGATCCTTACCTGGCAGAATAGGTCCTCTCACAGGAGAAGGAATCTGCTCTTGCACTTGCTCATGATGATTCAAGGGTGGGGGAGGAGGATTTGAAGGAGTAGATGCACTGGAATGTGCTTGCATAGGCATTTGCATTCTTTCAATCTTCCTCGAAACCTGTGGAACCTGAACAGGGCTCTTTTTCTGCTTCACCTTCTCCCCCCTTGGTGGAGATGCCAGAGTCTGATTATTAATATTATTATTCCATGAACTCCCTTGCAATTCTTCATCTCCCTGAAATTCCATTTCATCATTTTCCCTAAATTCCGGAAACTCCCTCTCACTCCGTTGATTAAGAGAACTATTAATTTTCTCCTGAATCGGCCTAAACAAATCCTCAAACCGCCCCAACATCTGATCCGCCATTGAATGCACTGGATCACTCTTAGGGTTATACAACAATGCATTGTTAAAAGTCAACCTCACATCAGAAGCAAATTCAACCGGCGTAGGATACAAATTCTTGGTAAGATTCGCTTTCACTGTACCCAGATCCATAGGGTGCTTCACAATGCGATGGTAATCATGAAGGCCCAAAGCCACCGCATCGACGGGCGTTTTGAAAACATATGCAAACTTTTGCTTCATTAATTTTGTCAGAATCTGCTTACAATCCTTCAACAACGCCTCAAAATTCACGGCGTCGTGATACCCATTATCAAATCCATTGAATAGTCTATTTGGAGCTGCACCGAACGAAGCAATGGGCCTTTTGTTTACAGAACTCTTTTTAATTTTCGCACTAGATCTAGGGATTCTTGTATTAGTGAATTGACCGGAATCAATACGATCCTGCAAATCTCGGACCTGTTCAAGCTCGGCTGATAATCGTTTACGCAGCTGAAGAAGCTCGGATTTAGAGTATGATTCAATGTTGAAGGTCAAATAGTGACCGTAATTACCAGCGTTACGGCTCGTCGATGTCTGATTGAAGGAGTAGGCGTCGTCGGAGGCTGTCTGCGTGACGACGGGGGAATCCACGTTGTTGTAATACCGGCCCACGACGCCGTTTCCGGCGACGTTATGGAATTGCTTTTGCTTTTTCTTCGGGTTAGGGTTAGGGTTTGCATTCACGTGATGATTAGAGTACGTAATCTTCCCCATGTGGGCCCAGCTCGTTTCATTCTGGCTTGCTAACACGGCAGACGCCATAAAATGCACAGGCGGCGGCGCTCAGCTCCAGCGAATATCGGGCAATGATTTTCCTCCAAAAACATGTGTAAAATCGCCTGAATATTTTATCCCCAGATAGAAAACCCCCAAATTCGAATACAAAAATTCAATTTCTATGAGAAAAATGGGAATTTATAGGCGGAGAAGAAAGAAAAATAGACGACAATAGGCAAACGTGGGTTAAAGGTGGATTAGGGTTTGATGTTTGAGCGATGAAGGGCATGGGGAAGAGGTGCTTCTTAAAGGCGAGGAGATCTGCCCGGTACAATTTCGGGCAGTTTATGGACGGTTGATCTCTGAGGGAAAGATGATCGCAGGGTACAGGTGAATTTGTTTGCTGGCTGGGGAGTTGACCGAGACATCTGTCATCGACGGTGTAGACTCAAGCTTCTAAAACACGTGGGGATATATCGGCCATTGGATCAATGTGGACTTGCAGGTACGTTAAGCGTTTCGGTTTCGGGTGAATTTGGGTCGCATGTGTAGCGAATTTAGGGTTTGGAAGGTGGGTCCCACGGGCAATGACGTGGATGTTAAAACGTTGTTGAGGAAAGTCGCATTTTTGGATCTCGTCAAACCGAGGAGGGCGTTTAATACTCAAAGCACGAATTTAATAGCTCAGTTACGGTCTACCCCTTCTGTGTGTCTTTTCTTCCCCTGTTTTCTCGCAGGTGGTTTTTATTTTTCATTTTTATTTAAAACGAATAATCAGAACTACTCGAAATTGTAAATATTTGTATATTAATGTGATTGGAAATACATTTTAGAAAAAATAAAAAAAGCTTTCCACTCATACTTTGGTCATTTGAGCTTTTCTTTTAGCTAAAATATAAATACTACAAAATAAACCTTTTTTTCCAATTCAAGTATATATTATACAACAGAACAAATGTACTACATGGTGTATCTTATACTTCCATTACCATATCAACTTTTATCCAAGCAATGTTCTATTAATCTAAAAAATGCATTTGATTTCATTAATAATTATGTTAATATTGAAACTCATAGTTATGACTTGAAGTGTCAATTGTGTCGTGTTTCGTGTTCGTGGGTCGTGTTCTGATACGGGTATTAGAAGTTTGACACGAACACGACCCGTTTAATTATTCGTGTCAAGATACACGCCACGAACACGACCCGTTTATGACACGGGTAACCCGACACGACACGAAATACCTATATAATTTAAAATTGGCACAAAAAAAATAAAACAAATAGAGAAAATTCTAAAAATACAAATAAAAAATACAGTAAATTATTAGAAAATACATTAAATAATTTGTCCATCATCATGTAACCAACTAAAACATCACAAAATATGAAAATAATATGTCACTATAAAATTAAATGGGTTAAAATTAAATAGGTCAATCGTATCGACACGCATGTCGACCTAACTTGACCTATTTATTTCTCGTGTAAACCATGTTCGACCTGATTTGACCCGAACCTACTAAGGGTTGTGCATGTACCTGCTAAATGCATGTGAGGTTCGTGTCGGGTTATCGTGTCGGGTAGGAGCGGCCCTAGGGTGGCCAAGGTGGCGCCGCTGCACAAGGGCTCCCTCCGGCAAGGGTCCCCGGATTTTTTATTTTTATTTCATATGTATATATATGGATATAAAAATTAAAGGTTTAAACAATAAGAAAATGAGTGATTTGGCACAGTGGTATTGTTGCTTTTTATGATCATGAGTTCAAATCTAGGGATGGCAAAATTGTTGGGAAAAATATATCTGGTTTCTATTTCGGAAATGGCTAAGTGTTTGAGTGTTTAGGCTTTAGTCGAGGCCTAAATTGGATTCAGTCTCCGCAAGACGAAAACGCCCCGTATACAAGTGCTAACGGTTCTGGCGTACGTCCCTAAAATACAACGAATATTTCAGTTTTGAATTTGCAGCACTTGCAAACCCGAAACACAGCGAACTCTAAGTGTTTTTGACTTTCAAGCTATGAATGGAAAGTATGTCAATATGCTCGAATGCAATATGACCGGTTAATTATCTGATGTTTTTTGTGTTTTCGTATGTCGTTTCAGTCTGCAGGGGTCGAGTTTTATAGGCATCAGATGCCTTGTATGGAAAGAACACGTCTTTTGACTCGAAAAGACAGGTTTTCACTGAATAGATGCATCTATTCTGCACTTCGCATTGACGCACGACCTAGCGCACGGCCCGTGCGCCTGCCCGTGCGTGGATGCGAACCAAAATTACAAAGCTACGGCCTAACGCATGACCCAACGCACGGGACGTGCATCAGCCCGTGCTTAGATGCATACAGGTCCGACTGACGCATGACCCGATGCACGGGCCGTGCGTCCGCCCGTGCTTGGGTGCGAACACTTCCCAACTGTAAATCGTTTAATTAATTACACAAATTAATTAATTATTTATTTTTAAAAGTTTTTGGTCCCAAAAAGAATAAGGGCCTTGAAGCCCATGCTGACCCACGACCCACGACCCGGGCCGACAAGTGGGCGGCGGCGACGCGCGCGCATGTGTGCTTTGAACCAAACCCACAAGCATGTAGGTCCTCACCTCTTTAAAAACTTGGGTGCCCCCAAGGGCCCAAACCCATAAGTCCAACTTGGGATAAATATAATGTACAAACTTTGCCTCTTTATCCTATGTGGGATGGAGCATTTCTCCTTCCCCACATTTTTCATTTTCCATACCATTTACTTGTATTAAGTGGCTAACTTCTGGCATTAATTTCTCATTCACCCGGAATTGGTTTTGAGAAATTCCAAATGCTATTCTCATCTACTCTCTTAGTAGAATTTTTACAAATAATTTAATTCTATTTTTTACTAATGGAAATCACTTAGTTATTTGGTCAAAATCGGGTCAACACCCATTTTACCAAACATAATTCCAACAATCCCCCACATGAATGAAATTAATGCATGCGTGTATGCAGATTCGCTTGAAAGTCTCGGCGAACTGTTATTGCATCAGGATAGGTAGCTTGTGGCTTTGAGCTTAGTAAAATACTATCGAATTTACTAGCTGCTTAGTGACGCGATGTGTTGAACTACTCAGCCGTTTGTGTAAACCGAGACAACAATACTTACACAATAACAACGCTAACACTTGTTGTTCTCACGTTGTGTCCATTTCGGCCCTGGACCATATCTTAGATTCATAAATGTTTTTTTGAAGCTGCCATTACTTCTCACTCATATAGGCGATCTTCTATTGAAGAGTATCCTTCCATACTCCATCTTTCGGTATAGGAATCATTAAAAGTCTTAAACTTAACCTCACCACATTCAGCAGGTATACATTCACTTGGATGTTTTGAGAATGAGCTAACACATTTTCCAAGTGTTCGGCTGAACATTCATAAGTTGTCCCATTGAACTCTTGGGATCTCCAATTTACAAGGTTGGGTTACCGCTATGAATATTCTTTAAGTTGTGGATTTTAAACCCATTTCATTTAACAGTTTATACAGTTGAACTTGATTTATGCCTTTTGTGAGTGGATCCGCAAGGTTTTCTGTAGGTCCCAAGGGGTGTGAGTGTAAGGTTTAGAAGGGGGGGTTGAATAAACCTTACCAACTTTTCGATTTAGTCCTTTTAAAATAGTTCAGAGTACAGCTAAGTCCTTGATGGACAACTAAGTTAGTTAACCAGCAGAGTTAGCCACTCAAGATCGATCGAGTGTTGTTAGAATAACTCAGCTGCTTAGTCTAAATCTTAACTCAACTATGATATGTTTTCAGCGGAAGACTTAACACCCTTGAATTTGGTTTAAGTTTGTTTTAACACTTGGTTTTAGCACTTTATTGAAAGTCAATTGGATAGCAAATTTATCAGCAGATATAAAATAATATGCAGAATTGAAGTGCTGAAATTTAAATGACACAATTAATTTTATAGAGGTTCGAAGATGGGGTAATTCTTCTAATCCTCTATTCTCCAACTCGTGGAGGAATCCACTAAGTATTGATCAGAGTACAAAGTGGTTATCAGTCCAGATGCAAGTCTTGATCACACAGCTAACTTGATCCTTTGGGACTCAGTCTGGAGATGCATTGGTCACACAGCTGGCTTCTCGTCCGACTCAGCTTCTTCACAGGGCAGCTGCCTTGCTACTACAGCTCACATGCTCAAGTTCCTTGGATTTGATCACGAAGCCCTCCAAGAACTTTAAGACTAGTTCGACCTTGAACCTTTCTACAATCCTCTGTGGAGTGTAGACCCCTTTGATTCTTCAAATATTTCCTCTTCAACTGATTGAAGTCGTCTTTCCTTCACAGGTAAGTGTTGGATTGATTTCCTTCGAAGTTTTGGTCTGAGGATTAAGCTTGAATGATTTGAGAATATTTTGTAGGTTACAGCTCAATTGATAGCTTGAATGTTTGTAGTACTTGTAGTCAAGGTAACCTCTGTAACTTCTTCTCAAATTGATTCCTCAGCCTTTTATAGCGTTCTTTTGAAAATATGTCCGTTGAAGAGATAATCTAATTTTCAAAAGACACTTGTGGTCGTTGGCTTGTCTTGTTGCAGTCCTTGAAATTGACATTTCCTCGTATTGAATGAACCTTCACTTTTTCGAGTTCTCGACACAGTGCGGTGCTTCCCATTGGTTTATTCCTTTTGCACGCTTCGGGATCGAGCACTTTAAGAAAGGCAATATGGAAGTATTACTTGTTTAAGTAACTTTCTTGACTTTTGTGCAACGGATCCTTTCCAGTTTTCTTGACTTGACTGCAATTCTTTAACTTCCCCAGATGACTTCGAGTCAGCTTCCAATCATTGGATGACTCATCTGTCACTTCAACTTGAGACTTGGCTGTCTTTGGTTGACTTGACTGACACTTCACACAGCTGCATTTCAGCTGATACTTCTCAAGTCGAGTTCATGTCTTCTCTTCCTTGCCATACTCAGCTGTATCACAGCAGAGTCTTCATTCTAGTCTTGATTGACTTCTTGCATGTTTAGGCATATCTTACTTAACTCAGCTCGAACAACTCTATCTATTACAATGCAAATTACAAAGAAAATGGGGTGCCAACTTTCTAGTCTAAGTTTTACTTGGCATTCATCAAAATCTAAAAATAAATTTCCCAATAATTTTTCCCTTTTTGATGATGCCAAAACTTAAAGCATACATACAAAATGTAAATGTCAAAGATACATACAGATAGTGCGAAGAATGAGAGAATGTATGCATAGAATCAATCTGTTTATTGATCATAACATTCTTGTCCTTTACACAGCTGTTTACAAAGTGTATCAGAGCAACCATCTATGTCTACGCAAAGAAAATAGAGAAATTACATATTTCTTATTCAATGTACAGAAGACTTACATACTTATGTATTTACAAAAGTAAATTACATGAAGGGGTGGACATCAACACTTCATCTCCTTCGCCGCTCTCTTCTTTCCTCATCACTCTCTGTCTTCTTTTGACCTTTTTCTCTTCTTCTCTTCTTCAACTGCTTTCTTTTTCTCATATGCTTTTTTGCGCCTTCATCTCTTCTTTTTCTTTCTTGTCTTTCTTCCCACAGCTGAGTTTGTCTTTTATTCTATTCCTCGATTCTCTTTACATACTCAACATTGTTCTTGGCCACTTGCAAGTTAGCTACTTCGTCAAATCCAGCCCAATAGATCCCTCCTTTCTTCCCTGGATCTATGTATTCTATATTTTTGGGTAGAGGTCTAGGTCCAAACCTCTTCCTCCATCGCTTCTTCCTATTCCTCCTGGGTGTGTATTGTCTTTGGGCCTTCTTCTTCCCAAATGAGTGACCGTGAAAGTGATCGCCAGAGAGATCTGATGCTGGCTGTCTGTCAGCTTCTTCACATAGCTTGAGGCCTTTTTCCCAATACAAGTCCCAGGATTGGGCCATGGTCATGTTCACGAAATATCCCTCGGATACGAGCATCTTGAATTCATCAACAGATCTCGGCTCGATTCTGACGTCTGAAATGGCGCCAGTGTCTCTCCCTGCCGGAATGCCTCCATAATGTTTCAGTATGTCCATTGTACGGGCATCCATTTTTCTTTCAATCTCCGTCATTTCTGCTTCATCTATTTTCCTCTTCTCGGACATGGGCACAACAGAATGTTGGAGCGGCAGAGTCACTGGAAGTTTGTTGATTATGTCAGCTGTGACAAGTCCTTGTTGAGGGGTTCTAGCAACCATTAAGGTCATGTCTTTCGAACCTTCCCCCTCAACAGATTTTCCCTTCTTTTCTCTTCTCTCTGTTCTTCATCCTGTTTCCTTCCCACCAGATCCTTCTTCTCAGCTGCGGATCCTTTCAACGTCTTTAGGTATTCCTCTTCCCCCTTTTTGGCATCATCGAAGGAGAGAGGAACCCCTGGAAACATGCCAGCAATCATGAAATCTAGACGGCTGATAGCTGAGTTATGCTTGGACTCTGCTACGGAGTATGCTGCTCGAAATTCTGAGTGGGTGGCTTTTGATTCGGTTGTCACCAACTTCATTTCAGCCATAAGAAGGCTGAATTTTGTATTCATGTTTTCTTCCACTCGCAGAAGTTCTTTTCACTGAAATTCGCGCAACAGTTCCATCTCTGTGGTATGAGATTCATTCATTCTATCAATGTTTTCTTGCATTCTTCTCTTCATATCAGCGTTATCAGCGCTCCAGATCAGCATCTTATTGTACAATGCTTTGAAGTATCGAACTTGTTCCACACGCATTGTTTGCTGTTGTTGCCACCATTCTCGGATCCTGACTACTATCCCACGCAGATCGGCCGTAATATTAGCATCTCTGTTATCCAGCCTCATATCCAGGGAGGCCTGGCACCTTTCCATCTCCTCAATCTCTGCAAATATAGCTTTGAAAACTTCTCGAACCTTAGATGTTACCTCTGTCTTAGCTGGCGGCCAAGCAGCGTTGAAGTCGAAATATGCTGGAACGATGGTATCTGTGGGAAGAACTGGATCTGGTCTATGGAAACGTTGTTGATCTCTTTCTGATTCGTCATCAAGAGCAGACAGCTCTAGTGAGAAGGGGAACATTGCTTCGAAAGCATCATCACGGACATAGGGAATCTGTTCAATGATAACTCGAGGCCGTGATGTGCCTGGTTGTGTCGATTCTGCTGAAGCTTTGGGAACCTGCGCATTTGACTGTGATTCAGCTGGGGTATGTTGTGGTATGGACCTAGCTGGCTGAGCCTCAGCTGTCTCAACAGCTTCGTCGGTCTCAGCTGGTGCTTCCTGTTGAGTTGTCTGGTCCTCGGCCGTATCAGTGGCGTCATCGGAAGATGATGAGATTTGGAGAGGTGGCTCATCATCGAAATTGAAAGTTTGACGAGTAGCCTTAAGGTCGGACTTACTCGTGCTTGGGAGAACATCCTCAGCTTCGTCTTTTGGATTTGCAGTGGAGGATGACTCAGCTTCGTCTTCACCTTCAGATCCCAGAAATGTTACATCAGGATTGTCTTGGGAATCGTGAAGAGCACTTATCTCCTTTTCATATGGATCAATGATAGTAGGAGGGATGTTACGTCTTCCTCTTTACCCCGGAAGTCTCAATCTCCCGTTGGCCTTCACTACCTCATGCAATCTCAATCGCGAGGCCTTGGACAATCCCTTCGACGACTCAACTGTCTTAGGGTCTTGAGGTGGCATCCACCGAGAGTCTCAACTCCATGGATTGCACTTTCATCGCCCAGAGTGTTAACTCCCAGGGCGGATCCCTCATGTGCCTCTGCTGCTTCAACAACGTCATTGGCCTTCAAAGCGGTGGCACTTTCACCGAGACAGTCTCAACTGTCTGAGCCTCTTCCGTGACAACTTGTTGTGTATCTGTTTGTGTTTCCGTTTCCACTTCGCCTTCGAGATTCGATGTGGAGTCAGCTGCATCATTCTCCAACCTAGCTGCAGTGGAGAGAGTTTTCCCCTCGGCCGACCACCGGTGAGTGACTTGGAATGGGGTCACTCTTCTCCGGACTCACTGTTTCACTGTGAGTTGTCGGCCGTTGGGCGGTGGTAAAACACCTTGATGGGGGTTGGCTCGACTTGGGTCCCCAAGTTCCCGGTTTCATCGCCAGTTCCCTTAATGCCTTCATCAGAGTGAGCAAGGGAAGTGGTAGCAGCAACAACGGTTGTAATTCGCTGCACCACTCCCATAGATCAATCTCCACCGGTGATTTGGAAGATTCCCCAGGGCCTTCCATCACCGTTGCTCATGTAGATCCTGGATTCCCGCGTAGCTTCTTTGTATCTCCAATTCTTGATGCAGCAGGCAGGGTCCAGATCCTCATCGCTCTCTGAAGCATATCAAGGTGTGGATGAGTATGATCGATGGTTCCGATTAGAGGGCGAATATTGTTTTTCTCACGAGCTTGACTTCCTCGCGATCTCTCATTCTCCTTGTCTTTGAAGATCTGCAGATATCTTTGCGATTTTCTTCATCCAAAGGCTTGACCACCGTGGTCAAACCGAGGAAATTCAATAGTTTTTTCTTCTTCTTCAATAAACTCCGGTCTTTGGAACTGCTGTTCCCTTGATCGACTCGAACTTTCCACTACCTCCATTCTCGCAGATGATTTTGGATGTCCGGATATGGTGGGGATAGGATCATCACATCATCATCTTCTTCATCATTTTCTCCCCTGTTGCCCTTCCTTTTCGGGAATAGAAGGCAACATGCTCTCGCTCAACTCCTTCAAAAATCGATCGGACAGTGGAGATATAGTCTGTCGGCCAGGAGATCTCGCTATCTCGGCTACTCCTTGTTCTTCAACCGTCCCGTCCCACACTGGGTCTTCGACTTGCCTCTCTCTGATCGGCTTGAGCAGACTTGCGATTGCATCAATAATCTCTAGAGACTCTACTTCTCCAACTATTTCAATGATCTATTCGGTGAGTGGCGGCAGACTCATTGTTTTCTCAAGCTCGATCGCTTGAAGAGTCTTCTCCTTTTGGTCCTTACCGGAGGAATTTACTGTTCGGATGCGCTTCCTCCGAGTCACGGGCGGGGGGGCGGCTTCTTTTTCTTTTTCTCGAGGAGATGGCTTTTAGGCTTGTCGGGTCCTCCTTTTCTTGACAACCGGAGAAGGTATCCGAGGTTCCTTCTCCGCTAGCTGCGAGGGCGGTGCATCTTTTGTTTTCTTTTTCTTTGTTGCAGGGGCATCAGTCTTCTTTGCGGCTGCAGGGGCAGCCTTCTTTTTGAGATGAGAGGAGTCATCTGTTTCTTCAGGGTCAGCTGATTCCCCCTCACTCGTGTCCGCTCTCTTGGCATAGGCTCTCTTCTGTGCTCCGGAGAGATTTGATTGGAACATCTTTTTGTTAACATGGAATGCTTTTCCATGTCGGATAGGAACACCTTTCACCTCCAGCAACCGGCCAATCACCAGGCCATATCCCAAGGATCATCCGAAGGATCCATCTGCTTTGAATGACTTATTCCCAATATTTTGGCAGAGTCTGCTGTATACAAACTCAACCCAGTTTACCTTCTTCTCCTCCATGATCGCAACCATCACGATCAGTTTGGTTTTGGACATCTGGTTAAAGCTTCCAAATTTGATGTCTACGCACTTGGCAACAATATTTAACAACTTGTGATAATCTTCTTTCAAAGACTTCTTGTCAATCGTGTGTAGACAACCTTCGCAGATAGTCCGGTTTGTCCTTTGGCCAACTTCCTTCCATGTAGCGAAATCCAGCGTTTGTGAATTCTTTCCCTCATAGGACTCCCTCGTGAACTCCTTCCCACATAGTAGCAAGCGACCTCTCTCCAAATCATTTGGCACTCTATTGCGAGAAAGATTGTGAATTCTTTCCATTTTCTCAGCAATTTTCTTCACAAGGGTTTCGTCGAGCCCTTGTTTGATCATTCCTTCAAAATCCACGGTAGAACCAGTGTGGATTTGTTTCCCCAACTTGACAAAATCGTGTGTAGATGCCATTTCTTGAAGCTTTACCGAATAAAACTTTGAAAAAGTGCTTTGAGGCTCTGTAGGGTTTCGAGAGAAAACTTTCTTTCTTTGCTTTGGAGAGAGATGAACAGTTTGTGTAAAGTGAGAGAGAAACGGACGAAATGGTATATGTATGGGTTATGAAAGGACGTGCGGACGGTTTTTGAAATTTGATCAAGATCAACGGCTCAAATTTTGCACACCGATTAACATTTAATTTCTCGCATTTAATGCGGCAACATTTATATCCAACCATAAGCTTAGTATGCAGCTTTTGACTGTACACGTCATAATTATACTGACGTCATTCTTAAAAACATTCCCGCTTAGCAGAAATGACTGCGTTTTTGTCACTTTGCTCATAAATGACTCAGCCTGCTTCTTAGCTGATTCAACTCTTCTTCTCTCCATTCACATCGTGACCTCAATTTGTCGCCACCTCATCTCAAGCGGTGACTTTTCCGATCTGGTGATTCACTTAGCTATTTCAAGAGCTCCGCTCTTTTTCCATCTTTTCATGTTTCATCTCTTTTCCTTGAGTCTTCTGAGTGTCAATTCAGCTCAATTAACCCTAATTCATGCTTGAGTTCTTCAAATCTTGATTCACATAATGGTTTTGTGAATATATCATAACTTGTTTATCGGTTGAGATATATTCAAAGGTGATGTCCTTCTTTTCAACATGGTCTCTTATGAAATGGTATCGACATCAATGTACTTTGTTCTTGAGTGTAACACAGATTTTGAGTGATTGCAATTGCACTTATGTTATCACACATGATTGGAATTTCCTTTTCTTCAACTTCATAGTCTCTCACCTTTGTCTCATCCATAAGACTTGGGCACAACAAATTGCCGCTGACTATGTATTCTGTTTCATTGTGGATGTGGCTATTGAGTTTTTCTTCTTCTTGAACCAGAAATTAACCTATTTCCAAGCATTTGACATGTACACAAGTACTTTTCTGTCAACTCTACATCCAAAGATAGTCGAATCAATAACCCAATTAGCTTGAATCCACCTTCCTTTGGATACCATAAACCAACTTCTTGGCTTCCCTTTAAATATCTCAATATTCTCTTGGTTGCGATCATGTGGCTTTCTTTAGGAGCAGATTGAAATCTTGCACATACACCTACAACAAAGGTGATATCCGCCTACTTGCAGAGATAGAGCGGTGATCCAATGAGTGCTCAGATCTCTTGTTTGATCCACAAGCTTGCCATCTGCATCCATATCCATTTTGATGATGTATTCATTGGTATTTTCACGAGAAGACTTCTCTTCCATACCAAATTTCTTCATTAATTCTCTTGGTATACTTTGTCGACTTATGAAGGTTCCATCATTCAAATTGTTTTACTTGGAGTCCTAGGAAGAATGTCAACTCTCCCATCATGCTCATTTCAAATTTGCTTTGCATTAGGTTTGAGAATTTATCACACAGCTCTTTGTTTGTGGATCCAAAAATGATGTCATCCACATATATTTGAACAAGCAAAGATACTTTTCCCATCTTGAATTTTGAAGAGTGTTCTATCTACTTTGCATTTTGTGAATCCGTTCTCGATCGGAATTGTGATAATGTATCATACCATGCTCTTAGTGCTGTTTCAATCCATATAGAGCTTTCTTGAGCTTGTACACTTTATCTCCAAGAGTCTTCGCTCAAATCCTGGAGGTTGTTCAACATATACTTCTTCTTCCAATAATCCATTCAAGAATGCACTTTTTACATCCATTTGATATACAATGAAGTTCTTGTGTGCGATAGGCAAGAAAACATCCTTATTGCTTCTAATCTTGCAACAGGGGCAAAAGTTTCATCAAAATCTATTCCTTCTTCTTGGCAATACCCTTTGGCTACCAATCTTGCCTTGTTTCTTACCACCGAACCTTCTTCATTCATTTTGTTTCTGAAAACCCATTTTGTGCAAATAACATTTTGATGGGTTGGTCTTTGAACTAATTCCCATACTTTGTTCCTTTCAAACTGATTCAGCTCTTCTTGCATGGCTTGAATCCAATGTGTGTCGTCCAATGCTTGTGACATATCTTTTGGTTCTATTTGAGAGATAAAACAAGTGAACATGGCTTCTTGTTGAGCTCTGGATCTGGTTCTTACACCTTCTCTTACATCTCCAATGATTAGGTCTGGTGGATGGTCTCTTAGCCATCTTACATCAGGTTGGAGTAAGTGAGCTGGGTTCAGTCTTCTTGCAGTTGTATTGTCTTGAGCATCTCTCTCATTGTCACTTAGCTGCAGATTGTCCAGCTGTCTTTGAGATTCAACTACCTCTTCTTCATCTTGGTTAATTGCTCCAGCTTCAGTTTCAACATAGGGACTCTTCTGCATGGTTGGTTGATTCAGCTTGTCAACTAACTCTTCAATGTCTTCTTCATTTACCTTGGGTTTATCAAACACCACATGGATGGACTCTTCTGTAACCATTGTCCTCTTGTTGAGCACTCTATAGGCTTTACTTTCAGCTGAGTATCCCAAGAAGATATCTTCATCAGCTTTGACATCAAAAGCCTTTAAGTTGTCTTTGCCATTATTATGGATGAAGCATTTGCATCCAAATATTCTAAAATATGCAACATTTGGCTTTCTCCCTGTCAAATCTCATAGGAGTTTTTGTCAGTTGTCTGTTTATCATGCATCTATTTTGAGTATAACATGTTGTGTTTATTGCTTCAACCCAAAATCTTTTGGGTAGCCCTGTTTTAGCTAACATGGTCCTTGTTGCTTCTTTGAGAGTTCTGTTCCTTCTTTCTGCAACTCCATTCTGCTGTGGAGTTCTTGCTGCAGATATTTCATGAGCAATACCATTTTCAACACAATACTGAGTTATTATTCCATTGACAAACTCAGTTCCTCTGTCAGATCTTATTTTAATGATGGTTTGACTCTTCTCATTTTGAATTATCTTCATCAACTGTGGTAGCTTCTGCAAGGTTTCTTTCTTTTTACACATGAAAATTGTCCATGTATATCTTGAATAATCATATACTACCACCAGGGTGTATTTCTTTCCACTTATGCTAGCTGGTTCAACTGGACCAAATAGGTCCATATGTAACAGGTGCAATATTCTTGTTGAAGATGGACATGTCTTTTCTTTAAATGATGATTTGATCTGCTTTCCCATCTGGCATGCATCACATACACTCTCTTTCTTGTATACTGAGTCTGGAAGTCCTTCTACAAGATTACTTCTTGCAAGTTTGTTAATTGTTTTGAAATTCAGGTGACTTAGCTTCTTGTGCCACAACCAACTTGATTCGGCTATGCTCCTTGCTAGTAGACAAGTGCTTGGTGTTGCAGTTGACCAATTCACCACGTACATGTTCTTTTGTCTGTATCCTTGTAGCACCACTTCATTAGATTCGGTGTCCTTGATTTGGCATACACCCATGTTGAATTCAACATTATAGCCCTTGTCACAGAGTTGACTGATACTTAGCAAATTGAAGTTGAGTCCTTCAACATATGCAACATCTGTGATTTCTAATCCATTTTTCTTGATGGATCCAATGCCTCTTATTTCTCCTGGAGCTTCATTTCCTCCAAATATAACTTTTGCACCTCTAACCTCCTTGAATTTTGATAGATTTTTCTTGTTTCTGTCATGTGTCCGGAATGTAGCCCACTATCCATGTACCACCATGTTGTTCCTTGAACCCAATCAAGGAATTTAGTTTTTAGGTACCCATACTTGCCTGGGTCCCGAGGGGTTAGTGCTGTAAGATGATCCAAACAACCTATAGCCAAATGATTTGACTCTAAGGGGTTGCCATCTATCTGTGCCATAATCATAATTTACTTTAGCAAATTTCTTGGGGGTTTTGGGTTCATACAACTGTCTCTTTTGTCTGTATGCCTGTGTGTGTGTGTTTTAGCAATTGCCTTCCTTGGGTAGTTGTGATACCTCTGTGTGTAGTGCTTGGGTGCATATGTGTGCTTAAGATAGCTCTTTTGCCTTTGGAATGGCCTTTGCCATCTAGGCATGTATTCCATAGATTTCTGCTGATTTTTCACATTGTACCAGTCAGTTTGGCTTGGGTAGTTTCTACCATTCCCATCATATGTGTTCCTTTTATAGAACTTCTGGGATTTTTGGTAGCTCTGTTTCTTCTTTACAGAGTATTTTCTGTTTGGAATTTGCTAAGGAACTCGGCTGGATTTCTTCTCAGCTGTCCACTCAACATACTCAACTGGTTGTTTTCCTTTTCCTTTATAACCAAGGCCAGTTTGGTTTTGATTGTGCTTTGGAATGAATGTGTGTGCACCATTTGGAGTTTTGGTTTTTTGAGATGCTTCATTGCTTGAAGATCCTTTTTTCCAAAATCACTTTGGAAGCTTGACTTAGCATAGAGGAATTAAATCCTAAGCCTGTCTTATCTCCACATTCTCTTTGGCTCATAATAAGATCATCCAAAGATTTAGATGCCTTAGTGAATGAGGCAATCACATTTTTGAGGTCATTTTCCCTCTTTTCTATAGCAGCTATCTCTGCTATTAACTTAGCATTTTTAGCCTTTATTTCTTTATTCTCATCAGCTATGTGACTCAGAGTACTCAGCTCCTTAGTCAGCTGTGAGTTTTGGCTTTTGAGCAGGCTGTTTTCCTCATTTAGCAGTGTGTGTTTGGATTTAATGTGCTCAAAGTCTTTCATCATTTTGCCTAATGAATCATAAAGATTAGTGGGTGATGAAGTGTGTGTGTCACAATCACTATCACTAGTGTCTGAGTGAGATGAGTTAGAGTGTACCTCATCTTCTTGGTCAGGTTGGTCTTGTTCTTTGGCCATTAAACATATCAAGGCTTCTTCTTCAGAGTCTCTTGAGTAGTCAGCTTCACTACTCTCCGAGTCTGCTGTGTCTTTTGATTTACCTGTCTCAGCAGTCTCTGCAGCCAACATTACCTTTTTCTTTTCTTGTCTTCTGTCTCTGAAGACTCTTATTTCCTCTTCATTCCTGTATTTGTTGACTACAGGATATGGGCAATCAATGGCATAGTGACCTGGTTGCTCGGTTCAAAAGATAGATACTCAACTTTTTGTTCAGCTCTTTCCATTCTCGGATTGTCAGCTCTTTGGTACTCGACCTTTTGATGCTCTGCTCTCTTGGGTGTCCTATCTTCCCTTGACTTGGACGGAGCTGAGTGTCTTCTGGAGGAATCACCTTTGCCTTTCTTGTAATTCTTGTTGAAGAACTTGTTAAATCTTTTAACCATTAAGGCAATCTCCTCCTGATCGATGACTTTTTTGCCTTCAGTTCTTTTCCCATCCTTGACTATTAGAGCAGCTATTTTGGGCACAACTGTCTCTTCTTGGTCTTTTCTTTTCAGCTCAAATTTGTAGGCTTTGAGATCTGGGAATAGCTCATGGTTGGATGTTTTTGATAGGTCCATGGAATGCCTCAGGGCCATGACCTTTATTTCCCACTCAGCTGGAAGACTTCTTAGAATCTTCATACACATTTCCTTCTGTGTATATTCTTTTCCAAGCGCAGATAACTCATTTGTAATTTCTATGAATCAAGCATCCAGTTGATCCAGGTTTTCTCCTGCAAGCATTTTAAAGTTTTCAAATTTTTGTACAACAACAAATAGCTTATTTTTCTTGATCTGCTCAGAGCCTTCACAAATCAAGGTTAGCTTATCCCATATTTGTTTGGCCTTCTTGCATGATTTGACTTTGTTGAATATAGCTTTGTCCAAAGTCTTGTAAAGGATGTCCTTGGCCACATTGTCTAGATTGTATCTTTTTCTATCATCATTTGTCCATTTAGCTCTGGGTTTTTCAACCATAGTTGGTCTGGGAACAACATCCTCTTCTCCTTCAAATTTCAGCACTCTCTCCTTGCACCGTTCACTTTAAAATTTATAGTGGCCCACCTTCTATCACTATCCACATTTCATCATGTAATGCTGATAGATGAGCCTGCATACGAATTTTCCAATCATCAAATTCCTCAATTGTGAACATAGGGATGCGTGTCAAATTTGCTTCCATGATAGTGACATTGCTAAATAAAAGTTTTGAAAGACTTAACACCTTGAATTTGGTTTAAGTTTGTTTTAACACTTGGTTTTAGACTTTGTTGAAAGTCAATTGGATAGCAAGTTTATCGAGATATAAAATAATATGCAGAATTGAATACCAAATTTAAATGACACAATTAATTTTATAGGTTTAAGATGGGGTAATTGAATAAACCTCTCTTCTCAAACTCCCGATTTATCCACTAAAAATAGTGATCGAGTACAAAGTGGTTAGTCCTGATGGACAACTAAATTGATCCTTAACTCAATGCGAGATGCCTAGCCACTCAAACCGGCTTCTCGTCCGACTCAACTTCTTCACAGGGCGGTTGCGTTGCTACTAGAATAACTTGCTCAAGTTCCTTAGTTTGAAATCTTAACCCTCCAAGAACTTTAATATGTTTGACCTTGAACCTTTCCACAATCCTCTGAATTTGGTTTAAGTTTGTTTTCAAATATTTTTTCAACACTTTGTTGAAAGTCAATTTGGATTGATTTCAAGTTTTGGTCCGAGGATTAAAAATTGAATGATTTGAGAATATTTTGTAGGTTACAACTCAATTGAATAGACTTAATTTTGTAGTAGGTAGTCAAGGTAACCTCTTAAATCTTATCAAATCGATTCCTCTCTGTTCTTTTGAAAATCCTGGAAGAGATAGGCTAATTTTCAAAAGACATTGAGTAGAGTCGTGATTGTCTTGTTGCGATCCTTGAAATTGACATTTCCTTGTATTGAATGAACCTTGATCCTTTTGAGTTCTCGACACGTGCGATGCTTCCCATTGTTTATTCCTTTTGCACGCTTCTCATCCGAGCACTTTAAGAAAGGCGATGGAAATATTACTTGTTTAAGTAACTTTCTTGACTTGCTACTCACTCCTTTCGATTGTCTTGGATTTGATTCTTTAACTTCCCATGACTTTAAGTCGACCTTCCAATCATTGGATGACTCATCTCTACAATCAACTCGGTGAGTGTTGGCTATCTTTGATTCTTCAAATATTTCCTCTCTCAACTTCTCCAATCGAGTTCGTCTTTCCTTCACCATACTCACCAGTTAGTGTTGGATTGATTTCATTATAGTCTTGATTGACTTTTGCATGTTTAGGCATAGTTGATTTAACTCACTTGAAACTGATTTGAAATTACAAAGAAAATGGGGTTACCAACTTTCTAGTTGAAGTTTTAATGTTTTCATCAAAATCTAAAAATAAATTTCCCAACATTTTCCTTTGACTTCTTCTCAAATTGATAACCCCATTTGAAATCAACTTTTAATGGTATTATGTCTCTTGTCTAGAAACCTCTTTCATTTGCAAGAAAAGATAGGCATTTTCAATAAATACAATATTTCTTGATTTAATGATCGTACCATCATAAATTGACATTTTCTCGTGAATGAACTTCTACTTTTAGCCAAAGACCCCACACTTCAAGGCATCCCCTTTATGTGGTTTGCTAAAAAGTAAAGCTATCTTACAACTTCGATATCCTTGTTCAACACAAGATTATCCGAAATTTCTATGGCTCTCGACCACTTTTTAAGTATTTTGTTAGAACATTGTCCCAACAAACCGAGAATCTCGTTCTAATAGATTTCGTTCCAACAACTCCATTAACACCTTTTACAAGGCGTTAACCTTTGGTGTCATCACATCTTTAGTAACACTTGGATTTAATCTTGATAGTGTGTCTACCTCTAGTGTTACAACACTTTGGGCAACACTTCATGCAATTTGTGGACTCTGGTCCCACAACACGTTTTGGCTTTGGTTGATATTTAAAAATGCAACATAAACCACACCCATAAAAAGTGTGATCACACCCCCATTTGCCGATTTCCATTCGTTCCTGTCTGGCTTCTCTTAATCCGCCTATCAAATCCTCAAGCCCCATTTCCATTCGCTTGTCTTCATTATTTCTTAAAATCTTTCCATGATGTTTAGACAATTTTTCGATAATCACGGCCACTTGAACGACTCACTCTATTACCATCATCCTTGAAAATGGGGTATAATCAATTTCTTGCAAGTTTTACATGGCATTCATCAAAATCTTATAAAATAAATTTCCCAACATAAATTTCTTTGACTTCATCTTTTGTTTTATATTTCTTCTCCAAATAGTCCCACAACTCTTTGGATTTTTGAAATCAACTATTTAATGGTTCAAAATATAATTCTATCGACAAAAATCCATAGCTAGATTCTATTACCTCTTTCATTTGCCAAGAAAGGGGGTTCACTTTAATAAATCGGATATTTCTTGATTTAATAGAACATCATCTTCCATCATCTCTTGATTACCACCAGAAGAATTTATTTTTCTCGTATGAGCGGGAGCTTTAACGGAGTGAACGAGATTGAAGCCACACACTTCAAGGATTTTTCGTCTTGCGATTGTTGGGAAAAATGTATCTGGTTTCTATTTCGGAAATGGATAAGTGTTTGAGTGTTTAGGCTTTAGTCGATATCCTCTCGTTCATGAAAATATTATACAAGTGCTAACGGTTCTAACGTACATTCTAAGATCACTTTTTATTTTGTTTGAACATTATCAACACAAATTATCCGAAACACAATAACTCTAAGTGTTTCTGACTTTCAAGTTTTGAATGGAAAGTATGTCAATATGCTCGAATGCAATATGATCGGTTAATTATCAGATGTTTTTTGTGTTTTTGTATGTCGTTTCAATCTGCAGGGGTTGAGTTTTATAGGCATCAGGTGCCTCGTATGGAAAGAACACGTCTTTTGGCTCGAAAAGATAGGTTTTCACTGAACAGACGCATCTGTTCTTTACTTCGCCGCGTGGCGCTTACGACCGTGCGTGGATGCGAACAAAATGACAAAGCTACGGCCCTAACGGCCGTCGTCGGCTGTGCTTTCGGATGCGTCTGGTCACGATGCACGATCGTCGCGTCGTCGCCGTGCTTCGGTGCGATCCCAGTTGTAAATCATTTAATTAATTACACATAACGTGCTCGGGCGCGTGTGCTTTGAACGAAACCCACAAGCATGTAGGTCCTCACCCCTTTAAAAACTTGGGTGCCCCCAAGGGCCCAAACCCATAAGTCCAACTTGGGATAAATATAGTGTGCAAACTTTGCCTCTTTATCCTATGTGGGATGGATCATTTCCCCTTCCCCACATTTTCCATTTTCCATGTCATTTACTTGTATTAAGTGGCTAACTTCTAGCATTAATTTCTCATTCACCCGGAATTGGTTTTGAGAAAATTCCAAATGTTATTCTCATCTACTCTCTTAGTAGAATTTTTACAAATAATTTAATTCCATTTTCCACTAATGGAAACCACTTAACTATTTGGTCAAAATTGGGTCAACACCCATTTCACCAAACACAATTCCAACAAAAATGACCCGCCCTGCCCCGCCCCGTGACCCGTAGTGGGGCGGGGCGGGTCTGGGTATTACCTCCGCCCCATGGGTACCCGCCCGCCCCATGCTATTTTTTTAAATATATTTAATGTATATTTTACATGTATATTATATAAAATAATATAGTTTTATGTATTTAATATTATATTTAACATATATTATGACAAAATTTATAAACAATATGTATTTATAATACAAATTATAATATTAAAAAATTATTAATAATATAAAATATAAGATAAAAATATTTTAAAAAAATTCAGCAATGGACGACCCGCCCCGCGACGAGTGGCGGGTTGCCCCGCCCCGTGGAGGGGACGGGGCGGGTTTGGGTATTGAGATACCCGCCCCGCCCCGCCCCATTGCCATCCCTATGTTAGTCCAAGTGGCTACGATAATCTAGAGGGGGGTTGAATAGATTATCCCGGTTTTTCAGATTTTGCCCTCTTTTTCGAATAATCAAACAAGGATGAAAACTAAAGTGCGGAAAACAACACACGCGATTTAAGGAGCTTCACCCCACCTAGGGACTACGTGCTCTACCACCCCAAAGATATCCGGATAGGTTTTCGAAAAGGAAAAAAATTTTATTAATTACCAAAATTAATACAACACCACCTTGAGGATTACCACAATCCTCTTACAACACCTTCAAGGAGATTACCACAATCTTCCTTCAACACCTATGAAGAGTACCACACTTTTCAACACCTAAGATCACCCAAGTGTACTCTTACCACAAGAGCAACAACAAGGATATCTTGTTTTGGATGATTGACGAAATTCAAGATTACAACTCTATAATACCAATACAAAGATTAAGTGCAAGTGTAATCAATAATAAAAAACCTAGACCTCAAAAGTGTGCAAGTGAAAGTACTTAGGCTAGAATACAACAAGATATGAAAGTGTTTGCTTGTATGCTCTTTGCTTGTATGTTGTGTTGTATCTTGTTGCTTGAATGAAGCCTCTATTTATAGGAGAGGTCTTGGCTTAATTTCCAGACATAGGCTCCTCCTGGGGAGTGATTTTCTGCAAAAGAAACCATTTAAAATCAAGATTATAGCTGTTAGAAATCAATCCCACAAATTAGAGAAAAGTTGTCTGAAAATGCAACGGATAGTTTGCTGATAAAAGAAGGGTTCGACCGGTCGCGCAAAGATAAGTTTGAAATGAGTTTGCTACAATTTTTACATAGGGGGACCAGTCGAAGGGGGGTTCGACCGGTCGCTCTTATGCTTGACTGGTTGGGGGTTGTCAAAAATCGAAACAAAGAAGTCTGTTCTTGAGGAGGGCTTCCCAGGTACCGGTCGACCTCCCCTATTTTTCAAACATCCCGTTTTTTGTTTCAAAAACTCAACTCAGGTACAGGTTGCCCTATAGGGCGACCGGTCGAGCTTGAAACAAAAGTTTTGTCTAGTTTTTTATCGAAAATAAACTCCAAGAAATACTCTGAAAAATGGTAAAAATATTTTAAATCAATCGTAAGTATTTGGACAACATTTAGGGATATTTTTTTGGTATAAAAACACATTTAAACACAATCATCAAAATCATGATAAAAACATTTTATCTTAACAAACACCCCCTTTTTGATGATTACAAACCAAAATAATTTTCAAGAGGACGATTTTAAAAACAAAACAATTTTCCGATTCTATGAGTAAACTATCCGTTTAAGAAACATTTTACAAAAGCTTCCCCTATCAATAAACACATCAATAAGAAATATTGCATAAGCTTGAAGCACAAGCTTTTACAGGATGGACATAAATATCATGAGCTAAGAAGCTCCCCCTGTCACAAATACTCATTATCCATGCAAACAAGTCCATGATACAACCATTGGACTAAGTATACATCACAACCTATGGCATTAGAAAGCCATAACTTATAGCTTTTATTGTGAGCTTTTATTAGCTTCTTTGAGCTAACGAGCCAATTCCCTGTATCTCCCCCTTTAGAATCATCAAAAAGAATGTTAGGATGATAAAACATTATACAAAAATATCAAAGTGCGCCAAAGAGACGATTTATCAATCATTGAATAAATAGGCTTAGAATCCGAGGAAGTGGGAGAAATATAGCATTTGAAAATCATAAGCTCGTTTTGTTTGTCAAGACATGATCGTAATAAGTATATAAGTCATTTGAAAGCATAAGAATGTACAAATTAAAATTTTCTTTGTGACATTTCATCGAACACTTTGTGGGCGTGAAAAATAAAAGAAGTTGTATAAAGCCCTTGTAAATGAAGCAAGCCAAAAATTTTCATCACCAAATCATGCCAAACACAATATAATACATCATAATAAATAATCTCATCACAATCATATGACATTTACAACAAGAAAATTACACATAAGCCAAAAAACTCAAGGGTTCAACCCAATTGAGTAAAGGAAGTAGAATTCTTACCATTCAATCGGTAAAGATGAGCAATGATGATGATAATCGTGCTATATTAAGTCCAAAATATGAAATGTATGCAAGAAGACAAATTTTGAGTGAAATTTGTGTGCAATTAACGAAGGGGACGAAAAATGAACATTTTGAGCCAAAATGGCTAAGTCTAAAGATAAAGACGTTTTAAACCATAAAATGGCAGTGGGCGACCATTCGACGGTGAGGGAGACTGGTCGAGGTGAGGTCGACCGGTTGCCCTCACCCCAGTTAGCCCACTGTCTCAACAAGTTTACTAAAATCCGAATTTGCAACCAAAAATCCGATTTTTCGCCCCTAAGTTTTTTAAAACCATGCAAAATACAAACGTAAACCTCATTCAATATGCATTACGCCTAACCGGCTCGTATAGATGCAAAAGTCTTGGAAGATAGCGGTTTTGTAAAAATATCCGCCAATTGATCTTGAGATGGTACGGAAGATATCTCAATTTTTCGTTTAGAAGCACAATCCCTTAGAAAATGATGTCGAATCTCAATATGTTTAGTACGGTTATGATGAACCGGGTTTTGAGCAATATTTATAGCGGATTCTTTGGGATTGCTTTGAAAACGAGCACATAGGCATACGACATGAAGAATGTCGGGTCTACTTGCGGTTAAATAAAGTAAACTACCAATCATACCTCGATACTTTGATTCATCTACGGACTTGCCTTTCTCATCTTTGTTAATTTTGACATTTGTCGCCATAGGGGTAGAGACGGTTCTTCATTCTTCAATGCCGAACTTTTTCAAAAAGTTCTTTTGTATATTTAGATTGCGAAATGTAGATACCCTCTTGGCATTGCTTAATTTGAAGTCCAAGGAAGAAATTAAGCTCCCCCATCATGCTCATTTCAAATTCACCTTGCATCAACTTAGAAAATTTCTTGCACAAGGATTCATTAGCCTCCTTGGCATTTTTAGGCTCTTTTTGAGATATAAGAGCTTTCTCGGCAAATTTTCTTCGGGTCATCACTTTATCAAGGGGATCACCAATAATAAGATCTTTTGGGTGATCTTCCTTAAATTTCAATGCTACGGGAAGATCCGAAGTATCACCTCTATCTTCTTGAGGAACATTTGAAGTGGATGGTTGATTATTTGATGTAGAAGGTTGATCATTTTGAGTATCATCTTGAACAATGGGTTCAACAATATCCTCTTCATCACTTTCATTATTAAGTATCCTTTCAACACCCGAAGCTTCATTGAATTTGACATGGATGGATTCTTCAACAACTCCACTTGTTTTATTTTAAACCCGATAAGCTTTGCTCTTGGTTGAATACCCCATAAATATTCCTTCATCGGCCTTAGGATCAAGTTTGTCCAATTGATCCTTAGTATTCAAAATAAAACATTTACATCCAAATATTTTGAAATAGCTAATATTTGGAGTTCTTCCTTTCCAAAGCTCATATGGAGTTTTATTCATTGTAGGACGAATATAAACTCGATTAATGACATAGCAAGCGATACTTTACGGCCGGCCCAAAAATATTTTGGAAGTGAAAATTCATTGAGCATGGACCACTCATTTCTTGAAGTGTCCGATTCTTCCTTTCGGCTACTCTATTTTGTTGAGGTGTCCTTGGAGCCGAAAAATTGTGACTATATCCCTTGGTTTCACAAAAGACTTTAAATTCTCCATCAAATTCTCCACCTCGATCACTTCGAATAGACTTAATAGTATATTTCTTTTCATTTTCAATAAGTTTACACAACTTAACAAACTCATTAACGGCATCACTTTTATTTGTAAGAAATAGAGCCCAAGTATATCTAGAAAAATCATCAACTATAACAAAAGTGTAATGTTTTCCACTTAAACTTGCCGTACCAATATCCCCATACAAATCAAGATGAAGCATTTGTAGGGGTTTGGTAGTGGAAATTTCATTTTTGGGCTTAAAACTACTCTTATCTAATTTGTTCTTTTGATAAGTGTCACATATGCCAAGATTTTCAAAATTCAATTTGGGTAGTCCTTTTACATGTTGGTTTTTGTAAATAGTTTGCAAATTTTTGTATCCAACATGTCCAAGTCGCCTATGCCATAAACTATTTAAATCAATATTGGCTACAAGACAAGAAACATTTTGACTAACCAAATCACTTGTACAAATTTTGTAAAGATTGCCTTTTCTAATTGCTTCACAAATAATTTTATCATTTTTGGAAATAAGGCATTTTTCTTTATTAAAAACAACATTATAATTTGAATCACAAAGTTGGCTAACACTTATCAAATTGAACTTAAGCCCTTCTACTAAAAGAACATTACTAAGAGAGAAAGAAGAGTTACCAGTTTCTCCATTTCCAAGAATTTTTCCTTTGCCATTGCCGAACATGACCATACCCTGTTCTTGGAGCTTGATGTTGGTAAAAAGTTCTCTCTCTCCGGTCATATGGCGTGAACATCCGCTGTCCACGAGCTATTTTGAATCTTCCATTGTTGTTATAGCCCCTATAACCTACAAAGGAATTATTTTTAGGTACCCTATAATTTTGGGGTCCATTGGGGTTAGCCTTGAGACCTTTGGGTCTCCAATAATAGCTAAAATTATTCTTTAATTTACAATTACTAGCATATTGTCCATTCTTACCACAATAAAAACAAGTAATAATACGAGGACTACTAGCACGTACAAAGGTTGGACCTTGGTCTTTTTTCTTAAAAGCATTTTGAAAAGGTTTGTAACCAAGTCCTAATTTACAATGCTCATCTCTTTGTGCATCTAAAATTTTTGTGACTTTATCCGTATTTAAATTGAATCGATGCACATCCTTTTTCAAATTTTCAATATCATTTGTGAGCGTTTGTTTTTCGGTTTCAAGAGTACGGA
Source organism: Rehmannia glutinosa (assembly GCA_016081115.2). Taxonomy (NCBI): domain Eukaryota; kingdom Viridiplantae; phylum Streptophyta; class Magnoliopsida; order Lamiales; family Orobanchaceae; genus Rehmannia; species Rehmannia glutinosa. Next base: position 481,445 of record JABTTQ020002946.1, on the reverse strand, counting down.
CCATAGTAAGAGTAATAACATGAGCCTTATCAAGAGAATCATAAGAAGTAAATAATTTATCCTTTTCTAGTTTAAGCTCTTTATGCTCCTTTTTCAAATTCTTGTATTTAACAATCAAATTTTGAAACTCATTTTGCAATTCATCAAAATCACATTGTAATTCATCAACTAAGGAAGAAGATGAAGCATTAGAGCGTACCTCGATATTTTCATCGTCATGGCCATAAGACCATGTTCGGATTCTCCTTCCTCGTCGGTTGTTTCAAGTAATTCATCCCAAGTTTTGACATCCGCATTTAACGCCTTCTTTTTAGGAAAATGCTTTTTCTTCTTTTGTTCCTCTTCCGCTAATTTCGGGCACCGGCTATGTAGTGCCCAGTTTTCCGCATTTGAAACAAGAATTGTCTCTAGGCTTTCTTGCTTTATTTTTTGTTTACAAATTTTGCAAATTTTCTAACAAGAGCCGCTTTTCTTCATCATCCTCATCACTAGCATAATAAACATTATTAGAAGAAGATGCTAAGCCTTTAATAATATTTTGCGTGCCGGTTTGGATGGATGGTTGAGAATTTTCCTCTCCTTGAGATATCTTCATAAATGAGGAGGTTCCCAATGAGCTCATCAAACTTGAGTGTCTCAAGATTTTGAGCTTCCGTGATTGCCGTCACCTTTTTCGGACCATGAGCGGGAAGGGCGTTCAATACCTTGGTCACCTTGTCTTCTTCGGAGATGACCTTTCCAAGAGCCACAAGAGGATTGACAATGTTGTCAAGCCTTTCCACCATTTTTGATATGCTTTCACCATCATGCATATTGAAATTTTCAAAGTCTTTCACAAGCATTGTTTTTCTTGCTTGCTTCACTTTCTTTGTGCCCTCATAGATGGTTTCTAATTTTTCCCAAACTTCATGGGCCGACCTTATGCCTCTTATATGATTATACTCGGTGGCGGTAAGAGAGCAATGCAAAATATTTAAAGCCTTACCGTTTAGAGAGAATGCCTTCTTGTCATTTTCATAGAACTCCTTGAACGGTTTGGGAGTCTTGGTGCCATCCTCCAATTTTTTTGTTGGTTGAGCAACTCCTTCAATGACCACAATCCAAATATCAAATCCTCACCCTTGTAGAAAGCACTCCATATGGTCTTTCCAAAATGCGTAGTTGTTGGCGTCGAATAGTGGTGGCTTGTTGGTGGAGGCGCCGGTGGTGAGGTAGCTTTCGTTCGTAGCCATGGATCTTTCCTCTTTACTCGGAACGAGCTAACCAAAGAGTTTGGCTTTGATACCACTTGTTAGTCCAAGTGGCTACGATAATCTAGAGGGGGGTGAATAGATTATGCCGATTTTTCGCAAATCGCCCTCTTTTTCGAATGAACAAGTAATTGACAAGAAAGTAAATACGGAAATTAAACAACACTCGATGATTTATAGAGCTTCACCCCACCTAGGGACTACATGCTCTACCACCCTGGTATATCCGAAAGGGATTTCAAAAAGAAAAAAAGATTTTATTAACAATTACCACAATTGTTACAACACCACCTTTTGAAGATTACCACAATCTTCTTACAACACCTTCAAGGAGATTACCACAATCTTCCTTCAACACCTATGAAGAGTACCACACTCTTCAACACCTAAGATCACCCAAGTGTGTTCTTACCACAAGAGCACTAACAAGGATATCTTGTTTTGGATGATAGAAAAAATTCAAGATTACAACTCAATAAATGAAGTATACAAACTTTGAGTGCAAGTGTAATCAAGAACAAAAAGCCTAGACCTCAAGATTGTGCAAGTGCAAAAACTAGGTTATTACAACAAGAGTGTAAAAATGAAAGCTTTGAGAATTTGCAGATTTCTTGTTGTGTGTTTGCTTGTATTTGTTGTGTATCTTGTGTCTTCAATTCATCCTCTATTTATACAAGAATCTTCACCAACATAGGCTCCCAACATAGGCTCCCAACATAGGCTCCTTCTTCTTTACTTTTGTCTACAAAAAGAGGATCACAAGATGTAGAAATATTGTACAAAAAATAAAAAGTAAATCTTGCTGTCAAAGAGTTCAAACGGTACAAATTTTCTGTCACAGAATTGCACGGGGCGACCGGTCACCCTATAGAAAATTTTGAACGTTGGAAGAAAATAGTGCGATCCAGGTATAGGTTGCAAGGGGGGTCGACCGGTCGCCTAGGGGTGCGACCGGTTGGCCCTCCCCTGGACCGGTCCCCCTCTTCAATTTTTTCAAGTCAGGAGGTTCTGTTTCAATTTTTCTTTTCTTCAGGTAACGGTCGACCTTTTGGGCGACCGATCGACCTCCAATCTTGAAATGTTGTCCGATTTTTATCAAAAATAAACTTCAAGAAATACTCCAAAAAATTAGTAAAAATATTTTAAATCACTTGGGAGTATTTGGACAACATTTATAAACATTATTTTGGTGTAAAAACCAATTAACATAAAAACATTAAATATGTTGTCCAATTTTTTATCGAATAATAAACTCTAAGTAATACTCCAAAAATTAGTAAAAACTTTTTAAAACATTTAGGAGTATTTTGGACAACATACATAAACATTTGGTATAAAAACTCATTTAAACATAATCATCAAAATCTTGATAAAAATATTTATCTAACAGACCCTAGCTTAGCCCAAAAAATTTGAGGGTTGGGCCTATATTTCATAAGCCCTTATAACATGAGGGCTTTTTAGACCAACCCCAATTGGCCCTATGGCTGGCTAGGGCTAGGGCCGAGCCGACCCTTATGGCTTTTTTCATTATAAATTTTTTGTGTTTTATAAATTTGTATTTAAAATTTATATCTATAATACTATCAAAGCCTATTTTTGATCTCATTTATCAAGTATCATTTAATCTTAGAAAATTATAATTGATGAAGATGAAGGAATATAATATTATGATCCACAATTCCACTGTCAGAATATTAGATTACTGATTTTTTTTTATTAATTCACAAAATTGTTTAGAATAAACCTACTTTATTGTTACTTATTTTTTGGTAGATTACATTGTATCAATATTTTATTTGGTTATAAATATTAAACTTGTAAAGACATAACTTCATCAAAAAGATAAAAAAATATTATAGGGTCAGTCCTGGCCGACCCTAGCCCTACAGGACCTAGATTTTTCAAGCCCTTATGATTTCAGTGCTTTTTAACCCTAGTCCTTTAGGAGCCTTCAAGGGCAGGTTTGGGACGGACCGGCTCTTATTGACATCTCTAATTAAAAACACTAAAATGTAATAGATAACTATTTTATCACCATGCTAAATTTATTATATTATATTACAATAATAATAACTAAATTACTGTTTTGCATGTTTTTGTGTGTGTTTTGTGCGATGATTTATGTATATTTTTGGCGTGTTTTATTTGCATGTTGCATGATTTAGTGTTATGTTATGTTATTTGGTTGATTTTCTAGGTTTTGGTGGAAAAAACAAGTTTTAGAGCAAGAAATGTTAACAAAGTCATTTCGCGCAACTGCAACAGTCTTACTTATTTGAATATAACTTTTCCATCCGACATCCAATTGATTAATTTTCATGCCATTAGAAAGATAAGAGATAGTTCTATAATGTTTACTTACTAAATGCAAATGAAGACGTTTGGATGACTTAAAATCATGTGCAAGTGGAAATAATGTGTTGAAATTTCAGAAATAATACGTTTTAGTATTTTGGCCATAAATCTCTCTGAAAATTGATATTGAGGTAATTCAAGTGGCTATGGAATGCTAAGAGATAGAGCTACAGTGTATAAGAGACATCAAGGCCAAATTCCGAAGTTTGGAGGGCGCGCGGTTGTGCACAGAAGACATCGGCATAATGGCCTGCGCGCACGCAGGGTCACGCGGTACCATGCGCGATGACTTCATGAACATGAAATTCGTGATTTTTTTTTCGTTTTTTGGCTCTTACACCTTGTATAGGACTCTAGACTTATAAATAAGACTTGGGGAGCCCATATTTTCGTACACTTTTATTACTTAGTACTTTTAAACCTTAGATTTTGTTAATTTTCTCTTTCATTCAATATTAGGATTGCTTGGGTTCTTCCCATCGAAGTTATTTTGCGGCGTAATCAAAGCGTAATATTTCTTCATTTTCTTTATCTGATTTCAATTATTATGTGATTATTATTGTTGTATGATGATATTTATGATTTTTTTTCTTCCCTTCAATTGAAATTATGATCCCATCCCCAAGCATGAACTAACTTCTTTGTTCTAAGATTAGGATGATTTGATTCAAACAAACAAGCATGAATATGGACTAATTGATTTGCTTTCCTAATTGAATTGTTTTATTTGATAATTGATTATCTGATCAACTTTTATAATTGAAATCGAAAGAAGATATTATTCCTGAATTAAATTTATTTAGGGGGTTAGATATGAATAAGAGATGTATTATCTAACTTTGTTAATGAAAATAGTAAATTGGTTATGGATAGACATAATATGTGAATACGTGACTTATCTGATCTAGGCCTAGTTTATATCTGTTTACTTTAATTGTTAATCATATGATCAATTAATTGATATTCTGCTTGCAAGTTTGATGAGATGATTCCAAAATCCTAGATGTTTTATCCATACGTGTTTTTCCATGGGTTTAAATTTAGTTGGGTTTTAATTGATTACTTATTTGTTTTTCTTAGATAATTAAAATCAAACAAATCGGTTAAAGTATTTATGATTTATTGTTTGTTTATTGTGATACATAATAATTATTTGCGGCTAAGTCTTCCTTGAGAGACAACTTGTGATTAACTTGCTACCTTACAATTGATCTCATACTCTTGCAAGCGTCACTAGATTAATTTAGGTGTTTAGCGGTCGAACAAAATTTTGGCGTCGTGGCTGCGGAAGGCTTTAGGCGTAACAATTATTGTGTTTATTTTCCGTGTTTTTAGATTAAGATTTTTTTTTGTTTGTTTCTAGTTTTGGTTTATTCATCAGGTGCGTTTGATCTATTTTCCTAGTGTTGTTTATATAAGCACTAGGAATGACGACCAATCAAAAGCAACCCCTACGACCTACATTAGAAGAGAGCTTGAATTCTTTTAGTTTTAGTTAGTTAGCAAATACTATAGTGGAATAACATACAGTTTGTATCCATGGAGGCCTCTATTAAGTTAATTGAGATTCAAGTCGGCCAATTGGCTATGCAAGTTGGTGAGATATCTCGACATCTCTTCAAAAAGGACTCGTTGCCAAGTCAACCATCGCAAGCTGAAGCCCTTACTGATCTTGAAATTGCGAAAGGATGATGCAAGTGAAGAAAACACGAATGAGGAGGCAAATAAGGGATCACCCTTACACAAAATTGATAATCCTTACAAATCTTCTAATCCAGCCATGAGTCCACTCCTAAAACAAGATGATTCAGGCAGTTTCATCAATAATATTGCTTTTGGGAATGGTAAAAAAGTTGAAGGTATGATTGATCTCGAAGTTGGAATTAACCTTATGTCTTACTCTATATTTAAACAATTAAATTTAGGGAAATTGAAGTCCGCCAGATTATATTTGCAACTTAATGATTGGTTACTTAGGTATCCAAGAGGTATTATTGAAGATATTTTGGTCCAAGTAGTGGTCTTAAAATTCTCATTGATTTTGTTATCTTGGATATGAGGAAGGATAAAGGTAATATTAAGGATCATACTATTTTGTTGGCTAGACCGTTCATGGCCACCACTAACACCTTGATTGATGTTAAAAATAGAAAACTAAGTATGAATGTTTTGGGAAAACTGTGACGTTTTCAATTCTTAATATAGCTCGTGGTCCTGCTTTCATTTTGCCTAATAATTTTATTGTTGACTCTACCGATTTGCTGTGAAAGATATCTTATTGCAGGAACACGATGTGATTCAGAATGAAATTCAGCCGAATAAATATTCCAAGGTGGTAAAAAAAGATTTTGCTCGATGACCCGCCATGATTTTCTTAGTTGATATCGTCAAGCTAATGGCATTAAAAAGAGCGCTTCTTGGGAGACAGCCTAAGTATTTTTCCATTTTTGTGAGTTTGCATGTGGTGTTTTTGTGCATGTTAGTTTCATTTTTTTTAGTTTAAATGTGGTATTTTATTTTTCCTTCACATGGCTTTTGCAGGATTGATGGTTCACGGGATTACTTTAACCGTTTGCCGATTATAACACTTTCCAAGGACATCTCTCTTTTCTTCTATTTTATTTTCTTTACACATTGATGTCATTGCGTGATTTAAGTGTGGTGGAAGGATTATCTGCTGGGAAATTTATTGTTTAGATTTTGATGAATGCCATGTAAAACTTAGAATAGGAAGTTGGCACCCCATTTTGTTGTAAACTGCATTGTAATAAATAGGTCAGTCAAATTAAGTCGGCTATGCCCAAACATGCAAGAAGACAATGGAGACTAGAAGGAAGACTCATTGCCAAGGCAATGAGTATGGCAAAGAAAGAAGACGGGAACTCTCTTGAAGGAGCAAGGCGAGATGCGGTGAGTGGAGTATCGGTCAACTCAAGAAAAGCCAAGTCTCAAGTTGAAGTGACGGAAGAGTCATCCAATGATTGGAAGGCGACTCTAAAGTCACTTTGGGAAAGCAAGGAAATGCGATCAGTCGAGATAATCAAAAAGATCCGTTGCCGCAAATCAAGAAATTACTTAAACAAGTAATGTCTCCATGCTACCTTTCTCGAAGTGCTCGGGCCGAAGCGTGCAAAAGGAATAAACGATGGGAAGCACTACACCGTGTCGAACTCCGAAAGGTGAAGAACAATTCATACGAGGAAATGGCAATTCCAAGGAGGCGCAACAAGACAAGCCAAACCAACGACCACAAGTGACTTTCAAAAATTAAGCCTATCTCTTCAACGGCGATTTTTGAAAGATCACTATAAAAGGTTGAGGAATGACTCTACGAGAGAAGGGGACGAGAACCACAAACATTCAAGCATTTATTAGAATCAGTAACACAAATATTCTCAAGTCATTAAACGCTCAATCCTCAAGCTACACTACGAAGAACATCAATCCAACACTCACTGTGAAGGAAAGATAACTTCAATCGGTTGAAGAGGAAATTATTGAAGAATCAAGGGTCTACATTCCACGAAGGATTGTAGGAAGGTTCAAGTCGAACCAAGTCTTGAGCTTTTGGAGGGCTTCGTGATCAAATCCAAAAGCTTGAGCAAGTGGGCTGTAGTAGCAAGCGGTGCCCTGTGAAGAAGATGAGTCGTCGAGAAGCCGGTGAGTGATCAAGGCGTCTCGGTCGAGTCCCAAAGGATCAAGTCACCGTGTGATCAAGACTTGTATCCGGGATGCTACCACTTTCTATCTTGATCAATACCTAGTGGATTCCTCCGGGAGTTGGAGAAGAGAGGAGTAGAAGAATTACCCCATCTTTGAACCTCTATAAAAATCTTATTGTGTCATTTACATTTCAAAGACTTTAATTCTTGCATCATATTCGTTTAATTCTGCTTACATATTTCCTATCCATTAGATAACCTCTAAGTACTAAATCAAGCTCTAAATCTCTACTTAACCAAACTTAAGGGTGTTAAGTCTTCCCTTTGAAAACAAACCACAGTTGAGTTAATTTAGACTTAACAATGAGTTATTCCATCAACAACTCGATTGAGTCGTTGAGAGACTAACTCTCTTGATTAACTAAATTGGTCATCCACTAAGGACACAACTGTGTAGTATCAACTCGAATTTTTAAAAGGACTAAATCAAAAATTTGGTAAGGTTTATTCAACCCCCTTCTAAACCCTACACTTACACCTCTTGGGACCTACAAGTGGTATCGGAGCGGTTGGTTCATTGAGCCTTCCGCATGGTTCTTGAACTAGATCTCCAAACTTTTCAAAGTCTTTTAGTACTTAAACTTTCAAAACTCTTTTTATCATTAAAATTTATTATCATGGAAGCAAATTTGACACGCATCCCTATGTTCACAATAGAAGAATTTGATGATTGGAAAATTCATATGCGAGGCTCATCTATCGGCATTACATGATGAGATGTGGATAGTGATAGAGGATGGGCCATCTTTGCAAATCTTAAAGGTGAACACAAATGTAAGAAGAGCTGCGGTGAAGGTGAAGAGGATGTTGCTCCCGGACCCGGCCGTGGTTGAAAAACAAGAACTGAATGGACAAATGATGATAGAAAAAGATACAACCTGGACAATGTAGCCAGGACATCCTTTACAAAACCTTGGACAAAGCCATGTTCAATAAAGTCAAATCATGCAAAACGGCTAAAGAAATGCGGACAAGCTAACATTGATTTGTGAAGGCTCGGAGCAAATCAAAAAAACAAATTATCAATGGTACATTGCAGAAATTTGAGAACTTCAAAATGATCTCGGGAGAAAACCTGGATCAAGCTGGGCGCTCGGTTCACAGAATTCACCAACGAGCTATTTGCACTTGGAAAGGAATATACACGAAGGAAATGTGTATGAAGATCCTAAAAAGTCTTCCAACTGAATGGGAAATGAAAGTCATGGCACTAAGACATTCCATGGACCTATCAAAGACATCCAACCATGAACTATTCTCGGACCTCAAAGCCTACGAGTTTGAGTGAGAAGAAAAGATCGAGGAAGAGACAACTATACCCAAAAGCAATTTGCTCTAATTGTTAAAGATGGGAAGAGAGGCGAGGTCAAAAAGTCATTGACCCGGAAGAAATATCCCTACTAGTAAAAGGTTCAACAAGTTCTTCAATAAGAACTACAAGAGAGCAAGGGCGAATCCTCCGAGAAGACACTCGGCTCCCTCCAAATCAAGGGAAGATAGGCCAACCAAGAGAACAGATCACCAAAAAGTGAATATCAAAGGGTGACAATCCAAGAATGGAAAGAGCTGATCAAAAGGTTGAATATCTATCTTTGGAACTAGGCAACCAACCAGGTCACTATGCCATTGATTTGCCCATATCCTCGTAGTCAACAAATACATGAATGAAGAAGAAAGAAAGGTCTTGAGAAAAGAAGACAAGAAAAGAAAAAGGCAATGTTGGGCTGCGAGAAAATGCGAGTCAAAAGACACATCGATTGAGAGCAAGCGGTGAAGGCGACTACTCAAGTGACTCGAAGAAGAAGCCCGATCGTTTGATGGCCAAGGAACAAGATCAACCTGACCAAGAAGATGAGGTAAACTCCAACTCATCAAACTCAGGATTCTAGTGATAGTGACTATGACACACACACCTCATCACCCACTGATCTTTATGACTCATTAGGCAAAATGATGAAAGATTTTGAACACATTAAATCCTCACACACACTACTAAATGAGGAAAACACTACTCTCAAGAGCAAAACTCACGGTGACTAAGGGTGAGTACTCTAAGTCAAATAGGTGATGAGAATGAAAGTTTAAAAATTTGAAAAAGCCAAGCTAATAAGCGAAATTGCTGCCATAGAAAAGAGGGTGAATGACCTCAAAAATGTTATTGCCTCATTCACTAAGGCATCTAAATCATTGGATGATCTTATTATGAGTCAAAGAATGTGGAGACAAGACGGGATTAGGATTTAACTCCTCTGCAGTGATATGTCAAACTTCGAGAGTAATTTTGGAAAAAGGATCTTCAAGCAATGAAGAGTCTAAAAAATCCAAAACTCTAAATGTTGCACACATTCACTCAAAGCACAATTACAAGCAAACTGGCCTTGGTTATAAAGGAAAAGGAAAACGGCCGATTGAGTGCCTTTGAAAGGACAACGAGAAGAGATTCACCCCGGAGTTCCTCAAAACTCCAAGCAGAAAAATACTCTGTGAAGAAGAAGCGAGCTACCAAAAACCCCGAGAAAATCTATAAAAGAAATACATATGATGGGAATGGTAGAAAATATCCAAGCCAAGTGATTGGAATGATGTGAACTATCGGCATGAAAGACTTAGGAATATAAGCCCAAATGGCAAAGGCCTAGAACTCGGAAAGGCCATTCCAAAAGTATAAGAGCTTTCATCGACACACATATGCACCTAGGCACTACACTCAAAGACACCACAATTACCCAAAGAAGCGATTGCCAAAACACATATGCAGGCATCTGAGACAAAAGAGACAATTTTGTATGAACCTAGAATCCCCAAGCAATTTGCCAAGATTAATTATGATTATGGCAATAGATGGCAACCCCTTAGAGTCAAATTATTTGGCTATAAGTTGGTTGGATCATCTTACAATTCTAACCCCTCGGGACCCGGACAAGTATGGGTACCTAAAACTTAATTTCCTTGATTGCGGGTTCAAGGAACAGTGAAAGTGCGGAACCTAGTATATGGATAGTGGTTTTGCTCCGGACATATGACAGAAATAAGAAAAATATGTCAAAATTCAAGGAAGTTAAAGGAGCAAAAGTCATATTTGGAGGAAATGAAGCTCCAGGTGAAATAAGAGGCATTGGATCCATCAAGAGGAATGGATTAGAAATCACGGATGTTGCATATGTTGAAGGACTCAACTTCAACTTGCTAAGCATCGATCAACAACTACGTGACAAGGGCTATAATGTTGGATTTAACATGGGTATATGCCAAATCAAGGAGGCTGAATCGAATGAAGTTGTGTTGCAAGGATGCGGACAAAAAGAACATGTATGTAGTAGATTGGTCAACCGCTACACCCGGACTGTCTACTAGCAAAAGCACAAATGAATCAAGTTGGATGTGGCACAAAAAGGTAGTCACCTGAATTTCAAAACGATTAACAAGCTTGCGAAGTAGTCTTGTGGAAGGACTTCCGGACTCGATATCGAGAAAGGAGAGTATATGTGACGATGTCGAAGGAAAACAAATCAAATCATCAATCAAAGAAAAGACATGCCCATCTTCAACAAGAATATTGCATCTGCTACATATGGATCTATTTGGCCCGGAACCAAACCGGTAGCATAAGTGGAAAGAAATACACCTTGGTGGTAGTAGATGACTACTCAAGATATACATGGACAATATTCATGTGTAAGAAGAAATAAACTCTCTGAAAACTACCACAAATGATGAAGAGGATTCAAAATGAGAAGAGCCAAACCATTATCAAAATAAGATCGGACGGAGGGAACCGAGTTTGTCAATGGAATAATAACTCGATATTGTATTGAAAATGGTATTGGTCATGAACTATCTGCGACCAGGACTCCACAAAGAGAATGGAGTTGCGAGAAAGAAGGAATAGAACTCTCAAAGAAGCGAAGGGACCATGTTAGGCTGAAGGGGCTACCAAAAGATTTTGGGTGGAAGCAATCAACACACGACTTGCTACACTCAAAACAGGATGTATGATAAAATACAACCGTGACAAAGACTCCTATGAGATTTGGGTGGAAGAAAACCAAATGTTGCATATTTTAGAATATTCGGATGTAAATACTTCATCCACAACAATGGCAAAGACAATCTAAAGGCCTTCGATGCTAAAGGCGATGAAGGTATCTTCTGGGATACTCGGTGAAAGCAAAGCTCTGAGTACTCAACAAAAGGACTATGGTTGCGAAGAATCCATTCATGTGGTATTCGATGAGCCAAATGTAAATGGAGAAGACATTGAAGAGTCGGTGATAAGTGAATCATCCAACCATACGAAGAGTCCCCATCTTTGAAGTGCAAATTATAAACTCGAGAAGAAGATGAGATAGTGAATCTCAAAAACAATTTGGAAAATTTGCGGCTAAGTGACTACGAGAGAGGATCAAAGCAACACAACCGCTAGACGATTGAATCCGGCCAACTTACTTCAACTTTGATGTAAGATGGTGAGAGACCATCCACCAGAACTTGTCATTGGAGATATAAGAGAAGGTGTCAAAACAAGATCCAAAACTCAACAAGAAGCTATGTTCACATGCTTTATCTCGCAAAATAGAGCCCAAAGATGTGTTACGAGGCATTGAATGACACACATTGGATTCAAGATATGCAAGAAGAGTCAATCGGTTTGAAAGAAATAAAGTATGGGAATTAGTTCAAAGACCCACCCATCAAAACGTTATTGGTACTAAATGGGTGTTCGAAACAAGATGAATGAGGAAGGTTACGTGGTAAGAAACAAAAGCAAGACTAGTAGCCAAAGGATATTGCCAAGAAGAAGGAATAGATTTTGATGAAACATTTTCTCCATGCAAGATTGGAAGCTATAAGGATGTTTCTTGCCTATGCGACTCACAAGAATTTTCTTGTATATCGAGATGGATGTAAAAAGCGCATTCCTAAATGGTTTATTGGAAGAAGAAGTGTATGTTGAACAACCTCCGAGGATTTGAGCGAGAAGACTCTTGGAGATAAGGTATACAAACTCAAGAAAGCTCGTATGGATTTGAACAGGGCACCCGAGCATGGTATGACACGTTGTCACAATTCCTAACCGAGAATGGATTCACAAAAGAAAAAGTAGATAGAACACTTTTCAGAATTCAAGACAAAAAAAAAGTATCTTTGCTTGTTCAAATATATGTGGATGACATCATTTTGGATCCACAAACAGAGAGCTATGTGAAAAATTTTCAAACCTCATGCAAAGTAAATTTGAAATGAGCATGATGGGAGAGTGACATTCTTCCTTGGACTCCAAGTGAAACAAAATACACTAGAGATTTAATGAAGAAATTTGGTATGGAGGAGAAGTCTTCGTGAAAATACCAATGAATACATCGATCAAAATGGACATGGATCTTGATGGCAAGCACAGAGATCAAACAAGATACAAAGCACTTATTGGATCATTGCTCTATCTCACAAAGCGGGCGGACATCACCTTTGTTGTAGGTGTATGTGCAAGATTTCAATCTGCTCCAAAAGAGAGCCATATGACAAAGAAACTAAAAGAATATTGAGATACTTGAAAGGAAGCGAGAAGTTGGCTTATGGTATCCAAGGAAGGTGGATTCAAGCTAATTGGCTATTTAGATTATTATCTTTGGATGCGAGTTGACAGGAAGAGCACCTCGAGGCACATGTCAAATCTTTGGGAAACAAAGCTAATTTCTGGTTTAGCAAGAAGCAAAATTCAATATCCACCTCTACAAAACGAGAATACATAGGCTGCGGGTAGTCACATTGTGCCCAAATCCTATGGATGAGACAAAGGTGAGAGACTATGAAGTTGAGGAAAAAGAAATTCCAATCATGTGTGATAACATAAGGGCAATTGCAATCACTCAAAATCTGTGTTGCACTCAAGAACAAAGCATATCGATGTCGAGATATCACTTCATAAGAGATCATGTTGAAAACAAGGATATCATCTTGGAATATATCTCAACCGATAAACAATTGGTGACATCTTCACAAAACCATTATGTGAGTCAAGATTTGAAGAACTCAAGCATGAGTTAGGGTTAATTGGTGGTGACACTCGGAGAAGAATCAAAGAAAAGAAATGGAACACAAAAGGAAAAGAGTTGAACTCACAAATCACTAAGTAAATCACCATCGGAAAGACAACTATACCAAGTCACCGTGACAATTTGAGTCACAAAGAGAATGTGAGAAGAAGAGTTAAACCAGCTAAGGGTAAAAGCTGAGTCATTTCTGAACAAAGTGACAAAAATTTCAAAGATGGTAGAAAGTCTTGACAATATAGTCAATCCTCTATTAGCACTTGTAAAAATTATTTTTTAAAGAGGACAAGGTGACTTAAGTTTTGAATGTTCTTCCTGACACTTGGTCCGAACAAGTCACAACTCTCACGGAAGCTCAAAATCTTGAAACACTCAAGTTTGATGAGCTTATTTGAAATCTTCTCATTCAAGAAGTCTATCTCAAGGAAAGGAAGAATTCCAAACCATCCAAATCTCAACTGGGTATGCAATTTAATCCAAAGGGTCTTGCTGCAAATTCCAATAATGTCTATTATCCTAGTGACGAAGAAGACGAGAGAACGACCGCTCTTGTGAGAAAATTTGTCAAGTTTGTAAGTAAAAATAAGACAAGAAAAGCAAGAAACAACTCGTGTTTTAAATTTGGAAAACCTGGACACTTTATCGCCGATTGCCCTGAAATGGTGGAGGAAGAACAAAAGAAGAAAAAGTTCTTTCCCAAAAAAGGCCTTAAATGCTAATGCTAAAACATGGGATAAACTTCTTACCACATCCGACCATGAGGAAACCAAACAAGGTATCATGGCCATTGGCGATGAAACTGACGAGGTACACTCTAATACTTTTCTTCTTTAATTGAAGAAGTGTAAGAATATTATGATAATTTACAAAGTGAGTTCAAAGATATGATTGTTAAATACAAAAATTAAAAAGGTTTTTAAAAACTTAAAAATAGAAAAAGATAAATTATTTTTTTCTTATGAATTTCTTGACCATGCTCATACTATTACTCTTGCTAAGGTTTAGAAGTCTTGGTTCCGAAAAAGAATTGCTCACAAAAGAATTAGAACGTTTAAAAGGAATGCGCAATGTTTTAAATTAAGCACGGATAAGGTTACTAAAATTCTTGGTGCACAAAGAGGTGAACATTCTAAATTAGGACTTGGTTACAAACCTATTCAAACCAATTTCAAGAAAAGTAACCAGGTTCCAACTTTTATACGTGCTAATAGTCCTAAAATTTTTACATGCTTTTATTGTGGCAAAAATGGTCATTTATCTAGGACTTATAGAATTAAGCATATTACTAATTATTCTTGCAGACCCAAAGGTCTCAATGCTAACACTCATGGACCCAATACTCTAGGGTACCTAAAAATAATTTCATTTTAGGTACTTGGGGCAATCACAATCAAAGAGGATTCCAAATCGGATGTTCACGTCATATGACCGGAAAGGAACATCTCTTTACCAACATCAAACGACAAGAGGGAGGAATGATTATGTTTGGAAATGGCAAAGGCAAAATCCTTGGCAATGGAGACGTTGGTAATTCTTCTTTCTCTCTTAATAATGTTTTATTAGTAGATGAGCTCAAGTTCAATTTGATAAGTGTAAGCTAACTTTGTGATTTATATTATGATATTCCTTTTAATAAAGAAAAAAAGCCTTATTATCAAAAATGATAAAATTATTTGTGAAGCTAGTAGAAAACGCAATTTTTACAAAATTTGCACAAGTGATTTGGTTAGTCAAAATATTTTATGTCTTGTCTCTAGCAATGATTTAACTAGTTTATGGAATAGAATTGGACATCTTTGGATACAAAAATTATAAAACATTTGCAAAAATCAAAATGTCAAAGGACTTCCCAAATTAAAATTTGAAAATATTGGCTTAGTGACACTTGTCAAAAGAACAAATTAGTTAAAAGTAGTTTCAAGCACAAAAATGAAATTTCGATAACCAAGCCCCTACAACATCTTTACCTAGATTTGTATGAGGATATTAGCACGACAAGCCAAAGTGGAAAATATTATACATTCGTTATTGTCGATGATTTTTCTAGATATACTTGGGTTATTTTTATTGCTAATAAAAGTGATGCCGCTTATGAGTTTGCTAAGTTGTGTAGACTAATAGAAAATGAAAAAGAAGATACTATTAAATCTATTAGAAGTGATTGTGGTGGAGAGTTTGATAGAGAATTTAGAGTTCTATGTGAAATAAAAGGATATGCTCACAACTTTTCGGCTCCTAGAACTTCTCGACAAAATGGTGTAGCCGAAAGGAAAAACCAAACTCTACAAGAAATGTGTTGGTCAATGCTCAATGAATTTTCACTTCCAAAATATTTTTGGCCGAGGCCGTAAACACCACTCTCTATTAGTAAGTGGATTATATCTTCATCCAAAGTTGAATAAAACACCATATGAGGTTTGAAATGAAGAACACCAAATATTAGCTACTTTAAGATATTTGGTTGCTAGTGTTTCATTTTAAACACCAAGGATCATTTGGACAAACTTGATCCCAAGACTGACAAAGGAATTTTTATGGGGTACTCAACCAAAAGAAAAGTATACTGAGTATACCACAAATCCAGCTTGATAGTCGAAGAATCTATACATGTCAAATTCAATGAAGCCTCCGATGTTCAAACAATCCCAAATGAAGATAGTGATGATGAAAATGATGGAGAACCAATTATTTCAACAAGAAGAAATGGGTGACACTTCAAATCTTCCCATATCATTAAAATTCAAAGAATATCTCCAAAATATCTTATTATTGGGGATCCACTTGACAAGTTCATGACAAGAAGGAACTTTGCCGAAAAATCTCTAATATCTTAAAAAGAGCCGAAAAATGCTAAAGAAGAAATTGAAGATGAAGAAGATTGGTTCCTAGAAATGCAAGAAGAGCTAAATCAATTTGAAAGAAATGAAGTTTGGGAACTCGTGCCGCGTCCTCCATCTCACACTATCATCGGAACAAATTAGGTATTTCGGAACATATTAGATGATCAAGGCAACATCAATCAAAATAAAGAAAGGTTAATAGCTCAAGGTTATTCTCAAGAAGAATGTATTGATTAGGATGAAACTTTTACACCGGTAGCACGTCTAAAAGCTATTCGTATTCTACTTGCCTATTCTTGTTTCAAAACCTTTAAACTTTACCAACTGGATGTTAAATCTACTTTCTTAAATAGTTTTATTCAAGAAGAAGTATATGTCAAACAACCTTCGGGGTTTGAAAAATTTTCAAGACCTAATGATGTTTATAAACTTACAAAGGCTTTATATGGTCTCAAACAAGTACCCCGGGTATGGTATGATAGACTAAGTTCTTTTCTTTTAGAAAATGGTTTTACAAGAGGTGAAGTTGATACTACTCTTTTTGTTTTTGAAAAAGGTCAAGATAGATTTCTTGTTTAAATATATGTTGATGATATTATTTTTGGTGCTACTAATGAATCTTTGCGCAAGAAATTCTCAAAACTTATGCAAGGTGAATTTGAGATGAGTATGATTGGTGGACTTAACATCTTTATTGTACTTCAAATCAAACAATGTCTAGAAGGAATATATACTTCACAATCCAATCCAAGTATACAAAGGAACTTCTAAAGAAATTTGAAAATTGAAGAAGGAAGGACCGTAGCAACACTAATGGCAACAAACATCAAACTCGACAAAGATTAAAAAGGTAAATCGATTGACGAAACAAAATATCGAGGGATGATTGACTTTATTTAACCTCAAGTAGACCCGATATTCTTCATGTCTTATGCCTATGTGTTCGATTTCAATGCAATCCAAAAAAATCTCATTTAAGTGTCATGAAAAGAATTTTTCGATATTAAAAGGCCATATTTCATATGGTTTGTTTTATCCAAAAAATGATAATTTTTCTTTAAAATACTATAGTGACTTGGATTATGCCGAAAACTTTAATTATTGTAAAATCACATCCGACTCGTGTCAATTTTTAGGCGATTGCCTCATCTCCTGGTTTTCTAAAAAGAAAAATTGTGTATCTTTATCAACGACCGAAGCCGAATATATCCACGGTTTTTTATTGTACACATTTATTATGGATGAAACAATCCTTGGCAGATTACAAAATTAACTTTGAGAATGTTCCTATTTTTTGTGATAATACTTCCATCATCAATATTTCTCAAAATCTGGTTTATCATAATCGAACCAAACATATTGAGGTTCCACATAACTTCTTAAGGGATTGTATGTCAAAACAAAAAATTGAGATTCTTTGTTCCATCTCAATATCAACTCATGGATACTTTTACAAAACCATTATCCGACGAGTCTTTTAACTCTAGTCGAGCTCGTTTAGGCATAGTGCATATTGAATAATGTCTATATTTACATTTTAAGCACTCTACTCTCAGTAGACAAATTTTGGGGTGAAAAATCTATTTTTCAAGACTAAAAACGAGATAGAATTTTCTCTGGAAACAGGCACAGGTCGCTATAGACAACAACCAGTCGCTATGTCAGGGACCGATTGCTTATATATCGACCAAATCGCTATAGTGTCCAAAGGTTTTTAAACTCTTTGTCTCGGTTCTTTTTTTTTAAATCATCTTCTTCCTTAAAACCCTAGTTGCGAAAAACCTTCACAAAAATTTCAATCCACCTTTATATTTCACCAAATCTCACAATTATTGTTGCTAATATATCTGCCCACTTTTTTGGCTTTGCTCACGTACTCCCACTCTGCCACATCTCACCACTCCTCTCAAGCACTATATTACTCCGACACTCAAGGGGGCGCCCTTCCCCACTCACGGAGCAAGGGGGCACCCATCTCTACTCCTGCATGGGTACTCCACTCTCAACTTGCCGGTGAAATCTCTACCAAGTAAGCTTATGAGAAGTCTCTAAAGGGCTAAATGCCAAGAAGACTAGAGAAAGGCTTTCAAAAAACCGAGTTTCTAGGGAATTGTCATTTATCATGTCCCATTAAGAAGTATTACACCTCGTAAAAAGGCTAAGTCCCGTGAGAACTCATCCCTTGCAAGAGACTCAACTACCGTGCTTCCGAGCTCCCGCGCTCCACGCTCTCCGCGTTCTACCCTCCAGAGACCTTTCGCATATTTCGAGACTTCCCCACTTCTGATGACCTCCCTTTTAGGGAACCTCCACTCTCAAAGAGCATCTTCCTTCTTAGAAGATCAAATCCCTCATGGATCACATATTTGCAAAGAACCTAACTCTCGCACTACTCCAACTTCCCTCGCAACCCTGGAGTTGGGGGGTTTATGTTGGAGGATAAAATCTTAATTATACTTTTTTATTTAATTATGTCATTATTTAATTATTCACCCATGAATATTCATTATTGGATACGAATATTATCAGTTGGGTCGTAAGGTCTAAAATATTATTGAGCAGCCCATGAGGCTCATTTCACTATTTATGGCCCACGAGGCATACTACACCTCAATCGGCCCACTTTATTATGTTAAGCCCATGCGACCATCATTCTAGGTATAAAAGGTTCCTACATGTTCATTTGTGAGTAAGTTCAATTAATTACTGTGAATTACATTCTCGTGTCTTGGATTTTTCTTTCCTACCGTCGTTGACTTGAGTGTCGAAGGGGTCTCCCTAGGACAACCCCAAGAGCATCATAATATTGTTTTGTGTATTGCATGCTAGTTTCCATCCAAAGATATCATTAGTTTCGGATAAAAAGTTGGACCAACTTATCAGATTCCTTGAGTTGGAGTGATCTGCACTTTTGAGCAGCATCACCGTCGAAAATCAAAGCTTGACTCCGATCCTATATAACTTTGATAAAATGTGTAATGATAGAAGTGGTAATGAGGCAGGGCAGGACTGTGTTTTGGCATTATTGTCCTGGCCCGCCAAAGGATTGGGGTATCGTGGCAGGTAAATCAGGGGCGGGGATCCCATTTGTATTTTTTTATAATTTAAATAATATTTTTATTTCTCAATTTTTATATTTTAACGAAAATATATACATATTTTATTAAATTTATGTATCATATTTTACACTTTTAGAACCAAAAAAATGAACACTAGATGATAATTTTTTAGAAAATAAATATTTTTGTAAATATATATAATATAAAATATGCATATCTATATATATAATAACCAAGTCACATATAAATAGTAATTAAGAAATTTCCCACCTGAGACACCTTTCTAGAATCAGTAAACATAATTACATCATATAACATTAATTTTAGTATTTAGCAAATTAATTTTGAAAACTCTGTATGTATATACAATAAGAAAACATTATATAAAAATAAGCTTTCCATATCTGTGTGTGTACTGCATTAATTATTATATTTTTCATTTTTTTATTTTTTTTAAAATTTAATAAATTTATTGTTTTTTTATCACTTTTTAACATATAATATATCAAATTAACAGTCTTTTTACGATCATCAATTTGACACCCATATTTCATATATAAAATAAAAAATAAACATAAAAAATAAAAAATGTAAGATATATTTACTAAAATCTTATTTTGTAATGTGCTATAATAATTATACATTTGGACTCTTGGACATCAATTTGTAAATTCATTTATTTTGTTATTTGTGATATATGTATAGTTGTTAACTAGGCTTAACCTATTTTTCATAATTATATAAATTGTATTTATGTTTATTGTTTTAATTGAAAAAAATATATCATAATATGTATCCAAATATTATATATATTACATATATAGATACATAACATTATATATATGTGTGTGTGTGTGATAATAAAATAAAATTATATTTCAAATAAAATTATATTCATAGTTGTGTTTTATTTATATAAAATTATAATTAATATTTATTAATGTACCTTTCATGTTACTAGAAATTATTATTATATTTATCAATGTATTTTGATTATTCAACTTTCAAAATTGTATATTTGATCTGTTATATATGAATTTGTCTGTTAGATATTTTTTTTACATACGTGTTTATATAAAAATATAATAATTTTTACATCTTTTGAATTATTTTTTGTAAAATTATGTTGTCAAAATAACACATAATTTTTATTTATATATAATAAGCAAGCCACTTATAAATAGTAACTCATAATGTTTTCCACCTAATCACCCTCCAATAGTAGTAAAAATATAACTGCAGAATGTAACATCAAATTTGGTAATTAATGGAGTAATTATGGGAAATATATGATTAAAAATCGGACAAGCACCTATAGGCTCCGAGTCAAACTAATTTCTTTAAGATATTAATATTTAATTACAGCTGTTGGAACAAGCTTTTTATTATGGTAAAATTCTGATCTATTTTTTTGCACTTTGAATATTTGATTAATTACAATTCAATTATGCCAAGACAATAATAAAATCAATCATTGAACAACTTACATTGAGAATTCTGCAAATATAATGTTGATGGGTTTTTAATTACAGTTATAGTGGATCGTCGATGTGTAATTATAGTATTTCGGATATACAATTTTTTTCAAAAGTATAACATATAATTATTGACAATAAGAAAAATTTAATATACATGTTGATGTTATGCTTCATCAAATTGAGTAATACTATATCTTCTTCCAAAAAATGAATCGAATTAACATAAAATATGGATACTGAAATCGTTAATTAAAGTGAAAAATAATATAAAAATATAAAATTACTACACCATTGAACACCGAATTATTCAAGAAACAATAATATGTCAAAGCAAATATCAAAAAGTAAATTCATCCATAAATATAGCAAATAATGAGAATAATTAATTATTCCTTAATTTTTCTTAGTAGTTCTACTAAAAAGAACACAATTTTCTGTCATGGTCAATTATGTGCAGGGGCGTATCCCCCCAAAAATTTTGAAATCTCCATATAAATATTTATATTTTATTTTAAACTATTAAGTTTTAGTACTAAATATTTATTTTTATTGATTTAGACCCCCCCCCAAAAAAAAATTGGGTTTTTTGACAAACAACGGTTGTTTTGAAAATTACTTGACAAATATAGTAAAATTTGATCCCCTTGTTTAATTAAGTGTAAGCGCATATGCCTGTTGCACTTACCTTTTTTCTCTCTCCTCCTAACAGATTAAGCGGATGATACGTATGCGCTTACCGAATTTTGTTTTAAAAATAATGAAGCGCACCAGGCTCCTGCGCTTCATGATGAAAAGAATATGGCACGTTAAAACAGAATAATTACCAAATATTTTTGTAGTTACATTCTCTGTGTGTTGTGCAATTCTATTATAGTATGTGATAATCTCGTTGAATTTAAAGGTTGAATATTTTTAGGGATAATCACAAATCTACCCCTAAGGTTTGGGTTAATTACAGAAAAAACCAGAGATGTTTGAAATTACAAAAAGTCCCTTGAAGTTTGATTTTGTATTAAATTTAAGGAGTTAATTACAAGAAATTGAAATTTTACCAAAGAAAAACTCCGTCGGCAAACCCATTTTACCGACGGATCCGCAACAGAATCCCGACGGATTGTTCTGTCGGCAAAATGCTCGTCGGTAAAAATTTACCGACAGAAAAAATGAGGGGTGAAATTGGATATATATCTAGAGATGTCGAAACGGGCCGGCGGGGTGGGCCGGCCTGCGGCCAGCCAAAATCCGCCACTTGGCGGGGGGGGGCGGGCCGAGAAACCCTCAACCCAAGCCAACCCGTCTTGGGATGCGGGTTGGGCGGGCCGCCCGCCAAAAATTTTAAAAAAATAAAAAAATGAATTTTTTTATTTATATTGTTAATTTTAATGAATTAAATATACTAATGGATAACAAGTACATATTTTATAAAAAATATTATATACACTTTTAAAAGAAATACAAATATAAAATATCAATTATACTATTTTTTTGTCTATTTTATCTAATTTTTCTTTTTTTTTAATTTATAGCGGGGTAGCCCGCCGATCCGCCGGGCCGTGGGGTAGCCCGTTTAGGCCCGCCCTTTGGCGGGCTACTAAATACTTAACCCACTCCCCTACCTTAGGCGGGGCGGGGCGGGGCGGCCCGACGGGCCTGGCCCGTTTTGACAGCTCTATATATATCACTGATCAATATGTCTTACCTAGGGCTGCAAATGAACCAAGCCGCTTGTGAGCTATTCGGAGGTCGATTCGATAAAAGTTCGTTCGAGTTCGTTTAATGAGGCTCATTATAATAAACGAACCAAACTCAAACTTAGAGATGATCGGTTCGTTAGTTCGTGAATAGGCTCATGAATAGGCTCAATAGTAAGCTCGAACAAACTCGACCACTCAAAATTAAAGCTCGATTCGATTCGGTTCGATTGCAGTCCTAGCCTTACCCTGATAATAAGCATGGCTTAGTGTTAGTTGTACATGCAGGTCCTAATACTGATATATGGAATATTCACATGCCTTTCTTTTTCTGGACATATAATTGTGCTAGTGTCGCATGTACATATATATATATATATATATGTGTGTGTGTGTGTTGAGTTTACATGGTCAAATTATGAAAAATGTTTAATTAAATTTGCTTCTTTCGAAAATTAGAGGTCACTTATTGCAATCTGTTGGTTAGTTTGTTAAACTGTTAATAATATTGTTGTGTCTGTCTGTGGAGGCATGGTGCTTCTATTTTAATCTTTTACTATCTTCGTTTAATAGTGATAAACCAATAAAGTGATTTTCCCACTTTACTCTTGAAAAAACCCAAAAACTGGCTAGATTCGCTAGGATTCGCGGACTATTCATTTGGGTCGGGTCGCGAACCGCAACCCGAATCTTTGAACACCATTGATTCTCTGACGTCAGGCCTCCCTGATGATGCCACGTGTAAAGTAATTCAAGTACTAATCGGAAATATTATAAATAGTTCGGCACATATTCCAAAGGGTAATTTTTTACTGTTCACATTAATTACTTCTCTACTCTTACTTTATTACCTCACGACCCGAACTGACTTAAGCATCGGAGGGCCTTAGCTGGGAGCAGGGACGAAGGGGTTAGGGGGCCAAGGGGGGCACTGGCCCCCCTGGGATTTTTAAAAAATTCAGGGGTATAATTGTCGTTTCATATATATAATTAATAAAAATTAAAAAAAAACCCCACTTACCCTGTTACCCACAGCCGCACAGCCCCACAAGTTCACAACCCAAGCTTTTGTTCTGTCCAACAAATTGCAAAAAGCCAAAAACCGTCCCCAACCCTCGCCAATCCCGATTGAAGAAATATTGAAGAAAGCATAACAAGTAGCAGGTATAGGAGGTCTTGCTTAGAATATGGTTGCTACAAGAAAACATATTATTTTTCCATTGGTTTATTTGTTGATTAAGTTGTCATTGATCTTTCCAGTTGCCACTGCAACGGTGGAAAGAGCTTTTTCAGCAATGAATATCATCAAGAGTTCACTACGCAATCGAATGGGAGATGGACTACTGAATGATTGTTTGGTAACATACATTGAAAAGGATATATTTCGAAACATTACCAATGAAGCTATTATGCAACGATTTCAAAATATGAAGAATAGAAGAGAAATGTTATGACATATTCATGTATTTGTATTATGTTATTTCTTTTTAAATATTAAGATGTAATTGAATATTACTTTATTAAAACTGGTAACTATTTATAGTGTTATTTTTAGAATTGATGTATTGTATTTTATTTTTACACTAATGTTAGTTGGGCCCCCTACATAGAATTCCTGGCTTCGTCACTGGTTGGGAGTCATCCCAGCTAGCCTAACGTGTGTTCGTATTTTAGGTCACTCATACTTAAAAACCCGAAGCTTGACCCCGAGGTTCTACCCGAAGTGAGCCTTCAGGTACTGATTTTGTTTGGTTAAATCAAATAGTGAAGGTCTTAACAACATAACACAATCACGTTAATTTGTTAGATTTGCCTTTTGGTGCCTAGTAGGATAAAAGAAATAAAAAGTAACATGAAGTGCAAGAGAGGTTTGAACCTTTTCAAAAGGCTCAACCTACTCATGCGCTTCATTTTAACCGAATTTTTTTAATAAAAAAAACATGAAGCGCATGTAATGTGTGAGCCTTTTCTAAAGGCACAATCACTACATGCGCCTACACTTACAAATACAATCCCCCCAAAAATTGCCATATTTTGTCAACTTGTTTTCAAATACACAATATGTTGTTAAAAAAACCCCAAAAATTTTGAAATCTCCATATTTATATGTATATTTTATTTTAAAATATTAATTTTTAGTATTAAATATTTATTTTTTATTGATTTAGTACCCCAAAATTTTCAGCCCCTAATAATTTGGGTCTAACTCCGCCGCTGATTATGTGTTAGTTGTATAATTAATAAAAAACAAGGTAGGTAATGTACTAGTAAACCCTACGTTAAACGTTTCTCTTATAAAGAACTATAGGGAAGGCATCCACTATACAGAATGTTGAACATCCCATTTGTAATGCCACCAAATTCGAGTAAAATCAAGTTATGCTGTCAATTGTCAAATACTCAATTTTGCACAGAAATAAAGATTCGAAATCATAACAAGATATCAACATTAAGAAAGCAAACATCAAATTTAAAGTTCTATTTCAGAAATGTGTTTATTGAAATTATTGAAGTTTGGTTGCCTGCAGATAAGAAAGTGACATCCTACCCTAATCAAAGTGGAGTCTAGCTACCTCCTTTGTGAATTGTGATTATTGGAAACCAATCAAAGTATAGCCATATTCTCCGAAATCGATTTACACAACAATATTTTTTTTTTTAAAAATGAAACCCATCCTCCAAATTCAAGTGAACAAACAACAGAGAGAGAAAACTGAGAACTAGCAGATCAAAAAATGAACTCATCACGAATCAACACAGTAATTTGCAAAAGAAGACAATATTATTTATTTTGCAAAATATACTGTTATTCCATAGTATATGATTATTTATTACAATATAATTGCCCAATTATCATCACATAGAACCTTGCGTGGCTTTTGCAATAGCTTTACCAGCCGCGTCCACATTCAATGCGCCAGCCGTTCTCATATCAGCGCTCACAGCTGCAGCCATGGCGTGATATTGAGCCGCTTGAACTGAAGCCGGCGCCCCCATTACACCACCCGGCGCAGAGTAGACCACCTGTCTCCCCGCACCACTATCGTACGCCACCTGCGCGTACCCCCCTTCTGTCACCATCCCAACACCGCCGGTAGTCGTTGGTCTCACCATCCCAAAACCCTCCGAATATCCGGTCACCTTCTGAGGCGGCAGAGTCGGGGGTCCCACGGCCGCCGCACCTTGAGGAACCATGTTGTATATCTGCTGCTGATCTCTGTAGACCTCCGATGGTATCCTCTGAACCGCGTAGTAGCCCTGAGTTGGTGCTCTCACCATCGGGGCGTGGTACGCGTTGGACGGAGCTGAAATCATGTAAACTGGTTGCTCGTTGTTGACGGAGGTCCCAGAGAATGCTCCGCCATGAAACTGTTTCTCTGTCCAGTACGGAACGCCGCCGGCGACGGCTACCTGAGAGATTTTCTCCGGAGGCTTGTAGTATTCGCCGCCGGTGAATCCTCCGGAGATATTATCCTCGCTTTTCCTTCTGTAGACTCCTTGTTGTTCCTCGATTCTCAGCCTCTGCAGATCGTGAATGTGCTTTTGGATCGGATCCGACCCGATCAACCTCTCATCCAGACCAGGCAAAACAACCGGATCCTCCAACTCCTGAACTCTTCCTACCGGCGGCTGACGCGCGTGAGGCGAAACCGCCATGGCCTTTGCTTTCTCCAGTCCAAATAAGAAATCCACGTCACTCGCCGGCGGCTGCAGCTGTGGCGCCGGCGAATGCTGCGGCGCAGAATTTAACGCCTCAACAAATCTCTCTTTCTCCGTCTTCACCTCATCGGAGCCGAAACTCCGAACCGAATTCAGGCTCGGGTTCTGGCTCTGAAAAACGAAAATCCTAAGCCTAGCAGGCTTAGTGTAAGCCCTGCACAACCGATCATACTCATGCATCATGTGTTCCAAATCGTCATCATTCGTCACCGAAATCAGAGCGTCCAGATCTTCACCGGGCAACTGATATTTGAACGAGATACCATCATCAGCATCACAGAGAGCCGCCAGCTTGGAGAGCAGAGAACCGAATTTGATGTTCCAATCGACGGAGAGGATCTTGGTCTCGCCACCGATGTACGACAGCTGGTTATCGTGCGGGCGAGGGTGGATTTTGCCACCGTAACTGCACATGAACTTGACTTTGTAGTTCGGGGGAGGCTGATTGCTCTGCGTGTCCTCCCATGGCGGCGGGTTTTCGAACTCGATTTCACGAGAGCGCGGCGAGGAATGGCCGGACTCCGGGTAGGAGGAGGAGTTATAGGAGTAGTTCTCCATATGCGCACGTTAGCTGTGGTGATCGAGAGTGTAGTGTGTGTGAAAGGGTTTTGCAGAGATTTCACGAGGAAGTGGTTTCTGTAATTCTGTTGGTCAGTTCTTCTGGTAAATTGGCTGGTTTGGAGGTTTGATAACTTCACATGCAAGTGAAGTGAGCATTTTGTGCAACCGGGGGGTTTAATGACGTGGCCGAGTGAAGGGATTGGGTGGTGAGGAAATAGGGGAGAGTAGACGGGTGAGAATAGGGATTAACTGGACTGGCTGGAAGGGAATTTGGGGAAGGGGTGGGGACCACAGTTGGGTATTATAATTGATTGAGAAGAAATAGATAAGAGAGAGACAGTAAGAGCGAAATGTTGATTGGGTTTGGAGTTGGACAGTAGACATTTTTTTAGAACTCAGCTTTGAGGCGGATGGGATCTTCTATTTCAAAATCGTGTTTTATCTCCTATTCCATCGTGTGGATGATTGACACGTGTATTACATTTACCATATTAATTTTCAAGCATAAATCAAGCAGAAATTTTAGGGTTCTAAAATGGTAAGTGTAATACACGTGTCAATCATCCACATAGTTGAAATAGGAGATGAAACACAATTTTGGAATAGAAGATCCCATCCGGCTTTCAGGCTTATGTCTAACTATGCATGAGGACAATAACTCCAGCTCCTCATTGCTACCGCAAGGTAAACCGCGGGATGTGCACTGACTAGTGTTCTAACGAGGTCTAAATTTGAACCCCTGACCTCCACCCCACAATTGCTTGTGGTGGCCAAGTGGGCTAAGCCACCTTGTTGACAGTAGACATTTTTGTTTTTCCCCAAGTTTCAAGTCACTTATAGGTATTAATTTTTTTTATTTCCTTTTCTAAAACCCAGAATATCCCCACACCAGTCGGGGGCACAGATCCCATACTTCTTTCGGACTATAAGACATTTGTCCTTCCCAGGGATGGTCCTAATCTCTGGGAGAGGAGGAGCAAACCCCAACCCCTCACTCCGCGATAGTCAAAATTTGAACCCAGGACCTTGAGGTGTAATTGCAACCTCAAGGCCACTAGGCCAACTCTTGGAGGTTGCATATAGGTATTGATAAAGTTTCTTTTATATTTTTTTTCATAAAAGACGAGGTATCTCGTGAAATCGTCTTATGGATCGTACGGGGACTCCAAACTCACATGGTTCCCCCTTCTCTCACTCTCCTGGTCCACGTGTCATCTCTGTCTATTCTTTCATTGGTCCCCTTTCCTCTCACTCTCCTTTGTCATCACATCCAAAGTCTCACATGTTTTCCCTCTCTCTTCACCTCTCACTCCTCTTATGGATCTTTCTTTCTTTCTCCTCCCATGTCCTCCACTCCATCTCTCTCTCCTCGCGTTCCATCTCTCTCTACACTCAAGGTTTTAACATACAAATATATCACCAAAATATAATAATTTCACTTATAACTATAATACTTTTCATGTAAGTAATATCAATTTTGTTACTTTAAAAACGTATACTTCTCACTTTAGAATTAAT
The DNA here is from genome assembly GCA_016081115.2 of Rehmannia glutinosa. Taxonomy (NCBI): domain Eukaryota; kingdom Viridiplantae; phylum Streptophyta; class Magnoliopsida; order Lamiales; family Orobanchaceae; genus Rehmannia; species Rehmannia glutinosa. The sequence goes on along the minus strand of JABTTQ020002946.1, from coordinate 453,198 downwards.
ATTTTTTTAATAAAAAGTGATATTCTTTTTTAAATAAAAAGTGATATTTGTTTTAATAAAGAGTGAGATGTAAAGGAGAGAGATGAGACCATGAGAGAATTGCACATGAGGAAGTGAGGAGAGAGATGAGAGTGAGAACGGTGAAAGGAGAGCCAGAGTAGAGGAACAAGGAGAGAGAAAGGATAAGGGACCATGTTAAACTCCGTCTCACGGATTTAGATTCGTGAAATGATCTTACATAAGTTTTTGTGTAATAAATCCGTGAGACGGCATCACACAAATTTTTGTGTAATGAAAATCAATCTCCATCACTTTTCTAAATGAATCCATGAGATTAGTAATTGAATTAAGTACCTATAGGCTATAATAAGACTAATATCAAATTTGTTAAATTTTCACAATCCAAAATAAAAATTCTTCCAATTTTGCCTAATCTTGAGTTGACTATTTAGACTAGTGACTTGAGATCAAGCTATGGATTTTAACTTTTTGTTCGGGGTATGTTATTTTCAAAATTTTGTTAAGATTGCCACATTTTTTCTTCTTTTCCCGAATTAAAATTTGGCTGGTGCGAATGAGTTGATTTAAAGAATATATTTATATGCTTTCATTTTAAGAATTTGACTTTTTCTAGAGAATAATAGTTAAAATAATTGGAAGAAAAAAAGAAAAATTTGATAGTGTGATTGGATGTAAGATGAAAAAGTAATAATGAAAGTTGATTTGATTTAAAAATAGTAAAATAATGATTGTATATGATTGATAGTTAGAAATGTGTGTGTGAGTGAATAGTGAAATTTGTGGGAGAATACACAGTAATGATTAGTTTTTTGTGAAGAAATGTGTATTTGTGATTGATAAGAGAAAAAATGAGAAAATGTGTAAGTGAAAAAATAATATATTTCTGAAAATTTTCATAAACAATTATATGTTTGGTTAAATTAATTTATTCAGCGGAACGAAAATGGAATTCCGCTCATGTCCAATTGCAGCCTAAGAGTTTCGTTTACCTTTTTTCTTTTGAAAAATATTACAAACTGTCTTTAAATTAGATTCTGAAAATTGGACATAAGATTCGAAAATATGATTAGATTTTTCATACATAAAAAATCATTTTCAGAAACAATCTCAAAATTGAGAAAAACTATATACCCACGCTATTCAAAATTCAAAAATATGTGGACAAAATGAATCGAACACTCTTTTACAAATCAATGCACGTCTATCAATCTTTTGCACTAATACGGTAGAAAAAACACAATACAATCAAGTTGATTGAAGTATTCTGAAGAAACTTGAGCAATTCACCAACAAATATCAGAGATGGAGCAAACATATTTTTACTATCTGTATTTTGTAAAAGCATAAGTCTGAAAATGAGAGTATAGCACTATTTATAAGAGCCAGGAAAAAGGAAAATGCTAGAAAACGTGACAGCCAACTTAACCAGCTCATATGCGACTTCTACGATTCTAAAACAGAAAAGTGCGATTCTAAACGAGATTAGTAATCTAACATCCCCCCTCAAGTTGGGTTGTGAATGTCAAACAGACCCAACTTGGAACAGATGGCTGCAAAAGGACCACGGGCCAGAGGCTTTGTGAAGAAATCGGCTAGCTGCAACTGGGAAGAAATGTGCTGAAGAAAAATCAAGCCAACTTTGTAAAGATTGCGAACTACATGGCAATCAATCTCGAGGTGTTTCGTACGCTCGTGGAAGATAGGATTCTTAACAATGTGGATCGCCGCCTGGTTATCACACCAAAGAGTGAACCGGAGCAGGAACAGAAAGACAAAGATCACTGCACAGATATGTAAGCCATTGAATCTCGCAAACCGTGGAACCCAAGGCATAATATTCGGCCTCCGCGGACGAACGAGACACAATATTCTGTTTTTTTTTTTTCCAAGATACAAGACAAGATCCTAGAAACATACAATATCCAGTGATGGATTTGCGCGTATCGGCACAAGATGCCCAGTCGGAATCACAATAAGCTTCCAAACATAAGGTGCTCTGGGAAGGAAAAAAAGGCCAACAGAAGGAGTGCCTTTAAGATAACGAAGGAGATGCAACGCGACATCCCAGTGTGATGAATATGGTGCATTAACAAATTGACTGAGTTGTTGGACGACATAAATGATGTCGGGACGGGTGAAACTGAGATAAAGTAATCGCCCCACCAGGCGACGAAAACGATCAGCATTGTCAAGTGGAACTCCATCCTTACCCCATAATTTAAGGCCGGGAGACAGAGGTGTGTGTGCAGGTTTGCAATAAAGAATGCTGGTATCTTGAAGTATGTCCAATATATACTTACGTTGATTCAAGGCAGTCCCATCCTTATTTCTTACAATTTCCATACCCAAGAAATACTTCGCAAAACCCAGGTCTTTGATAGTAAAGAGAGCATCCAAATACTGTTTCAAGTCAATAATATCTTGTGAATGAGTCCCAATAATAAGGACATCGTCTACATACACCAAAAGCACTAAAAAATGATCATTCGAATTCTTGATGAAGAGACAATAATCATGAGCGGACTGGTGAAAACCAAATTGTTGTAACTTGCTGCAAAACTCGGTATTCCATTGGCGCGAGGCCTGTTTTAAACCATATAAACTCCGCTGTAAATGACACACCTCACCCGGTTTAGCTTTATTATAACCCTCCGGGGGCAACATGTAGATATCCTCATCAAGGTAGCTGTAAAAAGGCATTATTAACATCGAGTTGAACCAAAGGCCATCCCTTCACAGTAGCCAAAGCAATAACCATTCTTACTGTCACAAGCTTGGCAACCGGAGAAAAGCTATCAAGATAATCAATACCATGGACTTGATGAAATCCCTTGGCAACAAGTCGAGCCTTGCACCGATCTATGGTACCATCAGGCTTCATTTTGTGCTTATATACCCACTTACAACCTATGGCCTTCTTGCCCGGAGGTAATGGAGTTAAATGCCAAGTATTATTCTGTTCCAAAGTCGTTAATTTCTGATGCATTGCAGCCACCCATTCAGAACACTTACTAGCCTGAGCATAAGTACGAGGCTCCTGGATAAGAGAAACATTTGCTAGAAACACATTGTATGCATCACTGAGAGTGGGAGAGTAGTGATAAGGAAAAGTAAAAATGGGAAAATTATGGCCTGTTGGATGTGTGGTGCTGGAAGAGACTAATTCCATGGGAAAAGAACTAGTTGCAGAATTTGTTACAAAATCGGAAAGCCACCTAGGTGGTTTAGAAAGTCTATAACTACGTTGAAGAGGTTGGGAATGTGAGGTGTTAGAAAGAAGCAAGCAATGGTGCAGACATGTCTAGAGACTCATGTGTATTAGTGGGAACAAGAGGCAGTGGTGGTCTAGACATGTCTAGAGACTCATGTCTATAGTAGGGAAAATTATCTTCAACAAAAATAACATCTCTAGATGATAACAAATAATGATTATCCAAATTATAAAGTCTATATCCCTTTTGCCCTCCAATATATCCCAGGAAAATACATTTAAAAGCTCTTGCAGTGAATTTAGATTTATGTGGATGATTATTTGTGGCATAAGAAAGACATCCAAAGGGTTTTAGATGAGGGTAAGAAGGTTTAGTGCCATGGAGAAGCTCAAAAGGGGTCTGTCAGTGAAGAAGGGAACTTGGCAACCTATTTATAAGGTAAGCTGCACTCAATACTGAATAGGGCCAAAATCTGGATGGCAAATTCGATTGAAACATCAAGGCTCTTGCAACATTGAGGAGGTGCCGGTGTTTTCTTTCCACAACCCCATTTTGTTGGGGTGTGAACACACACGATTTTTGATGAATAATGCCAGCTGAAAGAAAAATAGCTTGACATTATGTACTAGTAAATTCCATTCCATTATCTGACCTGAAGGATTTTATTGAGGCCTGAAACTATGTAAAAGCCATTTGGATAAATTGCTTCAGTAAACTAGGAACTTGTGATTTATGAGACATAAGAAATACCCATGTAGCTCGACTGAAATCATCCACCAAAGTAAGGAAGAAAGGTGTGCCTGTGAGGGAGTTGTGATTATAAGGGCCCCATATATACATCAATATGAACTAACTCAAAACATTGAGAGGATTGAATTGTGCTAGTTGGAAAAGGCAATCGATGTTGCTTAGATTTTTGACAAACATCACAAACAACCATAGGAAGAGGAGCATCAAATGACAGATTTCTAAAAAAATCCAAATGTTTCAGTATAGGTAAAGAAGCATGACCAAGCCTCCTATGCCATAAAAGATAGGAATTATTACAAAATTCAAAAGACTTTGTGTGTGTGAGTGAAGCTGCTGCTGTGATTGAAGTGGAACTTTGAAGAACATACAAGCATCCAACAACTTTACCCACAGCTTTGACCTCTTCAGTCTGTAGGTCCTGAATTAGGCAATGAGAACAAGCACTTCAATTGAGAATGTTGAGTTAACTGGGCAATAGAAAGAAGGTTATATTTAAAACTTTTGCAACAACAAACTGCAGGATATGACAACTTGGCCAGAGTGAGTGACTATTTTGGTACTACCATCTGGTAAACAAACAGAGACTTGTGCAGAGATAGGAACAAGATTTTTCATGAGAGTGGAGGATGCACACATGTGTCTACTAGCACCTCTGTCTAGTATCTAAGAATCTTTGTCCAAAGTCTCAAGTGTAGTAAGTGCATAATGAGTAGAATCAGGTAAAATTGTACCTGCAAAGTCAGCGTACTACCCAAAACTCATGGACGGATCTGATGTACTTAATCCTTGTTGCATCTTGCCAGCTAGAGCTTTTGAGATTTTCTTGTTTGATGAGCGAAGCTATATCCAATTGCTGCATTTCTTTCTGAGGCGGCTCACATTCTGTAGCTGCATTACTCACTGAGTTTGCTAACACCATTTCTCGATCCTCCCTCAACTTCTTAAACCAATCCGGATAACCATGCAATTGGAAACACTCCGAAATATCATGACCAGGCATTGTACAATGTTTACAAACCAGCTTAGCCTTCTCCTCTTTAGTGAGTCTATAAGTACCTCTCCCACATCCAGTACTCCACTCACTTGTTTCAGATCACCTACCACCTATATTAACATTCCAAGCACCTACTCCAGATCCTTGGCCTCCTGTACTAGCATTCCAAGCACCTATTCTAGATCCTCTGCCACCATTTCTCCTATCAAAAGTATTGAGCTTGGTGCTCATAACAGCAGTTTCAGAGTTATCAGGATATATCAATTGAACACTTCGTTGTTTTTCTACTCGCAAAACCATCGAATAGGCCTTATCTACATTTGGTAATGGATTCATCAACAATAATTGACTCCTGACCTGATCATAACTTTCATGTAGTCCCATAAGAAATTGCATCAGCTTCCTATTCATGTCTCTTTCATCAATCAGTCGACGAGTTTCATTTTCACAAATCGGTAATGGCATTAGACAAGCTAATTCATCCCAAAGACGTTTCAATTTAGTGAAATATTCCACAACTGATAAACCGCCTTGATTCATACTAGCAATGTCTCGTTCCAGTTGATAAATCATAGGACCATTGCAATCCCAAAATATTTTACCAATATCATCCCAGAGATCTTTCGCAGAATTTGAGTATATAAAAGCCTCAACTAAATGTTTAGAAATAGAGTTTAAAATCCACGAAATTACCATACAATCTACTTACTCCATTGATCATATTTTGGAGATCCTTCTTCTGGTATTTCTACTTTTCCATTAATAAAACCGAGTTTAGTTTTAGCTCCCAAAGCTATCAACATAGATCTTCGCCACGAAAGGCAATTGTTACCTATGAGTTGATTAGTAACCAACGATAATCCTGGGTGATCCGAACTGTAAAGCTTCAGTGGATCGTCATCATAATCTGCCTCAATCGCCATTGTCGAAACTAAAATCGAAGCTTAAGACCGCAACCTTTAGCTCTGGTTTTAGGATGGAACCTCACTTGGTGGGCTTGGGCTCTCTTCTCTTATTTAATCATTGTGGGACAACTCACAAGTGACATATCTCAACACGCCCCCCTCACTTGTGAGTCCTTCGTCAATTCATTAATCATCATAACATGATTTACCATGCTCAATCACATCATGTGATACGGCCCACCTTGGGCCGAGAAATGGGCCTGTTATGATACCATGAAGAAACTTGAGCAATTCACCAACAAATATCAGAGATGGAGCAAACATATTTTTACTATCTGTATTTTGTAAAAGCATAAGTCTGAAAATAAGAGTATATCACTATTTATAAGATTTATGAAAAAGGAAAATGCTAGAAAACGTGACAGCTAACTTAACCAGCTCATATGAGACTTCTACGATTCTAAAACAGAAAAGTACGATTCTAAACGAGATTAGTAATCTAACATATTCATGGTTCATAAGTTTAATTTAAGAATCTATTTTGGATGATGTGATGTCTGCTTTGTTGTTACATGCAGGCTGCAGTGTGGAGGTTCACATCCGCTTGGTAATAAGTTGGATGAAGATTTCTTGTTTGATGATTCAGTTTAAAGTAGCTTAGAATTATGGTTCGTTCAAATATATCCCACGATTCATCTCTTCCATGAAACTCTATGGACGGGGCAGTGTGACACTTAGGTACGAGGTTTGAGAACCTACTAGCAAAATAAATTCACACTAACCTACCTATAAAATAAGGCATAATCATAGGCCATTAAATTTTTGCATTAGGCCCACGCGTCACATCGTGCCCCAATCAGAAACTGCAATAACAACACTAAAATAATTCGGATCAAACTAGTCTACAGACTACAAGGCTGTACAAACAACATTATGATTAAAAAAATTCAACTTCAATCTTTATTTTAATTTTCATGTTCCATTTATTCACTATGTTCGTATCGATAAAAAGGTGACCAGTTGACTAATTCCTTCACAAATCCGTCGGATTGATGCATTTTCCAAATCCACTGGTTTAATTTATTTATGGGCCAAAAATACATATTGGACTTATAGTGTAGGTTTAAAATCCATAAAGGCCCTTTCTGAAAAAAAAAAAAAAAAAACCATAAAGGCCAAATCCCTAATCCAAATGCAGCCTTATCTCATTCAAATGGGGTTATTAATAAAGTAGTGAAAAAAGTACCATGTATAATTTGGACACGCCCCATGTTTTTTTTTTAAGAAGGAAAATTATATTAATGACACTGGAAATCGTCCAACAACGATTGACAAAGGCATTTTGGGAGAGTATCCCAGAAAATTTCATCAGTGGACATGCTTTTAGCATATGACGCTAGATAATGAGCAAACAAGTTATGAGTTCGTCTAAACCAAAAAATACCATGAAAAACAAGAGACGATTTGAGACTCAGGATGTCGTCTAAAATCACACGGCAACTCGAAGATCCACTAGCTTCCCCGTTAGCCGCTAGGATAACAGCAACTGCGTCTCCAAAAATGCACAGGTCGTCAATTTTGAGTTGGTTCGCAAATTTCAACGCCTCGCGAAGGGCTATGAACTCTGCGATCTCCGTGTCTGCGTAGCCAGCAAATTTTCGGGAAAAACCTGATATAAAACGGTCAGAATCATCAATAAATGCCACTCCAATACCAACACGATTTCCTTGAACCGATACAGCACCATCAAAATATAACTTAAACCCATCAGTGGAAGAGAAGCTCGTAGCAAAATGAGACAGCGAGGGAAATGATATTTTTGGTTGTCCGGCTGAGCGATGATAATCTTAGAAAATCGTAGACGCAGCCAATACCAGCGAGATAGATTCAACTTTAGTGTGCTCGAATTTGCATTTGTTCCGATGGCACCATATAAGATTGCAAAGGACCACAAAAAAATTTCGAATTTCCGCAGGAGCAGTCAAAATAATCTCTTGTATCCAAAATAATGAGGATCACGTGAATCTATTGTGATTGTGGTTAGTTTTTTTTTTTTTTTTTTTTTTTTTTTGAGATAGTGATCGTGGTTAGTTTAAACAACACAGATTATTGGGAACTGTAATTGTTTTTTTTTTTTTAAAATGAGGAACTGTAAATTAAGAATTAGTGAAACAGAATGGATATCATAATAGTCTTCTAAACCGATAATTACCAGTAATTAGCGGAAGACAACTAGATCTCTGGCAAAACTTCCAAATTTACTCTTTCAAGGTCAGCATTTCTCGTATAAAAATAACAGATTTTGACCTCGAGGGAAAAAAGTGCCATTTGTTATCCAATATGGTCAAGAATGGAATACTTTACTGGATTGGAAAACTTAGGGCCAGGAAATAGTAGGGGTGTCAAATTTGAGTCTGGGTTCGTGGGTCCAGGTTCGTAAGTTTGCGTGTCAGAAACTAGAGCCATCAAAATGGGCTAGGCCCGCTTGGCTGGCCGGTCCCGCCCCGCCTATGGTAGGGGATGGATTAGGTGTACTGAGGCTCGTCAAAATGCGGCCTAAACGGGCTAGCCTGCCGCGGGCATGGCGGGTTGGGCCGGCGGGCTAGCCCGCCAGAAATAAAAAAAAAATGAGGAGAAAATATAATAAGAAATAGAAGAAAAAAATAGTATAATTGATATTTTATATTTTTATCTCTTATAAAAGTATATGTAATATTTTTTAAAATATGTATTTATCATCCATTATTTTATTTAACTCATAAAAATTAATAATATGCAAAAAAATATTTTTTTATTTTTTGTGTGAGCTGGCCCGTCTAGCCCGCGACCCGTGGTGGGTTGGGCTGGGCCAATATATTTCCAGCCCGCCATAATGACGGGCCGGCCAGCCCCGCCCCGCCGGCATGCGGGCTTTTTCGGCCCATGGACTGACCCGCCCCACCAGCCCATTTTGACAGCTCTATCAGAAACAGCCGAACCAGACCTGACCTGTTTAATTATTCGTGTTAGAATCTTGAACCCGGACCCGACCCGCTTAGCCTGTCTAATAAAATTATTTTTATATACATTTAATAGTTTTAACTGAATAAATTTATTTTTTAAAAATCAATCACTATAATACACTATTCGATCAATAAAAAATATCACAATTCACAACATACAAAAAGAAATAACATAACATACTAATCTATTCAAAAAGACATGCATAATAATAATAAATACATAATTAAGGAGGTTTTATCATTTAAGTTTTAAGGATAAGTCTTGCTTGTTGTCTTTTCTTACAATTAGTTATTTACTTAATTTTTTTTTTAAATTTACAAGTGGGTTAGACCGGTTAAATGGTCTAGTAGGTTGACCCAAATTTTCATTTATTTTCAACTTGTTTAACCCCATCGCAACTTTAGCTTCGTTTGATAATTTGAAGTTGAGGATCTTAAGTCCATTTGGTTGCTATGGGCTTGATTATTTTCATCCAGATATGATTAGTCAATCCAATAAATCCAATCAAGCTCATTCATTTGTTTGACTGTGAAGTTGAGTTTTGGATTATGAATAGCCTACTATCCAAAAACTTGTTTGGTTTAAGGAGTAATTTCAATTTAGCACCCAAATTATGCCATATTTTCAATTTTTGGCTTTCAGTCATATCAATTTTGGTACATCGTGTTAGTCACTTTCGCTACCTTCCATCGAACATATGTCAATTTTGGTACCCATGTTTTACTCTTCAATCACTCTATTATGTATGGACCGATTAAAAATTAAAACATGGGGTATCAAAATATATGAACATTTTAATGAAAGGTGGTAAAAATGATTAAACAATAAAACATGAGGTACAAAAATTGATATGACCAAAAGTAAACACATGGTATAATTTAGAGTCGGTTTTTTTTAGCCATTCCCAACAAACCAAGATGTTTTTTTTTTAAACACATCTTCTTTTTTAAACAAAATGACATCATTTTTTTTTAGCCATTTTGGGGTGTAAAATGACATTAATACTTATCTCTATGCATGTTTGTTTGATTTTTTAAGTTATTTTTTCTTTTCTCTTTCACTTATCTCTAAATGTATCTTTTTACTCTCTTTTTTTTTTTGAAAAAAAAAAAATAACTTTTTTAAGAAATCGAACCACTCGATGTAGTTTTCATTTTTAAATATGTGCATATAGGTGTTGAATTATAGATATCAAAAAGAAACACCGAATTAATTTGATATATTATTTTATATATCATACATTGCAAAACGTCCAAAAATTTTGAATTCAGTTACATAACTTTTTTTTTCCAATTTTGAATTCCAAAGCGAAATATCAAATTAATCCTCTTTTTGTTATGTTCAAACCCATTTGCATATTTAAAAATAAAAGCTACATGTTTTTGGAAAAAAAAAAATACATGGGTATGATGTAACTCAAATATCAAACAAACATGCTTTAGAGTCATGAATGTCATTTTATACCCCAAAATGGCTAAAAAGACGTGAAGCTCTTTACATTTTCTAAATGGCTATTTTGTATGATATATAAAATAAAGTTTGATATTATCCCTATAATAATATTAACCGATCAATGGTTTGTTTTGGCGTGATATTTGTTTTCTTTTTCCGACTAAATCGTTTTTTTTTTCTTGGGTCATATTATCGAACTTTTTGTTTATAGTTAGATCTCAATTAGCAACTAGTATATCGTCCGTGCGATGCACGACAATTCGATAATATAATAAAATGTTGTATAATATTATTACAAAATTTATTTTATATATCATACATTATATAGGATTTGTTCAAATGAGACACTTAGACATCATACTCATTTATTTTTTATCTTAAAAATTTTGATTAATTCAATAACTTTTCCGTTTTAAATCTAAGGTTAATTTTGTAAGTCAAATAATATATCAAATTAATCCTCTTTTGATATCTATAACATTTCAACATTTTACAAAGATATTTATGCATATTTAAAAATGAAAGTTGTTTTATTGGCATGTTTTATTTCTTAAAAAAACGTATGAAAAAAAATAGGTTCAATATAATGAAAATGAAAATGTGATGAAATTATGAAAATGAGGTGTTAGTCTTTGATATTTAGTTATTCCAACCAAAATGGTATCAAAATGCAAGTTAGTTGATTTTGTTGCATAGTTTATGGATGTCTTGCATAGTTGGTTACACCCCAAAATAGTTTTTTACGCTAAAAATGAGTAGATTTTTGTTGCATATTTTCAAATATGTAATATGACTATTTTTAATCCTTACATTTTCTAAATGACATATTTTGTACCATTACCACTATAATTTAAGTTTATTTTAAATTTGATATTATCCCTTAGTAATAATATTAACATTTGGAATAGAAATCAATGCACATGTTTTTTTCTCTAGAAAATTTTGGAGCGTGATATTTGTTTTCTTTCCGATATTTAACAAATCGTTTTTTTTTTTTCTTGTGTATTATATTATTCTTGGTCTGGAACTATTTTGTTCATTAGAAGTTAGATCTCATCCCCTTTATTATTCTTATAACTACATTGTTATGTTATTTTACCCTATTACCCTTATGTTGATTAAATTAATAATATAATAAAATGTTGTATAATTCTATTATTACAAAATTTAGATATATATATATATATATATATATATATATAATAGAGAGACTATTTTTAGAATAGTAACTTTGAATATGTTCCCGCTTTAAATGACGTTACTAAAAGAAGCAATGAAATTATATTGAAAAATAAGAAATAATAAATGTTTGAGATTTGACTGTTTTTTATAGTCAACTTTCCTTTTAAATAAATTACTTTTTTAAATTATATAAAAACATAGAATTATGTAAAATGAACTTTCCAAATCTGTGTGTGTACTGCATTAATTATTATATTTGTCATTCTTCTTATTTTTTTTAAAACTTAATGACTTTTTTATTTTTAACCAATTTTTACGTATAATATATCTAATTAGTTATCTTTTTATGATCTTCAATTTGACACAAATGCATATATACAATAAAAATAAATATAACAAATAAAAAATATAAGATATATTTATCATTATTTTGAAATGGGCTTTTAAAATCATGCATTTGAGATATTAGACATTAATTTGTATATTAATGTATGTTAGCTATTTATGACATATATATATATATATATATATATATATATATAGGGATTGGTTCAAATGAGACCAATCCCTTTAGGTTAGTCCATAAGAACACTTATGGACTCTTGATTTAAAATTTTGGATGGTGTAGACCATTTTAGTTAATTTAGGCATATAAGGGTATAATTGTACTTTTATATTTAATTAGTTATGTTAATTGGGAAGTTATTAGCTATTTTTAAGGAAACATAATCCTACCTTTTCAGTTACCCGATTTTTAGGGAGGAAAAATCATCAACTTCAAGTATTTTTTTCAAAATTGATACTTATTTTCGCCATATTTGTGAACAGTCGTTTTATTGTATACTTAGTTTAGTAGACTTGTATACTTAGTCATGTTTTATTGCATATTTAGTTCAGTGGATTTGTATACTTGGTTCAGTGGAATCGTATTCTTAGTTATATAAGTAGTTTAGTAAGTAATTTAGTAAATTTGTATACCTAGTATTGTGGATTTGTATACTTAGTCCAATGGAATTGTATACTTAGTTATGTAAGTAATTCAGTGTAATTGTATACTTAGTTAAATATTTCTGTATACTTAGTATTATTTTAATGTATAGTTAGTTCAATGTAATTGTATACTTAGTTAAATGTTTTTGTATACTTAGTAAAGTTTTAATGTACAGGTAGTTTAGTGTAATTGTATACTTAGTTAATTGTTTATGTATACTTAGTATTATTTTAATGTATAGTTAGTTTAGTATAATTGTATATTTTCATTAATTGTTGCACGATTTTGTTGCCATATTTGAATAAATTGTAGGTTCGAATCGGAAGTGAGAGAAAAGAAAAGTGAATCGCTTGATTATGGGGACGTGATCAATACAAAATCATGTCCCTAATTTTTAGGAAGCGGTTACTATATTTAATTTCCTGGATTCCTATTTTATCCCTTCTGTTGTATACTTACTTATGAAATGTTGTGTATATTGTAATATATCTTGCCATTGATTTACTATTTGGATGGTGTAGATTTAGTCTTATGGACTAACCTAGGAGGGTGGTCTCACAGGATCCCCTCCCTATATATATATAGATATATATATATATATAATTGTTATTTGGCAATAACTCATATCTTTATAATTAAATAAGTTATGTTTAATTTAATTAAATTTAATTAAAAATACTTATTTTAATTGAAGAAATTTTTTCAAAATATGTATCCAAATATTATATATAGTATTTGGATTTGGTGAGTCCACATAAATTATGTGAGTACGTGAGACCAAATATAGAGCGTTGATTTAATTTTTAAACGGTCTAGATTAAACATTTTTTATCATTTGTAATAGATAACTTATTGAAAAAAGGACTTTTTGGTAATTTTAATTTATATCATTTTTTAAGAGGGAAGTTACTTTTGGTAGTGGGCTACAATTAAGGGAACAATTTTCTCTCACAGTTATCTTCCAAATCTTTTCTTATTTGCTAACTCAAAAGTCACAACTCCACATTGTATCAAACTCCACTCCATCCGTCTCAAATCTTCCTCCCTCCAACAATCGTGAAAAAACCATCTATTTCTCCTCGGTCGAAAATCAAACTCTATCTCCATCACAAATCCCATCTCCCAGCCATCGTGAAAAACCCATCTCCATCTCCATCCCCATCTCCATCTCCTCCCTATGTCGAAAACCCAACCATCGTGAAAAACCCAGCCATCGTGAAAAACCATAGTGAAACCCATCTCCATCTCCTCCCTTGGTCAAAATCAAATCCACAGTGAAACCTATCTCCATCTCCATCCCCCAACCATCATTAAGTTCCACACAAGAAGTGAAAAACGCCAATTTTTTTGTGAAAACCCCATAACTGTGAAAACCCCCAAAATCACTTCTTCGAGGCGGCAAGCGGCACCATGGTTGTTCTTTGAGGCGACAACAATCTTTCCACAGTGCCGACATCCACATTTTAGGTAGACCAATTTGTTTTTCTTTATTTTTTCTTCATTTGTTTTTTGATAATTTCTTGGTTATTTTTTATTGTTGATGTTTGAAAAATATAGAAACCCTGGATTTTCTATTTTCTTGTTGGTTTTGTTAGGGTGTATTGTTGCATTTTTTTTGTAGGACATTGATAGGGTTGGATAAAATTAGTTCATAAATGGTAAAATTATCTGTTTTTTTTTAGTCGGTGTAAATTTTTAGTCCGGATATTGATTTATTGAGGTTTTAAAATGTATGTTGTTGTTGATAATTATGCCTATGAATGTTACGTATTATGCTTACATATATTTTATATTATGCTCTCAAACAAGGGGTAATTAGTATTGCCATATTTTTTTCTAAGTCTGAGGAGATTGCTTTAATGAGAGCAATAAACGCTTATTGTTGTTAATAATTATACTTATATATGTTTTGTATTATGCTTATGTATGTTTTATATTATAGTTTCAAACAAGGGGTAATTAGTATCTTGCCATGTTTTTTTCTAAGTCTGGGGATTGTTAGGGTGTATTATTGCTTATTTTGTAGGATATTGATATGATATTCAGCTTAGTTTTGGATTTTGGGCAAGTTCAGTTCATATGTTGGTAAAATTATATGTTTTTTAATCGGTGTTAAATATCGTGTTTTGAGTTTTAATTTTTGTACAACACGTTGAAAATTTTCGGAAATTGGGGTTAAATTGATCATGTTTTTGTTCAATGTACAAAATGCCAAGGATCTGCTTGCGTTTTGTTTTTTTACTTGACTTTACTATTTGAAAAAACAAAGTCCGGGAGATTGCTTTAATGAGAGTTTAAAATGCATATTGTTGCTGATAATTTTGCTTATTTATGTTGTGTATGATGCTTATGCATGTTTTATATTATGCTTTCAAATATGGGGTAATTAGTATTTGCCACGTTTTTTCTAAGTTTGGGGGATTGCTTATTGATGTTTTCAACTACTTATTATTGTTGACAATTGTGCTTATGTATGTTTTCTATCATGCTTATGCATGTGTTATAGTATGCTTATGTTTAGTTGGGTTTATGCTTATAAATGTTTATCTGTTAATAAATGTTTTTATTAAATGACTAGTGTCTTTTTTTATTGATAGATTTTCTGTTGGAAATGACAAAAGAGAGTAAGAAAAGAAAGGCCGCAACTATTGACGATCGTGCAGAGGCGAGTAATAAAAAGGTGGGAAAGGATAAGAGAAAAAAAGTGGTAGATGGTAGTAAGGTCGCTGAAGAGTCCAAATATCCTAGGTTGTCTACGAGATCAATGTTGAGGAAGTTTGCTAAAGTAATTGAGAAACTGAACCCTAAACAGAGGGCTTTGGTTATTGAGATTGGGTTCGGCGGCCAGTTGCACATGAAGATTGTTGAAATACTAGCATAATTAACTTACTGGTTGGTTGACAATTTCAATCTAATTAGCTGTGAATTGGTGATATCGAAGGGGAAAACCATTCACATTGACGCTACAGATGTTGAACGGGCTTTGGGAATTCCGAACGGGAGGGTGAATATTGACCAGAGAAGCAAAGCGGTGGGCTGTGACCTTCTTAAATAATGGCAATAGATTTTTAACAAGGCTAACAACCAAATCACGACAAAACACGTATGCACAGAGATGTTAAAATGCGCGGACGGAGGTGACTGGTTTAAAAGGCATTTTGTTGCCTTGGTGGACTGCTTGATTATTGGGAATAACCCTTGTTGTTATGTTAATCCCCTTATGATGGACAACTTGGAGGATGTTCGGAATATTCACAACCTTGGCTGGTGCGAGTATACGATTACCATGTTGATTACAAATAGGGCACGTTGGAGAGACATCAAGAAAAGTATGTTCAATGGACCTCTTCTATTTTACCGGTAAGTTTTTTAAATAATTATTGCTTATCTATTCTGTATTACTATTTTGTGGACTTTCTAATTTTTTTATTTTAGATTTTTTATTTGGATAGGGTTGTTTTCTACACTCGGGATGTGGTTAGAACACTCCCCAATATTAGATTTTGGACTGCTGAGATCATTCGGGCTAAGGTACGCAAGGAGATGAAGGATGGTGGTTTTGGCCAGGGTCATTTGGCTGATGTACTCCTTATAGTTGCATCGAACGAAGGTTCGACTGCAGATGATATAGGAGGATTAGGAAGTCATTCATTGAAGGATGGGACATCATCTGGGACCGAGACTCACGAGATATAAATATTATTTGTTTGATTGGATGAATTTATATTGGAGTATTGCTTATGATATATGCCACGTCTGCTTATATGTGTAGTTAATAATGCTTATGCTATTAAATGTTGGAGTATTGCTTATTGTAATATTGTATATTCTCTCAAATGTTGGAATATTGCTTATCATATATGCCAATTCTGCTTATCTGTGTAGTTAATAATGCTTACAAACGTAGAAAAAGAGTTTTTGAGTTATTATATGTTGTTGATTGTGCAAGTTCATTCTCTCGAAAGTTAGTAGACTGCTTATCAGACATAGAGATGTTGCATATTCATTAATAACTTATTGCTTGGATTGACATTTTTTGCTTATGACTATAGATAAGTTTGGCCTGCCTGTGTTGTAAATACTGCTTTTCTGTGTTGTAAATACTGCTTATGTAATTGACATTTTCTCTGATCACTTTTGGCAAGGAGTATAAATCGAGAGTACTACATAAGTTGTCATATATTGCTACAGATGTGGTCGAAATAATTGCGTTGTTTCAAAATGCTCCAAAAGAGAAGACAGCGTCTGAGACTTTTGCAAAATACAAGAATCAACTAGGATGCTTATCTCACTCAACTAGTAAGCATACCTTTGTAGGGGAGGGCCCTGAAGCTGATGTTATGAGCGAAACGTAGCTAAATGAATCTTTTGGAATAATCCCGAAACCATTGCTGCCATCGAAAAAGTTGAACATGTGCTTGGTCGGAGGGACGAGTACAAAAAATTCATCAATGATTTGCTAAGTTTTAGCCTGGGAGTCACCCAAGAGATGGATACAATGGCTGGAACGGATGTAAGTTTTGCCATTTTTGTTTTTTGTTATTTTTTTTTTCTGGTCTGTCCTGCTTACAACATCATTAAATGTTGCTTTCTTATGCATAGAATGTTGCTTTTATGTTGTAATGATCTGTTTTTTTTTTGTTTTATTAGCAGGTGGAGTTAGCGGTGCACGTGATATTGGTAGAGTTGGTGTGGCTACTGATGATGTTGATTTCGCTCAAGAAAACATTAATAGTGATGATGAGGGGTAGTAGGTTCATAGTGATGATGAGATGGAGGGGGAAAATTGAGAATGCAATACAAATTGATGTCTTTCATTCGAGTTTACGAAAATGGAGATGATGGTATCGAATTGGATTTTTTGAAAATGGGGCAGGTGATAGGTAAATTTAGTGTTTTTTTTGTTTACTTCATTTTTTTTGATGAAGTTATTCGTTTGAACACTCGTATGAACACACAGGAAATAAGTCATCTTCGGTAGTGGTGAATTTGTGATCACGAGAAAAGATATGGAGACGTTGAAAAGTGGGCGATGACGTCAGGTGTGGCTCATTGTGGATATGTGGTCGGTTATTCGAATCGGAAAAAATTGTTGAGGAGCGATAGTTCGCGTAGATTTTTGCCATGACATATCCCATTATATGTTTTTCCCGTAATTTTTGTAGATTGTTTTTGATGGACGAGGTTGTTGGAATATATTGTTTTGTAGTTAGTATCCATGCTTATGTATGGTTTGCATTATGCTTATGTATGGTTTGCATTATGCTTATATATGATAATTATACTTATGTATGGCCTGCATTATGCTTATGCATGTTTTATATTATGTTGAAAAAAAAGTGTAATTATAATTTGCTTGGACTGCTATGACTAATGCTTATACAAGTATAAATGTTGCTTTCACAGGGTATAAGTTTTGCTTATGTTTGTAATATTTATTGCAGACCTTTACAATTGTAATGCCCAACAAAACATCAGAAACGAGTGAAATTCTTAAGAGATTCAACAAGAGCTTTGACGTCGAATTTAGTGATTGCATTGCGAGCAAGATTGAGGAGATCCAGTTGGTATGTGTAATATGGTAAAGCTTAAGTTTTTTTTATTCATGACTCTTACATTTTTTTTCCTGTGGTGTAGTTCTTCTTCCCAATCTTCAAGAGCGAGCACTTTTTCGTTTTATGCTTTGACGTTACAAGGAAGGTCTGCCATGTCTTAGACAACTCGTCAGTTGGCGGCAACAAAACTCTCAAATACGATGGTATTCCTTAAAAATTGGTCAGTTTGTGCTCGATGGATGATTGCATATATATATATATATTCAATGTTTATTTTCAACGATTCACATAGTTATGGTTTTTTATTTTTGGCAGCGGCAAGTTTTTTCATAATATCTAATGGCGAAGGGTTTTTCAGCAATTGCTCGTGTGATTCAGAATTCGTCAGCTTCCTGTCTATGCATGACTTGGAGGGACAAGGATAACAAAATTGATTGCGCTATTTTTGCTATGCGCCACATGGAGACGTATATGGGAGGTGTAATAAAAAATTGGGATAGCGGGCTCCGAA
This sequence comes from Rehmannia glutinosa, assembly GCA_016081115.2. Classification (NCBI taxonomy): domain Eukaryota; kingdom Viridiplantae; phylum Streptophyta; class Magnoliopsida; order Lamiales; family Orobanchaceae; genus Rehmannia; species Rehmannia glutinosa. The sequence goes on along the minus strand of JABTTQ020002946.1, from coordinate 434,622 downwards.
AAACTGACGAGTCACAATTATTGATGATGCGTAGGAAATATACAGCTGCAATATGTTTGGATGCAATGAATGAGCAGAGGGAGGCAATTTTGGGACGGGCAAAGGAGTTTGCTAAAATGAATTAGGATCACAACGAAACGTTGTTGTTTCGTACTTTTGATCAAAATGTTGATTATTGGAGTATTTATAGCCATTTTAAATATGGTTGGTTTTGACGTACATGCGTAGTTGATATAGGAATATTTTCTTAGTAGTGCCATATTTTAGTTCACGGTTTTTTGATTCTGTAAAGCAGAATTCAATTGCTTTTGTAAGTAGAATTCACTTAGTTTGTAAGCAGAATTCAATTGCTTTGTAAGGAATTATTTTCATGGTATTTTATACTATTAGCAGAATTCAAATGCTTTTTAAGCAGGATTCAACTGCTTTGTAAGCAGAAGTCAGTTGCTTTGTAAGCAATTATTTTCATTGTATTTTATACTGTTAGCAATTATATTTATTTTTTGTATTTGATCGAAACGCATTACAATAGCCACAAATAAGCAATACATAGTAGTAATAAGCATTATAATAACAACACATATGCAATTTCTAATATGTGAAAAATCGGTGTTAAAAATATAATTAGGCAGTCACAACATATTATCAAGCACATGCCTTTTTTTCATTTATTAGGAATAATATTTAGAATGGTATCAAACAAATAATTACAAAGACTAAAATAAGCATAAATATTAAGCGGTAAAATAAGAATAAGTAAGCGATCAAATACGTTAATAAAGCGATCAAACATGCACTTTAAAAATAATGTCAATAAGAGTAAAAACCGTTTGAAGCTAAAATAAACTGGAGGCAAGAAAACAAATTCTACTTGTCACATGTTCTGCTATTGTGCGAACCTATTTCTTGACAATTCCCACAACGCGTCTTCAATTTCTGCCGGACCTTGATTGCTTTCTTTTCTAACTCTGAAGTCGGCTCATGACTCAACTACTACTTCCCTTATTTTTGGCATGTGTTGGTGGCAACACTACACTGCCTAGCTGGGATTTGTTCCCAACGAATCCTTCGATCAATGATTGCTTGTTGACCGAACTGGAATCAGTATGTTGATCCATCAATAATATTTCTTTATGGTCTTTTATGATCTTTGACGGGGCTCCAATCTTTGACTTGTTGTCTTTTGTTAGAACAATACAACAATGAATGTCAGACCCAATCTGCTGAAGCTTTGTATCACACTGCATCTTTGATTCGAAGCTGTTCAATGAATCGTTGTTTTGATATGGTAGCATTGATGCTTTTTTCGTCCATCTTTTGTGAATATATTTTGCTGGAATTTTGTCGACTTCCTTTAGTAGCAAGAAGATGTGACGTCAGAGTAGTCCGATATGTTGAAACATATTGCAACTGCAGTCCATCACATTGTCAGTTTTATATAAAACCACTATAAACACTCCTATTTCCACGTCTTTGATTTTGTAAGTGCATGTGTCAGCCTCGTTGGTGATTTCTATTGTCAAGCACTTATAACAAGATGATTCGATCTCGGTGCTCACAATAGAAAACACCGTTCTTGTGTACACAATTGACGCATGTTTCTTAATTTCCAACCGTGTTTTGCATTCGGGTAAGCTGGATTCGAACTCGTTGTTCAATTAGTCTACCGCATGTCTTTGAGCTTCTATAGCACTTTCATAGTGCATAAAAAAAATCAACTAGACTAGCCTGTGGGTTAGTGAAACATCCTAACCAACTGTTAGCACTTTCTGATCTTGATGTGGTTCTAAGTAATCCGCTCAATTGCACACTTTTAAAATAAACAGGAATCCACGATTTTCTTATTTCAAACATATGTGTGAATCTTGAATGTGATGTCAGTTGGTAATCATTCATCAATCGTGCCCATTTATCTTCAAATTCTGGTGGTTCAATGTAGTTACTCCAAACGATGCGATTCAATCCATGAATTGCTGGCTTTAAGCAAAGTATGCCCAACCTTCATGCCAACCTTTTCCATGATGTGCCAAAACAATCGGTGAATACTTAACCCAGGCGAACGTAACACATCTTCTATGGTTGTCTATCCCAGTGAATGGTGTGAACATCATTTTGTACCTATGGTTGTTATGACAAGTTAGTCTCCAATTTTTTTAAATAACAAATATTTCAAGTTCAATCGTATGCAATGTTCTTATAATGCATAAGTAACTCAATATTATCATAACAAGCAACAAATATTAATTTTTTCAATCAAGTGGGCAGGTGATCAAACGAGTTTAAATTATTTTTTTTATATATGCAACATTTAACTCACATATAAGCAGTTTATGTTCAATTCGCATGCATATCCACACATGAATTAATGCTGTAAGAAAAAAGTAAAACTATATATTCCCATATGGAATATGTAAATAACACATAAGCAGTTTATGTTCTTTTGACATGCATATTTATGCACGACTAAAAACAAATAAGGAAAGGGAGTACGGAATTTGATAGGGATGTACAGATCTATTAGGGTTGTATGTTGCATCAAAAGATATTACATCCCCGAACATTGTGTAGTTTTGCTTGCACATTGGATCAATCCAAAATAATCGTGTAATTTGGTCATTTTCATCAACGTTATAATTGAATGCTTTGTATTTGGACAAACTTCAATTTTCTTTAAAAACTTGTCTATAATAAGTTGTGCATCGCCCACATACGTATGCTTTCACTCTCTCTTGAAAATTTTAAAATCAATTGGCTACGCCCTACGTTTGAGTACCTCCAACCATCTCCTTATACAAACAATAAGTTTTTTGCCCATGTTTGCTTTTATACGACTTATGATGAATTTTTGGTGAGCCAAATTTAAATTCCTATTGGCTTTTAGAAAGCGTCTGCGCACCGGGCATCAAGGAATGCGTGTGCACGATTTCAAAAGTTTTCTTGTGTAAGCACCAAATGCGATGTTTTGGAACACGCACCGTGCTTCGCATCCCACTGTAATCGGTTTTACGTGTCTCACTTGTGCACTTTCGTCATCATTTACAATTGCTTCTTCATGCAATGTAGTTGAGCTCTTAACCATTTTGTACCCTTCGCGGCTGCACACTACATATTGCATGTGTGAAGCCCCCGATATTCGAACATATAATTGACTCTTATTGTCGTCTATGTATTTGATCGACTATTTTGCAGCGTCACTTTGACGGGTAATTATTAATATATATATATTGTATTTCATTTTATTTTATTTAATTACTTGTGATCATGATCATCATTAATTCCATTTTTCATTTATGATCACTTGATCGATCATTATTACTATTTTTGTATTTATTAGTCACCTTAGAATTTTAAGAGACTATTTATTTTAGAGACTTTTACCTTATAGAATTAAGATTTTGATTTAGATTAAGTGATCATGAGACTTATAAGTGATCAAGGAAATCACTAATTATTTTGGAGATTGATATATTTCATTTATTATCATCAAATTTGGGACAAAAAAAATATATGGAATTACCATAATGCCCTTAGTATGGACGTCCATGATGATATTTTGGAGTAAAAATATCATCCAACTCTTGTACACCTACACCTTATATTAGTCATCTTGTGTATAATTATACCATTAATTCAAACATTATACACATTATCTCTTATATTACTTCTTTATTATTATTTTTGCCAACATGTTGGAAGTCTTCCAACATTCCATTCAAACCATCTCATGCCCATACCTTTGACCTCCAAAATGTTCCCCATGCAAGAGGCAAAATGCAAGACACAAAATTGAACAAAATTCCTCTCCCCCCATGGTGGACGGCCAAATGGCCAATTTTACACAAAATTTTCATTTTTCATCCAACACATTCTAACTCTCAAAGCTAATTTTCTCCTCCTTCTCTCTAAACTTCCTACTTCTCTCTACTCTTTCTTCTTACCTTCTTCTTCAACACTTAGAAAAATTTTCAAGATTTTCCTCCTTATAACCAAAAAGTCGAACACCCCCTTCACAAGGTATGAAATTTTGTTCTCCAATTCATCTTGATATCATCTACCTACCTACTTTCACTTCTTGACTTAAGTTAATTTTGGTTTTGGAGGTACATTTAGAAGACCATTTGAAGATTAGAGCTTGACATCATCTTGAAGAAGGGCTTCAAGACTTGAAGAAGAACTAGTAGAGAATTTGGACTACAAGGTAAGAATTGGACACTAGAACCCTTCTTTCCTCTTCTTCTATTTTTCTTTCAAATTTTAACACCCCTTTTTCATTTTTGAGAAATAAGGGCTGACCTTAGGTGATTTTGGAGTTGAACCAAAATTTCCAATTTTAAAGCTTCAACTAGTCTCCAATCACCTACTACACAAGGTAAAGTGTAGTCTTTCTCATTTTCTTATCTCCTTCTTTTTCTCCTTAATTTTTCTCTCATTTTTATAACTTCAAAATTTTGATATTTCTTGACTTACGGGCTGACCTAAGTGACCTCATCCAAAAATTGTGAAAGTTATCATTTTATTTCACAATTTTCCAATTTTAAAGTGGGTGGAAAAATACTTTCCAACTATTAGGTGTTTTTATTAAAATGCAAGTAGAAATTTTGATCATGAGACTTGAGATATATAATCTATATATTGCATGTCAATTTTATGTATCAAATCATGAAAATTCTCAAGAGTTGCTCAAAATTGCTATTTATTGAATTTTAGGTGCATGCATGTGCAATTTAATGTTTTATTTGATGAATTCTTGTATGTATTGGATATGCATGTGTATGATCTTTAAAATACATGTTTTGGATGTCTTATAACCTGGACAAGTCGAGCATAATTGATTAAATTTCAATTTTGGACTTAAATGTAAAAATGGAAAGTTGGTGGACTAAATTGCAAGAAAATGAAATTTAAGGGATCCCTCTGCAAATTTCGAATTTTGGGACTGTACTCAGGTTCAAAATGACTTTTGGACATTTTAATAAAGTTTTAAGAGTTTTAAGATAAATAAAATCAATCTTTAAAAGCCCAAGGACTAGATTGTAAAATTTTGAAAGTTTAAGGGCTACTTTGCAAATTTTAAAACTGTACCAGACCTTAAATTTAAATTTTGAAATTTTTATTCTTAAGGTTCTGGAAATGACATATTTTAAATGTATTCCAAAAATCCAAGTGTTTAGGGCTTGGAAAGTAAATTTTTTAAAATGGAGGGACTAATGTGTAAAATACTAAACTTGAGGACCCAAATGAAATTTCAAGGACTTATGCAGCCCATGGACCTGGAAATACTAACTTAACTATAACTTAATTATATTTTGGACCCAAGGCTCAAATTTCATAACAATTGGACCCCTAAAAGCCTTAAAGGCAATTATTTCAAAATGGGACAAAAATGATATTTTCAAAAGTTAAAGGACCTACACTTATTTCTTTTAAAAAAAAAAATACTTTTGTCCCAATATCCTACCAACCTTAGTGACATTTTCAACTGGAATCACATTTAAAGCCCTTCCGGTTTGTGAGTTCGATTATTTTAAACTTAAGGTCGAATGACAATTTTTACAAATTTGGGGCCAATGTGAGAATTTTATAAAAACTCGACCTCAAAACTTTAAAAACCTGAATCTCTGGATAATTTGGAGAATTTAGGAACTGATCTCATAATTGTTCAAGGTCGGGATATTTATTCATTCAATTTTTAACCCCAAAAGTCTTGATTTTTACAAAATGGGGCTAAATTGTAATTTTTCTTTTATAAAGGACCTAACTCAAATTATTTTTCCTTTTACTAAAATAGCCCTGGATCCTCTGACTTGGAGATTTAATTAAAGTATTTTATTTTCTCAAAAACCCTTGACTTATCGGACCGATTAATACCGTCAGCGGGGTGACTTATCGTCTTGCGATTTTGAATCTATAACGGACTTATGCTCCACCTAATCTTTCAAGATATCGAAGATTGATTATCCTTCCGATAATCATCTTCATCCAAATAACTCCACCAACGCCATATTTCTACTTGTGAATTTTCAAAACTTTTTCTGAACTGCTTCCCTGAATCAATAATACTCGACTGCCTGGTTGACTACCCGAACTTGTATTTACTTTCTGCTTAAGTCAACTTGGTGTGTCGAGCTCATAATCGGAATGGATCGTCGGGGGATGGAACCGGGCGCTCGGTTGCTATTCCGCTCTTCTTGCCTATCGTCCTAATCCATGGCGAGGGACGGAGTTTGTCAAGGGAAGCGAGTCGTAGTACTTGAGGTATAATCATGATTATGACAATCCGGGCCTAGCTAGCTCTACTGTTTGGTTGGCGCTACAAATCCGTATGCAACCGCTACTTGTTTTGCATTGGTTGGCGCTACAAATCCATACGCAACCATTATACGCCTTGCATGGATTGGCGTTACATTTCCGTCTGTGATCTACTGTCTTGATCGAATCACATAGTACTGTGTGACCATGAACTGCTTTTCTTGAATCGTATAAGTATATTACTTAAATATATTTATCACAACGCTTGTGGGTATGTGTGAATTCATGCATCATACTCACGCGTTTTCATATAAGCTGTTTTCTCGCATTAACTATATATATCGCCACACTTACACACGATCACCCCATCCATCGAGATTTGTCTCATCCCCACCGTTTTCTAACCTTTAGATGAGGACTTCGTTGAAGATCTTTTTGAACATGCCTTGGATTGAGCCACTTGTACTCCGCTTTTGGATTTACCACTTCTTGTTGTTGATGGGCTTATTTCTTTTGATTCTGTTGGACTATTTTGTTTTCCTTTCATTATGGTTTTGTAAATCGGGCGTAGGACCCTTTGGCTTTTAAGTTGTTATCGTTGGTTTGTTTTTCGAGGATGTAATTTGGATTGTGGATGTGGTGGGACTGTAAGTTGTACTTGTTATTTTAGTTCATTGCTATTTTGACTACTGTTTCATTGGGTTCTCGTTGATAATTGTCTAGACTTGTATGGTTATTTGTATTTAAGTTATGGATCGTAAATCGCGTCCGTTTGGGCGTGACGATTAGAAGAGTGGTATCGAGCTCAGCTAGTAAGATGGAAACTTACAGGGCTGACCCGGATAGGACCACCGATCGTGTTTTGGGGTAGAACCGCGACTTGACTCATTAAGTGTGAAATCGATTTCAAATTGGCATAGAACCGCCTTATTGATGTTTAAACTAAGTTAGAACGCATATTTTGAGCTTCCATAGTCATACTTGTTTTGACTTATTTGATTCTTGACTGACTTTCTTTATTCATTCTTTCTTATTCTCTTCTTATCTTTCCCTACGATATAACTTGCTTTACGCAAATAGTTATTGTATCATTTACTCGTGAATCGCAACTAACACTTCAAGATACAGAATGGCCGAACATCGAGGACGTGGGAGACCTCGCCGCGTTCCCAGGGGATGATTTACGTACCCCAGGGGACCGGGTACCCTCCCGAATTACCACCGCCTCCTCCACTGCGAGGAGACAACTTGACTGCGCAGGCCCTACAACAAATACTGGTTTTCTTGAGGCAACAAGCAGAGCCTCAACACCGTGCCCCCAAACCAGCCAGAGAGGCGAACGATCGCACGTTGGGGCGATTACTACGGTTTGACCCACCATCATTCTTAGGAGAGCCGGATGATTTGAAGGCAGAAGAATGGATAAAAAAACTGGAGAATATCTTCCATGCTCTCCAATACTCAGATGAGCAAAAAGTCACCCTCGCCGTATTCATCTCGAATCGGTGCTAGAGAGTGGAGGGCGGTTGAAAGAAGATGGGAATAGGACCAGGTGCTTGGAACATGGGAAATTTCTTGGCGAGTTTAATGAACAGTACATTCCACGAGGTTGTGAAAGAGGCACGCGAGATGAATTCCGCAGTTGAGGCAAGGAACATGACTATAGCTCGATCATTTAGTCACGAGATTTCACCGATTGTCCAAGTATGCTCGGGGACAATCAGTTTGAAGAGGATAAGCTTTACAAGTTCACTCGAGGATTGAAATGGAACTTGAAACAACTTGTTGGTTTGTTGAACCCGACAACTACTCGGCCAGCGTAAAGCGGCTCTCCGCATTGAGTTGGGGCCGAACTGTATAGGGGCGATTCGACGAGTAGGCCATCGAATGATCTTAAGAGGACAACTATGGGACAACCATCTAAACACTTTGCTAAGTTTCCGACGGGACGATTAATAAGACAGAGATAAGGGAAAGGGACCCCGGTCTGAGGAAAGCCGGGTCAATTGATTATGCATATTGCGAGCCATCGGTCATACCGCTTGATATCACATGTTGTGCGTAAACAAGGAAGGTGTTTGCGTTGTGGTAGTAATCGGCATCGGTGAAAGATTGCCCCATCACGAGGATAGAACAAATAGATGCAAATTTACCGCAGGAAAAATGGCCAGGGGTAATCCGGCAAGGATGCCGCTCGAGCATTTGCACTAGCTTCGAACAGGAGGCTCCGGGAGGTGATAGATGTGGTGGAAGGTATGCTTCTAGTATCTAACCACTACGCTAAAATATTGTTCGACCGGATCAACGCATTCATTTGTTGCACCGCATTTTGTACACAAACGCATGCATGCATGGAACATATGCCATATGTCAGAAGTGTCAACTCACTATGGGTGCAAGTTAGATAACATATATTATCTATAATGCATGCGAAGTTAAGATTAATGAGATAAGCTTTCCTTCGATTTGATCTTATTACCTATATCCGAATACGACGCGATATTGGGAATGAAATCTAGTTGTCGCACACCATGCACAAATGGACTTGCCATAACAAGTCCATAAGCTATATATGTGAACTTTAAAACCCGTGGAAATTTCGGAAGGGCATGAGGATTAAGATTGCCCCAATCATTTCAAAGATGAAAGCGAGGAAGGCAATCACTAGAGTGGCTTATGGGTACTTGGCGTTTGTAATTAACAAACCCCGGTTGAGGCACAAATCAACCAAATACCTATAGTATCGAAATATACGGATGTATTTCCACAGAACTCACCACTATCCTCCGGATAGGGAAGTCGAGTTCACCATCGAGTGTTACCGGGAGGCGCCCGATTGCGAACACCATATAGAATGGCTCCTCTTGAGTTACAAGAGCTGGAAAACGCAATTATCGTGATGGATGTAGGATTTATCCTCAGGCGAGTACGTCTACGTGGGGAGCACACGTGATGTTCGTCAAAAAAGAAAGATGGCACCTTAAGGCTATGTATAGATTATCGTGGTCTTAATAGGCGTGACCATCAAGAATAAATATCCCCTCCCGAGGATAGGCGAACTATTTGATCAACTTCAAGGAGCGATGGTGTACTCAGCGTTTGATTTACAACAAGGATATTACCAATCAAGATCATGAAGAAGACATTTCAAAATCGCATTTCAAACCCGATATGGACACTACGAGTTTGTAGTGATGCCTTTGATCGACCGAATGCACCAAATCACTGTTAGATAAATGTTTTTATCAAGATTTTGATGATTTTGTTTAAATAAGTTTTTATACCAAAACAATGTTTTTATATGTTGTCCAAATACTCTAAATGATTTAAAATGTTTTTACTAATTTTTGGAGTATTTCTTAGAGCTTTTTAATTTGATTAAAATTGGACAACACTTTTGATGATTTTTGTTTATATTGGTTTTTACACCAAAACTATGTTTATAAATGTTGTCCAAATACTCCCAAATGATTTAAAATATTTTTACTAATTTTTTGGAGTATTTCTTGAAGTTTATTTTGAAAAAAATCGGACAACATTTCAAATTGGAGGTCGGCAAATTCGCTCAAATTGTCGACACATGTGCATCAAGAAAAGAAAACACGAAACAGCAGAACATGCGGGTCTTGAAAAAGAGGGAGAGGGACCGGTCCGAGGAGGGCCCGAATGGTCCACACCCCTGGGCGACCGGTCGACCCCGCAACCCCTACCTGGATCGCCTATTTTCATTCAAACGTTCGAAATCTTATACGGAGACAGCTAACCGTCGCCCTATGCTATTTTGTGACAAAATTCCAACCGTTATCTGTGTGACAAAGATTTGCTTTTTCATTTTGTACAATATTTCTACATCTTGTGATCCTCTTTTTGTAGACAAAAGTGAAGAAGTAGCCTATGTTGGGAGCTACGTTGGTTAAGCTTCCCTATAAATAGAGGATGAATTGAAGACACAATATATAACAACACAAGCAAATTCACAACAAGAAATCACCAAATTTCCAAGCTTTCATATTCAACACTCTTTGTTGTATTTATAGCTAAGGATTTCACTTTCACATCTTGAGGTCTAGGCTTTATTTCTTGATTACACTTGCACTCAAATTGTAATATTCATTATTGAGTTGTAATCTTGATTTTTGTCATCATTCAACCTGAAGACATCCTTGTGAGTATTCTTGTGAAAAGAATACACTTGGGTGATCTAGGTGATAGGTGTTTTCAAGAGTGTGGTGCTCTTGAGGTGTTGAAGAATTTGGTATTCTTCAAGATTGAAAGGTGTGGTGATCTTGAAGGTCGTTGCCATGATGTGCCACATAAACAATCGGTGAATCTTTTTTTGAAAACCCTTTTTGTCGCATTTTTCAATGTGGGATCTTGATCTGTAACTATGTATGTTGGCTCATGGCCCATTAATTTCAATAAATTTTGGAATATCCACACATACGATTCTTCATCCTTCTTGAGAAGTAACCCTGACGCGAACATGACACATCTTCTATGGTTGTCTATCCCAGTGAATGGTGTGAACACCATTTTGTACCTATGATTGTTATGACAAGTTAGTCTCCAATTTTTTAAAATAACAAATATTTCAAGTTCAATAGTATGCAATGTTCTTATAATGCATAAGTAACTCAATATTATCATAACAAGCAACAAATATTAATTTTTTCAATCAAGTGGGCAGGTGATCAAACGAGTTTAAATTATTTTTTTTATATATGCAACATTTAACTCACATATAAGCAGTTTATGTTCAATTAGCATGCATATCCACACATGAATTAATATTGTAAGAAAAAAGTAAAATTATATATTCCCATATGGAATATGTAAATAACACATAAGCAGTTTATGTTCTTTTGACATGCATATTTATGCACGACTAAAAACAAATAAGGAAAGGGAGTACGTAATTTGATAGGGATGTACAGATCTATTAGGGTTGTATGTTGCATCAAAAGATATTACATCCCCGAACATTGTGTAGTTTTGCTTGCACATTGGATCAGCCCAAAATAATCGTGTAAGTTGGTCATTTTCATCAACGTCATAATTGAATGCTGTATTTGGACAAACTTCAATTTTCTTGAAAAACTTGTCTATAATAAGTTGTGCATCAGCGCCACATACGTATGCTTTCACTCTCTTGAAAATTTTAAAATCAATTGGCTGTGCGCCTACGTTTGAGTACCCTCCAACCATCTCCTTATACAAACGATAAGTTTTGCTTTGCCAATATTTGCTTTTATACGACTTATGATGAATTTTTGGTGAGCCAAATTTAAATTCCTATTGGCTTTTAGAAAGTGTCGCCCCGGGCATCAAGGAATGCGTGTGCACGATTTCAAAAGTTTTTCTTGTGTAAGCACCGGATGCGGTGTTTTGGAACACGCACCGTGCCTTGCATCCCACCTAATCGGTTTTCTCGTGTCTCACTTGTGCACTTTTCGTCATCATTTACAATTGCTTCTTCATGCAATGTAGTTGAGCTCTTAACCTTTTTGTACCCTTCGCGGCTGCACACTACATATTGCATGTGTGAAGCCCCGATATTTTCGAACATATAATTGACTCTTATTGTCGTCTATGTATTTGATCGACTATTTTACCGCGTCACTTTGATGGGTAATTATTAATATATATATATATTTTGTATTTCATTTCATTTTATTTAATTACTTGTGATCATGATCATCATTAATTCTATTTCTCATTTATGATCACTTGATCGATCATTATTACTATTTTTGTATTTATTAGTCACCTTAGAATTTTAAGAGACTATTTATTTTAGAGACTTTTACCTTATAAAATTAAGATTTTGATTTAGATTAAGTGATCATGAGACTTATAAGTGATCAAGGAAATCACTAATTATTTTGGAGATTGATATATTTCATTTATTATCATCAAATTTGGGACAAAAAAAAATATATGGAATTACCATAATGCCCTTAGTATGGACGGCCATGATGATATTTTGGAGTAAAAATATCATACAACTCTTGTACACCTACACATTATATTAGTCATCTTGTTTATAATTATACCATTAATTCAAACATTATACACATCATCTCTTACATTACTTCTTTATTATTATTTTTGCCAACATGTTGGAAGTCTTCCAACATTCCATTCAAACCATCTCATGCCCATACCTTTGACCTCCAAAATGTTCCCCATGCAAGAGGCAAAATGCAAGACACAAAATTGAACAAAAATTCCTCTCCCCCCATGGTGGACGGCCAAAATGGCCAATTTTACACAAAATTTTCATTTTTCATCCAACACATTCTAACTCTCAAAGCTAATTTTCTCCTCCTTCTCTCTAAACTTCCTCTTCTCTCTACTCTTTCTTCTTACCTTCTTCTTCAACACTTAGAAAAATTTTCAAGATTTTTCCTCCTCATAACCAAAAAGTCGAACACCCCCTTCACAAGGTATGAAATTTTGTTCTCCAATTCATCTTGATATCATCTACCTACCTACTTTCACTTCTTGACTTAAGTTAATTTTGGTTTTGGAGGTACATTTAGAAGACCATTTGAAGATTAGAGCTTGACATCATCTTGAAGAAGGACTTCAAGACTTGAAGAAGAACTAGTAAAGAATTTTGACTACAAGGAAAGAATTGGACACTAGAACCCTTCTTTCCTCTTCTTCTATTTTTTTCAAATTTTAACACCCCTTTTTCATTTTTGAGAAATAGGGACTGAACTTAGGTGATTTTGGAGTTGAACCAAAATTTCCAATTTTAAAGCTTCAACTAGTCTCCAATCACCTACTACACAAGGTAAAGTGTAGTCTTTCTCATTTTCTTATCTCCTTCTTTTTCTCCGTAATTTTTCTCTCATTTTTCTAACTTCAAATTTTTGATATTTCTTGACTTAGGGGCTGACCTAAGTGACCTCATCCAAAAATTGTGAAAGTTATCCTTTTATTTCACAATTTTCCAATTTTAAGGTGGGTGGAAAAATACTTTCCAACTATTAGGTGTTTTTATTAAAATGCATGTAGAAATTTTGATCATGAGACTTGAGATATATAATCTATGTATTGCATGTCAATTTCATGTATCAAATCATGAAAATTCTCAAGAGTTGCTCAAAATTGCTATTTATTGAATTTTAGGTGCATGCATGTGCAATTTAATGTTTTATTTGATGAATTCTTGTATGTATTGGATATGCATGTGTATAATCTTTAAAATCTATATTTTGGATGACTTATAACCTGGACAAGTCGAGCATAATTGATTAAATTTCAATTTTGGACTTAAAAATATAAAAATGGAAAGTTGGTGGACTAAATTGCAAGAAAATGAAAGTTAAAGGATCCCTCTACAAATTTCGAATTTTGGGACTGTACTCAGGTTCAAAAATGACTTTTGGACATTTTAATAAAGTTTTAAGAGTTTTAAGATAAATAAAATCAATCTTTAAAAGCCCAAAGACTAGATTGTAAAATTTTGAAAGTTTAAGGGCTACTTTGCAAATTTTAAAACTGTACCAGACCTTAACTTTAAATTTTGAAATTTTTATTCTTAAGGTTCTGGAAATGACATATTTTAAATGTATTCCAAAAATCCAAGTGTTTAGGGCTTGGAAAGTAAATTTTCTAAAATGGAGGGACTAATGTGTAAAATACTAAACTTGAGGACCCAAATGAAATTTCCAGGACTTATGCAACCCATGCACCTGGAAATACTAACTTAACTATAACTTAATTATATTTTGGACCCAAGGTTCAAGTTTCATAACAATTGGACCCCTAAAAGCCTTAAAGGCAATTATTTCAAAATGGGACAAAAATGATACTTTCAAAAGTTAAAGGACCTACACTTATTTCTTTTAAAAAAAAACCTGCTTTTTTCCCAATATCCTACCAACCTTAGTGACATTTTCCAACTGGAATCACATTTAAAGCCCTTCCGGTTTGTGAGTTCCGATTATTTTAAACTTAAGGTCCGAATGACAATTTTTATAAATTTGGGGCCAATGTGAAAATTTTATAAAAACTCGACCTCAAAACTTTAAAAACCTGAATCTCTGGACAATTTGGAGAATTTAGGAACTGATCTCATAATGTTTCAAGGTCAGGATATTTATTTATTCAATTTTTAACCCCAAAAGTCTTGGTTTTTATAAAATGGGGCTAAATTGTAATTTTTCTTTTATAAAGGACCTAACTCAAATTATTTTTCCTTTAACTAAAATAGCCCTGGATCCTCTGACTTGCAGATTTAATTAAAGTATTTTATTTTCTCAAAAACCCTTGACTTATCGGACCCGATTCGACCGAATACCCGATCGCGGGCGACTTCATCGTCTTGCGGTTTTGAATCTATAACGGGACTTATGTTCCACCTAATCTTTCAAGATATCGAAGATTGCTTATCCTTCCGATAATCATCTTCGTCCAAATAACTCCACCAACGCCATATTTATACTCGTGAATTTTCAAAACTTTTTCTCGAATCAAGCCTCAATCAATAATACTCATTGCCTGGTTGACTACGAACTTGTATTTACTTTCTGCTGAGTCAACTTGGTATGTCGAGCTCACACGCTTGTAATGGATACATCGGGGATGGAACCGGGTAGCTCATTTGCTATTCCGCTCTTCCTACCCATCGTCCTAATCCCGCATGGCGAGGGGACGTTTGTCCAAGGGAGCGAGTCGTAGTACTTGAGGTATAATCTTGATTATAACAATCCGGGCCTAGCTAGCTCTCTTTGTTTGGTTGGCGCTACAAATCCGTGACGCAAATCGCTACTTGTTTTGCATTGGTTGGCGCTACAAATCCATACGCAACCATTATCTCGCCTTGAATGGGATTGGCGTTACATTTCCATACGCAATCTACTGTCTTGATGAATCACATAGTGCTGTGTGACCATGAACCTATTTTCTTGAATCAGTATAAGTATATTACTTAAATATATTTATCACGGCGCTTGTGGTGTGTGTGAATTCATGCATCATACTCACGCGTTTTCATATAATTGTTTTCTCGCATTAACTATATATATCGCCACACTTACACATGATCACCCCATCCACCGAGATTTACATCTCATCCCCACTGTTTTCTAACCTTTAGATGAGGACTTCATTGAAGATCTTTGAACCGGCCTTGGATTGAGCCCTTGTACTCCGCTTGTTGGATTTACCACTTCTTCTTGTTGTTGATGGGCTTATTTATTTTGATTCTTTGTTGGACTATTTTGTTTTCCTTTCATTCGGTTTTGTAAATCGGGAAGGGCGTAGGACCCTTTGACTTTTAAGTTGTTATCGTTGGTTGGTTTTTAGGATGTAATTTGGATTGTGGATGTGGTGGTAAAGTTGCACTTGTTATTTTAGTTCCTATTTGCTATTTTGACTCTGTTTCATTGGGTTCTCGTTGATAGTTGTCTAGACTGTATGGTTATTTGTATTTAAGTTGTGGATCGTCGTCGTGTCCCGTTTGGGGCGTGACAGTTAGAGTGGTATCAGAGCTCGGCTAGTAAGATGGAAACTTACACCGAGCTGACCCAGGATATGACCCTCGGTCTGTGTTTTGGGTAGAACTGCGACTTAACTCATTAATTGTGAAATCGATTTCAAATTGGCATAGAACCGCCTTATTGATGTTTGAACTAAGTTAGAACGCATATTTTGAGCTTCCATAGTCATACTTGTTTTGACTTATTTGATTCTTGACTGACTTTCTTTATTCATTCTTTCTTATTCTCTTCTTATCTTTCTCTACGATATAACTTGCTTTACGCAAATAGTTATTATATCATTTACTCGTGAATCGCAACTAACACTTCAAGATCTGAAATGGCGAACATCGAGGGCGTGGGAGAGCTCGCCGCGTTCCCGAAGGGATGACGATGTACCCGGGGTAGTACCCTCCCGAATTACCACCGCCTCCTCCACTGCGGAGACAACTTGGCGCGGCCCTACAACAAATACTGGTTTTCATGAGAAAACAAGCGAGCCTCAACACTGTGCCCCGAACCGGCCCAGAGAAGGCGAACGCGATTTCTACGGTTCCCACCACCACCTTCTTAGGAGAGCGGATGATTTGAAAGCGAAAGAATGGATAAAAAACTGGAGAATATCTTCCATTCTCTCCAATACTCCGATGAGAGAAAGTCACCCTCACCGTATTTCGTCTCGAATCGGCTAGACCGGTGGAGGCGGGTTGAAAGAAGATGGGAACAGGGACCGGAGTAGCGAACATGGGGAAATTTCTTGGCCGAGTTCAATGAATGCAGACATTCCACGGGTTGTGAAAGAGGCACGCCGAGATGAATTCCACAGATTGAGGCAAGGGAACATGACCTTAGCTCGATCACAGTGCGATTTCACCGATTGTCCAAGTATGCTCTGGGGACAATCGATCTACAAGAGGATAAGCTTTACAAGTTCACTCGAGTATTGAAACTGGAACTTCGAAACAAGCTGTTGATTGTTGAACTAACAACCTACTCACCAAGGTAAAGGCACTCTCCGCATTGAGTTGGGACCGAACCGTATTGGACAAATTCAAATAGAGTAGGCCATCGAATAGTCTTAAGAGGACAATTTGTGGGACAACCATCTAAACCTCTGCTAAGTTTGAAGGACCGATTAATAAGACAGATAAGGGAAAGGACCAATACAAGAAAAGCCGGGTCAATTGTGTGCATATTGCGAAACCGGACATACCGCTAATGATCATTTGGCGTAAACAAAAAAAGGTGTTTGCTTATTTGTGGTAGCAATCAACATCAGGTGAAAGATTGCACAAGTACGAGGGCCAAACCAAACAGATCTGGCCGCATGAGCGGGAAATGGCCAGGGTAATCGGGCAAGGATGCCTGCTCGAGCATTTGCACTAGCCGGATAGGAGGCTCCAGAGGCGACAGATGTGGTGGAAGGTACGCTTCTAATATCTAACCACTACGCTAAAATATTGTTCGACCCTGGATCAACGCATTCATTTGTTGCACCGCATTTTGTACACAAACTGCATGCATGCATGGAACATATGCCTATATGTCTAGAAGTGTCAACTCCTATGGGTGCAAGTCAGATAACAAATATTATCTATAATGCATGCGAAGTTAAGATTACTGAGATAAACTTTCCTTCCGTTTTGATCTTATTACCTATATCCGAATACGACGTGATATTGGGAATGAACTGGTTGTCTGCACACCATGCAAAAATGGACTGCCATAACAAGTCCATTAAGCTATGTGAACCCGGAAAACCCGAAGTGGAAATTTCGGGAAGGGCATGAGTTAAGATTGCCCCAATCATTTCAGCAATGAAAGCGAGGAAGGCAATCACTAGAGGGGCTCATGGGTACTTGCCGTTTGTAATTAACAAACCCAAGGTTGAGGCACAAATCAACCAAGTACCTATAGTATCAGAATATACGGATGTATTTCCACAAGAACTCACCACTATCCCTCCGGATAGGAAGTCGAGTTCACCATCGAGTGTTACCGGGATCCCCGATTGCGGAGAACACCATATAGAATGGCTCCTCTTGAGTTACAAGAGTGAAAACGCAATTACAGAAACTGATGGATATAGGATTTATCCGACCGAGTACGTCTCCGTGGGGAGCACCTGTGCTGTTTGTCAAAAAGAAAGATGGCACCTTAAGACTATGTATAGATTATCGTGGTCTTAATAGCGTGACCATCAAGAATAAATATCCCCTCCCGAGGATAGACGAACTATTTGATCAACTTCAAGGAGCGACAGTGTACTCAACGTTTGATTTACAACAACGATATTACCAACTGAAGATCCGCGAAGAAGACATTTCCAAAACTGCATTTCAAACCCGATATGGACACTACGAGTTTGTAGTGATGCATTTCGGTCTGACGAATGCACCAACAACATTTATGGACCTGATGCATCGAGTCTTTCAACCTTATTTGGATCAATTCATAGTGATATTCATTGATGACATACTCGTATACTCTAAGTCTAGAGAAGAGCACGAACGTCATCTGAAAATCATTTTGGAGACACTACAAGAGCATAAGTTGTATGCCAAATTCAGCAAGTGTGAATTTTGGCTTAGTGAAGTCGCGTTCTTGGGACACATAGTATTTGGCACTGGGATTGCAGTAGATCCCTCGAAGGTACAGACAGTGGTTGAATGGAAACAACCTGAGTCTGTAACGGAAATCAGGAGTTTCCTAGGACTAGCTGGATATTATCGAAGATTTATCCAGGATTTTTCCAAGATAGCCGGACCACTCACTCGACTAACCCAGGAAGCAGATCAAGTTTGAGTGGAATGACAAATGCGGCGAGTTTCAAGAGTGAAGAAACGACTTACTACGGCTCCGATCTTAGCCCTTCCAAAGGGAACCGAAAACTTTGTCGTCTGATGATGCATCAAAGGAAGGACTAGGAGCAGTGCTCATGTAGGAAGGAAAAGTTATCGCTTACGCATCACGAAAGCTCAAGCCGTATGAAGCCAATTATCCAATGCATGACTTGGAATTGGCAGCGATAGTTTTCGCGTTAAAGAAATGGAGACACTATCTCTACGGAGCAACATTCACGGTTTTCACGGATCATAAGAGCTTGAAGTATCTATTCTTTCAGAAAGACCTCAATCGAGGCAACGGAGATGGATGTAGTTGATTGAGGACTATCACTTTGATATTCAATACCATCCTGGAAAGCTAACGTCGTAGCGGATGCTCTAAGCGAAAAGGCGAGCTTAGCCGGACTTATGATTCGAGTGGGAATCATTAGAAGAGGAGCAATTGGAATCGACGAGAACCAATACTCGATTTCGTGTGCTAACATTTCAGATTAAACCGATCTGTGAAAGAGATCAAAGAAGCACAAGAGAAAGATGCACATCTTCAAAAATCGAAGGAAAAGATACTTAAAGGAGAAAGATCGAATTCTCGGTACAAGATGGGGTTATCGATTCCGGAATCGAGTGTGTGTCTTAACGACGAGCAGATTAGGAATAGAATCTGCGAGAGGCACACCGTTCAAAATACACTATACATCCTGGAGGAAACAAGATGTATAAGGATTTGAAACGGAGTTATTGGTGGGTAAACATGAAGAACCAGGTAGCGGAATTCGTTGCGAGATGTTTGACTTGTCAACGAGTAAAAGCAGAACACCAATGACCGTCTGGTTTACTACAACCATTGAGAATTCCCGAGTGGAAATGGGAACACATAACGATGGACTTCGTGACGGATCTACCAAGGACTAGAGGAGGCCATGATGCTATTTGGGTAGTCGTAGACCGACTCACGAAATCTGCACACTTTTTACCCATCAAGAAAACTGATAGCTTGCATAGACTTATATCCGAGAAATCATTCGACTGCATGGAGTACCAATTAAAATAGTATCCGACAGAGACCCGATGTTTGTCTCCAGATTTTGGAAGTGCTTGCACGAGGAATTGGGTACCTCGCTAAGTTTCAGCACAGCAGCACATCCACAAACCGATGGAAAGTCTTAGCGAACAATCCAAACCCTTGAGGATATGCTGCGAGCCTGCACATTAGATTTTCAAGGAAGTTGGGATTCGTACTTACCATTAGCCGAGTTCGACTCCAATAACAGTGATCAGGCCACGATTGGGATGCACCCTACGAGGCATTATATGGGCAAAAATGTAGATCCCCACTACACTGGGAGATTGATGACCAATGGACCCCGAAAGAGAAACGAAAGTCGCCCTCGATTCCAAAGGTCGACTTAGTTCAGGAGGCCATGGAGAAGATCAAGCTGATCAAGGAGCGGATCCGCACAGCTCAAAGCCGCCAAAAGAGTTACGCGGACAAGAGAAGAAAGGATTTGGAATTTGAAGTCGGTGATGAAGTATTTCTCAGACTCTCACCACGGAAAGGATTAATCAATCCGAAGAAATGAGGCAAGTTGAGTCCGAGATATGTTGGACCTTACAAGATTTTACAGAAGATTGGGAAGTTAGCCTACCGACTCGAGTTACCAGCACCATATACAGGAACGCATGATGTATTCCACGTGTCGAGACTGAAGAAGTATCAACCAGATCCTGAACATATCATCACTCGAGATACTCCTCCTCTAATGGAGAATCTATCCTACACCGAGAGGCCGATCCGGATCATTGATCGGCCAGACATCTGACGCGCTGCGTAAGAGAGAAATTCCGATGGTTAAAGTGGTGTGGCGAGAACCACAACCGAGACGAAGACGCAAGATGGGAGATGGAAGAAGACATGAGGAATCAATACCCAGAACTATTCTGAAAAGAATTTGGGGACCAAATTCTTTTAAGGAGGGGAGGATGTGAAGCCCCGATTTTTCCGAACATATAATTGACTCTTATTGTCGTCTATGTATTTGATCGACTATTTTACCGTATCACTTTGACGGGTAATTATTAATATATATATATTTTTTATTTCATTTCATTTTATTTAATTACTTGTGATCATGATCATCATTAATTCTATTTCTCATTTATGATCACTTGATCGATCATTATTACTATTTTTGTATTTATTAGTCACCTTAGAATTTTAAGAGACTATTTATTTTAGAGACTTTTACCTTATAGAATTAAGATTTTGATTTAGATTAAGTGATCATGAGACTTATAAGTGATCAAGGTAATCACTAATTATTTTGGAGATTGATATATTTCATTTATTATCATCAAATTTGGGACAAAAAAAAATATATGGAATTACCATAATGCCCTTAGTATGGACGGCCATGATGATATTTTGGAGTAAAAATATCATCCAACTCTTGTACACCTACACCTTATATTAGTCATCTTGTGTATAATTATACCATTAATTCAAACATTATACACATCATCTCTTACATTACTTCTTTATTATTATTTTTGCCAACATGTTGGAAGTCTTCCATCATTCCATTCAAACCATCTCATGCCCATACCTTTGACCTCCAAAATGTTCCCCATGCAAGAGGCAAAATGCAAGACACAAAATTGAACAAAAATTCCTCTCTCCCATGGTGGACGGCCAAAATGGCCAATTTTACACAAAATTTTCATTTTTCATCCAACACATTCTAACTCTCAAAGCTAATTTTCTCCTCCTTCTCTCTAAACTTCCTACTTCTCTCTACTCTTTCTTCTTACCTTCTTCTTCAACACATAGAAAAATTTTCAAGATTTTTCCTCCTTATAACCAAAAAAGTCGAACACCCCCCTTCACAAGGTATGAAATTTTGTTCTCCAATTCATCTTGATATCATATACCTACCTCCTTTCACTTCTTGACTTAAGTTAATTTTGGTTTTGGAGGTACATTTAGAAGACCATTTGAAGATTAGAGTTTGACATCATCTTGAAGAAGGACTTCAAGACTTGAAGAAGAACTAGTAGAGAATTTGGACTACAAGGTAAGAATTGGACACTAGAACCCTTCTTTCCCCTTCTTCTATTTTTTTCAAATTTTAACACCCTTTTTTCATTTTTGAGAAATAGGGTCTGACCTTAGGTGATTTTGGAGTTGAACCAAAATTTCCAATTTTAAAGCTTCAACTAGTCTCCAATCACCTACTACACAAGGTAAAGTGTAGTCTATCTCATTTTCTTATCTTCTTCTTTTTCTCCTTAATTTTTCTCTAATTTTTCTAACTTCAAATTTTTGATATTTCTTGACTTAGGGGCTGACCTAAGTTACCTCATCCAAAAATTGTGAAAGTTATCCTTTTATTTCACAATTTTCCAATTTTAAAGTGGGTGGAAAAATACTTTCCAACTATTAGGTGTTTTTATTAAAATGCATGTAGCAATTTTGATCATGAGCCTTGAGATATATAATCTATGTATTGCATGTCAATTTTATATATCAAATCATGAAAATTCTCAAGAGTTGCTCAAAATTGCTATTTATTGAATTTTAGGTGCATGCATGTGGAATTTAATGTTTTATTTGATGAATTCTTGTATGTATTGGATATGCATGTGTATGATCTTTAAAATCCATGTTTTGGATGACTTATAACCTGGACAAGTCGTGCATAATTGATTAAAATTCAATTTTGAACTTAAAAATGTAAAAATGGAAAGTTGGTGGACTAAATTGCAAGAAAATGAAAGTTAAAGGAACCCTCTGCAAATTTCGAATTTTGGGACTGTACTCAGGTTCAAAAATGACTTTTGGACATTTTAATAAAGTTTTAAGAGTTTTAAGATAAATAAAATCAATCTTTAAAAGCCCAAGGACTAGATTGTAAAATTTTGAAAGTTTAAGGGCTACTTTGCAAATTTTAAAACTGTGCCAGAACTTAGCTTTAAATTTTGAAATTTTTATTCTTAAGGTTCTGGAAATGATATATTTTAAATGTATTCCAAAAATCCAAGTGTTTAGGGCTTAGAAAGTAAATTTTCTAAAATGGAGGGACTAATGTGTAAAATACTAAACTTGAGGACCCAAATGAAATTTCCAGGAATTATGCAGCCCATGCACCTGGAAATACTAACTTAACTATAACTTAATTATATTTTGGACCC
The DNA here is from genome assembly GCA_016081115.2 of Rehmannia glutinosa. NCBI lineage: Eukaryota > Viridiplantae > Streptophyta > Magnoliopsida > Lamiales > Orobanchaceae > Rehmannia > Rehmannia glutinosa. The sequence goes on along the minus strand of JABTTQ020002946.1, from coordinate 411,848 downwards.
AAGGTTCAAATTTCATAACAATTGGACCCCTAAAAGACTTAAAGGCAATTATTTCAAAATGGGACAAAAATGATATTTTCAAAAGTTAAAGGACCTACACTTATTTCTTTTTGAAAACAAACTGCTTTTGTCCCAATATCCTACCAACCTTAGTGATATTTTCCAACTGGAATCACATTTAAAGCCCTTCCGGTTTGTGAGTTCCGATTATTTTAAACTTAAGGTCCGAATGACAATTTTTACAAATTTGGGGCCAATGTGAGAATTTTATAATCTCTGGACAATTTGGAGAATTTAGGAACTGATCTCATAATTTTTCAAGGTCGGGATATTTATTTATTCAATTTTTAACCCCAAAAGTCTTGGTTTTTACAAAACGGGGCTAAATTGTAATTTTTCTTTTATAAAGGACCTAACTCAAATTATTTTTCCTTTTACTAAAATAGCCGTGGATCCTCTGACTTGGAGATTTAATTAAAGTATTTTATTTTCTCAAAAACCCTTGACTTATCGGACCGATTCGACCGATTAATACCCGATCGCGGGGCGACTTCCTCGTTTTGCGGTTTTGAATCTATAACGGGACTTATGTTCCACCTAATCTTTCAAGATATCGAAGATTGCTTATCCTTCCGATAATCATCTTCATCCAAATAACTCCACCAATGCCATATTTCTACTCGTGAATTTTCAAAAATTTTCCTGAACTGCTTCCCTCAATCAATAATACTCGACTGCCTGGTTGACTACCTGAACTTGTATTTACTTTCCTGCTTGAGTCAACTTGGTGTGTCGAGCTCACAGTCGGAATGGATACGTCGGGTATGGAACCGGGCAGCTCGGTTGCTATTCCACTCTTCCGGCCCCATTGTCCTAATCCCGCAACTGAGGGACGGAGTTTGTCCAAGGGAAGCGGGTCGTAGTACTTGAGGTATAATCATGATTATGACAATCCGGGCCTAGCTAGCTCTCTTTGTGGATTTGTCTTTGCCTATGGAGCGATAATGTGACAGTCTTGGACCATCTTGCTCGGGGAGTTACAAGGAAGAACAAAGGAATCGCTGTCTGATCCACACAATTCCGGAGTTATCGGACCGTTTGGTTGGCGCTACATGTCACGCCCCAAACGTGACGCGACAACGATCAATCACTTAAACAAAATAAATCAACATCTAAACCAAAGATACCAAACTCCAAGTGAAATAGAGTATAATACAATGAATTAAAATAAACACGAGTACAAATTACATCTTAAAGTCCGGCGGTATCCGAATACAACCCAAAAGATTATCTGAATTAAATTACAGTCAAACAAAATAAAATGAAGGAGTCCAACAACAAATAAAAGTAAAAGGAAATGTCGCTCCACATCATCGATAGGGATTCAATCTGCAGAGGGTTCGATGTCTTGGCAAACTCTTCATCTAAAGGTTAGAAAACGGGAGGGAATGAGACGAAAATCTCGGTGGATGGGGTGATCGTGTGCAAGTGTGGCGATATAAATAGTTAATGCGAGAAATTTAGTTGTATGAAGACGCGTGAGAGATGATGCATGATTTCACACACGAATAAGCGTCGTGATAAATATATTAAGTAATATACTTATACATTTTAAGAAAAATAGTTCGTGGTCACGCAGTACTATGGTTCAAGCGAGACAAGAGGATTGCGTGCGGTTTGTAGCGCCAATCCTATGCAAGACAAGTAGCGGTTTGCGTGCGGATATGTAGCGCCAACCCGTTCCGTTCAACTCCTAATCGTGTGGATCGACAACGATTCCTTTGTTTTTCCTTGTAACTCCCCGTTTATGATGGTCAAAGACCTATCACCTTATCGCTCCGTAGACAAAGACAAAATCCACGTTGGAGCTAGCAAGGCTCGGATTCGTCATAATCATGATTATACCTCAAGTACTACGACCCGCTTCCCTTGGGCGGACTCCGTCCCTCGATTCGCGATTAGGGCGATGGGGCCGGAGAGTGGAATAGCGGCCGAGCTGCCTTCCCATCCCCGATGTATCCATTCCGACGTGAGCTCGACACACCAAGTTGACTCAGCAGAAATTAAGTACACGTTCGGAGTAGTCAACCAGCAATGAGTATTATTGATTCGGGAAGCGATTCATGAAAAATTCTCAAAAATTTGCACAAGATGGTTATGGCGTTGGTGGAGTTATTGGGATGAAGATAATTATCGGGAGGATAAGTAGTCTTCGATATCTTAAGGATTAGGGGAACATAAGTCCCGTTATAGATTCGAAATCGCGAGACGAGGAAGTCGACCGCGATCGGGTTAATGTCGGTCAAGACGATCCGATAAGTCAAGGGATTTTTTTAAGAAAATAAAATATTTTAATTAAATATTAAAGTCGAGAGGGTCCAGGGCTGTTTCTTTAAAAGAAAATAATTTGAGTTAGGTTCTTATAAAAATAAAATTTACAATTAGCCCCGTTTTGTCAAAACCAATACTTTTGGGGTTAAAAGTTAAATAAATAAATGTCCCGACCTTGAAAAATTATGAGGTCAGTTCCTAAATTCTCTAAAGTTTTCAGAGATTCAGGTTTTTAAAGTTTTGAGGTCGAGTTTTTATAAAATTCTCACATTGGCCCCAAATTTATTAAAATTGTCATTTCGGGCCCTAAGTTAAAAATAATTGGAACTCAAAAACCGGAAGGGATTCTAATGTGATTCCAGTTGGAAAATGTCACTAAGGTTAGTGGGATATTAAGACAAAAACAGTTTTAGAACGTCATAAGTATAGGTCCCTTAACTTTGAAAATCTCATTTTTGTCCCATTTTGAAATAATTGCCTTTAAGGCTTTTAGGGGTCCAATTGTTATGAAATTTGAACCTTGGGTCCAAAATATAATTATGTTATAGGTAAATTAGTATTTCCAGGTACGTGGGCTGTATAAGTCCTGGAAATTTCATTTGGGTCCTCAAGTTTAATCTTTTACAATTTGGTCCCTCAAGTTTTATAAAATTACTTTCCAAGCTCTAAACACTTGGATTTTTGGAATACACTTAAAATATGTCATTTCCAGTCCCTTAAGAGTTAAAATTTTAAATTTTAAAATTAGGGTCTGGTACATTTTCGAAATTTGCAAAATAGCCCTTAAACTTCTCAAATTTTACAATCTAATCCTTGGGCTTTTAAGGGTTGATTTTATTTATCTAAAAACTCTTAAAACTTTATTAAAATGTCAAAACATCATTTTTGAACCTGAGTACAGTCCCAAAAACCTAAATTTACAGAGAGATCCCTTAAGTTTTATTTTTTTGCAATTAAGTCCACCAACTTTCCATTTTTGCATTTTAAGTCCAAAAACCGAAATTTAATCAATTATGCTCGACTTGTCCAGGTTATAAATCATTCAAAACATAGATTTCAAGAGTCATAAACATACATATCCATTTCGTGCAAGCATTCATCAAATACAACAATAAAGTGTACTTGTATGTCCTATTTTTCGATAAATCGCATTTTTGAGCAACACTTGAGAATTTTTCCACTAGATACAAGAAAATAGCATGCAATACATAATATATACCTCAAGTGCTCAATAACAAAATACTACATGCATATTTTCAATTTAAAACACCTAGAAGTTGAACGGAATTTTCCACCCACCTTGTTTGTTCGGTTGATTGGTGTAAAGTGATGCGACACTAGACCTTGAGGATTTTAACCCTCACTTAAGGCAGCCCCTAAGTCAAATAATACATTGAGTTAGAAAATGAAGATTTGAACTAAGGAGGGAAAAAGAGAAATAGGCCAAAGGTACCACACTTACCTTGTGTAGTTGAAAGTTGTAGTCAAAAATTGATAGTCTCTTAAGAACTTAATCACCTCTTAACCAAAGCTCCAAGGTCAGCCCCTAACCACCTCAAAATGAAAATTTTGGTGTTAAAATTCGGAATTAATAGGGAAGAAGAAGATGGTACCAAAAATCCCATTTCTTACCTTGTAGTCCAAATTCTTCAAATTTTTCTTCAAGTCTAGAAGTCCTCTTCAAGGTGATGGTGAGACTCTTAGTATCTTCCAAGTCTTCTAAGTATACCTCAAAAATCAAAATTCAAAACCTAAGTTAAGAAGTGAAGATGATGAGCTAGAGGATAACAAGATGATTTTTAGAACAAAATTTCTTACCTTGTGTAGGGAGGGGTGTTCGAATTTTTTGTAAGTAGAAGAGAAGGGTTTCTTGTATTTTTTTGTTAAGTGTTTAAGAGAAGAAAAAAAAGAAATATGTAGAGAGAGGTAGGAGGATTTTAGAGAGAGAGAAGAGAAAATACAAGACTTAGGATAATTTGTGTTGGTGAAATGAAATGTGAAGGAAGAAACTTGAACAAAATCCTTGCTCAACAAGGCCATTATGGCCGTCCCCTTGGAGAGAAAAGGAGACAAAAATTTTGTTTTGTTCCAAGTCTTGAAAGGTGTAGGTTGCATGAGGGACAAGGACCTTGGTCAAGATGAGGTCTTGCATGGGAGGATGAAATTGAAGGGATTGAGAAGAATGTTGGCATGGGGTGTTGGGAAGCCTCCAACATGTTGGGTAAGTTTATAATAAAGAATTGGTGTATAAGATATTGTGTATAAGATTTAAATTAATGGTGGAAAAATACACAAGATGAATACACAAGGTGTACATGTACAAGAGTTGGGAGATATTTCTACACCAAAATTCCCATTATGGCCGTCCACTTAAGGGGTATTTGTGGTATTTCCATATTTTTTTTGGTCCCAAATTGGTGATAATAGATGAATAATATCAATCTCCAAAATAATTAGTGATCTCCTTGATCACTTATAAGTCTCATGATCATTTAATCTAAATCGAATTCTTAATTCTATAAGGCATAAATCTCTAAATAACTAGTCTCTTAAAATTCTAAGGTGACTAAAAAAAATACACAAGTAATAATAATGATGATCAACCAAGTGATCATAAATGTGAAATAAAATTAATAAATGATTATGATCACAAGAAATAAATAAGGGAAATTAAAGATGAAATGTATTTATCATTAATATTTACCCGTCAAAGCGATGCGGTAGAATTGTCAAATAGTACAAAGACGATACGTGATATAAGTACATGTTCGAATAAAAATCGAGGGCTTCACACTACAAATTCGTACGCAACCGCTACTTGTCTTGCATTGGTTGGCGCTACAAATCCGTACGCAACCATTATCTGCCTTACATGGGATTGGCGTTACATTTCCGTACGCAATCCTACCTGTCTTTGATCAATCACATAGTGCTGTGTGACCATGAATGCTTTTCTTGAATCGTATAAGTATATTAATTAAATATATTTATCACGACGCTTGTGGACTGTGTGTGAATTCATGCATCATCCTCATGCGTTTTCATATAACTATTTTCTCGCATTAACTATATATATCACCACACTTACACATGATCACCACATCCACTGAGATTTCTGTCTCATCCCCACCTGTTTTCTAACCTTTAGATGAGGACTTCGTTGAAGATGCTGAACCGACCTTGGATTGAGCCCTTGTACTCCGCTTGTTGGATTTACCACTTCTTCTTGTTGTTGATGGGCTTATTTCTTTTGATTGCTGTTGGACTATTTTGTTTTCCTTTCATTCCGGTTTGTAACTGAAGGGCGTAGGACCCTTTGACTTTTAAGTTGTTATCGTTGGTTGGTTTTCGAGGATGTTGTTAGTGTTATTAAAGTTGGCAAATTTGGTCCGTTTAGCACAGTGCATGTTCTAGTGTTGTAACACTGGTAATGCAACACTAGTTCACAAAATCTGGGCGGATTTTATGCCAGATTCTGTGTTTTGGTTTTTGGCAAAATCTTTATATTGAGAATGTTGCTGATATTATTGATAATGTTTATCTTAATTGATTCAACATCTTTTTAGATTGCCAATTATTCCTTTTTAATCACTTTCCTTGTGTAAATTGATTCTTACCCACAAGGAAATGATTTTGTTTTCTGATTTCCTTCCTTTAGCAAGAAATCGTCCATCTTAAAATCTGGGATAAGATTTCTTTTGATGGCTATAAAGAAGAGAAGTCAGACCTTGAAGAAGCCATCGAGCATAAGCATAGACAAAGCTTTATTTTGCACTTCTTCAAGAAATCATTGGTTCGATATTTTTATTCTTCGGGAGAAGAAGGTGAAGATCTACGGCGTGGATCGACTCAACCGTTCAAGGGATTTGAAGTTGGAGGGATTCCAACAAGGTTGAGATTGTGGAAGAATCAATCAAGAGATTAGTTTTATACGAGTGTTGGTGAATTGATAAAGAGGGAGTCTTTATGCTATTCGTAAATCCAGTCGTATTTGTAATAAGCTTTGCTTTTCTAATATTGGATTGTTTTTCTCTGGGCGTGGCCTCGTGCATTAAGATTGAGGAATCTAAGCACGTTAAAAATCCTGGTGTTATTTATATTTCCGCTGTGTGAGTGTGTTGTATGTTTCAGTGTTACAACATTAACATACAACACTGTTTGAATCCGAACATCCAGGGTTTTGTATTAATATATTGATTAATAGGGCAACATATTCTATCAATTGGTATCAGAGCCTAACACTAATTCTTATTAGTGAGATCCTGTTTTGTATTTGTTGCTAACATGCCTTGTGTTTATGAAGAAAGTTTGGTTTTACGCTCTCAATTCCTTGACAGTCAAAAGAACATAAGAAGCAAATCCTCGATCAAAAGCAAAAGTATTCAATGCAGAAAATGTGGTGGCTTTGGACACATCCAGGTTGAATGTGCAAATACTCGAAAGAAGAATGAGAAATCATTCACCTTCATTGACAAAGAGGTTGGTCGTAATGAAACGCACCCCAGTGCTATTTCTGGTGTTACAACACTAGAACATGCACTGTGCTAAACGGACCAAATTTGCCAACTTTAATAACACTAACAATCTCCCCCTTTGGCACTTTTGGTCAAAACAACACTTAACAGGATATATATAGGATATGACAAGAGAAGTCAATAACAGAAACCTGCAAGTTAGCACAGTTCAGAAAAGCATGCAAACAGTTCAAAATACATCCAACACTTTGTCCAAAATACTAGTCTAACAGAACTAGTTTAACCCAGTTTATCATTTAAACAAAAACAAACAAGAACATTCAGAGATGTTGCAATTTCAATCAGAGCCACTAGCTTCCTTCGACTCCCCCTCAGAGTCAGCTTCATCTTCAGATGGAGATTGAGACTCCCCCTCCGGCGAGCGAAGATCTTCCTCAAACTAGACTCCCCCCGAGATGTGCTTCTTCAAAGAAGAATGGCTGCATCCGCCAAGTCATCAAAATCATCATTAACTTCTTCCTCATCACATGACTTTTCGGACTCTCCCTCAAGTGGGTCTCATCTCACCATCTCACTTGACTCAGTTTGCTCCCCCTTACTTGGGTCTCACCTCACTTGAGTCTCCTCTACATATAGGAACAAAAGCATTGCTTCTTTTTCTATTATAACACCTGAGTCTCCTCTGAATTCATCCTTCCTAACTTGATTTTCTTGGGTTTGTTTGATAAATTTATTTTAAAACGAGTGAGTGCTTCTTTCTTTGATGTTGGTACACTTGAGATTGCACCACCGCCTTGCCTAATGTGTTTTTGAAGACGATAACACTTAGGTCTTATGTAACCAGGGCGATTGCAATAATGACATATAGGAACAAAGCCATTGTTTCTTTTCGATTTGATCGAAAGATGTCCTTCTTTAACAAAAACAGTCTTAGAATTTATCTTTTTATTCGCAATGTTTTTGTTAAAATTAGAAATAATGCCATACACGCGACCTTGTTGTGATTTTCCTTAAGATAGAATTTCATCTAATCTCCCTTTCCCGAATTCAGTTTCTTGACAGTTAGTCATGTCACCGAGTTCTTTCTTCTCAAAAAGAGGCACTCAAAGGGGAAGTAGTTAAGCTCGAAAGAGTTGCTACCGATAGGAGAGAAGAACTTGTCAAAGTAAAGAAAGAACTCAAGACATGACTAACTCACAAGAAACCGAATTCGGGAAAGGAGATTAGATGAAATTCTATCTCAAGGAAAATCACAACAAGGTCGCAAATCGCTTTAATTCTAATTTTAACAAAAACATTGCGAATAAAAAGATAAATTCTAAGACTGTTTTGTTAAAGAAGGACATCTTTCATCAAAACCGAAAAAAAAACAATGGCTTTGTTCCTATATGTCATTATTGCAATCGTCTGGCCACATAAGACCTAAGTGTTATCGCTTCAAAAACACATTAGGCAAGGCGGGTGCAATCTCAAGTGTACCAACATCGAAAAGAAGCACTCCTCGCTTTAAAATAAATTTATCAAACAAACCCAAGAAAATCTGGGAAGGATGAATTCTCTTGCTATGTTGTGCACACTCTTTGAAAGCCAATGTAATCAATCCTGGTACTTTGATAGTGGTTGCTCCGTCATATGACCGGAGAACTTGAGAAACTGACTGAGTTTGAAAAACATGAAAATGGATTGGTTGCTTTTGGTGATGGTACTAAAGGGAAAATTTTGGGAAAAGGAACCTTGAATGTGTCTGGTCTTCCTTCTCTCAAAAACGTTCTATATGTTGAAGGATTAAAAACCAATCTCATCAGTATCAGTCAGCTTTGTGACGATAATTTACTTGTGGGATTTGATAAAAATGTGTGTGTTGTTTTTGATAAAACTGAGAAATGTATTTTGAAAGGTAACAGATCGTCTGATAATTGTTATCTGATACAGGAACAAGTTCAGTGTTTAGACACTTCTTTTGTGTGCAATAAATCTTCCTTAAATGACACTGAGTTGTGGCACCAGAAGTTAGGACACATGAATTTTCATGGTATGCTGAACCTTATTAAAATAGGAGCAGTATTAGGTGTTCCTAAACTTAGCAAAGATCACCTTAGTATACGTGGTCTGTGTCAACTAGGAAAACAAAAAGGGGAAGCACACAAGGTGTTGCAACACCTCAGTTCTTCACACTGTGTGGAAACTGTCCATATGGACCTTATGGGGCCAATGCAAGTCGCAAGTGTAGGAGGTAAGAAGCATGTGTTTGGATGTGTTTGCTATATTCTTAATGACATACATCATCTTGGTAAGTTTGATTCGAAAAGTGATATGAGAATTTTTTTGGGATATGAAGTATGTGTTTGGATCTGTTAGCTATATGGTTTACAACATGAGAATTCGTACTATCATTGAATCTATAAATGTTGTTGTAGACGATACTAAAGATTTTGCAGATATATCCAAGAACAAGGATGATGAAAGTGCAGAAGAAGCTGGTTATGACATGACTGCTGAAGATGCAACCAGTGGTGTTGCAACACCTGATTCCACACCAGCGACTGAAGCTGAAGGTGACCCTGAAGCAGACCCTGAGTCTGATGTTGATGGAGCCACTAAGTTTGATATCCGTGATCAAACCAGAAAAGAACCACCAAGCAGGATAAGGAAGAACCATCCCGTGGATCAAGTTATTGGGCAAGTAACCGAGGGCATTAAAACAAGAGGTAAAGAGAAAGTCAAATGCAGGAAAATGGTAAGATTTGTCTGTTTTACTTCTCGAATTGAACCCAAAAATGTTAAAAAAGCTCTTGTTAATGAATATTGGGTTAATGCCATGCAATTAGAACTGGATAACAGAAAGAGCACTACTGGAGGGTGTTTCTATCTTGGAAATAATCTGGTTTCCTGTTATAGTAAGAAATATAACTGTGTTTCGTGGTCCACTGCTGAATCTGAGTATATTGCATTGGGAAGTTGTTGCTCCCAAATATTATGGATGAGACAAATGTTGGCTGATTATGGGGTTGAAGAGAAAATTCTTACTGCTTATTGCGATAATTCGAGTGCCATAAACATTTCTAAAAACCCAGTGCAGCATTCTAGAACTAAACACATCGATATTCGACACCATTTCATTGGAGACTTGGTTGAGAATAAAATTGTTACCATTGATTTTGTAACTACTGAGAATCAAATTGCTGATATTTTCACCAAAGCCCTTGACTTTCAAAGGTTTAATTACAGAAAACAGTCTGGGTGTCTCAGACTCTCTACGAAGCAATGTGGGTTTCAGTGTTGCAACACCATGTGCATCATTTCTCTTTCTTTGTGTGTTGCAACCTCTTTTTGATCTTAATTCTTGTGCATTAGACATTTTGCATTTTTAAGATCATTACATTGGCTTTTCTGTTTTATTGTTGTAACCCTATTGAGTACTCATTTGATGAATTTTCTGCCTAAAAACAATTGTGGATCAAATTGCAAACAGAATGATTTTTCCCATGTGAAAGATGTATTTATTTTTGGGCCTTTGACGGAAAAAGCTGCCCTTACATTGTGTGTGAAAGCTATTCAGTTGTGAACCATTCTCTGTTCTTTTATATGCTTGAATCTTGTTATGATCTTCTGAGAAAGAGCTACCCATGTATTTGGAGCGAAAGCTACCGACTGGCTAATTGTTTTTCTGCTGATTCCTTTCACTCAAAAGATTTATTAAATGGGAAAAGGATTTTGATCCATTGACTTTGTATGGTGGTGTTCTTGAAAAAGGTGGTACAACACTGGGTTATCGCACCAAAACGCCTGAGGCCTTTTTATTCCTGTCAGAAATAAACTCATCATTCTAGACATCCCTTAGGATCATTTTTTGGGCTTGTTGAAAATATCCTCCTTATTGATTCGATGTGGTGTATTATTGTGGAAATGATTTATTCCTTAAATTTGTCTCTGATAATCAATGGTATTGTTCATCTGTGCTTATTTGGATTAATTGCACACCTTGTATTATGTGACTTTTCCAAAAATATTTGAATTTGTAGTTGGAAGCTTTTCTTAAAAACTCCCATAGTCGCCATTTGTATCACTCCAATTTTGGCAGTTCATTCTCTCATCAATTTTGGTAAGGACTACATACATTTTCTTGAAGGAGATTGTTTTGACCAAAAATAGCCAAAGTTTTGTTGGCTTCGTTTGTCTTTTTTTGGTCAAAAAGGGGGAGAGAGGAGACTCAAGTGTTATAATGGAAAAAGAAGCAATGCTTTTGTTCCTATATGTAGAGGAGACTCAAGTGAGGTGAGACCCAAGTAAGGGGGAGCAAACTGAGTCAAGTGAGATGGTGAGGTGAGACCCACTTGAGGGAGAGTCCGAAAAGTCATGTGATGAGGAAGAAGTTAATGATGATTTTGATGACTTGGCGGATGCGACCATTCTTCTTTGAAGAAGCATTCGATCGAGGGGAGTCTAATCTTGAGGAAGATCTTTGCTTGGAGGGGAGTCTCAATCTCCATCTCAAGATGAAGTTTCGACTGAGGGGAGTCGAAGGAAGCTAGTGGCTCGATTGAAATTGCAACATCTCTCAATGTTCTTGTTTGTTTTTGTTTAAATGATAAATCAGGTTAAACTAGTTACGTTAGACTAGTATTTTGGACAAAGTGTTGGATGTATTTTGAACTGTTTGCATGCTTTTAAATCGTGCTAACTTGCGGGTTTCTGTTATTGACTTCTCTTGTCATATCCTATATATATCCTCCTTAAGTGTTGTTTTGACCAAAAGTGCCAAAGGGGAGATTGTTAGTGTTATTAAAGTTGGCAAATTTGGTCCGTTTAGCACAATGCATGTTCTAGTGTTGTAACACCGTAATGCAACACTAGTTCACGAGAATAACGGGCGGATTTTATGCCGATTCGTGTTTTGGTTTTGGCAAAATCTTTATATTGAGAATGTTCTTTGATATTATTGATAATGTTTATCTTAATTGATTCAACATCTTTTTAGATTGCCAATTATTCCTTTTAATCACTTTCCTTGTGTAAATTGATTCTTACCCACAAGGAAATGATTTTGTTTTTCGATTTCCTTCCTTTAGCAAGAAATCGTCCATCTTAAAATCAGGATAGGATTTCTTTTGATGGCTATAAAGAAGAGAAGTCGGACACCTTGAAGAAGCCATCGAGCATAAGCATAGACAAAGCTTTATTTTGCACTTCTTCAAGAAATCATTGGTTCGATATTTTTATTCTTCGGGAGAAGAAGGTGAAGATCTACTTAGCGTGGATCGACTCAACCGTTCAAGGATTTGAAGTTGGAGGGATTCCAACAAGGTTGAGATTGTGGAAGAATCAATCAAGAGATTAGTTTTATACGACAGTGTTGGTGAATTGATAAAGAGGAGTCTTTATGCTATTCGTAAATCCAAATCGTATTTGTAATAAGCTTTGCTTTTCTAATATTGGATTGTTTTTTCTCCGGCGTGGCCTCGTGCATTAAGATTGAGGAATCTAAGCACGTTAAAAATCCTGGTGTTATTTATATTTCCGCTGTGTGAGTGTGTCGTATGTTTCAATGTTACAACATTAACATACAACACTGTTTGAATCCGAACATCCAGGGTTTTGTATTAATATATTGATTAATAGGGCAACATATTCTATCAGATGTAATTTGGATTGTGGATGTGGTGGACTGTAAGTTGTACTTGTTATTTTAGTTCCGCTATTTTGACTGCTTTTCATTGGGTTCTCGTTGATAATTGTCTAGACCGTATGGTTATTTGTATTTAAGTTGTGGATCGCCGTCAATCGCGTCCGTTTGGGCGTGACATCATGTATATTATACCACTACGAAAGCGTTTGGTTGTACTGATTCTCACATTAAATCCACTGGCACGACCATAATTTTTGTAGAACTGTATTCCGTTGTCGACATTATCAAAATTCATCCCTTCTTTTGGAGTCATATTTTCGTCACATTTTGGTATCCAATTCGGAGATGAATCTGATGTTATTTCAATCCGCTGTTGCGGCACATGTGCAATCACAACTGATTCAAACAAAAAAATAATTAAGCAACATTTAGAATATGCATAATCATATAATTATGCACATGTGAGCAAGTGTATAGCCATATCTAAGCAAAGTACTGGGTCAGAACAAATGGGGATGTAATAAAAAAATTTGAATACATACAAGCTAGCAATAGTGCATACATAAGCAATATTTTCTTCTATCCCAAGCAACATTCTGGGTCGAAAAAAATAATGATTGAATGATTGGGGAGTCCATATAATTATATGTTTTTGATTTTTTTGCATAACATGAAACTTCTTATCAAACAAAGTATAATTAATCTGAGAGTTTAAAACACAATAAAAATTAATCGAGAGTTTAAAACACAGTAAAAATTAAGCAATATTTTGCATACATGCAAGAAAATATTTAAGCACATATAAGCAACATTCCGATCATAGCAAAAAAATGTGGATGAATAAATGAATTTCTGCATAACATGATAGGTTTTGCATATTCGCGAGTCTGTTCATAATTACAAGCATGTTCATAAGCACAAATAAGCAACATGGTAAACACGTATAAGCAACTTTCTGGGTAAACAAAACAAATGGAATGATGAATCGAATGCTTGTTTTAAAAAAAATGCAAACAAATTTTATTTGGATTCAGAAAAAATGGAAAATATAAACAATCGAAACGCGAGAAAATGGTTACCTTGTTGTTCATGAGTGTTGAAGCATTCTTCGTAGGTCTCATCCATTTTTTTTTGTATTCTCAAAACTATCGAATTGTATATTATGGGAGATGGTTTTCTTTGCACAAATTCGGCGGAGAAGGTGAGTAGATGACTGGGACGATTTCTACAATAGATTTGGTGGATCGTGATTGCAATGTTGATGGTAACTCATCCTATTTTCATGGGATTTACTAGATTTAGCTAGGGATGGCAGGGGGTCGGGCGGGTATCTCGATACCCGGCCCATCTGTGATTTTTTTTTATTTTTTATTTTTTTATCTTAAATTTTATATTATTAATAATTTTGAATATTATATTTTGTATTATAAATACATATTATTTATAAAATTTTACATTATATATGTTAAATATAATATTAAATACATAAAACTATATTATTTTATATAATATATATAAAATATACAATAAATATATTAAAAAATAAATAAAAAATAGCACGGGGCGGGGCGGATACCCGTGGGGCGGAGGTGAGACCCATCCCCGCCCCGCCTCGCCTCGGGTCACGGGGCAGGGCGGGTCAAATGGGTTGGGGCAGGGTGGGTACCCTGGGCGGGTCATTTTGCCATCCTTAGATTTAGCCAACCCCTTATTTTTATGTGGACTAATTTGCCACCATTTTGACTTTATCACATATTTTATTAATATTAATTAGATTTAATAACAACCATTGAAATAGGTAGATCTGTGGCCTGGATTTGGTCCTACGTACTCATATAATAGGGGGGTCCTATATAACCCTCCCTCATTATATATATTACATATATCCATACATATCATCAAATATATATATATATATATATATATATATATATATATATATGGAGGGGGTTATATGAGACCATCTCATAGGGTGAGTCCATAGTGACCAATCATAGCCACATATCTAGATTTTCTAATGGTTGTAATTTTAGAGCTAAAATTACAAATTAAATGTTGGAAAATAGAGGGAGGGGTAAATTAGTAATCATATAAAGTTACCCAACAAAAACGAATTCTGTTAATGCAAAATCTCTCCAAATCGATCCAACAAAATCAGCGTGAACATATAGATCTCTTTCTTCTTCTTCATCGAACGCTTTTCATGAAATAAGGTGAACCATCATCCATAGCTTGAGTAGAATACCATTTTTGCCACATAAGTTTGTGGAGAATCAACCGCATATCATGATGCATGCAGATGAGATGAACAACATATTTGAAGAAGGACTATACACATTGTTTGGAAAAGGTATGTATGATATTGATCATATTCTTTAGATATAAAATCATTATCGCATGTAATGTGTATATCTATAAATGATTATCACTATAGGTGATGCTAATCTGCAACGCAATTCTTAATGCTAAAAAAAACTCTAAAAAAAACTTTGCAGTTATAAATTTGCATATGAAGGTAGTGGTTTCTGCTTACGTAGTAGTATCATCATATTGCTTATGAAAAGCATTACTTCGTTACATTATTACAAATTGCAAGAAATTATCATGAAAACGTTTTCTCAAAAATCCTGCATGTGAATAATTAATTTGTTGCTTTTGAAGAAAAGAGTTTATGCATATGTAATATTGTTATGTTGCTTGTAAACATGTGTGTTTCCTGAAAATATGATTGCTTATGAAGAAACTGAGTAGTGCATATTAACAAGCAATCTACTGCTAAAATAACTTATTGTTACCTATATGCAAGGGAGCAACATGAATATACCTCGAGAGCGACATGAAATATCGAGTGACTCTACGAAGTACTGGATACTTGAATGTGAACAACAAATCAAACCTCAACAATCAATGATTTTTGATAATTTAACTGAGGGAGTATAATTCTACCGAAACTAAGGCTAAATTATTGGTTTTACAACAAAACGCTTCCGGAGTGAAATAATACGCGTGCAATACATTGTATGCAACAAAGAGGTGTTCAAGAATGTTGCAAATCACATAAAGAGGATAACAATAAATCTAACAATACTGGGAAAGTTTTGAAACCGAGACCATGAAAACCTCAGGACCCGTCGGATGTATGAACAATTCGTATGCAACAAACTTCAAATATATAAGCAATGTATGAACAATTCATATGCAACACAACTACATTAAGCTTAAAATCGCAAAAAAGTTATACATAAGCGTCCACATACATTACATATGCAACAAATATGTACTACATAAGCAAGAATTGCAATATGTAAGAATACTTTGATGATATAAAAGCATATTGTTTGGAAAATAACTGTTATCTCTTTGTAAGCACCAACTGGCTTCTTCATATGCATGCAAAATATCCTTCACAAGCAACATACCTATTTAATATTCATAAGCCCCATCAAATTTGTTGTATTGCATATCTACACATGCATCAAACTAACTCTACATTAGCATTGCATGTACAGATGAAACAATTTGCTTATGTAGAGTAACACAATTACATATATAGTATTTATACATGAAAAAAGTTAGATATACACCGAAATAACCATCACATAAATTTTACATATAAAAACTTCGTACATACCAAAAAACACAGAAAATTTACAATCCTACCTACATGTTTATCAAAAAATTTACAATATGACAACATAAAACAAAAACTGCATAAAAGTATCTTGTTAAACATAGAGTTACAATATCGAAATCAAATTCCTCCAAAAAGCCATAGATCACAACTTCTTCATCCACTGTACTTTTTTTCCTCGAGCAAATTCTTCGCCTTGTGTTCGTTCGTGTTAGCTAAAGAAATAGCAGTGGAGTACTTTGCCCACAACATGGAAAATTGTGCAGAATTTTTCTTCTTCAACCCACTATCCCAATTCCTCATGCCTCCGCCCATGTATATTTCCATGTGTCGCAGGACAAAAACACCGCAACCCACTTTATTATCATTGTCCCTCCAGTCCATAGCCAGCCTCAACACTTTAGAATTCTGTACATAACGCGCAGCCAATGTACAATCTTTGGACAAAATGTAGTTAAAAAACATTTGGCGCTGCAAAAGTCACAATGCATGTGCATCAGAACAACTTCATATGCACATACTTCAACTACATAAGCATTTAATGAACACTACGAATGCAACACTACTACCAAAATCTAACTGATGAAAAATTCGCATGCAAATAGTAATACCTTCATAAGCAGAATTACACAATTACACAAGCGTGCAAACAAAAACAGACATAAATAGTAGAATTGCAGTGGAGTCAAACTATTCAACATTTCACAAGCACCATAAACAAACTAAACAAGCAACCTTAACAACTACCATAAGCAAATGAAAAAAAAGCCACAATCATATTTCTGAACACAACAAAAAACCCCAATGTGCACACAGATATGAAAAACACACAACATCAACCCAAAAAACCATCCCAGAACAACAAAAAACATAGATTGAAGTTGCAAAAAATCGAACGAAAAACCACGAACTAAACCTTCATAAACCCTATAAACTGGCAACTACCTACAAATCGAAACTTCAAAAATACAATCGAGAGAGATTACAACTTACCTTCAAAACAACTGCAAATCCTTCAAAAATCGATCCGGAATCTTGAAAGTCGAGAATCGAACTCGAAGACGAGAGAGGGAATGAAAAGTTTTGAAACGAATCGGTGGAGAGAGAGAGAGAGAAGAGCAGAGACGTGAAGAGTGGGTGAATCCACGTGAACGAGGGAATGCAATCTCAATAACTGATTCTACAATGCAAAATGACCACCCTACCCTTTTTAATGCTGAAACAAAAAAATAAACATAAAAAAGTCCTAAAAATCTGGACCACCCAAAATTGTTGATCTATGGTAAGGATGTGTCCCCATGGACTCACCCCAAGTAGGAGGACCCATTTGATCCATATCCTATATATATATATGTAAGAAAAAATCAAATTTTTATTAGATATGAAATTATAATCATAATAGTTTTTTATATATAGAAAATTATTTTTTATATTAACTACTTTCATGTAAATAAAAATTATTTTTCATATTTTTCAACTTATTTTGATATTCAACTTTCAAAGTTGTACAATGACCATTAGATATAAACTCTTCTGTTTGATATTTTTTGTAGGGAGAGAATAATGTGAGACCACCCTTGTAGGTAAGACCATAGGACCAAATCTACACCATCAAAAAAATAAATCAATGGCCAAGATATAAACAAATCTATACAACAATTCATATGAAAGTATACATTAGAAGGGGTAAAATAGGAATCCAAGAAACTAAATATGGTAACCGCCTCCTACAAATTTGGGACGTGATCTGTTATTGATCACGTCCCCATAATCACGCCCATAATCATGCGATTCACCTTTCGTTTCTCTCCCTTCTTCACAACAACAATCTCTACATTGCAAAAACAACATGTACTGCTCCATTCGAACCTGCAAATTATTCAAATTTGGCAACAAAATCATGCAACAATTAATGAAAAATATACAATTCCACTAAACTAACTATACATTAAAACATTACTAAGTATACATAAACAATTAACTAAGTATACAATTACTCTAAACTACCTGTGCATTAAAATATTACTAAGTATACAGAAACATTTATCTAAGTATGCAATAACATTGAACTAACTATACATTAAAATATTACTAAGTATACAGAAACATTTAACTAAGTATACAATTACACTGAACTAAATACACAATTCCACTGAATTACTTATATAATTAAGTATACAATTCCATTGAACTAAGTATACAAATTCACTAAACTACTTATATAACTAATAATACGATTCCACTGAACCAAGTATACAAATTCACTGAACTTAATATACAATGACTAAGTATACAAGTCCACTGAACTAAGTATACAATTCCACTTAACTAAATATATGATAAAACAAAACCAGGTATCCTAGAAAAGAGTTGATGCGTTTTTTCTCCCTAAAAATTGGCCAACTGAAAAGGTAAGATTGTATTTGCCTTAAAAATAGCAATTAAAGATATTAACCGGCCTATTTAATAAATTGATGATATAGAAAGTACAAATATACCCTTATTAGCCTAAAATAACTAGAATGATCTACACCATTTAAAATTTTAAATCAAGAGTCCATAAGTGTTCCTATGGACTAACCTAAAGGGGTTTGTCTCATTTGAACCAATCCCTATGTGTATATATATAAATAGAATATTTTTTTTTTGAAATATTTTATTTTTCCCTAAAATTATGTTGTTAAATATAAAGCATATTTTTGGTTTGATGCCTTTAATAATTATGACAATTGTTCAACTTTCTAAACACTAAAAAATATTGGAATTTGAAATAATTTTATTATTAATTTTACTTGAAATATAAGAACTTGAATATATTATATATGAGAACTTGAATATAGAAAAATAATTAAAATCCAAATAATACAAAACAAATCCCCACAATGAAATTTCAAACAATTAAAAGTTGACTTAACAATGTAAATAAATATTACTGTACGTATTGCAGTACCAGATTTGCAACATCTATGCCTATAATCTACACATACACAACTTTCGAAAATAATTTTGCATCTGAATTAACTACTACAACCTTGAAAAAAATTATGACACCAATTTTTATACTTATTAAGAATCTAAACATGACTAAAACGAAATGTGTGAAGTTGTGCCTTGTGCGATTTTACGAAAATGCACATGATATTTTTTTCTTTTTGACATGATCAATAAAAAACATTAAATAATTTTTATCACATATTGTTTGATGGTATTTTAAAACTATTACAATGCAAGAGATAAAACTCATAGAACTATTAGGAAAATGCACATGTCACAGCGCAAAAATAAGGCTATGACAATCTGTGCATCGCACATGTTAAAGACTAGTATTATAGGAATGGTAATGGAGCGGGTAGAGCGGGTATATCAAGACCCAACCCAACCATGATCTTTGAACTGGGAAAATATTGTAGGATGGCACGTTTTGACCCGAACAAAATAATTTAGGATTTATTAAATTATTATTATATTAATTTAATACAGTTTTACAAAATGTTATGTTAAATATCCAAAAATAAATTAAAACTTTAGAAAATGAGAAAGAAATAAGCTAAACAAATTGATTATATATTTGAAGCAAGTTTATATACCAATTGAAAAATACTCGTTGAGTTGTCTAATACTTTAAAAATTATATGTTTACTTAATAATTTCCGACAACTAAATTAAATTAGATCAATTTAGACATAGTTGAAATTTACACCAACAAATTACTATACGTTAATTTAATAAATAAAATCAGAGTATCATTTGATTCATCAATAACGATATCATTCTACTCAAATCATGATTATTTGAGAAACTGTCTTATAACATAAAAGATTATTGTTTGAGAATAACAAATAACAATAACATGAGTAATAGAACCAATAAATAGCATTTGTTTTTGTAATAAGTATTTACTTATTATATATTCTAAAGTATGTACAATATAATATTTTAATTACAATATATATAGTTACCATTTTTTATTATTTAATATTTTTAATAATAATTCATCAATTTTCTATATTTAGAAAGATGAAATAAGCAATAATTTTTTATTACTATTCCTAGAGTACTCTTTCTTTATATAAATATATGTAGATTTATTTTTTTCTTACATATATATAATGTTATGTATGAATATATGTAATATATAATCTTTTTATACGTATTTTGAGATAATTTTATTCAATTAAATATTTTTGAATTGAATTTAATCAACTTCAGTACAATTTTATATAATTATGTAGAAATTGATGCAACCCAAATAATAACTATATATATCAGTCATAACAAATCACAAATAGCCAAGATACATGAAAATACAAACTGAATATACCATTTAAAACTCATTACAAATTTTGAGTAATATAATGAAGTATTATATAATTTTGATATTAAGAAATTGATATATTATTGTGCATTTATATTAGACTAGTAAGTGCACGTGCATTGCACGTGAACCATATTCTAACTCATATCCAGAATCTAACTCGTATTGATCTTTTAAACTAAACAAATTATATTAATTTATATCTTAATCACAAAACAACATAACAAAATCCTTTCATTAGACAGATGACTTTTATGATCACAATGGATTCTAGTCACAACAAATATGAATGCTATTTGCAGAGTTTCAACAATTTTACCAAGCACCTTCTTATATTTCAAGCAAGAACGGTAAAAAAAAAAATCAAATTGACAGAGCGTAAAATAAAAAAGCACCAGTCTTGCAATAAAAACTTGAATTTAGTTAAAACATCACAAACATATTTTTTTAAGGAAAAAAAGCATAAGCCTCATGGTACATTTTCTGGTTCATCTGCATCTTCCACACTAATATTTTTGTTAGCCTTGCTCGTTGATCCTCTGAAAAAGGGGCCACATCCAAGACTAGTCGAGCGCAGAATAGAAGCAGAGGGAGTAACCGCATAATTGCTCAAGGGTTTACCAACATACCTTGCCGCTGCTGCTGAAATACGCTCAATCTATATAGAAGAAAAGATGGAAATACAAAAATGTATTAGTAAACCTGATATTTGTTATATTTAAGAAAATCAAGAATAATGTATGTGAATGCCTTACCTCTTGTCTCAGCCGAACATTTTCCATTCTTAAATGGTGTTCATCAAGGGACACATTCCCAATAGCAACCATGTGACCGTAAGCAGCGCAACTTGCGTTGCTCAGGGGTTCTCTGTAGCTAATATTTTCAGCCCTAAGTTTTTCATTCTCAAACCTAAGATGTGCATTTTGTTGATGGTCATGCTTCATCTGGTGAACAAAGAAAATCATGCACAATTTACTCTGGATAATATGTATAATTCAAGTTCAAAACGGCTTCAAGAAGATTTTTTGTAGTGACCTTATTATGTGAAACAACTATAATGAAAACTATCATAGTAAAGATTGAGCTTAATTGCAATTTGGGTTCTGTAAGTGCGGGGGTGGCATATTTAGTCATGTAAGTATTCTACGTAGCAATTTTGGTCCCATAAGTATAAAGGGTAGCCATATTTTGCTTCTTTACGTATTCTATGTAGAAATTTTGGTCCCGTAATTTTTACGCATACACAATTTTAGTCCCATAAGTTCTAGTGCTTTTCAATTTTTGTCCAAAAAGGGTGAAATATTAAAGTACCCATTGAGACTAAAATTGCACAAAATTAGAACTTATGGAATTAAAATTGCAAAATAAAAATATCAAATTTAAAAGATTGAAGTTGCTACAAGGATACTTACATGACTAAATATGACCCCTCTTTAGATTTACAGGATAAAAATTGCGCGAAAAATAAACTTATGCGACCAACATTGCCATAGGATACATTTGGATCAAAATAAGTGATTTCGTACCTTCATTTGGGTTCTTTTGTTTTGGAACCAAAACTTCACTTGCATGGGATCCATTCCTAACTCCTGGCTAAGTTCGTTTTTTTGTTTGGTGTCAGGGTGAGGACAGTCCCTGAAAAACCTACAATGCAATTGGACTCAGCATTTAGTATCAAAAAAGAAGAAACCTACAAAAGTAATTCACAAAATCTGCACAAAATAGAATTGTGTTGACATTCACTTTATATGAGAATTGCAATTAATTTAAAAAATATTTACTCTTCCATTGCTTGGATCTGCTCCGGCGTGTGATGGTGGTATCGCTTTCTTTTATTTTGATTCTCCAGAGAATTTATTTCTGCATTCTCACCACCAGAATTATTGTTCTCCGTTTCTTTGTCTGCCACCCTTCGTAGTTGATCACCTTCTGACATTTAGAAAATTTCTTGTTGCAAAATGTATTGTGTTTCATTAGTTTATTTTCTTTCAACGATCTACTTTAGGAATAAAATGCTGCTAAAAACTAAAAGCCATTATGTCTAAAAAAATACGATGTTGAAACAAAATGTGGGTTTTAGTTAACATTTATGTTGTAAAATATTTTTTCTCGACTTTACGGTTATTATTGTTTTTCAAAACTTGAAAAGTTTTGTTGGTGATATAAAATGTATTAAATTTTTTTTAGTGATGTGAAAATATATGTGCGACAACAGTGTGTGTATTTTTGAACAAATGAGGAAGGAGACTCAATTGCCATAATCAATAAAGAGAAATGAAGGGAAAATGAAAGCAAATTGATAAACTAAGAGTGAGGGGATTTAGTATAAATTGAGGCGAGATGATGCAATTATAATAAATAGAGGTTTGTTACCTTTACAATCTGAAAAACAAGGGAAGTATATGTCTTACAAGGAAATGCAAGAGAAAATATACAATCTATTTGATTTTGAATCCAGCCGAGACAATCAAGCATAATGAGAAAATCAAGTATGAAAATCATTTATAATGGTTCACCTAATTATTCACTTACCAAATGAATGGAAAATGAGCAAATTTTCACGATAGACATGCCTTTGGAACGGCAAAAAAACATTACAGGTCATAAGAGCTTAATGAAATACATAATAAAAAATCATATCACAGTAATAAATGATTTTTGACATTATAGATTTGAAAATCAATTATGGTCATAACCTAGAAATTACGACATTTACGAAGGTCAGATATTCAAGTCAATAATACCATATACCTTTTATTACCACAATAAAAGTTCATTATGGATCTCATATGTTTAGCGAGAGAACGTCTTTTAGTCAGCATCATAAAACTGATATTTTTTCAGTTTTACGTTCAAAGGGGAAGTAATAATACATTGAAACTACCTAATTTTTTTATTATGTTAGTCTATCATAGAACCTGAGAGATATTAGTAAAATAATAAGCGGAAGTATGGTTTGAATCAATTTATGTAGGTGTGATTGTTTTTTCATAATTATTATGATTATAAAATCCAGTAACAAATGTGCCCACGAGTTGGAATTGGCGATAAGGTGACCTAGCAGCACAAGACAAGCCCGTAAGGTCGATGACACTATTATACGACTAAGCCAATTTGGATTCAACTGAATACACAACAAAATTAATAAGAATTGCATATAACAATCTTGTATTATGATTTTACTTAAAGTTTGTTAAACAAATTTGTTTGATTAATAAAAACATAAAAAAATACGAACTTGACTGTTTAATATTTTTTTAGTAAATTTAATATTTTCAAAGTACTTGGAACGTGTTAAAAATTTTTTAGAGGCTATGATAATTGATATTATGATAAATGCGATTTTGGTCCCTAGGTTGGCCTATTGGGATAATTTCAATTTTGGTAACTAAAGTATGAGCGGTTTTTATTTTTGGCACCTGCTTTTTGGGCGTTATCAATATTAGTACCCAAACTTTTAAAAATTAATCAGTCTTGGTACCTGCCGCTAGTCAGATGTCTAAAATTAATGGGTCTACCTACTATAGCGGGTTTCCAGGTCAAAAACACCCAAGGTAACCGGTTGATACCTTAGAGAAATCCCCAACCCTAAAATTCGATCCCCATGTCACGCCCCAAACGGGACGCGACGACGATCCACAACTTAAATACCATAACCAAACAGTCCAGACAATTATCAATGAGAACCCAATGAGACAGAGTCTAAATAGCAGCGGAATTAAATAACAGATACAAATTACAACTTAAAGTCTACAATCCATCATCCAAATTTCAACCCGAAAATCAACAAAATATGACAACTTAAAGTCAAAGGGTCCTACGCCCTTCAATTACAAACTGGAATGGAACGAAATACAAAAGTCCGACAACAACATAAGAAAATAGACCAATCAACAACAAGAAGTAATAAATCCAACAAGCGTAGTACAAGGTCTCAATCCAGAGCCGGTTCAGCATCTCCAAAGAAATCCTCATCTAAGGTTAGAAAACAGGTGGGGATGAGACAAAAATCCCAGTGGATGGGGTGATCGTGTGCGAGTGTGGCGCAATATAGTTAATGTGAGAAAACAGTTATATGAAAACGCGTGAGTATGATGCATGAATTCACACAGAGTTCGCAAACGTCGTGATAAAATATTACAATAGTATATTTATACAGTTCAAGAAAACAGTTCATGGTCACACAAGCACTATGTGATTTAGTCAAGACAGTAGATTGCGTGCGGAAGTGTAACGCCAATCCTATACAAGGCGAATAATAGTTGCGTCGGTTTGTAGCGCCAACCAATGCAAAATAGGTAGCGGTTGCGTGCGGAAATGTAACGCCAACCAAAACGGGTCCGATAACTCCCGGAATCATGTGGATCGAGGCAATGATTCTTTTCGTTCTTCCTTGTAACTCCCGGTCGGTATGGTCCAAGACCGCACCTTATCACTCCGTAGGTAAAGACAAAATCCACAGTGGAGCAAGAGGCTCGGATCTGTCATAATCATGATTATACCTCGATCTATGACCCGCTTCCCTTGGACAAACTCCGTCCCTCGATTGCGGGATTAGGGCGATGGGGCGGAAGAGTGGAATAGCGGCCGAGCTGCCGGTTCCATCCCCGACGTATCCATTCCGACTGTGAGCTCGACACACCAAGTTCACTCAGGCAGGAAATGAATTACAATTACGGGCAGTCAACCAGGCAGTCGAGTATTATTGATTCAGGGAAGCAGTTTAGGAAAATTTCTGAAAACGCGAGTGGCAATTATGGCGTTGGTGGAGTTTTTGGATGAAGATGATTATCGGAAGGATAAGCAACCTTCGATATCTTGAAAGATTAGGTGAGACATAAGTCCCGTTATAGATTCAGTTCGCAAGGCGAGGAAGTCGCTCCGCGATCGGGTATCAATCGGTCAAATTGATCCGATAAGTCAAGGGTTTTTGGGAAAGTAAAATACTTAAATTAAATCTCCAAGTCAGAGAGCCCAGGGCTATTTTAGTAAAAGAGAAAATAATTTGAGTTAGGTCCTTTATAAAAGCAAAATTGTAATTTAGCCCCGTTTTGTAAAAACTAACACTTTTGGGGTTAAAAATTGAATAATTAAATATCCCGACCTTGAAAAATTATGAGGTCAGTTCCTAAATTCTCCAAATTGTCCAGAGATTCAGGTTTTTAAAGTTTTGAGGTCGAGGTTTTATAAAAATCTCACATTGGCCCCAAATTTGTAAAAATTGCCAATTCGGACCTTAAGTTTTAAAAATTTGGAACTCACAAACCGGAAGGGATTTTAATGTGATTCCAGTTGGAAAATGTCACTAAGGTTGGTAGGATATTGGGACAAAAGCAGTTTTTAAAAGAAATATGTGTAGGTCCTTCAACGTTTGAAAATATCATTTTTGTCCCATTTTAAAATAATTGCCTTTAAGGCTTTTAGGGGTCCAATTATTATGCAATTTGAACCTTCGGTCCAAAATATAATTAAATTATAGTTAAGTTAGTATTTCCAGGTGCATGGGCTGCATAAGTCCTGGAAATTTCATTTGGGTCCTCAAGTTTAGTATTTTACACATTAGTCCCTCAATTTTTGTAAAATTACTTTCCAAGACCTAAACACTTGGATTTTTGGAATACATTTAAAATGTGTCATTGCCAATACTTTAAGAGTAAAAAATTCAAATTTTAAAGTTTAGGTCTGGTGCAGATTTAAAAATTGCAAAGTAGCCCTTAAACTTTCAAAATTTTACAATCTAGTCCTTGGGCTTTTAAAAGTTGATTTTATTTATCTTAAAACTCTTAAAACTTTATTAAAATGTCCAAAAGTCATTTTTGAACCTGAGTACAGTCCCAAATTTCGAAATTTGCAGAGGGGTCCTTTAACTTTTATTTTCTTGGAATTTAGTCCACCAACTTTCCATTTTTGCATTTTTAAGTCCAAAATTGAAATTTAATCAATTATGCTCGACTTTTCCAGGTTATAAGTCATCCAAAACATAGATTTTAAAGATCATACACATGCATGTCCAATACATACAAGAATTCATCAATTAAAACATTAAAGTGTACATGCATGCACCTAAAATTCAATAAATAGTAATTTTGAGCAACTCTTGAGAATTTTCATGACTTGATACATAAACTTGACATGCAATACATAGATTATATATATCTCAAGGCTCATGATCAAATTTTCTACATGCATTTAATCAAAACACCTAAAAGTTGGAAAATATTTTTCCACCCACCTTAAAATTAGAAATTGTGAAATAAAAGGATAATTTCACAATTTTTGGATGAGGCTTCTTAGGTCAGCCCCTAAGTCAAGAAATATCAAAAATTGGAGTTAGAAAAATGAGAGAAAAATTAAGGAGAAAAAGAAGGAAATAAGGAAATGAAAAGGACTACACTTTACCTTGTGTAGTAGATGTTTGGAGACTAGTTGAAGCTCAAAAATTGGAAATTTAGGCTCAACTCCAAAATCTCCTAAGGTCAGCCCCTATTTCTCAAAAATGAAAAAGGGGTGTTAAAATTTTAAAAAAATAGGAAGAGTAAGAAAGAAGGGGTTTGGTACTCAATTCTTACCTTGTAGTCTAATTTCCTCTACTATTTTCTTCTTCAAGCTTGAGGTCCTTCTTCAAAAATGTTGTCAAGCTCTAATCTTCAAGGTCTTCTAAATGTACCTCCAAACCAAATTCAAACTTAAGTTAAGAAGGTGGAAGAGATGAACAATGTGATATCCAAAAATGGATTGAAGATAAAATTTCTTACCTTATATGATGATGGTTCGATTTTTAGTGAAGAATAGGAGGAAAATGTTGAAAAATTTTCTAAGTATAGAAGAAGAAAATGAAAGGAAGAATAGAGAGAAGTTGGGAGTTTTTAGAGAGAAGGAGGAGAATTGATTTGGAAGATCAAATGTGTTGGTGCAATTTGAGATGAAATTTTTGTGTAATTAGGCCATATGGCCGTCCAACAGAGTGAGAGAGGGAGAGAAAATTTTGATCAAATTGTGTCTTGTAATTTGTCTCTTGCATGGAGACAAAAGGTGAGTCAAGGTATGGGTCAAATTGGAATGTTGAGAGGAATAAGAAGAATGTTGGGAAGAATAGAATAAGTTGGGAAAAATAGTAATAAAGAATTGGTGTATAAGATGATGTGTATAATGTTTGAATTAATGATATACACTACAAGAAATTAGAGAAAATATGACGATAAAATTCGTCATATAAATGTCATTTTTCGTCACAAAAATTATTAGGTGACGAAATTTGAGCGTCATAACGATCGTCACTGTAGCCCCGTGGTAAAAGGTATACATGACACTTTTTTTAGTTCGTCACTAAATATTTAACCTTTGATGATGCTAACGACCAGTGTCATCATTTGTATCATTTTTTGTGACGCCTAACTCGTCACTTCAATGATCAAATTATTGTCACTTAAATTTTTATTTTGTCATCAAAAGGTAACATTTTAAATGACGAATGCATATTTTGTCATCCAAACATTAGATTTTGGTGACGAAAATGAATATATTGCCAAAGTAATCAAATTTTAGTGACACCTTTAGCGTCATAATTGCATTAGCTAATTCGTCATATATTATATAATTTGTCATAAAAGAGATATTTTATAGTTACACTATCGGTCGTCACTTAATGAGTATATATATAATGACAAAACACTGTGTCACAAAAAGTAATATTCAATGACACGACATTTATTGTCACCAAATGATTCTGAAACGTGATGACATGTTTCGTCACGACAAAATTAACATTACATGACAAAGTTAATTAGTGTCACTAATTGCGTAAGATTTTGTGATGAACCGATTCGTCATAAAAGAAGTATATGGTGACAAAATAATTCGTCACGAGATAGTATTATATGGTGACACACAAATCATCATAAATGATCCATTTTGGGTGACGAATTTAAAATATATACGGGACGATACAAGTCGTCATAAAAGGACTATTTTTAGTGACCAATTTTATATTGTCACTAAATGGATATGTATGGTGACGTCTAAGTTCGTTGTGAAAAATATTAGTTTTAGTTACAAAATAGATCAGTGTCACCAATTGATTTTTATATGACAACATAAATAGCCATTAAATGATGCATTGGTAACTATATATCGATGTATTAATTTGTCATATTTTATCATTTACATTGCATAAAAATAAAATAAAATCTCATGATGATAAAATTCATTATTGACTTTCCATATTATTAATACTTCGATTCAAAGATACATACATTTGCTTCGATCTAATATTATATTACAAATGCAATTTAAAATTTAAATAAGCATGAATAATAAAAAGAACCAACATGTTTAAGTAGAACATGCTTATTTAATCAATATAAGGAAAATGCTAAAATATCCAACTTTCAAATGGAAATTATAAATCTACTTGAAAAATATTCGAAAACGAAACATTAGGCATCTAAACCCAAACAATACTCATATAAATATAAACCATATGTCCCCAGAAATCTTATTTTGTTGCTTAGATATTATTCTCACTGACAGCCATGAATGCCATAAGTTTGTCAATAGATGCACCTTGTTGACCCAATTGCTCTTTCAAATCACTCACTTGGGCCTTTAGTCCACTTACTTGAGATTCTGAATCTTGTAGTTTTTCTTGCGTTTCCTGAAGTTCCTTTTGAAGTTGTTGGGTAGTTGAATCAAATGATGTGGTGCGTCTACTTGGAGGCTTTGGGCCATAGCCAACACCCTTTATATAGCCAGATCCATGGCCAAACACCTCAAGAACTATTTCTTCAGCACTCTTCTCAATTTCTTGCTCTATATATTTTTCTTGTTTTGCTATCATCAACTCCTATTTAAATATATTGATTTAAGAGTACACAATTAATATCATGGTTAATAGGAAAACTAGATAATGAAAATGAGTCCGTGACTTACCCAATTTTCCTTTGCCTCCACTGTTGACCAACCATCGTTTTCTTTATAATGAGTACGTTTATAGAACTCAATTCTATCACATTGTTCTCCATTTAGCTCTTTCTGAGCCTAGTCAAAAAAAGGAAAAAACTCACAGTTAAAAAATAAGAAATAGTGTCAATCTAAGGTTACTTAATAAAAACTCACAATTTCATGTTGAAGAACTGTAAAAGGCGTTCTGCCAGAAATATGTGGAGCTCACACCAGGTTTTTTACATATATATAAAATCCTTACATATATATATATATAATACTAACTTAAAAACATTTTTAGCATGTCCCGCCAACAACTTTACAACACACCTGATATGCACAACGTTTTGGCCAAGTGGGACTTAACTTTTTCTAATTCTGCTTTACTTTGATGTCATATGATATTTATTCTATGTTTTTTGTGCAGTCAAATGGTTGCCAAATATTAGTAGTTTAGAACTATTAAGATTTTGGACCATATAAGAAGAATACCGTTTTAACTGTATTAAAGAAAATACTTTTTCTTGTACTTTTAGATGTAGGTTAAATGTACAAATGAACCTGCACAAAAGTGAAAATGTGATAACTTTTTTTTTTTGTCGAAAACAATGTAACATAAGTTGTTCAGGGAATCTTCTCATTACTTGTGTACCAGAAATTTTTTCATATTGATAAAGGGAACTTGATGATAGGTTTTAGGGATAATTACAAAAGCTACCCTGAGGTTTAATCTAGTTACGGAAAATTCCAATTATCTTTCAAAATTACAAATTCCCCCTTTATAAGTGTTACAGACACCACTTGAGGCTTGTATGTACCTAACAAATACCCCATGGTTGTCAAAATGGGTTGGCGGGACAGGACAGCCCGCCAAAAACCAGTCATACACAAGGTGAAAGCTCAAACTTTCATAGATAAATATATAAAATCCTTAAATATATATATAATATATATATAATCCTATCAATTATTACTCATACACAAGGTGAAAGATCAAACTTTCATAGATATTAGATATAAAAGAAAAATGGAATCAACCACCTCTTGACGATTAGGTACAAAAATCATTGAATGCTTATTCGGTTAAACTTAATAACATTCTCGATATTTAGTTAGCAAATTAGACTTACTATCTAGGATTGTAAATCAAATCATCATTACAACTTTAATTGAATGGTTGACAGATTCTTTCCATCTATTTTTTTGAAACATGTAAACATTTACTTTCAACCAAAACAAGAATTTTTTCTATGTATTTAAAAATCAGTAGCCATCGAGCACCATCAAAAATTACACATGCAAATATTGTAACTCAAGCCAAACATTTATATAAACACCTTTGAAAGTGGACAAACTAGCAAGATAAACAAGAAATTAGGAATGTGAAGAACATATACCTATGGAATCATTCTCCTCATGTGCTGAATCTTGTATGTTCTCAGGATGTAACTGAGTTTCAGGAGTTTGACTTGGTGGAACTTCAGAGTTTTGTGCCATGTTCTTGCTCTCATTGGTGTGATTTCCTGTATTAGTTTCACCTTTATCCAGCACCTCATTCACACCGCCAGATGCCACATTTGTTTTGTCTAGGATTTGTCTGATACTTCTTCTTCGAGGTGTTAAATTAAATGAAGCATCCATGGGAGTGGGGTTTATTAGACTTTGTGGAGCCTTGTTTGGGATGCTTTTCATTTTCAGCTTGCGTCCTCCTGGAGCCATTTCTAAAGCTCTACAAGAAAACAAATAAATTCATTAGTTAAATATCTGAGTTTAAAAAATCAACAACTGTATAGTCTTAAAATTATATTTACAATTTATTTGCATAAAAAAATGTGTAGCCCTTGAACGAAAATTCCCAGAAGTAACAGAACACATACCCATTAATGAAAAAAACAACATCAACAAAAAAATAAAAGAATTTTATTATAGAATAAAAAAATAAAAATAGAAAACTCTCTATGCTCATTGTGATGGATATGGTAAAAACATCATCAAGCATGTCTTACATTAAACAAAATGGATGCAATCAACACTACGAGATTGAACCAATAATCTACCCACAATTTAAGTACCAATGACACTCAATATTGTAAAAGTTATAAATCAATTTTCATTCAAAACAATCCTTATCATTGTAAAAAAAAAACTTGCAATTTCTTTGAAAAACTAGGAGTTCATACAACTTAAGAATTACACGCACAAATTCTTTTTTTTTTTCCAAAACGAAAGTTAATTTCATTAATGAAACTCCACACACATACAGTTGGGGGCCAACAGGTCATTCTTCCCTTAATGATACAACAACATCAAAAAGGGGATAAAACACCCCATAACCTGGGGCAACCTATCCATCAAAATCCCATCAGTATGGATCCATCTCCCAGAAAGTCCCATAGCTCAAAGTTATACAACAATGAAAAAAGCACCAGAAATACAAAAAATAAGAAATAGAACAGAGCTATCATAACAAAGATGCATCCTTGCGCACATGATCTTCAAAACACCAATCATCAAGTTGAATTCACTGAGTTGTACTGCAACTCCTAAATCTTAGCTTGATGATCTGATAAGAGACCCTCCTAGTTCCCAGCAATAAGACGAGTCTAACTGACACTGAAAAAATGTTCATGTCAAGCAAACAGATACCCCAAGGCCCAAATTCTTGCATGCACAATCTCATCATAATTGTCAAAGGCATAAATCAGTTTTCATTCAAAACAATCTGCATACAGACTTCTTTCACATACGTGCACAAATCGTAGTTTTCATATTAATCAATTTGAATATCTAAGACAACACATAACACAACATTACCAAAACAAATAACTTACATTATAAACAAAACCAAGTTGCGATATAAGTCAAAACACATTATATGATGTGTTCAATGAAGAAAAACGAATAATTGAGAGATTACCAGAACTATGAAAAGAGATTACAGATAAGAAAAGAGACAGACGAGCGATATGTATTTGATGTGCTCTAAACCTAATCCTTTAAAAACGTGAAGGATTGTAAAAGGGAAAAGATTGAGAGATATATGATAACATCGAATCCTCTAATGTATATACCTTAATAGATAATAACCTACCTTAATTAAGTTGAAATATTTAGCGCTAAACAACATATTAGGCCGCCAAAAATTTTTAGTCAGAAAATCGTTTGTTTTACATATTTACATATTTAGGTAACTATTTATTTATTATTATTAAATGTTAATATATAGAAAAATTAAGGAAATACATAATTATCACTAACCATATCTAAAAAAAAAAAAAACTATATTTTTTAGATATGAAACCATAAATAAGAATGCAAGAAATTAGGAGTTTTTTAAAAATTAAAAAAAAAAAGAAGAAGAACAACAACCTGTATTGTACAAATGGTAGCATTCTCTACCTTTAATTTCACCATTGATGCATTTCGAGGGCTCCAATCTGAGCATGCCTTTGCTGGTGAAGGAAGACCCATGGCCTAAGCAATCAATCTAAAACTTGCGAAATCCTCCTCACGATGCAAGGAATTGCAGGTCGCCGTCAATTATGGTGGCAAATGGCCGATGTCCGAGGTCTGATCGGGTTGGAGGTGGTCCGACTATGGTGAAGGAATTTTAGGAAATTTGGACGATGAAGATGCTGGGGAGAATTGCACTTTTGATTTTTGTATCCTTGTATAAAGTGTTGAATTTTTTTTGTTATTAGTATATTTATATATAATAAATTTTTCCATTTTATTAATTGAATAATAATTAAATAATATTTATAGATAACATTAGAAAAGGTGTAAAAATAATTTAAATATCATGAAATATAGAAAAAATAGGTAATATTCTCTGAGTCTCTGTTAGTTAAATACGGGATGGGAAAAAATCGTTATTTAGTACATACGAGTATATTATGAATATTTTCTGAATGTTACGGCGAAAAAATCGGCAAAAAATACGGAAATACTTAAGAAACAGATCCGTAAACGTACAAATTTAATATGAATATAATATACGCCAAGTATTAAACGTTTTATTTGAAAATTACGGAGTATTTAACGCCGCTTCAGAATATGTACGGGGAACCGAAGTATTTTTCAATTATTTGTACGTACGGATACTATACAGGTATGATACGCGTATTAACTAACAGAGCTCCGAGTATCATAAGAATTAACTATTGTACATGCATGACCGTTTCTATGTTTAGAGGGTCTAGTGTTGGATATAAAAATTGGCTCTCTTGTATTCTTATAAGTACTTGATCAATCTACGGTAAATAATACTTCTCTTTGAGTCTCAATGATCGCTTATAAGAAAATCAGATTTTTTGACAAATTTTCATATTTTAATTTTTAAATAATTTTTCAGATTTTGAATATTTGAAGTAATTTCCAGATTTTTAACACAAGTTTTAGTTTTTTAAACAAAATTTCAGATTTATATAAAATCGTTTAGTATTAAAAACAACTTTTTGAGATAATCTTGAGTTTTTTTTATAATTTAAAAATAATTAATGTCTAAAATCTCAAACTTTTGATTCATATGGGACTAAGTGTGTTAAATAAATTTGCTAAGACTAAAAAAGCAAACATGGAGCTAAAAGCGTTTGAACCCCTTTATTATGGGCCAAAAGTGCAAGTTCCTCTACATAAAGTGATGAATTTGTTTCAACCCCTTTCTTATAGGACCTAAAGAGCAAGCATGGCACGTTGTAGTCTTATAATTAATTGTTCGACCATATGTAGCATTGCAAATGAACCAAGCCGCTCGTAAGCTATTCAGAGCTTAACTCGATAAAAGCTCGTTCGAGTTTGTTTAGTGAGGCTTGTTAAAATAAATGAACCAAACTCAAACTTAAAGATATTCAGTTCGTTAGCTCGTGAACATGCTCGTAGTAAGCTCGTGAGTATGCTCTTAATAAGCTCGTATAAATTAAAATACTAATTTGACATTAATTTATATTTTTATACGTTTACTTATGATAAATATAAAAACATGTGAATAAATTTATTTGTTTGAATGGGATCAACCTAGTACTCTAGTGGTTGAGAAATGTGTTCTAAGGGTGAATGACCCGGGTTCGATCCCGTACGGGTGCATGTGTCCCCTCCCCAAGTTCCCCCATCGTACTCAAAAAAATTTATTTGTTTGAATAAAATCATAGATTTTAATAAATATATTATGCATTTTAGATATATATAATTTTATTTTTGTAATAAACTGAAGAATAATTTTAATTTATAATTAATATTTACTAAGTTCGTTTAGCCTTGGTTAAGCTCAAAAAAGTTCGTGAGCCATCAATATGTTCGATAAATTTAGGCCCGAGTTCGACTCGATAATTAACGAGCCAAACTCAAACTCTCAAAAGCTTGGTTCGGTTCGATTGCAGCCCTAACCATATGCTAGTTAAAACACGTTTTATACATGTACGTGCGAATACTTAAAAAATACTGTCATTTACCGTACACATTTTGAAGCGCCATTAAATATTATATATATTTGAAATAAAACGTTTAATGTCCATATTATAGTTATCAGTATAATACTTGGCGAAAAATACTTTATTTTAATATTTATAAATTATTACATTAATCTAAAAAACATAAGTATAATAAAAATATTATAAAAATAACAAATAAGATATTAATAATATTTAAATATATTAATTATCTTTAAATAATTATCTTATATGACTGATAAATTATGTAAAACCTATATATTAAATTTTATAAAATCTTTGTATAAAAGCAATTCACTTAAGAATGTACTAACTATTATAAAATAATTATTTTTAATTTGTGGTATATCTTTTGACTACATAAATTATGAATTATTACAAATGCCACCCTTTTTTTTCAATAAAAGTTCCCTATTGCAACTTTTTTTTTCTCTCTAAACAGGGGAATACAGAGATATAAGCAAACCTTGCTCTACAATTGAATTCTAATATCTCACAAGCTAGCAGAATGATCATGGATCTGACGCTTTGCGTTCATGCTCTAAGATCTTCTTATTGGCTTTTCCCGGTCACGCGCCGGTTCCTTGACCCGATTCAAAACCCTTATTCGAGTCGGCGATTGCGTTGGTCGCCTTGGCTTCACAGAGAACTTGTTCGTTTGGGTGTATACGTTGGTCTGGAGCCACGAGGTCTGTAACCCTACTGATGCGTTATACATGATTAAAGCTTCTACAAATGCTACCCTTGAGGTTTAGCCTTTAATTTAAATAAGATCAATTTTCAAAATTACAAATAATCCACTTGACATATGTTTGTATTTTGCAAACCTCAAGGGGGTATTTGTAATTTTAAAAGATGACTATATTTTTCTTTAATTAGGCTAAATCTCAAGGGTAGGTAATTAAATTACAAATAACCCCTTGACATATATTTTTCTTTAATTTTAAATAAGACTGTTTTGGAGTATCTTAACTGAACAGAGGTCAAGCTAGCAACTTTGCTTGGTGTTTTATAGAAAATTTAGCTAATGAACAAATTGGTCATTGGTATATATGTCCAGTCCCATGGTTTTTATGTTTGAAAGTGATATGCATGCTTAAGTTACTTATGTAGCATCTTTTATGGGAGATACACGTTTCTGGGAATCTCCTCCCGGCGTTTTGCTGTGAATATGATAAAATAAGACCCACAAAATCTCCAATTTAACTTACTAAAATTCATGGAATAATTTTTATCCAACAAAATAATAAGGGGGGACCAAAATACTAAATAATAAAAATATAGGTACTAAAATAAAAAAAAAATGAAAATGTTTGGGGGGGGGGGGGCAGGGCCCCCCTGAGCCACATGGTTGCTCCGCCCCTGATCGTGGATGTTGTTTTATATATGGAAGTTAGTATCTAAAAAATCTTGTTTCTCAAGCAATCACTGTTTTTGTTTTTTAATGTACACTGATTGGTATATTGGTTACTGATAGTTCTTAAAATAGTTACGTATAAAAAAAAATAGTTACTAAACAAACATGATTTGATTTTATGAATAGTATAAAAATTGAATAAGAGTTTAAAAAAAAACATACGTGCGGAAAATCATATTTCATTTATATTTCATGTGTCTTTCGTTCTAATCATTGGGGGATCTGATTGCACAGATAAGTGTTTAGGCAGAACCTACACTCGTTAGATAATGAATAACCAAGTAAAAAGGGTGAGAAAAATAATAACCAATATTCTAAAAATTTTCACCTAGTCTGACTAGTCCCTGCCTAGGCGTTAGGCTCTCCTTGTCCGCCTATGTTGTTTCTTCCGATTAAGCCCCGCCGAGGCTCTGTCTAGGCGCTAGGCCCCAGCCTGCCGCCCGACTAGCGTCTAGTACTTTTTAGAACAGTGATAATAACCAAGTAAAAAGGGAGTGGAAACTAAAGTAGAAAATATTTTTCCACAATATAAAATTGTGACAATGCACATTCATTGTCACTAAATATGTTTTGTCGTGACAAAATAATGGCGTCATTACTTTTTGAAGAAATAAATGACAAAACATGATATTGTCATGACAGAAAATATTTTCATCACTGTTAATCAACAAATTATGACAAATATTTGACAAAATATTTTGCCACAATATAAAATGGCGACAAATGCACATTCATTGTCACTAAATATGTGTTTAAAATGACGAAATAATGGCGTCACTATTCGTTTGAAGAAATAAATGACAAAACATGATATTGTCATGAAAGAAAATATTTTCATCACTGTTAATTGACAAATTATGACAAATATTTGACAAAATATTTTGCCACAATATAAAATGGCGACAAATGCACATTATTGTCATAAAATATGTGTTTCCGTGATGAAATAATGGCGTCACTATTCGTTTGAAGAAATAAATGACAAAATGTGATATTGTCATGAAAGAAAATATTTTCATCACTGTTAATTGACAAATTATGACAAATATTTAACAAAATATTTGCCACAATATAAAATGGTGACAAATGCACATTCATTGTCACTAAATATGTTTTTTCGTGACGAAATAATGGCGTCACTACTTTTTTGAAGAAATAAATGACAAAATATGATATTGTCATGAAAGAAAATATTTTATGACACCAAATGGCGTCACAGATTATAATATATTTGTCATTGAAAGATTTCCCTCCTAAATTTTGCTGCAAAATTCTACAGTCTAAAATTACTATGACGGATTTCGGTTAATCGTCATGAAATAAGAACAATAGTGACGAAATATAAGATCAATAGTGACGCACATAAATATTGCCATCAAAAAGTAATTTTCATTGACAAAAATAAAATTCGTCACTATTAGTTAACAAATTATGACAAAAATTTATGCGTGGTAAATAAATTCGTCATAAAATGTGTTATTTCCTGTAGTGATAATTATACACAAGATGACTAATATATGGTGTAGGTGTACAAGAGTTGGATGATATTTTTATCTCAAAATTATCCATATTGGCCGTCCACTTCAAGGGCAATTTGGTAATTCCATATATTTTTTTTGTCCCAAATTTGATGATAATAGATGAAATATATCAATCTCCAAAATAATTAGTGATTTCCTTGATCACTTGTAAGTCTCATGATCACTTAATCTAAATCAAAATCTTAATTCTATAAGGTAAAGTCTCTAAAATAAATAGTCTCTTAAAATTCTAAGGTGACTAATAAATACAAAAGTAGTAATAATGATCAATCAAGTGATCATAAATGAGGAATAGAATTAATGATGATCATGATCACAAGTAATTAAATAAAATAAAATAAATAACAAAATGTGTATATTATTAATAATTACCCGTCAAAATGACGCGGTAAAATAGTCGATCAAAAGTATAAACGGCAATAAGGATCAATTAATAGCTCGGAAAAATCGGGGCTTCACATCCTCCCTGTTTGATACATGTTTTTATCTTAATTTTGATGATTTTATTTTATCACCAAAACAATGTTTTTAAAGGTTGTCCAAATACTCCTAAATGGTTTAAAATGGTTTTAATATTTTCCGGAGTATTTTCTCAAGTTTATTAAAAATGGACAACACTTTTATCAATGAGTTTTTACTCCTATAACAGGTTCCTAAATGTTGTCTAAATACTCTCGATCGGTTTAAAATGTTTTTACACAATTTTCGGAGTATTTTTTGAGTTTTATTTTCAACAAAAATTGGACAACATTTACTGTCTCGTGATCGACCGGTAAATACTATAGGGCAACCCATACACGAAGATGTTTTTAGAAACGAGAAAAATGAGACGGAAGGAAAACAAGCAGGTCGGCCGTGCTCAAGGCGTCGACCAAGTCCGGTCGGCCGTCGCTTAGCGGTCGACCGGTACCTGCAAGTTTCATGTTGGAACAGAACTTAACCCCTTCGTTTTTGTGCCTAGGGGACCGGTTGAGGCAGTCGACCGGTCAAGCCTCGTCGGCCGGTCGCCTGTTGTAATTTTCAAAGTGTTCTCATTTTCTCTTATTTACGTGCGGCCAGTGCATCTGTGTATTATTGACAAAAAAAATATGACCGTTTGACAATGACACATTTCCTTAAATTGTGGGATTGATTTCTAACAGCTATATTCTTGATTTTAATTGTATTTTTCTGTAGATTTTCAATCCCCAAGAGGAGCCTATGCTTGATCAATCATCTCCTATAAATAGAGGAAGTTTTGGAGCAACCACAACAACAATTGAGATACAACACAACAAGATACACTTCAAGCAAACACTTGGTCTTTCATTGTTATTATTCTTGTTGTAAAATTGCCTAGCTATTCACTTTCACATTCTTGAGGTCTAGGCTATTCTTGATTACACTTGCACTCTATTGTATTATCAATTATCGAGTTGTAATCTTGAATTTGGGTAATCATTCAACACAAGATATCCTTGTGAGTGTTCTTGTGGTAAGAACACACTTGGGTGATCTAGGTGATAGGTGTAAGAAGATTGTGGTAATCTTCTTGATTGAGGTGTTGAAGAATTTGGTATTCTTCAAGGTTGAAGATTGTGGTAATCTTCACAAGGTGCCGTTGAAGGAAGATTGTGGTAATGGTAATCTCCAAAGGTGGTGTTGAAGAAGAGTGTGGTGCTCTTTAAGGTGTTGTAAGTTGAATTTGTATTAATTTTGGTAATTAATAAAATTCTTTTTCTTTTCGAAATCCATCCTGATATCTTTGGGGTGGTAGAGGATTAGGCCTAGGTGGGTTGAACCTCTTTAAATCGACGTGTGTTGTTTACATTCCGCACCTTTATTATTTTGTTTGAGCATTCGATTGTAAAAGAGGGCGAAATCGAAAAGATGGAGATAATCTATTCACCCCCTCTAGATTATCGTAGCCGCTTGGACTTACAAGTGGTATCGAGCCAAACTCTTTGGCAAGCTCGTTTCACATCGCGAGTGAAGAGAAACGATCGGCGACTCTGAACGAAGCTCATCTATCCGGCACCTCCACCACCAAGCCACCACTATTTGATTCCAAGAATTTTAATTTTTGGAAAGAAAGAATGGAATGCTATCTACAAGGTTGCGGGTTCGACATTTGGAACACCGTCATTAATGGAGAATCCATTCCGACGAAAGATACACCATACACCTCAAAAGGCTTCAAAAAGCTCAATGATGAAGAAAAGAAAATCATCTCCTTAAACGGTAAGGTTTTAAATATTTTGTATTGTTCATTTACTAATTTAGAATATGAACATATTGTAGGAATAAAGTCGGCACATGAAGTATGGAAAAATTAGAAGCCATCTATGGAGTATTTGCAAATGAAAGGAGTCAAACAAAAGCATCTACTTCTCAAGATCATAAAAGCTCAAATCTAAGGAATAAGCCTCCTACAACTTCCAATTATGAAGAAGTTGAATATTGCTTTATGGGCATCAATGAAGAAAATGAGGTATGTCTTAAACCCTCTACTTCCTATGATATTGTCATTCAAAATGATTATAGTGATTTACAAAATGATTATGATGAACTTCAAAATGAATTCCAAAGCTTACTTGTTAGATACAAAAATTTGAAAAAGGAATTCAATATTTTGAAAAATGATAAGGATAGTTTATTTACTTCTTATGAATCACTATCATGTGCTCACACCACCACACTTGACAAGGTTAGAAACCTTGAAAAAGAAAATAGTACTCTTGTTGAGAATATTGATTGCATGAAAAAGGATTTATTAAAATCCAACTTGAGTACCAATAAAATGTCCAATATTGTTGATATTCATAATTGTGATAAGGGACTTGATCATAAGCCTAATGTTGTTAATCATATGAAAAAGGATCAAGTCACTATGCATATTGGTCATTATGCTCCTAGAATTATTACTTGTTTTTATTGTGGCAAAAAGGGTCATACGGCTAATTCTTGTCGGGCTAGAAATAGCTCTAAATATTGTTGGAGACCTAAAAGTCTCAAAGCTAATCTTAAAGGACCCAAACACATGAGGGTACCACAAAACAATGTGCTATTAGGTACCCGACAAAGCAAAAATCGGAGAAAATTCATGCCACCAAGAAAACATCAAATGAACGTTTCATTTGATCAAAGAAGGAGAAACTACTCTCAACAAAGCCAATTTCCAAGAAGAGCGTATAATCAAAAATGGGAAAAACACAATCCTTGGAAATGGCAAAGACATCATCAACAAGATGATTTTCAAAGAAGAAGAAACCATCAACCATGGGAAGGTAACCAAACTTGGAAATGGAGAAGTCATCATCAACAAAGTGACTTCTCAATGGGAAGATATCATCAACAATGGGAAAGACACAACCCATGGAAACGGCGTAATTGGTAAACCGTATCTCCCCATTTGTATATGCATTTTTTTTAAAATCTTTGCATACTTTTAATTGTGTCTTAATTGCAAAATGAATTTTCAAGTATTTATCTTTAATATAGGTCTCTTATATATTTATGAGTTTCAAATTTTCTAAAAAAGAGACCTTGCATGATTTTCTAAAACTCTTGAGCATTTTATTAGACTTATGTGGCTTATTATCTCTTATGAAATCTTATAGCATAAGCTCTTTTGATATCTCATATTACTTGCCTACACTTGTGTTTTCTATGCATATGTTGTCTAAGAATTGTGTAGGATACATATTTCATACTCATTGGCTATTACGTCATCAAGTTTCTTAAACCATCGAGGTATGTCTACTCGTATTTTTCTTTAAACTCGATATTATGCTTATGCACATATCTTTCAAGATATTTCATTTTGACCCCTTAAGTGCCCCTAATTGATCTTGCAAATATTTTCTTTTAAAAAGGCACTATGTGTTTAGTCTCGATTTTATCATTTATATGTTTTCCCAAAACCCATATTTGTTGGATATAGTCCAAACTTATATTTTTGCAAAGTTTTAAAACTTTTGGGGTGAAAAATCGAATTTTGGAAAACTCTGGGAGAAAGAAAAATCACCTGGGACGGTCATAGCAGGGGCGACCGATCGCCCTGCACCTCGACCGGTCGCCCCATACCTCGACCGGTCGCCCAGGCCAATTTTTCAGGTTTTAAACTTTCTGTCTTCGTTTCAAAACAGACGCAGATAAAATTCTCAAAACCCTTGTTCATCGATTTTTCCCTTTTTCTTCAAAATCTTCAATTCTTCATCATTTTTCACGATTCTTGTTGCTAATCTTCTTATTTTCACAAGAATCTTACATATATGGCTCCTCCAAGGAATTCCACCGGTCGAAATCCCATCTCCAAGCGTAGAAGGGGCGGAGAGGGTTCGTCAAGAAATCGGCAAGAGGAAGCCGAACAAAGGGATATTCGAGCCGCTCAATGAAACGTGGCTCAAGAAGGTGATGATGTTCAAAATCCCATTCTCTCTCGGGCCCAAATTACCGAGCTACGCGGAACGATTTCGCTCCAAAATTGCCATTGGGCGAAAGGTAAAAAATCCTTTGTTACTCAAGCCCCTAATTCCCACAATGTTCTTAATTTCATTCATAAATATGCGGAATGGTATTATGAGGACTCGGGAATGGGAGGAAAGTCGATTGCTCGGACTAAAATGTGTCGTTTTAGTTCATTTACAAATGAGTATCCTACGATTAGAGGATTTTTCGAAGCAAGGGTGGATGTATTTATGGGAACATGCTTATGTCTTGTATGATGATGATATTATCCAACTCTTTTATGCCAATATGTGGGTCGAATATGATGTTGAAAGGAAGCCTATAGCCGTAAATTCTCTTATAAGGGGACGTCATTTTAGATGGACTCCCAATGATATTTGCCGGTTTTTACGTGTTAGAGAAGGTGGTTGGGATTATTTCTCTTGTGGGACTTGGAATGATGAAATGTTGGGGGTGTCGATGAAAGAAGTTAAGACGTATTTGGGAGTATGGCCAAAGTATTCTTTGTTGGCAATGACACTTGAGCATCGTATTTTATCGGTCATTGTCGCATATTGCATTTGTGGTAAGTCGGGAAAGATGCCTAGCAATATGGATTATTTTTTGACTTATAAGATTGCTAGGAGGGAACCACTTAACTTTGGTGCCATACTTATTCAATGTCTAATCGAGTCCATTACTCAAGGTAATAAGAAGTTGGTTATGGGAAATTGGATTTGTAAACTTCTTATTCAATCGACTACCTTCGTCGGAGTGTAACTCGGAGGTATTTCAAAACGACTTTGACATTGATAACATCGCCCAAATAGTCACTATGCGCAAGAACATGGAAATCCGACCAACCAAAATGGCGAGAGGAAGAAGTCAAGAGTCTCCCGATCCTAATGACTTCTTTGATGACGCCGGGGCCGCAAGATTGGTGGAAGAAGGCGAACCAAGCAATCCGGAGGGTAATACCGGTACTCAACCGCCTAGGAGGTATACTCAAGCCGAATTTGATGAGATGAGGGCTTTTCATGAGACGAGGTATGAGGCTTTGGAGCAAAAGACCTCCAAAATGCAAAAGTCTATCGGCAAGTTAAAGAAATTCATCAAGGACTTAATTCCCGGATCTTGCTTTTCCTCGGATGAGGAATGATGTTACCCCACCCCTTTACTTTCTAGCATTTTCATTAATGATGTTTTGTATTTTGATGAACTTTTGTAGAACTCATTTGTACTAATGATATTTGCTTGTTTTCTTAAAGGGTTAAAATTGCAAGTTGATAATGACTTGTGGATGATCATGATTTTGATGGAGTATTTGATGGTAAAAATACTCTAATTTAAGCATTGTTTGATAATTGGTGTGAAGTACTTGATGGTAAAAGTGCTTCTCTTAATGCTTTGTTCATTATGCTTAGTTGGATATGTTGGGACATTTGATACATGTTTTGTTGAAAGCATGACTTATTACTTGATGGATGCTCCAATTTTTGGCATTTGTAATGCCTTGATCATTCTTAGCTTATCTCAATTGGGTTGAACCCTTGAGAATCTTTTTAAGCTTCTTATTTGTTGAACAAATTGTTGCATATGGTACATATGATCTTTTTTTGAGATTTGGAATGAGGTTGATTGATGATATGTAAATTTTTGGCTTGAACCATTTACAAATGTTATATACAACCTCTTCTATTTTTCACGCACACAAGGTGTTTGTTGAAATGTCGCAATGAAACTTTCAACTTCTACATGATTCTCTTGCTTCAAAATGTCGTAAAATCTTTTTGAAATCATGTTTTTAGCATACTAATGAGCTTATGGATCTTTTATGTTTCTATTCTCCAATTTTCCTTGGATTACTATGCTTTAATAGCTCAACGGTTATTAAACCGTCCCTTTGGCGCGCTTTGATATTATTATATGGTGTTTTCACCATCCTAACATTCTTTTTGATGATTCCAAAGGGGGAGAAAAACAGGATATTGGCTCTTTAGCTCAAAGAAGCTAATAAAAGCTTATAAGCTATAAGCTATGGCTCATAAAAGCCATAAGTTGTGATTTGTTCTTAGTCCAATTGTTGCTTGATGGACTTATAAAATTAATTAATGATGTTTTGTGACAGGGGGAGCTTATAAGCTCTTGAGCAAAATTGTAAAAGCTAAAGCTTTTAGCTTATGGATAATTGCTTTTACATTATTCTTGATGTGCTTGTTGATAGGGGGAGCTTGTGCTTATTATTGAAAATATTTACTCCCTACTTGGTTGCTTTAATATTTTTGGAAATTTTGGTTGCTTCCATACGGTCAAATGTTTTTACCGGAAAATCATTTCTAAAATTGTTCTCTTAGTTTGTGTAAAAATTGTTTTGGTTTGTAATCATAAAAAGGGGGAGATTGTTTGATACATGTTTTTATCTTAATTTTGATGATTTTATTTTATCACCAAAACAATGTTTTTAAAGGTTGTCCAAATACTCCTAAATGGTTTAAAATGGTTTTAATATTTTCCGGAGTATTTTCTCAAGTTTATTAAAAATGGACAACACTTTTATCAATGAGTTTTT
This sequence comes from Rehmannia glutinosa, assembly GCA_016081115.2. Taxonomy (NCBI): domain Eukaryota; kingdom Viridiplantae; phylum Streptophyta; class Magnoliopsida; order Lamiales; family Orobanchaceae; genus Rehmannia; species Rehmannia glutinosa. Next base: position 367,128 of record JABTTQ020002946.1, on the reverse strand, counting down.
ACTCCTATAACAGGTTCCTAAATGTTGTCTAAATACTCTCGATCGGTTTAAAATGTTTTTACACAATTTTGGAGTATTTCTTGAGTTTTATTTTCAACAAAAATTGGACAACATTTACGTCTCGTGGTCGACCTTATACTATAGGGCAACCCATACCGAAGATGTTTTTAGAAACAGAAAAATGAGACGGAAGGAAAACAAGCAGTCGACCGGTCACCCTAGGCGTCGACCGGTCGGGCCGATTCGGCCGCCAAATGGCCGACCGGTACACCGCAAGTTTCATGTTGAAACAGAACTTAACCCCTTCGTTTTTGTGCCTAGGGGGACCGGTTGAGGCAGTGGGTCGACCGGTCAAGCTTTATGTCGACCGGCCGCCTGTTGTAATTTTCAAAGTGTTCTCATTTTCTCTTATTTCGTGCGATGCCAGACGTCGCCTGTATTGAAAAAAAATATGACCGTTTGACAGTGAGACACATTTCCTTAAATTGTGGGATTGATTTCTAACAGACTATATTCTTGATTTTAATTGTATTTTTCTCAGTAGATTTTCAATCCCCAAGAGGAGCCTATGCTTGATCAATCATCTCCTATAAATAGAGGAAGTTTTGGAGCAACCACAACAACAATTGAGATACAACACAACAAGATACACTTCAAGCAAACACTTGGTCTTTCATTGTTATTATTCTTGTTGTAAAATTGCCTAGCTATTCACTTTCACATTCTTGAGGTCTAGGCTATTCTTGATTACACTTGCACTCTATTGTATTATCAATTATCGAGTTGTAATCTTGAATTTGGGTAATCATTCAACACAAGATATCCTTGTGAGTGTTCTTGTGGTAAGAACACACTTGGGTGATCTAGGTGATAGGTGTAAGAAGATTGTGGTAATCTTCTTGATTGAGGTGTTGAAGAATTTGGTATTCTTCAAGGTTGAAGATTGTGGTAATCTTCACAAGGTGCCGTTGAAGGAAGATTGTGGTAATGGTAATCTCCAAAGGTGGTGTTGAAGAAGAGTGTGGTGCTCTTCAAGGTGTTGTAAGTTGAATTTGTATTAATTTTGGTAATTAATAAAATTCTTTTTCTTTTCGAAATCCATCCCGGATATACTGGGGTGGTAGAGGATTAGGCCCTAGGTGGGTTGAACCTCTTTAAATCGACGTGTGTTGTTTACATTCCGTACCTTTATTATTTTGTTTGAGCATTCGATTGTAAAAAGAGGGCGAAATCGAAAAGATGGAGATAATCTATTCACCCTCCCCTCTAGATTATCGTAGCCGCTTGGACTTACACTCCCCTCCTTAAAAGAATTTGGTCCCCAAATTCTCTTCAGAATAGTTCTGGATATTGATTCCTCATGTCTTCTTCCATCTCCCATGTTGCGTCTTCGTCTCGGTTGTGGTTCTGCCACACCACTTTAACCATCGAAATTTCTCTCTTATGCAACTGTCGTATCTGTTGATCAATGATCCGGATCGGTCTCTCGGTGTAGTATAGATTTTCCATTAGAGGAGGAGTATCTCGAGTGATGATATGCTCGGGATCTGGTTGATACTTCTTTAGTCTCGACACGTGGAATACATCGTGCATTCCCGCATATGGTGCTGGTAACTCGAGTCTGTAGGCTAACTTCCCGATCCTCTGTAAAATCTTGTAAGGTCCAACATATCTCGGACTCAACTTTCATCCTTTCTTCGGATTAATCAATCCTTTCCGTGGTGAGAGTCTAAGAAATACTTCATCACCGACTTCAAATTCCAAATCCTTTCTTCTCTTGTCCGCGTAACTCTTTTGGCGGCTCTGAGCTGTGCGAATCCGCTCCTTGATCAGCTTGACCTTCTCCATGGCCTCCTGAACTAAGTCGACCTTTGGAATCGATGGCGACTTTCATTTCTCTTTCGGAGTCCATTGGTCGTCAATTTCCCAGTGTAGTGGGGATCTACATTTTCGCCCATATAATGCCTCGTAGGGTGCCATCCCAATCGTGGCATGATAACTGTTATTGTAGGTAAACTCGGCTAATGGTAAGTGCGAATCCCAACTTCCTTGAAAATCCAAGGTGCAAGCTCGCAACATATCTTCAAGGGTTTGAATTGTTCGCTCGGACTGTCCATCGGTTTGTGGATGTCTTCTTGTCTTTGAAACTTAGTAAGGTACCCAATTCCTCGTGCAAGCACTTCCAAAATCTGGAGACAAACCTCGGGTCTCTGTCGGATACTATATCGACTAGTACTCCATGCGGTCGAATGATTTCTGATATAAATTTGTGCAAGTTTACGCAAGCTATCGGTTTTCTTGATGGGTAAAAAGTGTGCAGATTTCGTGAGTCGGTCTACAACTACCCAAATAGCATCATGGCCTCCTCTGGTCCTTGGTAGATCCGTCATGAAGTCCATCATTATGTGTTCCCATTTCCACTCGGGAATTCTCAACGGTTGTAGTAAACCAGATGGTCGTTGGTGTTCTGCTTTTACTCATTTACAAGTCAAACATCTCGCAACGAATTACGCTTACCTGGTTCTTCATGTTTACCCACTAATAACTCCGTTTCAAATCCTTATACATCTTGTTTCCTCCAGGATGTATAGTGTATTTTGAACGGTGTGCCTCTGCTAGGATTCTTTTCCTAATCAAGCTTTCGTCATTCTACACACACTCGATTCGGAACCGATAACTCCATCTTCAGTCACCGAGAATTCGATCTTTCTCCTTTAAGTATCTTCTCCTTTAGTTTTTGAAGATGTGTATCTTTCTCTTGTGCTTCTTTGATCTCATTCAGCAGATTGGGTGTAACTGAAATGTTAGCACATGAAATTTGAGTATTGGTTCTCGTCAGATTCCAATTGCTCAGCTCTTTTAATGATTCCCACTCTCGAATCATAAGTCCGGCTAAGCTCGCCTTTAGGAGCGTGCGCTACGACGTTAGCTTTCCCTGGGATGGTATTGAATATCAAGTGATAGTCCTCAATCAACTCCATCCATCTCCGTTGCCTCGGTTGAGGTCTTTTTGGGAGAATAGATACTTCAAGCTCTTATGATCCGTGAAAACTGTGAATGTTGCTCCGTAGAGATAGTGTCTCCATTTCTTCAACGCGAACACTATTAAGCCAATTCCAAGTCATGCGTTGGATAATTGGCCTCATACGGCTTGAGTTTTCGTGATGCATAAGCGATAACTTTTCTTTCCTGCATGAGCACTGCTCCTAGTCCTTTCTTTGATGCATCACTGTAGACGACAAAGTTTTTGGTTCCCTTTGGAAGGGTTAAGACTGGAGCTGTAGTAAGTCGTTTCTTCAGCTTTTGGAAACTTGCCTCGCACTTGTCATTCCACTCAAACCTGACTTGCTTCTGGGTTAGTCGAGTGAGTGGTCCGGCTATCTTGGAGAAGTCCTAGATAAATCTTCGATAATATCCAACTAGTCCTAGGAAACTTCTGATTTCCGTTACAGACTCGGGTTGTTTCCATTCAACCACTGTCTGTACCTTCGAAGGATCTACTGCAATCCCAATGCCGGATACTATATGTCCCAAGAACGCGACTTCACTAAGCCAAAATTCGCACTTGCTGAATTTGGCATACAACTTATGCTCTCGTAGTGTCTCTAAAATAATTTTCAGATAACGTTCATGCTCTTCTCTAGACTTAGAGTATACGAGTATGTCATCAATGAATATCACTACGAATTGATCCAAATAAGGTTGGAATACTCGATGCATCAGGTCCATAAATGCTGCTGGTGCATTCGTCAGACCGAAAGGCATCACTACAAACTCGTAGTGTCCATATCGAGTTTGAAATGCAGTTTTGGAAATGTCTCCTTCGCGGATCTTCAGTTGGTAATATCCTTGTTGTAAATCAAACTTTGAGTACGTCGTCGCTCCTTGAAGTTGATCAAATAGTTCGTCTATCCTCGGGAGGGGATATTTGTTCTTGATGGTCACACTATTAAGTCCACGGTAATCTATACATAGTCTTAATGTGCCATCCTTTTTTTGACGAACAGTACAGGCGCTCCCCACGGAGATGTACTCGGTCGGATAAATCCCACATCCATCAGTTTCTGTAATTGCGTTTTCAACTCTTGTAACTCAAGATGAGCCATTCTATACGGTGTTCTGGCAATCGGGGCAGTCCCTGGCAACACCTCGATGGTGAACTAGACTTCCCTATCCGGAGGGACAATGGTGAGTTCTTGTGGAAATACATCCGTATATGCTGATACTATAGGTACTTGGTTGATTTGTGTCTCAACCTTGGGTTTGTTAATTACAAACGCTAAGTACCCCTGAGCCCCTCTAGTGATCGCCCTCCTCGCTTTCATTGCTGAAATGATTGGGGCAATCTTAACTCGTGCCCTTCCCAAAATTTCCACTTCGGGTTTTCCAGGTTCACATAGCTTAATGGACTTGTTATGGCAGTCCATTTGCGCATGGTGTCTGGAGATAACTATCCATTCCCAATATCACGTCGTATTCGGATATAGGTAATAAGATCAAATCGGCAGAAAGTTTATCTCAAAGAATCTTAACTTCGCATGCATTATAGATAATATCTGTTATCTGACTTGCACCCATAGGAGTGGACACTTCTAAGCATATAGGCATATGTTCCATGCATGCATGCAGTTTGTGTACAAAATGCGGTGCAACAAATGAATGCGTTGATCCAGGGTCGAACAATATTTTAGCGTAGTGGTTAGATACTAGAAGCGTACCTTCCACCACATCCGTTGCCTCCCGAGCCTCCCGTCCGGCTAGTACAAATGCTCGGCGGGCATCCTTGCCCGATTACCCTGCCATTTCCGGCTTCGTGGCTACGTCTGTTTGGTTCGGTCATCGTACTTCGGGCAATCTTGCAGCTGGTGTTGATTACTACCACAACGTAAACACTTTCCTTGTCTACGCCAACAGTTGTCGGCAGTATGTCCCGATTTACGGCAATGTGCACACTCTTGACCCGGCTTTCCTTGCCCGGTCTCTTTCCTTTGTCCTGCGTACATTAATCGGTCCCTTCTCAAACTTAGCGGCGGTTTAGATGGTCATCCCCACGGTATCCCTTAAGATCGTTTCGATGACCTATTCTCACTGAATCTGTCCCAATACGGTTGATCCCGACTAATGCGGAGAGAGCTTGCGCTTTCTGCATGGTGAGTAGGTTGCCAGTTCAACCATCAACAATTGTTTCGAAGTTCCGTTTCAATCCTCGAGTGAACTTGTAAAGCTTATCCTCTTGATCGATTGTCCCCGAGCATACTTGGACAATCGGTGAAATTCAGACTAGATCTTGAGCCACAAGTTCCCGCTTGCCTCAATCTATGGAATTCATCCCTGGCGCTTCCTTCACGACTGGGAATATCTCGTTCATTGAACTCAACCAAAACATTTCCCCATGTTCTCAAGTTACTCGGTCCTGTTCCCATCTCCTTTCAACCGCCCTCCACCGGTCTCTAGCGGCCGATTCCAGGCATTTAAATACAGCGAGTGTGACTCTCTGCTCGTCGGAGTATTGAAGAGCATTGAAGATATTTTCCAGCTTCTCTATCCATTCTTCCGCTTTCACATCGTCCGGCTCTCCCAAGAAGGTTGGTGGGTCGAACCGCAGGAATCGCTCCAATGTGCGATCGTTCGCCTCTCGGGCGGGTTCGGGAGCACGGGGTTGAGGCTCTGCCTGTTGCCTCATAAACACCCGATTTTCTTTGTAAGGCTTGTGCGGTCAGATTGTCTCCTGCAGCAGGTGGAGGAGGTGGTGGTAATTCCGGAGAGGGTACCCGATCCCTGGGTACATCATCGTCTCCTCGTGGAACGCGACGAGGTCTCCCACGTCCTCGATGTTCTGCCATTCTGTATCTTGAACGTTAGTTGCGATTCGCGAGTAAATGAATACAATAATTATTCGCGTAAAGCAAGAGATATCGTAAGGAAAGTAACATAAAACACAAGACACTGAATAAGTAGCAAAACGTATATCCATTAATGTAAAATTTGAATACACCCAAAGTACAACAGCAGAATACTAAGTCAGGTACATGGAATCAAAATACTCCCGAATCTAGTACAATAAATGTAAGGTACAACACTGGAATACACGGCTACAACAACAAAAGTACACTGACACTCTGCTAGCTAATCAGTGAGATTGCCATCATCGTCGCTCACAGCTATGTCTATAATCGGGGCTGGGTCGGGCTGAGGTGGCGCCTCAACCTCGGGCCAATCCACAAAGTCAAACCACTGCTCAAATCCCTGAGCCTTATCGAGTGGAGCAGCCTCCGGCTCTCCAATGTCGACTGGATCCTCCTTGGGATCCTCCTCGGCATCGTGCACAGGCTCGCCTCGGGCGGTGGCAATGGGCGAGCATTAGCTGCTAAAGCAGCCTCTAGTGCGGCGTCTCTCTGAGCTAGGGCCTGTGTAAGGTCCTCTATGACTGTCATCTGCTTGATTAGGGTCTCCTCCAAGCGATCGATGGTGCTACGGGATATGCGGGCGTCGATCTCCCATTTCTGGCGACCGTCGCTTGTCCTCTTCATCTTCTCCCGCATGTTATCTAGGCGCTCCTGGATACTCTGTATTTGGTCCTCCCGCGCTCTTATGGTGTTATCGCGGTCCTTGATGACAGTGGTCAGTTCGTTCTTCTCATCTTGGCTTATCGCCAAGCGCTGAGTCAGGTCCCTATTGCGTTGGCGCTCCTAGGCTAGTTCTGTGGTCGCGCGTTCACTTTCCCAGTGCCAATGAATCATCAGTGCCCGGTAATATTCCCGCTCAGCATGGGCATGGAATACATCCCACCATGTAGGCGGCGTCGGCTCCATCCTAATCAAACAAAACTAAGGCGGATCAGTCAAAGGTAGAGGAAAGATAAGAAGAGAATAAGTAAGAATGAATAAGAAAAATCAGTCAAGAATCAACTAAGTCAAAACAAGTATGACTATGAAATCTCAAGTATGCGTTCTAACTTAGTTCAAATATCAATAAAGACGGTTCTATGCCAATTTGAAATCGATTTCACACTTAATTGGTCAAGTCGCGGTACTACCCAAAACACAGACCGAGGGTCCTATCCTGGGTCAGCTCGGTGTAAGTTTCCATCTTACTAGCCGAGCTCTGATACCACTCTAACTGTCATGCCCAAACGGGACGCGACGACGATCCACAACTTAAATACCATAACCAAACAGTCCAGACAATTATCAATGAGAACCCAATGAGACAGAGTCTAAATAGCAACGGAATTAAATAACAGATACAAATTACAACTTAAAGTCTACAATCCATCATCTAAATTTCAACCCGAAAATCAACAAAATATGACAACTTAAAGTCAAAGGGTCCTACGCCCTTCAATTACAAACTGGAATGGAACGAAATACAAAAGTCCGACAACAACATAAGAAAATAGACCAATCAACAATAAGAAGTAATAAATCCAACAAGCGTAGTACAAGGTCTCAATCCAGAGCCGGTTCAGCATCTCCAACGAAATCCTCATAAAACAGGTGGGGATGAGACAAAAATCCCAGTGGATGGGGTGATCGTGTGCGAGTGTGGCGCAATATAGTTAATGTGAGAAAACAGTTATACGAAAACGCGTGAGTATGATGCATGAATTCACACACAGTTCGCAAGCGTCATGATAAAATAATACAATAGTATATTTATACATTTCAAGAAAACAGTTCATGGTCACACAAGCACTATGTGATTCAGTCAAGACAGGTAGGATTGCGTATGGAAGTGTAACGCCAATCCTATACAAGGCGAATAATGGTTGCGTACGGATTTGTAGCGCCAACCAATGCAAAACAGGTGGCGGTTGTGTACGGAAATGTAACGCCAACCAAAATGGGTCCGATAACTCCGGAATCGTGTGGATCGACAAGCGATTCCTTCGTTCTTCCTTGTAACTCCCGGTCGGATGGTCCAAGACCGGCACCTTATCGCTCCATAGGCAAAGACAAAATCCACAAAATGGAGGTGGCGAGGCTCGGATCTGTCATAATCATGATTATACCTCGATTTACGACCCGCTTCCCTTGGACAAACTCTGTCCCTCGCCATGCGGGATTAGGGCGATGGGGCGGAAGAGTGGAATAACAGCCGAGCTGCCTTGGTTCCATCCCCGACGTATTCATTCTCGATTTGTGAGCTCGACACACCAAGTTGACTCAGGCAGAAAGTAATTACAATTACGGGCAACAACCGGACAATGAGTATTATTGATTCAGGGAAGCAGTTTAGGAAAATTTTTGAAAACGCAAGTGGCAATTATGGCGTTGGTGGAGTTTTTGGATGAAGATGATTATCGGAAGGATAAGAAACCTTCGATATCTTGAAAGATTAGGTGGGACATAAGTCCCGTTATAGATTCAGTTCGCAAGGCGAGGAAGTCGCTCCGCGATCGGGTATTAATCGGTCAAATTGATCCGATAAGTCAAGGGTTTTTGGGAAAGTAAAATACTTAAATTAAATCTCCAAGTCAGAGAGTCTAGGGCTATTTTAGTAAAAGAGAAAATAATTTGAGTTAGGTCCTTTATAAAAGGAAAATTGTAATTTAGCCCCGTTTTGTAAAAACTAACACTTTTGGGGTTAAAAATTGAATAATTAAATATCCCAACCTTAAAACATTATGAGGTCAGTTCCTAAATTCTACAAATTGTCCAGAGATTCAGGTTTTTAAAGTTTTGAGGTCGAGTTTTTATAAAAATCTCACATTGGCCCCAAATTTGTAAAAATTGCCAATTCGGACCTTAAGTTTTAAAAATTCGGAACTCACAAACCGGAAGGGCTTTTAATGTGATTCCAGTTGGAAAATGTCACTAAGGTTGGTATGATATTGGGACAATATCAGTTTTTAAAAGAAATATGTGTAGGTCCTTCAACCTTTGAAAATATCATTTTTGTCCCATTTTAAAATAATTGCCTTTAAGGCTTTTAGGGGTCCAATTATTATGGAGTTTGAACCTTGGGTCTAAAATATAATTAAATTATAGTTAAGTTAGTATTTCCAGGTGCATGGGCTGCATAAGTCCTGGAAATTTCATTTGGGTCCTCAAGTTTAGTATTTTACACATTAGTCCCTCAATTTTTTTAAAATTACTTTCCAAGCCCTAAACACTTGGATTTTTGGAATACATTTAAAATGTGTCATTCCCAGTACTTTAAGAGTAAAGATTTCAAATTTTAAATTTTAGGTCTGGTGCAGTTTTAAAAATTGCAAAGTAGCCCTTAAACTTTCAAAATTTTACAATCTAGTCCTTGGGCTTTTAAAAGTTGATTTTATTTATCTTAAAACTCTTAAAACTTTATTAAAATGTCCAAAAGTCATTTTTGAACCTGAGTACAGTCCCAAATTTCGAAATTTGCAGAGGGGTCCTTTAACTTTTATTTTCTTGCAATTTAGTCCACCAACTTTCCATTTTTGCATTTTTAAGTCCAAAATTGAAATTTAATCAATTATGCTCGACTTTTCCAGGTTATAAGTCATCCAAAACATAGATTTTAAAGATCATACACATGCATGTCCAATACATACAAGAATTCATCAATTAAAACATTAAAGTGTACATGCATGCACCTAAAATTCAATAAATAGTAATTTTGAGCAACTCTTGAGAATTTTCATGACTTGATACATAAAATTGACATGCAATACATAGATTATATATATATCAAGGCTCATGATCAAATTTTCTACATGCATTTAATCAAAACACCTAAAAGTTTGAAAATATTTTTCCACCCACCTTAAAATTGGAAATTGTGAAATGAAAGGATAATTTCACAATTTTTGGATGAGGCTTCTTAGGTCAGCCCCTAAGTCAAGAAATATCAAAAATTGGAGTTAGAAAAATGAGAGAAAAATTAAGGAGAAAAAGAAGGAAATAAGGAAATGAAAAGGACTACACTTTACCTTGTGTAGTAGATGTTTGGAGACTAGTTGAAGCTCAAAAATTGGAAATTTAGGCTCAACTCCAAAATCTCCTAAGGTCAGCCCCTATTTCTCAAAAATGAAAAAGGGGTGTTAAAATTTGAAAAAAATAGGAAGAGTAAGAAAGAAGGGGTCTAGTACTCAATTCTTACCTTGTAGTCTAATTTTCTCTACTATTTTCTTCTTCAAGCTTGAGGTCCTTCTTCAAAAATGTTGTCAAGCTCTAATCTTCAAGGTCTTCTAAATGTACCTCCAAACCAAATTCAAACTTAAGTTAAGAAGGTGGAAGAGATGAACAATGTGATATCCAAAAATGGATTGAAGATAAAATTTCTTACCTTGTATGATGATGGTTCGATTTTTAGTGAAGAATAGGAGGAAAATGTTGAACATTTTTCTAAGTATAGAAGACGAAAATGAAAGGAAGAATAGAGAGAAGTTGGGAGTTTTTAGAGAGAAGGAGGAGAATTGATTTGGAAGATCAAATGTGTTGGTGCAATCTGAGATGAAATTTTTGTGTAATTAGGCCATATGGCCGTCCAACATAGTGAGAGAGGGAGAGAAAATTTTGATCAAATTGTGTCTTGTAATTTGTCTCTTGCATGGAGACAAAAGGTGAGTCAAGGTATGGGTCAAATTGGAATGTTGAGAGGAATAAGAAGAATGTTGGGAAGAATAGAATAAGTTGAGAAAAATAGTAATAAAGAATTGGTGTATAAGATGATGTATATAATGTTTGAATTAATGATATAATTATACACAAGATGACTAATATATGGTGTAGGTGTACAAGAGTTGGATGATATTTTTATCTCAAAATTATCCATATTGGCCGTCCACTTTAAGGGCAATTTGGTAATTCCATATTTTTTTTTGTCCCAAATTTGATGATAATAGATGAAATATATCAATCTCCAAAATAATTAGTGATTTCCTTGATCACTTGTAAGTCTCATGATCACTTAATCTAAATCAAAATCTTAATTCTATAAGGTAAAAGTCTCTAAAATAAATAGTCTATTAAAATTCTAAGGTGACTAATAAATACAAAAATAGTAATAATGATCAATCAAGTGATCATAAATGAGGAATAGAATTAATGATTATCATGATCACAAGTAATTAAATAAAATGAAATAAATTACAAAATGTATATATTATTAATAATTACCCGTCAAAATGACGCGGTAAAATAGTCGATCAAAAGTACAAACGGCAATAAGGATCAATTAATAGTTCGGAAAAATGGGGGCTTCACACCCCAAATTAGAGAATCCCTAAAATTCGATCCCCAAATTAGACAAACCCTAAAATTTTAATCCCAAATCAAAATCCAAAACCCTAATTGAATCCAAAATTGAACCTTGTCCCAAATCAAATTACCCAAATCAAACCTTTTTCTGGATTCAAGGTTAGAACTTGGTGTAATGGCGAGAAGATGTAGTGGGGAGATGTAAGAAACACCAACCTACGGTATGTATGCTATTCAAACTGTTGTGTGTTGTATGTTGTATGTTTTATGTATTTTAATGTTGTATGTATTTTAATTTAGGGTAATTTTGTTATGCTCATGTAGATTCTGTTGAGGAAGCTACATTGTTCACTTTAAAAATATTTCGTGGGGGAAATGAAAACTGAACCTATAAGGCATTATACAGTTGGTACTGTAGACTATTTTGATAGAGTTGATGGGGAGATGTTTGGGCTTATTGAATTGAAGGATTTTGTAGAGCAATTAGGTTATAATTAATCAAATTGTAGAATATGGCATAAATATGGGCAGTCTTTACATATGGCTAGTAGTGTGATTGAGACATATATTGAAGCTTATGGGATTATCAAGTGGATTTCTAGATGCAGAGAGGTTGAAATTTATGTAGAACACCTAGATAATGTCTCTGAAAAAAGCCCCCTTAACCTAACAGAGCCCCAATTACCAGATAATGCAACCTATTCTAATTGGGAAGAATATATTGACCCTCTTATTGACTTCTCATTTCTGGATACTCATTTCTGGATAATGTCCCTGAACCTGAATATGATTTGGATAAAGATAATATCCCTGAACCATCTGAGCCTAATAATAATTCTCATGATTCTGATTCTGACTCTGATGTATTTTGTGACACTAACTATGATTTGGATGAGGATGATAGAGAATTTGACATGTCAGTAGATCCAAATGCAGAACTTGATGGTTTTTTAGGCTCAGGGAAAGGGATGGTAGATGAGATTTCATGTTGGATGGAGGGAGGGGGTGAAGACCTGGAAGAATATAGTGATGAATTTGTGAGTAGTGACGGTTATGATGAGGATAATTTGAAAAAATTCCCTAAGTTCAACCCCAAAACTGAGGCTAAAATTCCTAATTTGAAATTAAGACTTATTTTCAGTTCAAAACAAGTATCAAAGTCTGCAATTGAGTCACATTGTCTTAGAAGGGTTATGGCTGTGGGATTTGTGTGGAATTACAAGAGAAGACTTAAGGCTAAATGTAAAAAACAAGGCCGTGAGTGGTAGTTGAAAGGGTATAATCCAGTTCATAAAAAGTGTTCATGGAATTATAATAACCCTAGTATTAAGTCAGGTTGGTTGGGGAAAACATTCATGAAGAAATTCAAAGAAAATCCCAAGTTAAGCATGAATAAATTTAGGAATGAATTGTGCACAACTCTCAAGGCTAATGTGTCAAAACAACAAGCTTATAGGGCTAGACAAAAAGGCCTGAAGTTGCTACAAGGCAGTCTTAAGGAACAATTTAGTAGAATTAGGGATTATTGTAAGGAGTTGTTGAGAACTAAACCAGGGTCCACCGTTGTGTTAAAACTGACTGAGTGTGATAGTGAGAGTGGGCAACCTACATTCATGAGGTTGTATATATGTTTTGAAGCTTGCAAGAAAGGATTCCAATTTTGTAGGAAGGTTTTGGGGATTGATGGTTGCTTCTTGTAGGGGGCTGCAGGTGGGCAGTTGTTAACTACAATTGGCATTGATCCTAATAACCAAATGTTTCCAATTGCATAAGCTGTAGTTGATAATGAAAACAGGGACTCTTGGATTTGGTTTTTGTCTCTGTTAGAGAATGACTTAGGGATAGAAAATCATGATCAGTGGACCTTCATGAGTGATAAACGTAAGGGGCTCATTGATGCTTTTGATAGGTTATTTCCGGAAGCTGAGAATAGGTTTTGTGTAAGGCATTTACACAATAATATGAAAAGGGATGGGTTCACAGGGATTGCAATTAAAAATGCACTTTGGGCTGCAGCTAGAGCTACTAGAGTTGAGGGGTTTAAAACTAGAATGGAAAAATCAAGGATTTGGATGAAAATGCATATCAATGGCTAATCAAAAGCCTGCTAATCAGTGGTCTAGTCCCATTTTAGCACTGTCTCAAAATGTGACATTTTATTGAATAACATGTGTGAATGTTACAATTCTTTTATACTTGCAACGCAAGGGACAAACCAATCATTTATATGCTTGAGACAATCAGTAATTTAATGATGTCAAGAATGCAAGTAAATAGGGACAAAGCTAGGAAATGGGATGGTGCTATATATCCTAGAATCAAAATATTGTTTGATAAAATCATGAAAGAGGCAGGAGAGTGTATCCCATTGAAATCAGATGAGTGGAACTATCACATCACATGCCCATTTGACCACACAATGTGGATTTGTCTAAAAAGCATTGTAGTTGTAGAAGGTGGGACCTAACTGGGATTCCTTGTAGACATGAAGTGTCAGCAATATGGTGTAGGAATGAAGAACCTGAATCTTATATAGATGACTGTTATAGTATTCCTACATATTTGAAAGCATATGAAAATGCAATAATGGGTGTGAATGGACCTGATTTGTAGACTAAGTGTTATTTACCAGAACCATTGCCCCCCAAGTATGAGAATAGACTAGGTAGGCTCAAGAAGCTGAGAAGGAGGCAACCTGATGAGCCACCTGCAAGAACCAGTTCCACTAAAGTACCAAAGCATCAAAAGACTGTTAAGTGCAAGAAATGTGGAGCGATTGGACACAATTCTAGAACTTGTAAATCCCCAAATCAGAATGGGTCAGCAACATCAAATGCTCCAGTCAATTTACAAGTACCTGATGAAGTGCCACTACATGATTCACAACATTGTAATGTGCCTAGCCAATCTTCAGCCAAAACTTCAAAATTACCTGTAAGTGATGTTTCATTGCTACAATTTTTATTGCTAAGTTACATGTAAGTGATGTTTCAGCACTAATTTTTGTATAATTATTTCAGGTGAAGAGAAAGAGAGGATCTAGCAGTGGGGGGGTTAATGTTTCAGGGCATACTAACAGCGTATCATCAATCACAGTAAGCATAATTGACATCTTATTTCTTGTTTTCATTTAATAATAAGCATAATGAAATTCTAATTTTTTTGTTTCTTTTACAGGTTGGTCAAACATCAAATGTTAATACACCTTTTATTGTTAGAGGAGGAGTGAATTACATAACAATGACAAACTTGAGGTCTGCAATTGGGAGTGGATCTGCAACAAAGGGGAAAAAGCTAAGAAAAACCACTTGAGTTATGTAACTGTGTGCTTTGACAATTTAAGTCTTGTGTTCATGTATTATGTTTGAGAGTGTATTATGCCACTTAATTATGTTTGAGATATTTCTAGCAGTTGTGTTTGAGATACAATTTCAGTCTTGTGTTCAAGTATTTGTTTTTTATTGTGTTTGAGAAATTGTATTTGAGTCATATTATGTGTTTGATACATTGTGACAAATTATGTATTAATGTCTTGTGTTTGAGCCAAAAATATGTTGTGTTTGTTTCATTGGTTCATTGTGTTTGAGACAGATTCACTTGTAGTTGCAAATGATGAATTTTATTAATAGTTGAACAACTTGTACAATTACAAACTGACTTGCATTACAATTGGAAGGCCTAACATGAAACTAACTACACTAACTAACAAGGCTAATTTCATTGTCCTAAGTCTCTTTTTCAGTTCCTTGACTTCAAATTCAAGCTTTTTTTCCCTGCTCTTCACAACGCTTAACTCAGCCTCCATTTTTTTTCTTTGATAACACTTAAGTTTATCTTCCAATTTATCCAACTTATTCAATAATCCAGGTATAATGTATTGTGTCCGAGTGGACATTTCAGCTTCAGACTCCAACCATCAAACAAATCCATTAAATCAGAAATTAATTGTATATAATTACCCCATAATTTGGACATGCCCAATATCTTCTTCCAGGTTTTACTTGGTCCATGAGGTCTTCAATTGCAACTTTATTCCACAGTTGCAATACACCTCTTCGAAAGAAGTATTTTGGTTGAATGAGCTTCAACTTGAGTTGGAATGACTTGGACTTTGGTTTATCATCTTCAAAAGAGTGTTTGGAATGAACAAGAATGAAAAACCTGATGAAAAAATGCCACTTCCTCTTTTTCAAGCATTGTTGACCCGATCAGTAGGTCAACCGTTAATATTAAACGTCTGACCAAAGGCAGTACCAGGACTAATTAATTTTTAAAAGTTTGGGTACTAATATTGATAACGCCCAAAAATAGGGTACCAAAAATGAAAACCGCACATACTTTAGGTACCAAAAATGAAATTATCCCTTGGCCTATTCATACATTTGTTCTTTATTTTAAGGTTGTACCAATTTTGGGAAGCATACTTAAAAAAGTAGATAATTTTAATTAGAACAATTTGGACAGAAGATTAGGATATGCACATTGTTAGTCCAAGTGCCTACAAAAATCTAGGGGGTGAATAGATTTCCCTAATTTTCTTCTCTTTTTCCTATATGTGAAAAACTCTCAAGACTGTAATATAATATATAGATGAAGAATGAACACAATGATATATAGTGGTTTAACTCACCTAGAGCCTAATCTTCTACCACCCAGTATGTCCGAGTGGATTTTGAAAGAAATTAAAGAAATTTTATTAATCGATACCAAACGATTACAACTTCACCTTGAAGAGCATCAAACTCTTCTTACAACAACAACCTTGAAGAGCACCAAGCTCTTCTTACAACCTTGAAGAGCAACCAAACTCTTCAACACCTAATGCAATCAACCAAGTGTGTTCTTGCCAAAAGAGCACTCAACAAATAAGTCTTGTTTTGGATGATTTGATCATTCAAGATTACAACTCAAATGAAAGTATACAACTTTGAAAATGCAAGTGTAATTAAAAACAAAGCCCAATAAGCAAAATGTGAAAGTGTAGTGCTTAGGCTATTACAACAAGATATGAAAGTGAAAGCTTTAGAAGTTTGCGGAGATATTCTTGTCGTGATGTAAAATTGTGTGTTGTAATTGATCCTTCAAATTCTTCAACTATTTATAGCGAAGTTTCCAGATTTGATCTCCAATATAGGCTCCTCCAAATTGAATTTTGTCTACAAAAGAATGATCAAATAATCTACAAAAATGATTAAGAAAAGATAAAGTAGATCTTGCTGATAAGTGCTGTAGCAACGGATAGAATTTATTGTGAAATATCCTATCGCGACCAGTCGCTATATTGAAAATTTGAAAGTTAAAACCGTTGGATCAAGATTTGACAAAGATCGGCATATAGGGCAATCGATCACTATACCATAGTGACCGATTCATTTTATGGTTCATCTGAATCTTCCTCATCAATATTTATGTTAGCTTTGCTCGTTGATCCTCTGAAAAAGGGCCACATCCAAGACTAGTCGAGCGCAGAACAAAAGCAAAGATAGTAACCGCATAATTAATGAACGGTTTACCAATATACCTTGCCGCTGCTGTTGAAATGCGCTCAATCTGTATAGAAGAAAAGGTGGAAATACAAAGTGTATTAGTAAACCTGATATTTGTAATATTTAAGAAAATCAAGAATAATGTGTGACAACCCAACCCTCTTTAATTACTTGAATTTTTTTAAACTAATGTTCATGGATAATGTTGTATCGAATATCTAGTTTATATATTAAATGTGCGATTTACTCGCTTTATGTATTTTATTTATTTAGAGCATTCGGAAACCGATTTCGCCCCTAACTACGGTAATATATATGAATGGACATCACAATGACGTATTATGGATGTTATTATGGAGTTTCAGACTTAAATTTTAGGATCGACAATTTTATACCGATTAAATGATTTTACGGAGATTTTCACTAAAATGCTTATTTATATTTTTGGATTTAAAGACTAAATTTCTACCTCACGTTTTATTATTATTAGTGATCATCTAATTTATGAAGAATAAGTTTTAATTAACTCTCATGATTTTAAAAAAAAATAAAAATAGCTTACTTGAGGATTTTTATAAATATCTAATTTTGCAAGATATTTTGAAAGAGGGTAAAAATGGATTTTCCACCCCCAATCACTCTTGCATTTTATAAAAACCCCCCAACACCCTCACTTCTTCTTCACACCCTATACGTAGATAAAATACACCATTGTTAAGAAAGTTTCAAAGAGGTAAAGATTTCTTCATCTTTTTGTTTAATTTTTGTCTTTTCATTTAAATATGATAGGGTATTGATCTTATCCTAGAACAAACATTAAAAATATAAATTGATGGTGGTTAAATGATATTTAAAAACCTCATTATTAGACTTGTAATCTTCAGCCTTTAGTTGAAAAAAAATTAGAAATTATTTTTTTATTTTTATTTCATTTTTCTATTGTGATTTGATCTTGTTAAAGAGAAGGAAAATATCTTTATTTTCGGACAGAAATTTAACCCTATACAAAAATGCATTTCTGGATATTTTGAGCTATATTTGAACCAAAACCTTGTTGCCTACTTGTAGATATATGTCTTAGCTTTCATTTGCAACTTGAATCATGTTAATTGAAGTTTTGTAGACCAAGTTATACCCCAAATAGTGAACTGTGCCAGAAATCCGAAAAAAGACGCCTGCCCTTCAGTAATATCACTTTTTGACCTATTTGTAGTAAGCATTGGGACTTTCTTGTAAGATCAACATTTGTAGATAATTGTAGTAGCTTTCTAACGGTATAAGAATAAAAAAAAATTAGATGTTTCGTTGAAGAGATATAGCTGAATTACGAAAACTGCTACAACAAAGAATTTTCTGCGAAATTTGGTGTTCTTGGTGTTCTTAGTAAAATATAAAGATTTATGTGTAATTAGTGAAGTGTGTGAAAGAAAAACTTTGAAGATGAGTGTAGTGTGTGTTCTTGCTGTTCTTGGTGAAATTTAAAGAATTGTGTGTTCTTGATGTTATTGGTGAAATTTAAAGAATTGTGTGTTCTTGATGTTCTTGGTGACATTTAAAGAATTGTGTGTTTTTGGTGTTCTTGGTAAAATTTAAAGAATTGTGTGTTCTTGGTGTAGTGTGTGTAAGAAGGATGTAAAAAGTTTAATCCTTGAATTAAGGAGATATGTTGGGATATTTTGCAAGTTGATTATTATGATAGTATGATGATTAAATATAATGATTTTAGACTTTGTTTTTAATTTTAAGTGATATATGATTTTTGATGATTTAATCTTGATATTAATGACTTGAGAAGATTTTTAGAAGTTGTATAATTGATTGTTGGAGAAGAACTTAAGATAGTTGATGAATTTCATCAATTTAGAATTTTTGGTCTCATTATTTCATTATTGGTTAAAATTAGAAGCCTAAAGCCTTAAGGATGATTTTTGATGAAAACTCTTATTTTCTAAAAGTGATTTTGAGGATAATAAGTTGATGAAATATTTAGTGCTCAAAATTAGAGAACCGGAAAAATTGAATAGAGCTCGAAAAATGGAGTAATACGTCCCACCGGGTTCGACTACCGTCCACCGGAGGTGGCAGTGCCGGAGCAATTGCGGTTGATCGGAATTGGGGATAAGAATGATGAATAATGACCGATTTGACATAAAGTTGACGTCACATGAATAGTGATGTGATGTGACATGAATAGTAACATGAATAGTGATGTGATGTGACTTGTATTTGGCACGCAAACCAATGTAATTTTATCGAGTTATTAACGTTAAGTATTAAATCAATAAGTTCGGGTTTAGTGAATAAGATATTTTCGGGATTTTTCGAGATGACATATCATATTTTAAGATAATCAAGAATTTTAAGTCGAGATAAGATTTTATAGGTTAAGGTTTTGATTGACCGGGATTTCCATTTGAAACGAGTCGTTAGAAGAATTATTCGATTTAGGTGATTAATTAAGGATTAATTGAATTTAAGTGACTTTGATTTTAAGTTGACTTTGACTTTAAGTTGACCGTTGTCTTTTGACTTTGGTCAACTATCATTTTTGAAGCTCTTTAAAAGGGTACCGAACACCCGATTATGCAATAATTGACTTTAAGAACTTTTAGATTTTACTTAGCTCGAGAAAATAAGTTATTTGATGATTATTACATTGTCCTATGTCATTTAAGTTGAGGAATTAACTGTGTTAGGTGCGGCGCAATCGAATACGGACTCATTCAAACAAATACATCACTAGCTTTCTGTTAAACTTCAAAGGTGGGTAAACTTTTGATTTTGTAAGCATGTCGTACTGTTATACTATATTTGTCAACTCTTTATAATTGCTAAAATGTGCCTATGGGCTATTTATAAGCTGCCAACGGATGGGGGATGACCCTTCGGTGTCAGAAAATGTAAGCTGCCAACGGGTGGGGGATGACCCCTCGGTGTCAGAAAAGGCCGAGAGCCATATGTATGCTGCCAACGGGTGTGGATACCCCTCGGTGTCAGAAAATGATTTTTATTGCAATATGATTGTTTGACCTATATAGTGTAACTGCTTACGTTTCCCACTGAGTTTCACAGCTCACGCCTTCAAATGTTTATTACATTTTAGATAATGATGACGAGCCTGGAGCTGAGGCATAGGGACTGTCTACGTGTGCGTCGTTCTTTTATTCCCAAAATAATTTAAGTACCTGTGTTTTGATGAACAAACTTTAAAGCTTTTGTAATAAGAATTTTAATAATGCGTAACTCTTATTATTCTTATTAGTTTTTGAAAACTTTCAAGTTTATATTAAGAAATTTTTAAGCCCACATTTTAGTAATTAAAGTATTATATTTATGCTTCCGCAAATTATTTATAAATACTCAAGCGTACCACAGTGATGTTCCTAATCGAAATGGGTTCAGGGCGTTACATAATGTACGTGAATGCCTTATCTCTTGTCTCAGGTGAACATTTTCCATTCTTAAATGGTGTTCATCAAGGGAGACAATCGCAATAGCAGCCATGTGACCGCAAGCAACGCAACTTGCATTGCTCAGGGCTTCTCTGTAGCTAATATTTTCAACCCTAAGTTTTTCATTCTCAAACCGAAGATGTGCATTTTGTTGATGGTCATGCTTCATCTGATGAACAAATAAAATTGTGCACAGTTCACTCTGGATAATATTTATAATTCAAGATCAAAAGGGCTTCAAGAAGATTTGTTGTAGTGACCTTATTTTGTGAAACAACTACAATATTTGAAAACTATGCTAGTAAATTTTGAGCTTAATTGCAATTTGGGTCCTGTAAGTGTGGGGGTGGCATATTTAGTCATGTAAATATTCTACGTAGCAATTTTGGTCCCATAAGTATAAAGGGGTGCCATATTTTGCTTCTTTACGTATCCTGCGTAGAAATTTTAGTCCCGTAAATTTTTACGCACACACAATTTTAGTCCCATAAGTTGTAGTTTTGTGCAATTTTGGTCCAAAAAGGGTGAAATATTAAAGTACCCATTCTAGACTAGAATTGCACAAAATTAGAACTTATTGAATTAAAATTTCAAAAAAAAAAAAAACAATTTGAGAGATTGAAGTTTGTACAAGGATACTTACATGACTAAATATGACCCTTCTTTATATTTACAGGACAAAAATTGCGCAAAATGTAAAACTTATACGACCAAAATTGCCATAAGATACATTTGGATCAAAATAAGTGCTTTCTTACCTTCATTTGGGTTCTTTTGTTTTGGAACCAAAAATTCACTTGCATGGGATCCATTCCTAACTCTTGGCTAAGTTCGTTTCTTTGTTTGGTGTCTGGGTGAGGACTGTCCCTGAAAAACCTACAATGTAATTGGACTTAAAATTTATTATCAAAAGAGAATAAACCTACGAAAATAATTCTCAGAATCTACACAAAGTAGAATTGTGTTGACATTCACTTTTTATGAGAATTCCAATTAATTTAAAAAATATTTACTTTCCCATTGCTTGGATCTGCTCCAGCATGTGATGGTGGTATCGCTTTGTTTTATTTTGATTCTCCGGAGAATTCATTTCTGCATTCTCACCACCAGAATTGTTGTTATCCATTTCTTTGTCTTCCACCCTTCGTAGTTGATCACCTTCTGACATTTGGAAAATCTCTTGTTGCAAAATGTATTGTGTTTCATTAGTTTATTTTCTTTCAATGATCTATTTTTGGAATAAAATGCTGCTAAAAAATAAAAGTCATTATGTCTAAAAAATAAGATGTTGAAACAAAATGTGGGTTTTATGTAACATTTATGTTGTAAAATATTTTTTCTCAACTTTACGGTTATTATTTTTTTTTAAATTTAGAAAAGTTTTTTTGGTGATATAAATTGTATTAAGAATTTTTTGTTAGTGATGTGAAGAATTGTATTGAGAATTTTTTGTCAAAAATGTGTATTTTTTGAACGAATGAATTTAAAGAATTATAACAGCAAAAACTTACTAAAAGAAAGCTTTTTTTGTAACTTGAAACACTCTTTGTAGAGATCTATAAAGCGCTTCCTTGAACTAACTCAAGATTTGGGAACAAGTAGGGTGGATTTTGCCGGCTTTTTATACAAAACTTATAAGATAAATGAAGCATGAAGTGAACAAAATGAGAGTAGAAACAAATGAGGAAGGGGACTCAATTGCCAGAATCAATAGGGAGAAATGAAGGGATAAAGAAAGCAAATAAATAAACTAAGCACCAGAGGATTTAGTATAAATTGAAGCAAGATGATGCAATTATAATAAATAGACGTTTGTTACATTTACAATTTGAAAAACAAGGGAAGTAAATGTCTTACAAGGAAAATTGTAGAGAAAATATAAACTCTATTTGATTTTGAATCCAGCCAAGACAACCAAGCATAATGAGAAAATCAAGCATGAAAATCCTTTTATAATGGTTCACCCTAATTATTCACTTACCAAATGAACGGAAAATGAGCAAATTTTCACGATAGACACGCCTCTGGAACGGAAAAAACAAATTACAGGCCATAAGGGCTTAATGAAATACATAATAAAAAATCATATCACAGTAATAAATGATTTTTGACATTATAAATTTTGAAAATCAATTATGGTCATAACCTAGAACTTACGACATTTACGAAGGTCAGATATTCAAATCTATAATACCATACACCTTTTCTTACCACAATAAAAGTTCATTATGGTTCACATATGTTTAGCGAGAGAACGTCTTTTAGTAAGCATCATAAAACTGATATTTTTCAATTTTACGTTTAAAGGGAAGTAATAATACATTGAAACTACCTAAATTTTTTTTTTTATTATGTTAGTCTATCATAGAACCTGAGAGATATTAGTAAAATAATAAATGGCAATAAGGTTTGAATCAATTAATGTAGGTGTGATTATTTTTTTCATAATTATTATGATTATAAAATCCAGTAACAAATAGTGTTGCCCAAGAGTTGGAATTCACGATTAGGGGACCTACCACGACAAGCCTATTAGGGCCCAAAGACGCTATTATACGATTAAGCCAATTTGGATTCAATCAATATACAAAAAAATTAATAAGAATTGCATATAACAATCTTTTATTATGATTTTACTTAAAGTTTGTTAAATAAATTTGTTCGATGATTAAAAATGAAAATAAAAACTTGTCTGTTTTATATATTTTAGTGCATTTAATATTTTCAAAGTACTTGGAAAGTGTTAATAAGTTTTTAAGAGGATGTGAAAATTGAAATTATGAAAAATGCAATTTTGGTCCCTAGGTTGGCCTACTCATACATTTGTTCTTTATTTTAAGGTTGTACCAATTTTAGGAAGCATACTTAAAAAAATAGACGATTTTAATTAGAACAATTTGTACAGAAGATTAGGATGTTCACATTGTTAGTTCAAGTGGCTACAAAAATCTAGGGGGTGAACAGATTTTCCCGATTTTTCTTCTCTTTTTCGTATATGTGAAAAACTCTCAAGACCGTAATAGATAGAAGAAGAATGAACAAAATGATATATAGTAGTTCAACTCACCTAGAGCCTAATCCTCTACCACCCGGTATGTCCGAGTGGATTTTGAAAGAAATTAAAGAAATTTATTAATCGATACCAAACGATTACAACTTCATCTTGAAGAGCACCAAACTCTTCTTACGACAATAACCTTGAAGAGCGCCAAACTTTTCTTATAACCTTGAAAAGCACCAAGCTTTTCTTACAACCTTAAAGAGCACCAAACTCTTCAACACCTAATGCAATCAACCAAGTGTGTTCTTGCCAAAAGAACACTCAACAAGTAAGTCTTATTTTGGATGATTTGATCAATCAAGATTACAACTCAAATAAAAGTATACAACTTTGAAAATGCATGTGTAATCAAGAATAAAAGCCTAATAAGCAAAATGTGAAAGTGCAGTGCTTAGGCTATTACAACAAGATATGAAAGTGAGAGCTTTAAAATTTTGCTGAGATATTCTTGTTGTGATGTAAAATTGTGTGTTGTAATTGATCCTTCAAATTCTTCAACTATTTATGGATAAGCTTCAAGATTTGATCTCCAACATAGGCTCCTCCAAATTGAATTTTGTCTACATAAGAAGGATCAAATGATCTACAAAAATGATTAAGAAAAGATAAAGTGGATCTTGCTTATAAGTGTTGCAGCAACATGTAGAATGTGCTGTCAAATATCCTATAGCGACCAACCACTATGTTGAAAATTCGAAAGTTGAAACCGTTGGATCAAGATTTGACAAAGAGTTGGTGAAGGGCTTGCCAACATACCTTGTCGGCTGCTGAAATGTGTTCAATCTATATATATAGAAGAAAAGCTGAAAATACCCAAATTTATTAGTATCATCAACAACAAAAAACAAGAAAAAAACCAAAAGAAAAAAAGCAAAAAAAGCAAAAAAAGAAAAAGAAAGAAAGTAGACTTAATATTATTTAATATTTAAGAAAACCAAGAATAATTTATGTGAATGCTTATCTCTTCTCTCAGCCGAGCATCTTCCTTTCTCAAGTGACGACCGTCAAGGGACATATCCCCAATAGCAGCCATGCGACCGCAAGAAAGTTAGCTTGTGTTGCTCAGGACTTCTCTATACGTCATATTCTCATCCCTAAGATTTTCGTTCTCAACCCTGAGGTGTGTGTTTTCCTGGCAGTCATGTTTCGTTTGCAAATTACAAAAATTCTTAATTAATGTATTGTTTGATGCTATTTTAAAATTATTACACTGGAAGAGATAAAACTCATAGAACTATTACGAAAATGCACATGTTATAGCGGAAAAAGAAGGCCTCACGAATATACAACCCGTGCATCGTACGGATTAAAGACTAGTATTATATGAATTGTAATGGAGCGGGGGCGGGTATGGGTATATCAAGACCCAACCCGGCCATATCCTTTGAGCTGGAAAATATTGTCGGATGACAAGCCTTGACCCGAACAAAATAATTTAGGATTTATTAAATTATTATTATATATTTTTTTAAATAAACAAGATGATGGGGGATTGAGGTCACATCCCCAACCTATGTATTAATATGCCAATGTTTTTATACAAATGAATGTAAATGAGAAAGAAACTCTATGCTAATTACATGTTACTAGGCAAAAAGAGTCAGTGAAAGCCTATACAAATGTTACAAGCTATTATACATTAATGGGAAACTAATCTAGCAAGACATCATCGAAAAACTAGAAGGTTCAATTGATCCATTCTTCCATGACTGAGAGTTTTAAGGGGATTAAGGGAGGTTTGATAATCTTAAACTGCTGTTGTTGGCATCCCAAGAGAGCTACTGCATCAGTTGTTGAATTTCCCTCACAAAGAACATGAGAGAATTGAAAATCCATGGTGGCCATCAACTTCTTTATTCTGATGAGGGAGTTTGGCACATGCCAATGACCTTCTTTATGTTTCGTAAGGAGGTGGAAGAGTAATAAAGAATCAGTTTCAATAATGGCTTTTGAAAAACCATTATTGAGTAAGCAATTTAGCCCTTGTTCCAATGCTTTAATTTCAGCCGTAAAACTATTTGGGCAACGAGGAACAATATCATGAAAAATCCATAAGATATTACCTTCATGATCTCGAAGAAGACCACCCAAACCTGCTTGATTGACTAGTCCTTTAGTAGCACCCTCGATGTTAAGTTTGAAACCAATAGGGGGTTTATGCCAGGTGACAGGAGTGATTTTAATACGTCGGAGTACCGGAAAAGTAAACCCATATTGAGCAACCATGTCCATAAATCCAGTCCAAGAATTGGAGAGCAACAATTTACTAACTTGAAGTAGCTTAATATGAGATTCCACTCATGAGATAATCCTCCAATGACTGAACTTAACAGGTTTATGTCTGCAATTATTTCTCTTCATCCAAGTAAACCACAAGATCAAGCAAGGAATTATGAAAGAAATATGTGTGTTGTGTGCAAAAGGTGTGAGATGGAACCAATATTGGAGTAATATGTGAAAATCCTCATTGTGGGGTAGTGTGCAGTGCAACAGGCCTGTGAAATGCTTCCAAATCTTATCAACTTGCTCGTTTTGAAGAAAAAGATGAGAGAAACTTTCAGTATAAGAACAACAACACACACATTTAGACGCTAAAGCAAAACCTTTATGTTGAAGTTTACTATCCACTGGTAATTTATTCCGAAGCAGCCTCCAAAGAAAAATAGACATAGAAAGGGTAAAGCATTTGTTCCAAATGTGAGAGAACAATGATGAAACATGCAAGGGCTGGCTGATGCTCTTCCAGACAGAGGATAAACAAAACTCACCATTAGAGGAGCATCCATCTAATGTAATATGATCCAACATGTGAAATAGGGATTTCACAAATTTGGGAAGCCCGTGTGGTTTCAACAATCTTATTAAGTCCATCCAAGTCCCAATTACCATTTGACCAACAGAAATTAACAGGAATTTGTTCCAAACCGTCTTTAATAACATCAAAAAGATTCCAAAGATTGTTATTCAAAAACCAGTTATCAAACCCAAAACTTATATGCCCATCCCACTTTGAACATTATTCTTGATATTACACATTCTTTTCCACATAAGACTGTCATGCACGTAACAGACATCCCCCTACATATTTATCATGAAGAAAATTGGCCCATAAGGAATCATTACATATGAATATCCACCAGAGTATACAACGGTAAGGTTTGGAATAGACCTGAAACCAAGCCCCTCCTCCTACACATGATGACAAATAGTAGACCAAGCCACCCAATGGATATTATTATTAGAAGCAGTATCACCCCAGTAAAATTTGGCCATGATTTGCTCCATTTTATTAGTAATGTATTTAGGAGGCTTGATGAACCGAATGAGATGGAGGAAAATAGAACTCAATGTAATTTTAATAAACAATAGTCCGCCACCAAAAGTAAGGAATTTCCAAGCCCAAGAAGTCACCTTCTTATGCATTTTGGAGAGAAGAGATTGAAAGAGGATACCCTTTTTGTGCCCCAAATAAATGGGGGCACCTATATATGCAAAAGGAAGATCTTGCTGCTCATCACCTTCTCCTTTTAACTTAAGTTTATATTTTAGATTTTGAGGTACTTAGAAGACCACTTGGAGACATGCATGCATGGTGGTGAAAATTGAAGACTTGAAGAAGAACTAGTAGAGAAATTTGGACTATAAGGTAAGAATTGGACACTAGAACCCTTATTTCCTCTTCTTTCTATTTTTTTCAAATTTTAACACCTCTTTTTCATTTTTGAGAAATAGGGGCTGACCTTAGGTGATTTTGGAGTTGAACCAAAAATTCTAAATTTAAAGCTTCAACTAGTCTCCAATCACCTACTACACAAGGTAAAGTGTAGTCTTTCTCATTTTCTTATCTCCTTCTTTTTCTCCTTAATTCTTCTTTCATTTTTCTAACATCAAATTTTTGATATTTCTTGACTTAGGGGCTGACCTAAGTGACCTCATCCAAAAATTGTGAAATTTATCCTTTTATTTCACAATTTTCCAATTTTAAGGTGGGTGGAAAAACACTTTCCAACTTCTAGGTGTTTTTATTAAAATGCATGTATAATTTCGAACATGAGCCCTTGAAATATATAATCTATGTATTGCATGTCAATTTTATGTATCAAATCATGAAAATTCTCAAGAGTTGCTCAAAATTGCTATTTATTGAATTTTAGGTGCATGCATGTACAATTTAATGTTTTATTTGATAAATTCTTGTATGTATTGGAAATGCATGTGTATGATCTTTGAAATCCATGTTTTGAATGACTTATAACCTGGAAAAGTCGAGCATAATTGATTAAATTTCAATTTTGGACTTAAAATGTAAAAATGGAAAGTTGGTGGACTAAATTGCAAGAAAATGAAAGTTAAAGGACCCCTCTGCAAATTTTGATTTTTGGGACTGTACTCAGGTTCAAAAATGACTTTTGGACATTTCAATAAAGTTTTAAGAGTTTTAAGATAAATAAAATCAACCTTTAAAAGCCCAAGGACTAGATTGTAAAATTTTGAAAGTTTAAGGGCTACTTTGCAAATTTTAAATCTATACCAGACCTTAAATTTAAATTTTGAAAATTTTATTCTTAAGGTACTGGAAATGACATATTTTAAATGTATTCCGAAAATCCAAGTGTTTAGGGCTTGGAAAGTAAATTTTGTAAAATTGAGGGACTAATGTGTAAAATACTAAACTTGAGGACCCAAATGAAATTTCCAGGACTTATGCAGCCCATGCACCTGGAAATACTAACTTAACTATAACTTAATTATATTTTGGACCCAATGTTCAAATTTCATAACAATTGGACCCCTAAAAGCCTTAAAGACAATTATTTCAAAATGGGACAAAAATGATATTTTCAAAGGTTAAAGGACCTACACTTATTTATTTTAAAAACTGCTTTTGTCCCAATATACTACTAACCTTAGTGCCATTTTCCAACTGGAATCACATTAAAAGCCCTTCCGGTTTGTGAGTTCCGATTATTTTAAACTTAAGGTCCGAAATGACAATTTTTACAAATTTGGGGCCAATGTGAGAATCTTATAAAAAATCGACTTCAAACTTTAAAAACCTGAATCCCTGGACAATTTGGAGAATTTAGGAACTGACCTCATAATATTTCAAGGTCGGGATATTTATTTGTTCAATTTTTAACCCCAAAAGTGTTGGTTTTTACAAAATGGGGCTAAATTGTAATTTTTCTTTTATAAAGGACCTAACCCAAATTATTTTTCCTTTTACTAAAATAGCCCTGGACCCTCTGACTTGGAGATTTAATTAAAATATTTTATTTTCCCAAAAACCCTTGACTTATCGGACCGATTTGACCGATTAATACTCGATCGCAGAGCGACTTCCTCGCCTTGCGATGTTGAATCTATAACGGGACTTATGTTCCCAAAAACTACACCAACGCTATAATTGTCACTCGCGTTTCAAAATATTCCTGAACTGTTTCCCTGAATCAATAATACTCGACTGCCTGGTTGACTACCTGAACTTGTATTTACTTTCCTGCTTGAGTCAACTTGGTGTGTCAAGCTCACAGTCGGAATGGATAAGTCGGGGATGGAACCGGGCAGCTCGGCTGCTATTCCACTCTTCCGGCCCCATCGTCCTAATCCCGCAACTGAGGGACGGAGTTTGTCCAAGGGAAGCGGGTCATAGTACTTGAGGTATAATCATGATTATGATAATCCGGGCCTAGCTAGCTCTACTGTGGATTTGTCTTTGCCTATGGATCGATAAGGTGACAGGTCTTGTACCATCTTGCTCGGGGAGTTAAAAGGTAGAACGACGGAATCGCTTTCTGATCCACACGATTTCGGAGTTATCAGACCCGTTTGGTTGGCGCTATAAATCCGTACGCAACCGCTACTTGTTTTGCATTGGTTGGCGCTACAAATCCGTACGCAACCATTATCTCGCCTTGCATGGGATTGGCGTTACATTTCCGTACGCAATCTACTGTCTTGATCAATCACATAGTGCCTGTGTGACTATGAACTCGTTTTCTTGAACTGTATAAGTATATTACTTAAATATAGTTATCACGACGCTTGTGGATTGTGTGTGAATTCATGCATCATACTCACGTGTTTTCATATAACTGTTTTCTCGCATTAACTATATATCACCACACTTGCACACGATCACCCCATCCACTGAGATTTCTGTCTCAGCTCCACCTGTTTTCTAACCTTTAGATGAGGACTTCGTTGAAGATGCTGAACCGGCCTTGGATTGGACCTTTGTACTCCGCTTGTTGGATTTACTACTTCTTGTTGTTATTGATAGACTCGTTTCTTGTGATTGTTGTTGGATTATTCTATTTTCTTTTCATTCCGGTTTGTAACTGAAGGGCGTAGGACCCTTTGACTTTTAAGTTGTTATCGTTGGTTGATTTTCGAGTGATGATACCCGAGCCGAGCTGGAAGAAATTAATCCACGTCATCAATCCAGCACACGTCCGAGTAGGAGACCTGCGGGTGATGTCAACAACGGTGCGCGGCGACACGTCACGAATTAGGATCGCCCGCTAACGAGCCCGACCGCAACACGGTTGCCGAGCCCCGAGCCCCGAGCCCAAATTTCGACGGGAAATGCATGCGCGACAGACTCATAAAAATAATCACACGCCCATGCTTAACGCTTTATTGGTATCAGAAACTGCCACATGTCAGAAAGTTATAAAGAGAAGTCGACAAGTGGCAAGTTTTGACTGACATGCACAGTTAGAGAGGGACATGTGTCTTTCTTTAATTCTTTTACTAATTAATGACTAGTTAGTGCAAAGATGACTATTGTAAACCCACTGACTCAAGGGGGATAGAGAGAGATTTAAAAAAACAACAGAAAAAAGGAGAGAAAAAGAAAAGGGGTAAGATTGTAATAAAGACCGACCCCAATAATTCGGCTCGACATTATGCAAAAAAGGAAGAATTAGCCAGAAATAAACACACGTTACGCACGTTTACATTTCAACGTGTTAAATCTTTTACATATTTTTTCTTGTTGACCAAAACACACGTCAACAAATTGGCGCTAGAAGGAGGGCCGTATTGGTCCAGTCAGAATTCCAAGCAAAAGCAAGTTAAGTGAAAACCAGGTAAAGTTTAACGTTTAACCTTTTCATAATAGACAAAATGAGTCAACAGTCGAGAAATGCTCGTTTGACTGAAGAGCAACATTTGAACAACCAAACTGGCCAGACTACTAATGGCCAAAATATGCTCCAAACAGAAGCAGGGAGCACTACTTTATTTCCTTTCGCTCAGCTAATTGCCAACCCAACTTTTGTACAACAAATGAACCAACTCATATCACAAACTCTCGCTACCACAAACTCTCATGCACCTCCTCCACTCCTTGTAAATACTAACCCACTCAATCCACAACTAAATGTTAATATCAATCCTCAAGTTCCCGGGCTTCCTCATGACGGCTTCCAAGCGATTCGCCTGGTAATGAGCAACGTGTCCGTCGTGACGAAAGGCGGCGCGAAAGATGAGGAAGGACAAAGTCGTGTAGCGAGTCACTACACGGAGCCAACACGACATCGCCATGCCCACTCGGTGTTCGCCGGACGACCGAGTTGATCCTTTTGCCCACTCGATCGATAAGTTCCCGACTCGGGTTTCCGGATGAGCGGGAGCAGCGGCTAGTGGTCAATCGATCCAAGGCCCTAGCCTATGGCGAACGGATGTAGAAATACACCGCTGCGTCGTTGTTTGAACGAATTGGAAGGCGGTCCGGAAGGCGAACAGTCTCGAAGACCGCCCCAAGCAATGAACCAACCAACTGTTATGTCACCATTTTCCCCTGGAATCCTGGCGACCCCATTACCGCCAAAGTTGAAAATCCCCCAGGTTGGTCTCTACAATGGGGAAACCGACCCGACCACTCACGTCCACAAGTACTTAGCATGGATGGAACTGTACAGTCCTAGTGATGCCATCCTCTGCAGGGCCTTCCCACGACTGCGGGCGGCGAGCCCACCGTTGGTTTAGGACCCTACCACAGGGATCCATTCGGGCATGGGGGGATCTGGCCTCCGCCTTTACGATGCATTTTTTAACGTCCAAAGTCCGAGCCGCACCTAATGACTCCCTCGTGAACATCAAACAAGGGAAGGACGAGCCCCTGAAAAGCTATATTTCTCGATTCAACAAGCAAGTTCGAGAGATGGAACCGGTGTCGGATGACGCCATTTTAATCGCAGCCATGGCTGGACTTGCCCCCGAGACTTGGTTTAACTACTCCATCCATGAATCGGGGGCGACCTCGTACCAAGAATTTTTGGTCCGCGCGGAACGCCATATTTGCGCGGAAGAAGCCATGGCAAGTAACCGCCCCGAGCACCGGCCATGGGGCGTGAGAAAGGACGGAAGAAAAGAACCAGCAGTTGGGCCAGGGTCGGGATTTAGACCATTCTCGGAAAACCCGACCACCAGATTTAGGGCTCGCCAGGAAGCGCGAGCCGAAGTTGCCGCACTAAGGAGTACTTTGACCCACACTCCATCAGCCATGTGGAATGAAGTATAGGGTCTAAATTTGTTACCTCCGGCTCGGCCTTTGAAGGTCGAGCCGACAAAATTAGATTCACGTCGATATTGTGCCTATCATAAATCAATAGGTCATGATACCGATGAGTGCCGAGATCTAATCAGATAAATTATGCGGATTGTTCGGCAAGGCGGTCTTAAAAGATACGTTCATGAACTACCGCCCCCACCGGCACTGGCTCAAGGTGTCAATCCGGAGCGTGTAACCAATCCAGCTCTCCTGCCGCCACCCCCTGCCGAAAACCAGGGTAGGGAGATCTTCATGATGTCGAGTGTAAATCGAATCAATACTAACACAGCCGAGGATAGCCGCTCCAACAGAAAAAGGAAAGCGTGTTAGGCGGTAGCCAACGCCGAAAGACAAGTTCGGGTGGCGGAAATCAAGGAAGGCCAACCCACCGGCCATTTTGTGTTCTCGGATGCGGATGCCGACCAAGTGGTCCATCCTCATTCTGACCCCCTGGTCATTACTGCACCGATTTTGGGTATTCCGGTCCACAGAATTTTGATCGACTCCGGAAGCTATTCGTCAGTAATTTATGTCCGAGCTTTTCGAAGATTGAACGTGGACGATAGCTATATCCGTCCATGCAACGATAGCATTATGGGGGAAGTTGATTTGCCCATCCAAATGGGACAAGGGTTGCATAAACGGACCGTCATGACAACATTCAAAATAATCAACACCGATTCGGAGTACAATGCTATTATTGGGACGCCATTGCTTTATCATATAAAAGCAGCCGTTTCAATATATCATTTTTGTATAAAATTCCCAACATCTGATGGCGAGGCTACACATAAAGGGAATCAAAGGGAGTCACGAGAATGCTCTCTCAAACTCCGACCGGTAGAGATTAACGTGGTGGAACGAGGACAAACCAGTGGAACCACACAAGGCGATCCCCTGCCCAAAGAGGAGTCCGAGCGGAAAGTGGTGATCGTTCATGAGGATAATCCAGGTCGTCGACCTGGAAAGGAGCCGATGATGGAAGAAGGTGAGCCGGCAGTCGAGAACGAGCCGACCATCGAAGATGAATTGCCCTGCCGCAGATCAAAGAGGGCGAGCAAGAAAAAAGAAAACGGCGGAACCATGAGAACAAGTTGATACGATCAACGTTGGAAGGCCAGCGAGGGGTGCCAATGCGTATTGGCCATGATCTCCCAGAACCATATCGAACCGAGCTGATTGAGTTTTTGGGAAATAATCTTGACGTCTTCGCATGGACTCATGCAGATATGCCCGAATTGACCCTAAGCATGCATGCCACCGCCTTAATATTGATCTAACGTTCCGCCCAGTTATCCAGAAAAGGCGTAAGCTCGGCCCTAACAGACAAGCAGCACTCGAGGCCGAGGTTAACAAGTTGATAGACAATCAATTCATCCGAAGCCCTCTATCCCGATGGGTGGCCAATCTGTTTTGGTAAAGAAGAGCAATGGCGATGGCGCTTTGTGCGTGGATTTTACCGACACGAATAAGGCATGCCCTAAGGGCGCTTATCCATTACCAAATATTGATTATATGGTAGATGCCACGGCGGGACACGAACTGATGAGCTTCATGGATGCATACTCGGGTTACAACCAAATACGAATGCACCCAGAAGACGAAGAAAATACATCATTCTTCTCTGCTCGTGGAATTTACTGTTACAAGATGATGCCTTTCGGATTGAAGAATGCTGGTGCGACCTACCAAAGGTTAGTAAATAAGATGTTTGAGAAAATGATAGGTCACACTATGGAAGTCTATGTAGATGACATGTTGGTAAAATCACTGTACATATCCGATCATGTAAACGATCTTAATAAAATGTTTACTGTTTTGAGAGAGTACAAGATGATGTTAAACCCGAGAAAATGTACGTTTGGGGTTGGCTCGGGTAAATTTTTGGGCTATATGGTCAGCCAAAGGGGAATCGAAGCCAACCCAGACAAAATAAAAGCCATCATTGATCTAGAACCCCAATACTCTGTAAAAAGGGTACAAAGCCTAACTGGCCAATTGGCCGCCCTTAACCGATTTATTTTGCGATTCATGGACAAGTGCAAATCTTTCTTTGAAATTATAAAAAAGAGCAAAAATTTTGAGTGGACTGAGCGAGCACAGACTGCCTTTGAATCCCTCAAACATCATCTTTCTTCAATTCCTATATTGCAAAAACCTACCCAAGGGGAGGACTTGTATTTGTACCTGGCGGTATCCGAATACGCTATCAGCTCGGTGTTAATTAGGTCAGATGGTTCTATTCAACATCCGGTCTATTACACCAGCCAAGCGTTACATGACGCCGAGCTCCGCTATCCACCAATGGAAAAATTGGCTTATTCGCTAGTCACTGCGGCGCGAAAACTCCGTCCATATTTTCTAGAGCACAAGATTATAGTCTTGATGAACTATCCACTAAAGCAAGTACTACACCGACCCGATACTTCTGGTCGGATGATCAAATGGGCCGTCGAACTCATCAGTTTGATATTATATACGAACCACGTCTTCGCATAAAAGGACAAGCTTTAGCCGACTTTGTGGCCGAATTCACACCTTCCATACGACTGGAAGTTATGGAAGACCAAGAATGGAAATTGTTCGTTGATGGCTCTTCCACCGCAGGTCAAATAGGGGACGGAATCGTGATAATCGATCCAAATGAAAAGTGCTATTGCTCGGCCGTACGATTTCGAGTTCCTCGCAACGAACAACGGCCGAATATGAGGCACTTCCTCGCAGCTTAGAGATGGCTTCTATGGGCCTAAAACAACTATTGGTACACAAAGGATTTCTCCGGTCGCTTCATCAAATCAACGGCGAAAATACGAAGCAAAAGAGAAAAAATAGCACAATATTTGGACTTGGTCAAGAACAGGTTATCACACTTTAAGACAAAAGTCTTACATGTGCCCCGAGCCGAGAACATGCGGCGGATGCCTTAGCTCGGCTCGGTTCCGGCCAGGGACGGATGCCATCGCGGATGTCATCACACACAACCTGTCTGCCCGTTACTTGGCACAAAGAAGATATATACAATCGAAACCACCGAGCGGACTGGATGACCCCAATCGTTCGATTTAGAGAAAAGAGTTCAACTCGAAAATAAAGTCAAGCCGAACACTACGAACCCAAGCGGCTTCGGTTTACACTAGTAGATGGCATCATATATAAACGAGGATACTCCGTCCCACTCCTACGGTGCCTTTCCTTTCCGAGACATGATGATGCAGATTATGCACTTCGAGAGGTTCATGAGGGAATATGGGGAACCACGCTGGGGGCGAGGCGTTGGCCTATAAATTAATACGGCAATGATACTACTGGCCATCCCTAAGAAAGGATGCAACCGACCTCGTCAAAAGATGCGAGAGGTGCCAAAGATTTGCACCGCAGGTCAGATATCATCCTGAGCAACTTACCTCCGCATTTAGCCCATGGCCGTTTGTCAAATAGGGAATGGACCTCATCGGACCACTCCCCACTGGCAAAGGGGGCGTCAAGTATGCCATTGTGGCGGTGGATTATTTCACAAAATGGGCGGCGAGCGCTCTCCGCAAAAATAGATGAGGAAAAGGTTGTGAGCTTTGCATGGAAATCCATTATCTGTAGATTCGGGATACCACATTCAATTGTTACAGACAATGGAAAATAATTCGATAACCGAAGGTTTCGAAATTTTTGTGAAGGTTTCCGCATCAAAAACTATTTCTCAACTCCATACCATCCCCAAATGAAACGAGACAAGTTGAGGCCGTTAATAAAATACTCAAGTATACCCCGAAGGCGAAATTGGAGGAGTCTAAAGGTAATTGGCGGAGGAACTACCCGGTGTACTATGGTCATACGAACCACGTGTCGAGCGGCCTGGAGAAACACCTTTTCTTTGGCTTATGGAGCCGAGGCGGTGATTCTGTTGAGATTGGAGCCTCTACCTTCGAGTTGCAAATTTTTCTCAAGACGCAATGAGGCCGCGCTTGGAGCCGAGCTAGACTCGCTCGAAGAAAAAGGTGCGATCTTGAGATGAAAACGCATGTATAAACAGAGGACTCGAAAGGTACTACAATTCGAAAGTAAAGGAAAGGAGATTTCAGGTCGGCGATCTTGTGTTGAAAAAGATAAGGCGTTCAACCCAAATACCCATTGAAGCCAACACGGAGGGCCCATTTCGGTCGACCACGTCTTATCCGGTGGGCGTACAGCCTAGAATATTTGAGTGGAGAAAAATTTATGCATCCATGGAATGTAGCATACCTAAAATGGTATTATCAATAAAGATCTCGGTTTATGATCCGATAGGATTCCAAGGAATTATCCTTTCATCGATATTTCGTGAGCTCTATAAAGGGAAACGGTTTTTACTCACCTCGGCTATGTACCGAGGACAAAAAAATCGCCTCGGCTTAAGGCGAAGGCCGAAAAGTCATGTCGTGTCGCCCTTTGCACGATGAAAAAAGCAACACGCCCACAAGGCGGATCTATCCTTACAAAATCAAAGACTTGGTTACGCACCGAGCACAAATTAAAGACTCGATTCGCAGACAAAAATCAAAGACTTGTTACGCACGAGCACAAATCAAAGACTTGGTTACGCCGAGCACAAATTAGACTCGGTTCGCACCGAGCCCAAAATCAAAGACTTAGTTATGCACCGAGCACAATACCAAGACTTGGTTACGCACCGGGCACATATTAAAGACTCGGTTACGCACCGAGCACAATACCAAGACTTGGTTACGCACCGAGCACAAATCAAAGACTTGGTTACGCACCGAGCACAAATCAAAGACTTGGTTACGCACCGAGCACCAATCAAAGACTTGGTTACGCACCGAGCACAAATCAAAGACTTGGTTACGCACTAAGCGCAAATCAAAGACTCGATGTACACACCGGGCGCAAAATGAAGACTTGGTTTATACACCAAGTACCAAAAACAAAATAAAGATCAGGTTCATATACCGAGTACGAGAATCAATTAAAGCAAGTAAAGCCCCTTATTCAGAAGCACTGGGAACCGAGCCTCATACTTGGGAATATAAAAGGAAAAAGAAGACAGGCAACAATCTTACAAAAAGGAGAAGAGCCAAGCATATGCAAAAAGCTTGAAACACATACACAGGTGAGGAAAATAACAGTTCATTTCTACTTCAGAAGTATTTACATAAGGGAGGCCAGAGCCCATTACATCTTAAGGCACGAAGCCAAGTTACCTACCTACGAGTACATATGAAAGCATGTAAATAAAAAGAGGCAAACATCAAGACGAGGGGCGGAATTTCAACAAAGACCGGGGAGGCGACTTCTTCCACGTCCGGGAGGAGGAGAGCCCTGAGCATTAGGAGCCTCGGCAAAGTTCGGCCGAAGAGCATCGAGATCAGCCTCCAGGAGGGCCAGATCTTCCTCAAGCTGAGCAACAGTACGCCCGCCCTTAACCAAATCGAGAATTTCTCTGAGGCTGGTCGCGTGGCCGCAGGTTAACATAAATGCATACTCCTCAGAGTCCTTGTAAGCTTCAACGGCCTGTGTGCGAGCTTCCTCAATTTGCCGATGAGTAGTCTCTTCGGCCTCTCTGCGCACATCGGCTAGACGCCTCTCCATTTCCTCGGCCCGGGCAGCGGCAGCACGTTCCAACTCGGCAACCTTAGCGCTAAGCTCCTCTTCAACCTTGCGGGCCTTATCTCGCTCTGCCTCGGCCCTTGCTGCAGTTTCTCTCTCAGAGTTGGCCCGAGCCGTAGCCTCATCCACTTGGGTCTTTAACGATTCTTGTACCCCTTGAAGGGTAGCATAGGCCTCCTGCAGGTCCCCGTGCCGCCTTTCCAGATCGGCATATTTTTTCTCTAGCTCGCGAGTTCCCCTAATCGCATGCCATAAGAGCCCAATCATCCGCCCATATCGCATTGCCATGGCGTCAATTTGTTTCTTCGGCTTGATCTCCGAGCGCACTGCTCGATGCCTTTTGTCCAGGCACGAGGACACTCATCGTGGCCCGACCCGCCTCCCAGGTAAAACTCTCGATTGCTCCTCCGTCGGCGTGGCACATCGAACAAATTCCACAAACCATCGAGGCGTAGTCCAATCATTCCCTCGCAATATTCATCTCTCACTTGACTTGGAGGGATGAAGTGACCTTCCCCCGCCGAAGTCATCCGAGAAAGTTCGCGGACCCCCTCTCCTCGGGCCTGTTCGAGATGTTCCGTGCCGTTTGACCAACCCCTTCCGTTTTTCCAGGCTCTTCCATCACAATCCCTCCTCTTCTCCTTTGAAGAGAGGCTCCACCGCCCCGGCACTCCATCACGGGGGCGTTCTGGCCGGATATCGCTCTCCGAGCCGCCTCCGCATCTACAGGTGACCGACGGTCGCCCGAGTTCACCGAGCGGCCGTGTTCCTCACGCTGCGGCGTGCACGCAAATCAAGCCACGCCCTACAAAAAGCAACCACCGTTAATAGGTCAGAAGAAAACGAAATAACATTTCAAAAGGGCGTGAAAAATACAATATTTACCTCGAACGGCAGCCGCACTCAAAGCGCTCCGGAGTCTGCGTTTGCCCAACGGACGCAGATGATCCGCCCACAGACTAGCCGTCGCAGAGACGGCGCAGCCTCGCTTCTGTTCTCTCGCCGGCCGCTCCCCGGAGAATGGGGCCGTACTTCTTCATTACACGGAGGGTTCTCACGAGTCTCTCTCTCAACCTCCACCTCCCGCTCGGCCGCCTCCCCGAGCCGTCCCCTCGGCCTCGGGTCGGCGGGCGCATGCCTGCCTCTCAAGCCAGTGGCCAAGTTGGCCTCGGTAGCCAACCTCTCAATCCGCCTTGTCCATGATGCCCCGAGCCTGGATGTTTTCCACCTTCGAATAAAGGTGGCCGACGAGGCCCCTTTGATGCCCTTCTCTATAAAGGTAAAAAAATAAAAGTCAATTACAAAAAAAGAAACAAGAAAAGCAAAAGCGAGAAAGGAAAAAGATAAGACTTATCGTAACCAAAAACAAAGTTCGATGGGGGATGAAGAATCGCGGTTTCCTTTCTCCATCTCCCACGCGAGCTTGCCACTCGCCGCTCACCACCCGAGCCACTTATCCTTCCACTCCTTCAAAGATGAAGGAGACCTTCCACCAAGCCGTCCCGATACCTCGGTGGGTTCAGTACATAATACCACCCGGACGGTGGCCCCCGAGATGAAGGAGTCGCCGCCATATATAGAGCTCGTTCATCTCCTTAAATTTGGGGCGAGGATATTTTTCCAGTGAAACATCACCGGAGGCCGATGATCCCGCCCCAAGAAAT
The DNA here is from genome assembly GCA_016081115.2 of Rehmannia glutinosa. Lineage (NCBI taxonomy): Eukaryota > Viridiplantae > Streptophyta > Magnoliopsida > Lamiales > Orobanchaceae > Rehmannia > Rehmannia glutinosa. The sequence continues at coordinate 328,124 of JABTTQ020002946.1, read as the reverse complement.
AGGGTGCACTGGGTCGGATGCATGCCCCACTTGCAAAACCACCGCGTAAGGAAAGCGGCGGTGGAAATCTCAACCCGTATAGAAGGTCAGCAAATACGGCCAAGCAACCCTGTGGGTGGTCGGGAACTTTTGTGCCATCCGTACCCAAAAATTGATGCCACTTGGAATACGGTACCTCCACCGAACTCTTCCACCTCCCGAATCATCAGCATGCTCGGGATATCGTTTATATCACTCGGCGTCCACCGAGGCTCGACACGAAGACGAGGGCCTCCTCCTTGCCGGCCGTCGCCATTACGGTGGCCCATGGGCCCTAGTGGCCTCTCAGGCCTCGAATCACCGGAGGGTTCATCTACCCGCTCCACGTTATCACGCTCCGGCTCCGATGGGTCCATATTTTCTTCTTCTTGCTGGTACTGCCTAAAATCAACACTTCTTGATTCTTCACTGGAACTCTCTTGTGCCAGTCCGGGCTGATACACTGTTCCTTCTCTAAAAACGGTCACTGGCGTCGGATCAAAGATAGTATGCGTTCGCTCCAAAGACGTTACACCTCGAGAAGAATCTGGAGAAGATATCTGAATAATGCTCGGGCTGTGAGACGGAGATCGTCGTGCTGGTGAGAAATAAACAGAAGGTTCAGAGGGACGATCTTCGATTTCAACCTCTACACTATAACTACGACTCCTACTATCCTCAAAAGAAGACTTTTTATAGGTAAAGGGAGAGTATTTCGAAAAAATACCTAAGTTCGAAGTCTCTGAACTTTGGAAGCCGACCTGAAATTTCTGCTCGGTTTTAGTCACTTCAGCTCAAAGGTTAATGGTTGTGAAAGTGGATAATGGAGGGGAACAGAGGTATTTATAGATGGAGTTCCCTCGATAAACGAAACGTTTATTCGAAAAGACACGCCTTTTTAAACTCAAAAGCCGTCAAACATGTCAGAGAACGTCGCGTCCCCACGCCCGCTGATAGAACTGACGTACCTTTTCGATTCCTGCGCAAAGCTGGTCCAACCATAAGATGCCACGCATCTTTCATTATGGCAACCCAATTAATGTGCCGTTTCAGGCATTAATTACTACGCGACAGATGTCAGGAATGAACAAAACCTTTGAGAAATCCGTTTCCCCATTAAATGTTTATCATTAGCATTAAAGTTTAACTCCGACTTCAGAAATTCTTCTCTCGGAATTAAACATGGGGGCCTTTGATGATACCCGAGCCGAGCTGGAAAAAATTAATCCACGTCATCAATCCAACACACGTCCGAGTAGGAGACCTGCGGGTGACGTCAGCAACGGTGCGCGGCGACACGTCACGAATTAGGCTCGCCCGCTACCGAGCCCGACCGCAACACGGCTGCCGAGCCCCGAGCCCCGAGCCCAAATTTCGACGGGAAACGCATGCGCGACAGACTCATAAAAATAATCACACGCCCATGCTTAACGTTTTATTGGTATCAAAAACTGCCACATGTCAGAAAGTTATAAAGAGAAGTCGACAAGTGGCAAGTTTTGACTGACATGCACAGTTAGAGAGGGACATGTGTCTTTCTTTAATTCTTTTACTAATTAATGACTAGTTAGTGCAAAGATGACTATTGTAAACCCACTGACTCAAGGGGTATAAAAAGGGGGATAGAGAGAGATTTAAAAAAACAACAGAAAAAAGGAGAGAAAAAGAAAAGGGGTAAGATTGTAATAAAGACCGACCCCAATAATTCGGCTCGACATTATGCAAAAAAGGCAGAATTAGCCAGAAATAAACACACGTTACGCACGTTTACATTTCCACGTGTTAAATCTTTTACATATTTTTGCTTGTTGACCAAAACACACGTCAACATCGAGGATGTAATTTGGATTATGGATTGTGGACTGTAAGTTGTGCTTGTTATTTTATTTCCGCTGCTATTTTGACTCTGTTTCATTGGATTCTCGATGATATTCGTCTAGACTGTCTGGTTATTTGTATTTAAGTTGTGGATCGTCGTCGCGTCCCGTTTGGGGCGTGACAATTAGAGTGGTATCAGAGCTCGACTAGTAAGATGGAAACTTACACCAAGCTGACCCAGGATAGGACCCTTGGTCTGTGTTTTGGGTAGTATCGCGACTTGACCAATTAAGTGTGAAATCGATTTCAAATTGGCATAGAACTGCCTTATTGATGTTTGAACTAGGTTAGAACGCATATTTTGAGATTCCATAGTCATACTTGTCTTGACTTAGTTGATTCTTGACTGATTTCCTTTATTCATTCTTTCCTTACTCTCTCCTTATCTTTCCTCTACCTTTGACTAATCCGCCTTAGTTTTGTTTGATCAGGATGGAGCCGGCGCCGCCTTCTTGGTGGGATGTTTTCCATGCCCGTGCTGAGTGGGAGTACTACCGGCACCGATGATTCACCGCACCGGGGAGAGTGATCGAGCGACCTCGAGCTATATGAGGAGCGCCCGGCGTAATAGGGACTCGACACGCGGCGCTTGGCGAGGAGCCAAGATGAAAAGAGCGAGTTGATCACTACCATCAAGGACCGCGACAACACCATAAGAGCGCGGGAGGACCAGATACAGAATATCCAGGAGCGCCTGGATAACATGCGAGAGAAGATGAAGAGGGCAAGTGACGGTCGCCAGAAATGGGAGATTGACGCCCGCCTATCCCGCGACACCGTTGAGCGCTTGAAGGAGACCCTCATCAAGCAGATGATAGTGATAGAGGACCTTACACAGGCCCTAGCTCAGAGAGACGCCGCCGCCTCGGAGGTCGCTTTGGCGCTAATGCCCGGCCATTGCCACCACCCGAGGTGGAGCCCGTGCTCGACGCCGAGAAGATCCCGAGGATGATCCCAGGAGGATCCCGAGGAGGATCGATCGACATTGGAGAGCCCGAGGCACTTGAGGCTGCTCCACTTGATGAGGCTCAGGGATTCGAGCAGTGGTTGGATTTCGTTGATTGGCCTGAGGTCGAGGCGCCACCTCAGCCCGACCTGGCCCCGATTATGGACATAGCTGCGAGTGACGATGATGGCGATCTCACTGATTAGTTAGCTTGATTGTCAGTTTGTACTCTTGTTGTTGTAGACGCTTATTCCAGTGTTGTACCTTACTTTTTATTGTATTAGATTCAGTTGTATTTTGGTTTTGGTGTATCTGACTTAGTATTATTACTGTTGTACTATAGGTGTATTCAAGTTTTACATTAATGGATATGCCTTTTGCTATTTATTCAGTGTCTTGTGTTTGTTGTTACTTTCCCCTGCGATATAACTTGCTTTATGTGAATAATTATGGTATTCATCTACTCATGAATCGCAACTAACACTTCAAGATACGAGAATGGCCGAACATCGAGGACGTGGGAGACCTCGCCGCGCGTTCCACGAGGGGATGACGACGACGCACCCGGAACGGGTACCCTCCCGAATTACCACCGCCTCCTCCACCTCGCCGCAGGGGACAACTTGACTGCGCAGGCCCTACAACAAATCTTGGTTTTCATGAGGCAACAGCGAGCCTCAACCCCGTGCTCCCGAACCCGCCAGAGGCGAACGATCGCACGTTGGAGCGATTTCTACGGTTCGACCCACCAGCCTTCTTAGGAGAGCCGGATGATTTGAAGCGCGAAGAATGGGTAGAGAAATTGGAGAATATCTTCAACGCTCTCCAATACTCGATGAGCGAAAGTCACACTCGTCGTATTTCATCCGGAATCGGCCGCTAGAGATTGGTGGAGGAAGTTGAAAGAAGATGGGAATAGGGCCAGGTAGCTGAACATGGGGAATTTCTTGGCGAGTTCAATGAACAAGACATTCCACAAGGTTGTGAAAGAGGCGCGCCGAGATGAATTCCACAGATTGAGGCAAGGAACATGACCGTAGCTCGATGCAGTCAATTTCACCGATTGTCCAAGTATGCTCTGGGGACATTCATCTGCAGATCAAGAGGATAAGCTTTACAAGTTCACTCGAGGATTGAAACGGAACTTCGTAAACAACTATTGATCGTTGAATCGACAACCTACTCAGGCCAGCGGTAAAGCGCACTCTCTCCGCATTAGTCGGGATCGAACCGTATTGACAGATTTAGCAGAGTAGGCCATCGAATGCCTTAAGAGGACAAATGGGGACAACCATCTAAACCGCCGCTAAGTTTCGAAGGGACCGATTAATAAGACAGATAAGGAAAGGGACCAAGATCTGAGGAAGCCGGGTCAATTGTGTGCATATTGCTAGAAACCGACAAACCGCCAATGATCACATTGCGTAAACAAGAAAGGTGTTTGCGCTATGGTAGTAATCAGCATCACCAAAGATTACCCGTATGAGGACCGAACCAAACAGATCTGGCCCAGAAGCGGAAATGGCCAGGTAATCGGGCAAGATGCCCCTCGAGCATTTCTTTGTGGCGGACAGAGGCTCCGGAGGCAACAGATGTGGTGGAAGGTACGCTTCTAGTATCTAACCACTATGCTAAAATATTGTTCGACCCTGGATCAACACATTCATTTGTTGCACCGCATTTTGTACACAAACTACATGCATGCATGGAACATATGCCTATATGTCTAGAAGTGTCAACTCCTATGGGCGCAAGTCAGATAACAGATATTATCTATAATGCATGCGAAGTTAAGATTGATGAGATAAATTTTCCTGCCGATTTGATCTTATTACCTATATCCGAATACGACGTGATATTGGGAATGAACTGGTTATCTGCACACCATGCACAAATGGACTGCCATAACAAGTCCATTAAGCTATGTGAACCCGAAAAACCCGAAGTGGAAATTTCGGGATGGGCACCAGTTAAGATTGCCCCAATCATTTCAGCAATGAAAGCGAGGAAGGCGATCACTAGAGGAGCTCAAGGGTACTTGGCGTTTGTAATTAACAAACCCACGGTTGATACACACATTAACCAAGTACCTATAGTATCAGAATACACGGATGTATTTCCACAAGAACTCACCACCGTCCCTCCAGATATGGAAGTCAAGTTCACCATCGAGGTGTTACCGGGGACTGCCCCGATCGCTAGAACCCCATATAGAATGGCTCCTCTTGAGTTACAAGAGTTGAAGACGCAATTACAGAAACTGATGGATGTGGGATTTATCCGACCGAGTACGTCTCCGTGGGGAGCACCCGTGCTGTTTGTCAAGAAGAAAGATGGTATATTAAGGTTGTGTATAGATTATCGTGGTCTTAATAGCGTGACCATCAAGAAAAAATATCCCCCCCGAGGATAGACGAACTATTTGATCAACTTCAAGGAGCGACGGTGTACTCGAAGTTTGATTTACAACAAGGATATTACCAACTGAAGATCCGCGAATAAGACATTTCCAAAACTGCATTTCAAACCCGATATGGACACTACGAGTTTGTAGTGATGCCTTTCGGTCTGACGAATGCACCATCAGCATTTATGGACCTGATGCATCGAGTCTTCCAACCTTATTTGGATCAATCCGTAGTGATATTTCATTGATGGCATACTCGTATACTCTAAGTCTAGAGAAGAGCATCAACGCTCATCCGAAAATCATTTTGGAGACACTACGAGAGCATAAGTTCGTATGCCAAATTCAAGTGCAAATTTTGACTTAGTGAAGTCGCGTTCTTGGGACACATAGTATCCGACTGGGATTGCAAGTAGATCCCTTGAAGGTACAGACAAAGGTTGAATGGAAACAACTCGAGTCGTAATGGAAATCGGGAGTTTCTAGACTAGCGGATATTATCGAAGATTTATTCAGATTTTTCCAAGATAGCCGGACCACTCACTCGACTAACCCGAAAGCAAGTCAAGTTTGGGTGGAATGACAAATGCGAGGCGAGTTTCCAAGAGTCAAGAAACGACTTACTACAATTTCGAGTCTTAGCCCTTCCAAAGGGGACCAAAAACTTTGTCGTCTACAAATGATGCATCAAAAGAAGGACTAGGAGCAAAGTGCTCATGCGCGAAGGAAAAGTTATCACTTACGCATCACGAAAGCTCAAGCCGTATGAAGCCAATTATCCAACGTATGACTTGGAATTGGCGATAGTTTTGCGTTAAAGAAATGGAGACACTATCTCTACGGAGCAACATTCACGGTTTTCACGGATCATAAGAGCTTGAAGTATATATTCTCTCAGAAAGACCTCAATCTGAGGCAACGGAGATGGATGGAGTTGATTGAGGACTATCACTTTGATATTCAATACCATCCCGGAAAGCTAACATCATAGCGAGGCGCCTAAGCGGCGAGCTTAGCCAGGCTTATGATTCGAGAGTGGGAATCATTAGAAGAGCTGAGCAATTGGAATATGACGAGAACCAATACTCGATTTCGTGTGCTAACATTTCGGTTAAACCCAATCTACCTGAAAGAGATCAAAGAAGCACAAGAGAAAGATGCACATCTTCAAAAACGAAGGAAAGATACTTAAAGGAGAAAGATCGAGAATTCTCGGTACCAAGATGGAGTTATCGATTCGAGAATCGAGTGTGTGTACCGACGAACGACGGCAGCGATTAGGAATAGAATCCTAGCAGAGGCACACCTTTCAAAATACACTATACATCATGGAGGAAACAAGATGTATAAGGATTTGAAACGGAGTTATTGGTGGGTAAACATGAAGAACCAGGTAGCGGAATTCGTTGCGAGGTGTTTGACTTATCAACGAGTAAAAGCAGAACACCAACGACCGTCTGGTTTACTACAACCGTTGAGAATTCCTGAGTGGAAATGGGAACACATAACGATGGACTTCATGACGGATCTACCAAGGACTAGAGGAGGCCATGATGCTATTTGGGTAGTCGTAGACCGACTCATGAAATCTGCACACTTTTTACCCATCAAGAAAACTGATAACTTGCAGAAACTTGCACAGACTTATATCCGAGAAATCATTCGACTGCATGGAGTACCACTCGACATAGTATCCGACAGAGACCCGATGTTTGTCTCTCAGTTTTGGAAGTGCTTGCACGAGGAATTGGGTACCTCGCTAAGTTTCAAAGACAAAGAAGACATCCACAAACCGATGGATAGTCTGAGCGAACAATCCAAACCCTTGAGGATATGCTGCGAGCGTGCACATTGGATTTTCAAGGAAGTTGGGATTCGCACTTACCATTAGTCGAGTTCGCCTACAATAACAGTTATCAGGCCACGATTGGGATGGCACCTACTACGAGGCATTATATGGGCGAAAATGTAGATCCCCACTACACCGGGAGATTGATGACCAATGGACTCGAAAGAGAAACGAAAGTCGCCCTCGATTCCAAAGGTCGACTTAGTTCAAGAGGCCATGGAAAAGGTCAAGCTGATCAAGGAGCGGATTCGCACAGCTCAGAGTCGCCAAAAGAGTTACGCGAACAAGAGAAGAAAGTATTTGGAATTTGAAGTCGGAGATGAAGTATTTCTCAGACTCTCACCACGGAAAGGATTGATCAATCCGAAAAAATGAGGCAAGTTGAGTTCGAGATATGTTGGACCGTACAAGATTTTACAGAGGTTCGAAAAGTTAGCCTACCGACTCGAGTTACCAGCACCATATGCGGGAATGCACGATGTATTCCACGTATCGAGATTGAAGAAGTATCAACCAGATCCCGAGCATATCATCACTCAAGATACTCCTTCTCTAATGGAAAATCTATCCTACACCGAGAGACCGATCTGGATCATTGATCAGCAGATACGACAGTTGCGTAAGAGAGAAATTTCGATGGTTAAAGTGGTGTGGCAGAACCACAACCAAGACGAAGACGCAACGTGGGAGATGGAAGAAGACATGAGGAATCAATATCCAGAACTATTCTGAAGAGAATTTGGGGACCAAATTCTTTTAAGGAGGGGAGGATGTGAAGCCCCGATTTTTCCGAACATATAATTGACTCTTATTGTCGTCTATGTATTTGATCGACTGTTTTACCACGTCACTTTGACGGGTAATTATTAATAATATATATTTTGTATTTTATTTCATTTCATTTATTACTTGTGATCATGATCTTTATTAATTCTATTTCTCATTTATGATCACTTGATTGATCATTATTACTATTTTTGTATTTATTAGTCACCTTAGAATTTTAAGAGACTATTTATTTTAGAGACTTTTACCTTATAGAATTAAGATTTTGATTTAGATTAAGTGATCATGAGACTTATAAGTGATCAAGGAAATCACTAATTATTTTGGAGATTGATATATTTCATCTATTATCATCAAATTTGGGACAAAAACATATATGGAATTACCATAATACCCCTATAGTGGACGACCATGGTGATGATTTTGGAGTAGAAATATCATCCAACTCTTGTACACTTACACCTTATATTGGTCATCTTGTGTATAATTATACCATTAATTCAAACATTATACACATCATCTCATACATCAATTCTTTATTACTATTTTTCCCAACATGTTGGAGTCTTCCCAACATTCCTTCTCTTTCCATACCTTGCCCATACTTTGACTAGTCTAATTGTCTCCATGCAAGAGACAATTTGCAAGACACAAAATTAATCAAAAAATCCCTCTCTCCCCCCCCCCCCAATGTGGACGGCCACATTGAGCAAGAAATGAACAAATTTTGTTCATTTCATCAAACACATTCTAATCATCAAACTAATTCTTCTCCTTCTCTCTAACCTCTCTCTAAAAATCATTCACATCTTCAAATCTTGAAACACAAAATCATTCACATCTTCAAACCTTCAAACACCAACTCTTCACATCTTCAAATCTTCAAACATAAGTTCTTCATATCTTCAAATATCACTTCTTCACATCTTCAAAAAATTCAAACACAAGTTCTTCACATCTTCAAGCCTACCTTCAAACCTTCAAGAACATCTTCTTCCTAACATCAAACACACTTTCTTTCTCCAAACATCTAAACCAAAACAAACAATCTTACCACTTAAACCCCAAAAATTCGAACACCCCCTATCTTAAGGTAAGAAATTTCACTCCTCAATTCAACTTAAAATCATGCTACTCATCACCTTCTCCTTTTAACTTAAGTTTATATTTTGGATTTTGAGGTACTTAGAAGACCACATGGAGACATGCATGCATGGTGGTGAAAATTGAAGACTTGAAAAAGAACTAGTAGAGAAATTTGGACTACAAGGTAAGAATTGGACACTAGAACCCTTCTTTCCTCTTCTTTCTATTTTTTTTCAAATTTTAACACCCCTTTTTCATTTTTGAGAAATAGGGCTGACCTTAGGTGATTTTGGAGTTGAACCAAAAATTCCAAATTTAAAGCTTCAACTAGTCTCCAATCACCTACTACACAAGGTAAAGTGTAGTCTTTCTCATTTTTTTATCTCCTTCTTTTTCTCCTTAATTCTTCTCTCATTTTTCTAACATCAAATTTTTGATATTTCTTGACTTAGGGGCTGACCTAAGTGACCTCATCCAAAAATTGTGAAATTTATCCTTTTATTTCACAATTTTCCAATTTTAAGGTGGGTGGAAAAATACTTTCAAACTTCTAGGTGTTTTTATTAAAATGCATGTAGAATTTCGAACATGAGCCCTTGAGATATATAATCTATGTATTGCATGTCAATTTTATGTATCAAATCATGAAAATTCTCAAGAGTTGCTCAAAATTGCTATTTATTGAATTTTAGGTGCATGCATGTACAATTTAATATTTTATTTGATGAATTCTTGTATGTATTGGACAAGCATGTGTATGATCTTTGAAATCCATGTTTTGGATGACTTATAACCTGGACAAGTCGAGCATAATTGATTAAATTTCAATTTTGGACTTAAAAATATAAAAATGGAAAGTTGGTGGACTAAATTGCAAGAAAATGAAAGTTAAAGGACCCCTCTGCAAATTTCGATTTTTGGGACTGTACTCAGGTTCAAAAATGACTTCTGGACATTTTAATAAGGTTTTAAGAGTTTTAAGATAAATAAAATCAACCTTTAAAAGCCCAAGGACTAGATTGTAAAATTTTGAAAGTTTAAGGGCTACTTTGCAAATTTTAAAACGGTACCAGACCTTAACTTTAAATTTTGAAAATTTTATTCTTAAGGTACTGGAAATGACATATTTTAAATGTATTCCAAAAATCCAAGTGTTTAGGGCTTGGAAAGTAAATTTTCTAAAATTGAGGGACTAATGTGTAAAATACTAAACTTGAGGACCCAAATGAAATTTCCAGGACTTATGCAGCCCATGCACCTGTAAATACTAAATTAACTATAACTTAATTATATTTTGGACCCAAGGTTCAAATTTCATAACAATTGTACCCCTAAAAGCCTTAAAGACAATTATTTCAAAATGGGACAAAAATGATATTTTCAAAAGTTAAAGGACCTACACTTATTTCTTTAAAAACTGCTTTTGTCCCGGTATGCTACTAACCTTAGTGCCATTTTCCAACTGGAATCACATTAAAATCCCTTTCGGTTTGTGAGTTCCGATTATTTTAAACTTAAGGTCCGAAATAACAATTTTTACAAACTTGGGGCCAATGTGAGAATCTTATAAAAACTCGACCTTAAACTTTAGAAACCTGAACCCCTGGACAATTTGGAGAATTTAGGAACTGACCTCATAATTTTTCAAGGTCGGGATATTTATTTGTTCAATTTTTAACCCCAAAAGTGTTGGTTTTTACAAAACGGGGCTAAATTGTAATTTTTCTTTTATAAAGGACCTAACCCAAATTATTTTCCCTTTTACTAAAATGGCCCTGGACCCTCTGACTTGGAGATTTAATTAAAATATTTTATTTTCCCATAAACCCTTGACTTATCGGACCGATTTGACCGATTAATACCCGATCGCGGAGCGACTTCCTCGCCTTGCGATGTTGAATCTATAACGGGACTTATGTTCCACCTAATCTTTCAAGATATCGAAGGTTGCTTATCCTTCCGATAATCATCTTCATCCAAAAACTCCACCAACGCCATAATTGCCACTCGCGTTTCAAAATTTTCCTGAACTGCTTCCCTGAATCAATAATACTCGACTGCCTGGTTGACTACCTGAACTTGTATTTACTTTCCTGCTTGAGTCAACTTGGTGTGTCGAGCTCACAGTCGGAATGGATACGTCGGGGATGGAACCGGGCAGCTCGGCTGCTATTCCACTCTTCCGGCCCCATCGTCCTAATCCCGCAACTGAGGGATGGAGTTTGTCCAAGGGAAGTGGGTCGTAGTACTTGAGGTATAATCATGATTATGACAATCCGGGCCTAGCTAGCTCTATTGTGGATTTGTCTTTGCCTATGGATCGATAAGGTGACAGGTCTTGGACCATCTTGCTCGGGGAGTTAAAAGGTAGAATGAAGGAATCGCTGTCTGATCCACACGATTTCAGAGTTATCAGACCCGTTTGGCGCTACAAATCCGTACGCAACCGCTACTTGTTTTGCATTAGTTGGCGCTACAAATCCGTACGCAACCATTATGTGCCTTGCATGGGATTAGCGTTACATTTGCGTACGCAATCCTACCTATCTTGACTGAATCACATAGTGCCTGTGTGACCATGAATCGCTTTTCTTGAATCGTATAAGTATATTACTTAAATATAGTTATCACGACGCTTGTGGAATGTGTGTGAATTCATGCATCATACTCACGCATTTTCATATAACTGTTTTCTCGCATTAACTATATATCGCCACACTTGCACCCGATCACCCCATACACTTTAGATGAGGACTTCGTTGAAGATGCTGAACCGGCCTTGGATTGAGCCTTTGTACTCCGCTTGTTGGATTTACTACTTCTTGTTGTTGTTGATAGACTCGTTTCTTGTGATTGTTGTTGGACTATTCTATTTTCTTTTCATTCCGGTTTGTAACTGAAGGGCGTAGGACCCTTTGACTTTTAAGTTGTTATCGTTGGTTGATTTTCGAGGATTTAATTTGGATTATGGATTGTGGACTGTAAGTTGTGCTTGTAATTTTATTTTCGCTGCTATTTTGACTCTGTTTCATTGGGTTCTCGATGATATTCGTCTAGACTGTTTGGTTATTTGTATTTAAGTTGTGGATCGTCGTCGCGCCCCGTTTGGGGCGTGACAATTGATGCAACCTAATAACACTATATAAATATATATCAGTTATAACAAATCACAAATAGCCAAGATACATGAAAATACAAACTGAATATAACTTTTAAAACCCAATACAAATTATGAGTAATATAATGAAGTGTTGTATAATTCCGATATTAAGAGATTGATATATTATTGTGCATTTATATTAGACTATTAAATGCACGTACATTGCACGTGAACCATATTTTAACTCAAATCCAAAATCTAACTCATATTGATCTTTTAAACTAAACAAATTATATTAATTTATGTCTTAAACGCAAAACAACATAACAAAATCCTTTCATTAGATAGATGACCTTTATGATCACAATGTATTCTAGTCACAACAAATATGAATGCTATTTGCAGAGTTTCAACAATTTTACCAAGCACCTTCTTATATTCCAAGCAAGAACGGTAAAAGAAAATCAAATTGACAAAGCGTAAAATAAAAAGCACCAGTCTTGCAATAAAAAATTGAATTCAGTTAAAACATCACAAAACATATTTTACTTTTTTAGAAAAAAAACATAAGCCTCATGGTACATTTTTTGGTTCATCTGAATATTCCTCATCAATAATTTTGTTAACCATGCTCGTTGATTATCTGCAAAAAGGGCAACACCAAAGACTAGTCGAGCGCAGAACAGAAGCAGATGGCGTAACCACAGAATTGGTGAAGGGTTTACCAACATACCTTGCCGTTGCACTGAAATGCGATGGAAATACATAAATGTATTAGTAAACCTGGTATTTGTAATATTTAAGAAAATCAAGAATAATGTATGTGAATGTCTTACCTCTTGTCTCAGTCGAACACTTTCCATTCTTAATGGAGTTCATCAAGGGACATATTCCCAATAGCAGCCATGAGATCGGAAACAGCGCAACTTGCGTTGCTCAGGGCTTCTCTGTAGCTAATATTTTCAGCCCTAAGCTTTTCATTATGAAACCAAAGATTTGCGTTTTGTTGACGGTCATGCTTCATCTGGTTTACAAAGAAAATCATTCACAGTTTACTCTGGACAATATCTATAATTCAAGATCAAAAGGACTTCAAGAAGATTTTTTGTAGTGACCTTATTATGCGAAACAACTATAATATTTGAAGACTATGATAGTGAAGATTGAGCTTAATTGCAATTTTGGTCCTGCAAGTGTGTGGGTGGCATATTTAGTCGTGTAAGTATTTTACGTAGCAATATTGGTCCCATAAGTATAAATGGGTGTCATATTTTGCCTCTTTACATATCCTATGTAGAAATTTTGTTCCCGTAAATTTTTACGCATACACAATTTTAATCCCATAAATTTTAGTTTTGTGCAATTTTGGTCCAAAAAGGGTTAGATATTAAAGTACCCATTCGGGACTAAACTTGCACAAAATTAGAACTTGTGGAATTAAAATTACAAAAAAAAATTTAAAAAGTGAAGTTGCTAAAAGGGTACTTACATGACTAAATATGACCCATCTATAGATTTATATGAGAAAAATTGTGCAAAAAATAAAACTTTTGGATCAATGTAAGTGCTTTCTTACCTCCATTTGGGTTCTTTTTTGGAACCAAAACTTCACTTGCATGGGATCCATTCCTAACTCTTGGCTAAGTTCGTTCTTTTGTTTGGTGTCAGGGTGAGGACAGTCCCTGAAAAACCTACAATGCAATTGGACTCAAAATTTAGTATCAAAAGAGAAGAAACCTACAAAAGTAATTCCCAAAATCGCACACAAAGTAGAATTGTGTTGACATTCACTTTATATGAGAATTCCAACTAACTGAAAAAATATTTACTCTTCCATTGCTTGGATCTGCTCTAGCGTGTGGCGGTGGTATCGCTTTCTTTTATTTTGATTCTCCAGAGAATTTATTTCTGCAATCTCACCACCAGAATTGTTGTTCTCCGTTTCTTTGTCTGCTTCCCTTCGTAGTTGATCACCTTCTGACATTTGGAAAATTTCTTGTTGCAAAATGTATTGTGTTTCATTAGTTTATTTTCTTTCAATGATCTACTTTAGGAATAAAATGCTGCTAAAAAGTAAAAGCCATTATGTCTAATAAATATGATATTGAAACAAAATGTGTGTTTATGTAACATTTATGTTGTAAAATATTTTTCTTGACATTACATTTATTATTGTTTTTCTTAGAAAAGTTTTGTTGGTGATACAAATTGTATTAAAATTTTTTTGTTAGTGATGTGAAAATATATGTGCGACAATAGTGCATGTATTTTTGAACGAATGAATTAAAAGAATTATAACACAAAAACTTACTAAACGAAATCTTGTAACTTGAAAAACTCTTTGTAGAGATCTTTAAAGCGCTTCCTTGAACTAACTCAATATTTGGGAACAAGTAGGGTGGATTTTGCCGACTTTTTGTACAAAAATTATAGGATAAATGAAGCAGGAAGTGAAGAAAATGATAGTAGAAACAAATGAGAAAGAAGATTCAATTGCCAGAATCAATAGGGAGAAATGAAGGGAGAATGAAAGCAAATGGATAAACTAAGAGCGAGAGGATTTATTATAAATTGAGGCTAGATGATGCAATTATAATAAATAGAGGTTTGTTACCTTTACAATCTGAAAAACAAGGGAAGTATACGTCTTACAAGGAAAATGCAAGAGAAAATATAAACTCTATTTGATTTTGAATCCAGCCGAGACAACCAACCATAATGAGAAAATCTAGTATGAAAATCCGTTTATAATGGTTCACCCTAATTATTCACTTACCAAATGAATGGAAAATGGGCAAACTTTCACGATAGACATGCCTCTGGAAAAGCAAAGAAACATTATAGGTCATAAAGGCTTAATGACCTACATAATTAAAAATCATATCACAGTAATAAATAATTTTTGACATTATAGATTTTGAAAATCAATTATGGTCATTACGGCATTTACGAAGGTCAGATATTCAAATCAATAATACCATACACCTTTTATTACCACAATAAATGTTCATTTTGGTTCACATTTGTTTAGGTAGAGAACGTCTTTTTTTAAGCATCATAAAATGGATATTTTTTCAGTTTTAAGTTCAAAAGGGAAGTAATAATACATTAAAACTACCTAATTTTTTTATTATGCTAGTCTATCATAGAACCTGAGAGATGTTAGTAAACTAATACGTGGCAATACTGTTTGAATCAATTTATTAGGTGTGATTGTTTTTTCATAATTATTATGATTATAAAATCCAGTAACAAATGCTATTGCCCACGAGTTGGAATTGGGGATGAGGCGACCTAGCACTGACAAGCCTGTTAGGGCCCAATGACGCTATTATACGACTAAGCCAATTTGGATTCGACTAAATATACAACAAAATTAATAAGAATTGCATATAATAATCTTGTGTTATGATTTTACTTAAAGTTTGTTAAACAAATTTATTTAATGTTTAAAACATAAAAGAATATAAGAACTTGACTGTTTAATATTGTTTTTGGTGCTATTGATATTTTCAAAGTACTTGGAAAGTGTTAATAATTTTTTTAGAAGTTGTGATAGTTGAAATTATGAAATATGCGATTTTGGTCCCTAAGTTTACTCATACATTTGTTCTTTATTTTAAGGTTGTACCATTTTAGGAAGCATACTTAAAAAAGTAGACAATTTTAATTAGAAAACTTTGGACAGAAGATTCGGATGTGCACATTGTTAGTCCAAGTAGCTACAAAATTTTAGGGGGGTTAATAGATTTTCTTGATTTTTCTTTTCTTTTTCATATATGTGAAAAACTCTCAAGATTGTAATAAATAGAAGAAGAATGAACAGAATGATATATAGTGGTTCAACTCATCTAGAGCATAATCCTCTTCCACCCTAGTATGTGTGAGTGGATTTTTAAAGAAATTAAAGAAATTTTATTGATCGATACCAGACGATTACAACTCCACCTTGAAGAGCACCAAACTCTACTTACAATAACCTTGAAGAGCACCAAACTCTTCTTACAAACTGAAGAGCACCAAACTCTTCAACACCTGCCAAAAGAACACTAAACAAATAAGCATTATTTTGGATGATTTGATTATAACTCAAATGAAAGTATACAACTTTGAAAATGTAAGTGTATTCAAGAAAGAAAGTCAAATAAGAAAAGCGTGAAAGTGTAGTGCTTAGGGTATTACAACAACATATGAAAGTGAGAGCCTTAGAATTTTATTGAGATATTCTTGTTGTGATGTAGAATTGTGTGTTGTATTTGATCCTTCAAATTCTTCAACTATTTGTAGAGAAGCTTCAAGATTTGATATCCAACATAGGCTCCTCCAAACTGAATTTTGTCTGGATAAGAAGGATCAAATGATCTACAAAAATGATTAAGAAAAGATAAAGTGGATCTTGTTGATAAGTGTTGCAGCAACGGGTAGAATTTGTTGTCAAATATCCTATAGTGACCAGTCACTATGTTGAAAATTCAAAAGTTGAAACCGTTGATCAAGATTTGACAAAGATCGGCATATAGAGCGACCAGTCACTGTACCATAGTGATCGGTTGCTATAGATAGTGATTGTTCACTATATTCACAGAGAAGAAACTGGATTTTTCAAATTTTCAGGCACCGATCATCCTTATATAGCGACCGGTCGCCCTCCTCTTTAAAATTTCTCCTGTTTTGAAACAATTTTTGAGAAATACTCGGGTACATGTCGCCCTTGATAATGACCGTTATCCTCTTCGCATGGACTTTTCTGTTTTTTGAAAACTTTGAAAATCTTTCAGGTACTGATTGCCCTCTATAGCGACCAGTCGCCCTCAACACAAAGGTATGTCTAATTTTTGACCAAAAAAAGTTCAAGGAATACTTCATGAACTTAAAATAAAATGTACTTGGTAAATAAGAAAGTATTCTGTCAACTTAATAAATATATTATTTTGGTTAAAAAATCTAATATGTGAAATCATCAAAATCAAAAATAATTTTGTTCTAACACACATAACATAAAAATCTTTACGTTTTGTGTCACGCCCCAGACGGGGATGCGACGACGATCTATAACTTAAATGGAAATAAACCAAACAAAAATTTGCACAAATATCAACATAACCTCAAATGAAATAGAGTCAAGAGCAAAATAAATAAAATACAATTACGAATTACAACTTACAGTCCAACAAATATTCAAATTACATCTCCAAGAACAACTAAAGATAACAACTTAATAGTCAAAGGGTCCTACGCCCTTAAGTTACATTTTAAATGGAAAGACAAAATGAAATAGTCCAACAACAGCAATTAAAGAAGGAAATAGTCCCATGACAAAACATGAAGAGATCACTTTGTAGCTTGATCGGCGGCGTCAACGAAGTCTTCATCTGGCCGTTAGAAAAATAGGAGGGGATGAGGCGAAAATTCTCAGTGGATGGGGTGATCGTGTGCGAGTGTGGCAATATATATAGTTAAATGCAAGAAAATTGTTGTATGAAAAATGCGTGAGTCATGATGTGTGGTTCCCACACAGTTCACAACACCGTGAAAAGTATTTAAAATATTATACTTATACAGTTTTGATGAAAGTGTTTATGATCATACAAGCACTATGTGATTCAAGCAAAACATGTAGTGGTTGCGTACGAAATGTAATGCCAACCCAAGCAATACAATTAGCGATTGCAAACAGATTTGTAGCGCTAACCGAATGGGTCCAATTAACTCTAGAATCGTGTGGATCAGACAGTGATTCCTTCGTTCTTCCTTGTAACTCCCTGAACAAGATGGTCAAAGACTTATCACCTTATTGCTCCATAGGCAAAGACAAATCCACAGTGGAGCTAGCTAGGCCCGGATTATCATAATCATGATTATACCTCAAGTACTACGACCCGCTTCCCTTGGACAAACTCCATCCCTCAGTTACGGGATTAGGACGATGGAGCCGGAGAGTGGAATAGCGGCCAAGATGCTCGGTTCCATCCCGACATATCCAATACGATCAGTGAGCTCGACACATCAAGTTGACTCGGCAAGAAATAATTACAAGTATAGGATGTCAACCAGATGATCAGTATATTGATTCAGGAAGCAGCGATTCAGAAAGTTTTTGAAATTGTGTGTGGCATTTATCGGCATTGGTTGAGTAATTTGGATGAAAATAATTATCAAGAGGATAAAAAATCTTCGTGTATTGAAGAATTAGTGGGACATAGGTCTCGTTATAGATTTGGAATCTACAAGACGAGGAAAAGTCGCCCCACGAACGCGTATTAATTGGTCAAATCGATCTGATAAGTCAAGAGATTTTTAAGAAAATAAAATATTTTAAATAATTATTATAAGTCAGAGGTTCTAGGTCTGTACTTAAAGAAAATAATTTGAGTTAAGGTCCTTGTTGAAGGAAACATTTATAGGGCTATTGATTTTTTAGTACCTGACCTATAGGCACTTTGCTGGTTTGGTACCTCACATTTCCGAGTTACCAATTTAGTACACATATTTCACATTTTTTGTAAATTGGTACCTATTAATTTTTAAATACGAAAATGCCCCCAAGATTTTTTATTTTTTGTTAAAAAATTATGTTTTAATTAGAATCATTAAATTTTAAAAATAAATTTAATTAAGAAACAACTTATAAATTAAATTATTAAATTCCTAATTGTAAAAATAAAATAAAATAAAATAAGTATTTTTTATAGTTCGATTAAAAAACTAATTAAAAATTAATATATTTATAAAACAATTGCTATAATTTTCTTATTTACTATCTGAATTTTACTTTTTAAATTATTTAATTTCTTTTACTTATTAAAATTTGTTAACTAAATTAATTTTTCTTTTTGATTAATTAAATTTTAATTTATGTTTATTAATTTACTAATTTAATGTAATTAATTTTATTTATTCTAAAATTCTTTAATATTTTTAGAAACTTCTTTTTATTTTTTATTAATTAAATAATAAAAGTTTAATTGATTTTTTAATTTAAATAAGTATATTCAAAAATTTATTTTGAGTATAATTTATGTTTCTTGGGGGCATTTTCGTCATTAAAAGTGAATAGGTATCAATTTATAAAACAATGTGAAGTATGGGTACTAAATTGGTAACTCGAAAATATCGTGTACCAAACCAGCAAAGTGCCTATAGGTCAGGCACTAAAAAATCAATAACCCAAATTTATAATTAGCCCCATTTTGTAAAAACTAGTACTTTTGGGGTTAAAAGTTGAATGAGTTTTTGTCTCGACCTCGAAAAATTGTAAGGTCAGTTCCTAAATTCTCTAAATTATTCAGAGATTCAGGTTTTAAAAGTTTTGGGGTCGAGTTTTTATAAAATTCTCATTTTGACCTTAAATATGTTAAAATTGTCATTTCGGGCCCCAAGTTTAAAATAATCGGATCTCACAAACCGGAAGGGATTTTAATGTGATTCCAATTATAAAATGTCATTAAGATCAGTGGGATATTGAGACAAAAGCATTTTTTAAAATAAATAAGTACTGGTCCCTTAACCTTTAAAAATCTCATTTTTGTCCCATTTTTAAATAATTGCCTTTAAGGCTTTTAAGGATCCGATTATTATGAAATTTGAAATTGGCTTCAAAATATCATAAGGTTGTGTAAAAAGTGTCTTTCCAGGTACATGGACTATATAAGTCCTGAAAATTTCATTTTGGTCCTCAATTTAGTCTTTTACAATTTGGTACCTCAATTTTATAAAATTACATTCCAAGCTCTAAACACTTGGATTTTTTAAATACCTTTAAAATATATTATTTCCAGTCCCTTGAGAATTAAAATTTCAAATTTTAAAAAAGTGGGCTGGTACAATTTCGGAATTTTGCAAATTAGCCCTTAAACTTCTAAAATTTTATAATTTAGTCCTTGGGCTTTTAAGTAATGATTTTATTTATCTCCAAACTCTTAAAACTTTATTAAAATATCAAAATACAATTTTTGAACCTGAGTTAAGTCCCAAAATTCGAAAATTACAGAGGGGTCCCTTAAGTTTTATTTTCATGCAATTAAATCCACAAATTTGCCATTTTTGCATTTGAAGTCCAAAAATTTTGATTTAATAAATTATGCTCTACTTGTCCAGGTTATAAGTCAAATAAAACATGGATATCAAGAATTATAAACATGCATATACATCTCATCCAATAACTCATCAAATAGATCATTAAAATGTACATGCATGCACCTAAATTGCAACAAATAGCATTTTTTAGCAACACTTGAGAATTTTACAACTTAACACTTGAAATCAACATGCAATACATTATATATATATATATATATATCTCAAGCTCTCAAGAAATAAATACTACATGCATTTTAAAGAAAACAACTAGAAGTTGAAAGGATTTTTCCACCCACCTTATAAATTGATTTGTTGTTGAAAAACGGAATAAAATCACAACTTGATTAAGAAGTGACTTAGGTCAGCCCCTAAGTCAAGAATACCAAAAAAAAAGAGTTAGAAAAATGGGGTTAAAATAAAGATGAAAAAGAAAGAGGTGAAGAAGTTGGCAAAAACTACATTTACATTGTGTAGTAGGCAAAATGTAAGTAGAAGCTTCAAAAATGGTCTATTTGCTCACCCTCAAAATAACTCTTAAGGTCAGCCCCTAATCCTCCAAAATAAAAATGGAGTATCAAAATTTGGGAAAATAAAAGAAGAAGGAAAATGTACTAAAAAATCCAATTATTACCTTGTAGTCCAATTTTCTACACAAATTCTTCTCTCAAGATGGTATCAAGTCTCTTAATATCTTCAAATCCTTCGAACTTCCTTCCCCCTTAGCTATGTCACCTCATTTCTTCATTTCTCCATTTAATCCCTTTAGGATCTCCTCTTCCCCTTTTTGGCATCATCACTAAAAGAGAGAGGTATCCCAGGGAACAATCCACTGAGCAGAAAGTCCAGTCAGTTGTTCGTCGAGTTTTGCTTGGAGTCTGCTGCATCGTATGCCTTACGAAATTCTGAGCGTGTGACCCTGGACTCGGCTGTCACTATCTTCATTTTAGCCATTAAAAAACTGAATTTCTCATTCATGTTATTCTCTAGTCTGGCAATCTCATTATTGTGAAATTGTTGTAGCAGCTCCATATCCGACTTGTGGGACTTTTCAATCCTCGCAATATACTCCTTCATTCTCTGCTGATACATCGACTCCCTTATTCTCATTACAATTCCTCTCAAATCGGTTGTGATAGTGGCATCTCGATTGTCCTGACGTAAGTCCATAGAGGCCTGGTGACGCTCTATCTTCTCAATCTCTTCGCGGATCTTCTTGAAGACTTCACGAACTCAGCTGTCAAGGAGAAGTCAGCTGCCGGCCACTCCGAATCAAAGTTAAAGTCTGCTGGCACAATCATGTATATGGGAATGACTGGCTTTTCCTGCACGGTATATTTTCTTAACTCCATAGTAGATTCTTCTTCCATGTCGGGCATATTCTTTGAGAATGGGAAAATATATCTTCAAATTCATCATCACACACAAATGGGATTTCTTGAGTTTGGTGTGCCTGCGATGATTCAGCTCTTGGTGCCTCAGCTGCGGCAGCTTCATCGGCAACTAGTGGTACAACTATGAGTGAGAGATCACGATTGAGTCAGAGTCATTATTCTTTGCGATTGTGGGAGCTCCCGATTGACTTGGTTTTAATTTGGGGTAGTTAAGATTGTTTGCCCCGACCGAGCCTCGGTACTGCCTTAACAACTTTTTCGGTCTCAGTTTGTTCTTCTAAATGAATAATCTTGTCCTCAGTTGTATCATCAGTGTCCTTGAAAGCTGATGAGGCCTGAGGTGTTGGCTCATCATCGAAGTTGAATCTCATGCGAGCCATCTTGTCACTGACTTGGCTCTGAGTGTTGAGAACATCCTCAGTTGTGTCTGTCGTTGGATTTTTGTGGTGAGTGGACTCATGTTTATCCTCTGATCCCAAAAATGAGGTGTCAATATGTTCTTGGGAATCGTGAAGGGCGCTGATTTTCTATTCTACAGAACCTCCTTCCACTTGAGAAATGTTCTTATCACTTTCATTTTTGCCCAGTGAAGTCTCAACCTCCCTTAGGCCTTCAACACCCCCAACAATCTCAACTGCTGCAGGGCCTTCTACATTCCATTCGACAGACGCATCTATCTTAGGGTATCGGACCGTGCCATCCAGCGGAGTCCCAACTCCTTGGATTGCACTTTCAGAGGCCAGAGTGTTAACTCCCAGGGCTTCACCATCCTTTGCCTCAGCTGCGGCAGCAACATCGTTGGCCTTCAATGCAACTGACATTTCAGCTTAGACAGACTTAACTTTCCGAGCGTCGTTAATGTCACTCTGCTCTTCTATATTTTTCTCAACTTTGCCTCCTAACTGCATTGATTGGTCTCCCACAACAACCTCCAACCCCACTGTGGTGGAGAGAGTTTCCCCCTCAGTTGGCGCACCAGCTGAGTGAATGATAATGGGGTCACTCTACTCCTGAGACACGCTTTTTGTTCCCTTTAAGTGTTGAGCCGCAGGGGCAGGTGTGTTAACACCTTCTTCATGGGTTGGCTTGGCTTGGGAGCCCGAATTCCCAAATTCATTGCCAATTCCCTATGAGCCATCAAGTGAGTGCACAAGGAACGTGGTTGCAGCTATGGTCATTGCAATCTGCTGCACCACTCCCAAAGGATCAGTCTGAAGAAGAGTTTGCGAAGGATGTCCAAATAGTTTTCCTTTTTTAGAGCTGATTGAACATTTGATAGACCAAGAAATCAGAGAAGCTCTTCTTCCTCCTCGATGAACTCAAGGCGAGTGAACTGTTGCCTTGAATGATCCAACTTCCATGCCCTCCATTCCCTTAATATTCTTTGAATGTCAGGGTAGACGGAAGAATACATGATTAAGTCATCATCATCGCCTTCATCTCCGGTCTCCTGAATGGGGGCTAACGGGCCTAGCTCCTCCTCAAACTCAACATCGTGTCTCTGAGAAGATGATACAACCTTTTATTGCACAGGTTCTATTGTGTCAGCTCTTCCATTTCCTTATCTGTTTGCTGCACAGCTGGGTCTTCAACGGTTCTCTGCTGATCAACATCGGCAATCTTCTCAGGTTCGTCAACAACTTCTGGAGACTACTCCTCCTGAGCATCAATAGTCTCACTTTCCTTTTCTGGCTGGGTGCCGAATTTAACTGTCTTCTCAAGCTCAGATCTCTTGTACAACCTTCTTCTCTTCGATGGAATCAGGGGAACCTCTGGTTCAATATTTTTAGGTTCCCCAAGCCTGATAGCCTTCGCAGATGCCATCCTTGCCTTGGCAGTGCGCTTTTTCTTCATGATAGGGGAGAGAATTTGGGGTTCCTCCACTATCTCGGCTGTTGTGGCAGAGAGCTTGGCTGCATGGGCAGGAGCTTTTGACTTTGCTGCGGGAGCAAGTGATTTCTTTGTTTTGGCTGCGGGGGTAGGCTTGGATACCGCAACTCTCTTCTTGGATATTGGCTTTGGAGAGATAGCTGGGGGAGGTCTCAGTTGTGTCTTCGGGATTAGCTGATTCCCCTCACTAGTATCAGCTTTTCTTGCATGAGCCTTCTTCTGGGCTCCAGAAAGATTCGGCTTGAACATTCGGTTGTTGGCATGAAAGGGATTGCCATGGCGGAGAGCGATGCCCTTTGCCTCCATTAGATAGCCAATAACCAATCCATAACCCAGAGAACAACCAAAGGACCCATCTTCCTTGTAGGTACTGTTCAGAACATTCTGGCAAATTCGGCTGAAAACAAACTCAGCGCAATTGATCTTCTTCTCTTACATGATCGCAACCATCACCATCAGCTTAGTCTTGGCCAGCTGATTGAAGTTTCCAAACTTCATGTCCACACACTTTGAGACAACGTCCATCAGCTTATGGTAGTCATCCTTCAACGATTCTTTCTTGGTTGTATAAACAACCTTCGCAGCACACTCCAGCTTGGCAACTTCTTTCCAAGCAGCAGCTAAGTCGACATCCTTCTCAGCGATGTCCTTCAATCCCTCCGCGGGCAACAAGCACTGCTCAACAAGGTCTTTTGCAGTGAGTTTGATGACCTGGCCGTGGACTGATGATCGGATTTCATCGTCCTGCACCTCTACATTATTACGCTGGCGTCATCCTTAAAAATATTCCCGCTTAATTAAAATGACTTTTTTTTGTCACTTAGCTCATAAATGATTCAGCTTATATCCAAATTGACTCAACTCTGCTTGTCTCTTCTCATGATGTAACTCAGTTGTCAGCTAACTCGATACAACTGACTTCCTGACTGGGCTGTTTCACTTGGTTGAAATGTGAAACTTGCTCTTTTTCCATTTTCTCATCTTCTATCTCAGCTTATTGAGTATTCTGAGTTTCCTAAATCAGCTCAATTAACCCTAACTCATTCTTGAGCTCTTCAAATCTTGATTCACATAATGGCTTTATGAATATATCAGCAACTGCTTATCAGTTGAGATGTATTCCAAGGTGATGTCTTTTTGTTCAACATGATCCCTTATAAAATGATATCTGACATCAATATGCTTTGTTCTTGAATGCAACACTGGATTTTGAGTGATTGTAATAGCACTTTTATTATCACATATAATTGGAATCTTTTTTCTTCAATGTCATAATCTCTTAGTTGTTGTCTCATCCATAAGACTTGGGCACAATAGCTGCCCGCAACTATGTACTCTGCTTTAGCTGTGGATGTGGCTATTGAGTTTTGTTTCTTGTTGAACCAAGAAACCAATCTATTTCCAAGCATTTGGCATGTACCTGAAGTACTCTTCCTGTCAACTCTACATCCAACATAGTCTGAGTCTGAGTAACCAACCAGCTTGAATCCGCCTCCCTTTGGATACCATAAGCCGATTTCCTGACATCCCTTCAAATATCTTAGGATTCTCTTAGCTGCAATCACGGGGCCTCTCCTTTGGTGCAGATTGAAATCTTGCTCATTCACCTACTACAAAGGTGATGTCTGGCCTGCTTGCTGTTAGATAGAACAAAGATCTAATGGGGGCTCTATATCTTGTATGATCAACATGTTTGCTGTAACGCCCCAAATTTAACAAACCAAACTAATCTCAAAATCCCAATTATTAGGTACAACTCTGAATTTATACCAAATTAGGTTGCACAAGAATAATTACAGAAAACTATAATAACTGAAATATTTAACTTGTCGAAATCTAAGTCACTCAAAAAGTCCGCAAATTCGGAGATACATAAACTAGGTTTATTACATATAGTACTGTGGAAGTCTTAACTTACAAAATAAAATAAGGACAAATAATATAAAATAAGATGACAACACCTCTAAGAAAAATATTTAAATGAAGTCCCAAAACTAGTTCAATCCAGTAGTCTCAACGTGCTACTATTCTTGCGTAGGTGGTTCGGTGTTAGGCTCACTAATCTCTGAAAAATTTAGAAAAATATGGGGTGAGCTAAACGAGCCCAGTGGGTAGGGGATGGAAATGCATAGTAGTTAAGAAAATGAGAAATATATAATAATTTTATTTTAAAAATAAAATACCAAGCGTGGCACATAGTGTGCCAAATAGTTTTCATGCGTATAAAATAGATACAAAATAATCAGACATTAAAATTACTCACAAAATTATAGAATGATTATATGTAAGCAATTTTAATGATTATCATGGTCATGGACATATAACACAAGTTCAAATGTGGGAAAATAGTTTCGGAAATTGAAGAAGATTTTTAAACGGACAAGATTATATGCCCCATTTTAAAATCTAACGTTCGGGATACATAAAATAACGCTAGGCCAATGTGGAATAAACACCGCACCCTAACGTTCTAATTAGGGCCTGGTTTTAAAATGGACAAGGTTCTATGCCCCATTTTAAAACCCAATGGGATACACAAAATAAACGTAGGGTCGATGTTGATCACACACCGAACCCTATTGCGTTCTCCAACGCACCAGCCTAAAGCGTCATATTCACATTATTCCTCCCGAGTGGCTCGACGACTCTTTAGCTATGGGTTTATACCCAGAGTTCGGCATATTCCGGAATATACTAATACTACGACCGAAGTTATGTCACCGTCTCCAGTCCGACCAGAAATATAGGAATAGACACATGTGTGGTCGAGCAAACATCAACAGGCAACATGTTCGATTGATTGCCCAAACCACACACGCCAAAAGAGAAACAGGAAACGGGATTCATATTAATAAAAGTAAACGATAAATAAATATTTTTGGTATTTGCAGTTTAACCCCTGAATTTTCGATTTTCATAAAATTATCGCAAAATAAATTTTTAACATCTACGAACTCCAGTCCAAATGCTTTAAAAGTATAAAACTCAAGACATGAGACTTATAATATGCAAAATCAGGTCCTCCGGTCTTTTTAAAAATTACCAAATAACTTCATGATTTCAAAAATTTATATTTACTCTTTAAACTCTTTATTTTCACAAATAAGTCTGATCCTTTAAAATTCATAGTTACCACTCGAACATTATGAAGAAATACGGACAACACCCTAGCAGTTTAAAAAAAAATTAGAACAATACAATAATTTTCGAAACTTTATAGATTGACCCCAAGAATTTCTATTTTTACGAAATTACTCCAAAATGAACTTTTTAAAACCTACAAAATCCACTCCAAGTTCCTTAAAAATATAAAATAAACCCAAGTCAGTTTTCAAATTCACAAAAATGGGTAGGACAGTTTGTGGAAATTGCAATTTGGCCCCAAAATTCTTGATATTTACTAAATTCACCTCCAAACTCTTGATAAATTTGAAAATTAACCACTACTAATCAAAGTAATCAACAAAGATACACAAAATAACCTTTTTAAATCACTCAAAAACAACCCCATAATTCCAGTAATTACAAATTAGCCTCCAATTTTAATAAAATTTTGATTAAATTAACAACTATAAATAATCCAACCATCAATTTGTCAAACCATGACAATTATCACATAATCACACATATAAATGCATAATAACTCAATCAATTTCATGATTTAACAACAATTTTAAGAAACCCATTTGAAAAATAAAATAAATTTTAACCCACCTTTGTAAAGTCTACCAAAATCTCTAGTTCACAAGCTAAATTCAAGTCCAAGCTTCCTACAAGTAAAACCCCTCAATCAATTTTAAATTTCAACTATAAAAACACCTTTCATTTATGACAAAACTTATCTAAAAGATGATCAACTTATACTTTTATAAACCTTAAGTGATGGGTAAGCGAATTTCCAAGTTGCATGTGGAATCAAGCCAATATTTATCCTTCAATTTAGCTCCAAATTTGTTGATAGATATACCATGGTATTGGTGTTGAGTGTAGATTAGGAGGAATTTGGAAGAAAATCTGTCCCCTCTAGCTCTCATGCTCACGGCCAAAAAGGTGAATGGAATGGGTCTCTGTTCAAAGTGATGAATGGGAGGAATGAGTTCTTCAATTCTTGATATATACATATATTTGTATAGGAGATTAATACGCAATGGGCTTTGGCTAATTAATACATTGAGACAAATTTGTTGGGCTAAAAATTTTAATGTGGCTTTGGCTAAATATTTTTACATCTTAATGTGGTCGGGCTTTCCTTTACTTGAAAAGTAAATTAAGTTTTGTATCAATTAAATGCTTAAAGGCAAAGTGATCAAATATTTGACCATTTTCTTCCGGATTATTTTAAGCAAAAATTTGAGCTATTTTAAAGGCTAAAGTTGATTTAGGTAATTTGGCTAAAATGATTTGAAAAAGAAACGACCAAAGTTTCAGTGTGCCAGCTTACGAAACATTTTAAACTTATAAAGTAGGAGTGAAAAATGATGGTATAGTTTATATCAAAGTGGTCTCGACAGAAAAATAAATGAATAAATAAAGAAGTGATTAAGAAGACTTAAAAATAAGTTTAGTTTCAAGCCAACTCTTAGTTCTATAATTTAGTTTCAAGCCAACTCTTAGTTCTATATTCCTAATCTCTTAAACTAATACCCCTCTAGTATTTATATAAATATCTAAAAGTAAATTTGCTAGCACACAAATCGAACACGTAAAGAAAATTAAAAATTGAATCTTTATTACATCTCCTTGTACATAATAATCTGAATCTGGAGTCTCACATACTCCCCTCCTTTAAAGAATTTGGTCCCCAAATTCATTTTCATCATAAGGTAATTGAAAATCTAACATATAAACAATGGTGATGCTAAAGTCCGAAAAGATAAATTTCTAGATTCCATCATCGATCTAAAAAATTGTCAGCTTACCACTAGTGACCTCCGAGTTCCTACGAGATCCATTAAATTCCCATTCAAGGGCAGGTAATTCTATTTACATTTGATAAGCAAATCTAATCTTCAATTCAACCCGAACCGTATCTTAATCTATGTGAACTCTATAATTCAATCTAAATCACGCAAGTAACAAAATAAAACTCAAGTCAAAAATTCAATATCATCACTAATCCACAAGTAAAGGATTGTTCTGATTTCTCAGTAGTAGCTCAGTATCTACATTCACTAAATTCGATGAATCCTAACTTTTTCGGTATACCCAAACTCAAATATTTTTGCGATATCACTCTAGATCGCCCGATCTTTTCATAAACTGTTACTTCATCAGAGACACCTTGTCAAATTAATCTAAATAATGCCTATCAAGTAAGTTTTTTATTAGACCTAATATGCATAGTTGTCCATCAAACTGTCATACAAGTCCGTCAATATGTCGTGCATTTTATCCCTTTGATCACTTTATTCAACACGAGATAAGAGATTAGACCTACTATCAGTTTCTCCTTATAATTCCAAAACCAAGCCCATTATCAATTCTCTTACGTCCACTCCAGAAAATATCTCAAATAATTAAAGTACCTAAAATGATTCAATTATTGGTCGTCTAGATACATACAGTTTCACTTTCTTTATATGACAATCCACATGTGTATTATCTGTGAGGCGCCGAATTTTAACACCGTGAGATACGATGTTATGTAGTAATTATTTATTCGGCTATGTATCACAAACCTATTATTAATGAAACGCGACCAATACTTTAATTAAATCTCCAAGTCAGAGGATCCATGGCTATTTTAGTAAAAGGAAAAATAATTTGAGTCAGGTCCTTTATAAAAGAAAAATTACAATTTTACCCCGTTTTGTAAAAACCAAGACTTTTGGGGTTAAAAATTGAATAAATAAATATCCCGACCTTGAAAAATTATGAGATCAGTTCCTAAATTCTCCAAATTGTCCAGAGATTCAGGTTTTAAAAGTTTTGAGGTTGAGTTTTTATAAAATTTTCACATTGGCCCCAAATTTGTAAAAATTGTCATTCGGACCTTAAGTTTAAAATAATCGGAACTCACAAACCGGAAGGGATTTAAATGTGATTCCAGTTGAAAAATGTCACTAAGGTTGGTAGGATATTGGTACAAAAGCAGTTTTTAAAAGAAATAAGTGTAGGTCATTTAACTTTTGAAAATATCATTTTTGTCCCATTTTGAAATAATTGTCTTTAAGGCTTTTAGGGGTCCAATTGTTATGAAATTTGAACCTTGGGTCCAAAATATAATTACGTTATAGTTAAGTTAGTATTTCCAGGTGCATGGGCTGCATAAGTCCTGGAAATTTCATTTGGGTCCTCAAGTTTAGTATTTTACACATTAGTCCCTCCATTTTAGAAAATTTACTTTCCAATCCCTAAACACTTGGACTCTTGGAATACATTTAAAATATGTCATTTCCAGAACTCCAAGAATAAAAATTTCAAAATTTAAAGTTAAGGACTGGTACAGTTTTAAAATTTGCAAAGTTGCCCTTAAACTTTCAAAATTTTACAATCTAGTCCTTGGGCTTTTAAAGATTGATTTTATTTATCTTAAAACTCTTAAAACTTTATTAAAATGTCCAAAGTCATTTTTGAAACTAAGTACAGTCCCAAAATTCGAAATTTGCAGAGGGGTCCTTTAACTTTCATTTTCTTGCAATTTAGTCCACCAACTTTCTATTTTTACATTTTTAAGTCCAAAATTGAAATTTAATCAATTATGCTCAACTCGTCCAGGTTATAAGTCATCCAAAACATGGATTTTAAAGATCATACACATGCATATCCAATACATACAAAAATTCATCAAATAAAATATTAAATTGCACATGTATGCACCTAAAATTCAATAAATAGCAATTTTGAGCAACTCTTGAGAATTTTCATGATTTGATACATAAAATTGACATGCAATACATAGATTATATATCTCAAGGCTCATGATCAAAATTTTACATGCATTTTAATAAAAAACACCTAATAGTTGGAAAGTATTTTTCCACCCACCTTAAAATTGGAAAATTGTGAAATAAAAGGATAACTTTCACAATTTTTGGATGAGGTCACTTAGGTCAGCCCCTAAGTCAAGAAATATCAAAAATTTGAAGTTAGAAAAATGAGAGAAAATTTAGGGAGAAAAAGAAGGAGATAAGAAAATGAGAAAGACTACATTTTACCTTGTGTTGTAGGTGATTGGAGACTAGTTGAAGCTTTAAAATTGCAAATTTTGGTTCAACTCCAAAATCACCTAAGTCAGCCCCTATTTCTCAAAAATGAAAAAGGGGTGTTAAAATTTGAAAAAAATAGAAGAAGAGGAAAGAAGGGTTCTAGTGTCCAATTCTTACCTTGTAGTCCAAATTCTCTACTAGTTCTTCTTCAAGTCTTGAAGTCCTTCTTCAAGATGATGTCAAGCTCTAATCTTCAAATGGTCTTCTAAATGTACCTCCAAAACCAAAATTAACTTAAGTCAAGAAGTGAAAGGAGGTAGGTAGATGATATTAAGATGAATTGGAGAACAAAATTTCATACCTTGTGAAGAGGGGTGTTCGACTTTTTTGGTTATAAGGAGGAAAAATCTTGAAAATTTTTCTAAGTGTTGAAAAAGAAGGTAAGAAGAAAGAGTAGAGAGAAGTAGGAAGTTTAGAGAGAAGGAGGAGAAAATTAGCTTTGAGAGTTAGAATGTGTTGGATGAAAAATGAAAATTTTGTGTAAATTGGCCATTTTGGCCGTCCACCATGGGGGGGAGGGGAGAGAGGAATTTTTTTCAATTTTGTGTCTTGCATTTTTCCTCTTGCATGGGGAACATTTTGGAGGTCAAAGGTATGGGCATGAGATTATTTGAATGGAATGTTGGAAGACTTCCAACATGTTGGCAAAAATAATAATAAAGAAGTAATGTAAGAGATGGTGT
Source organism: Rehmannia glutinosa (assembly GCA_016081115.2). Lineage (NCBI taxonomy): Eukaryota > Viridiplantae > Streptophyta > Magnoliopsida > Lamiales > Orobanchaceae > Rehmannia > Rehmannia glutinosa. The sequence continues at coordinate 296,803 of JABTTQ020002946.1, read as the reverse complement.
GTATAATGTTTGAATTAATGGTATAATTATACACAAGAGGACTAATATAAGGTGTAGGTGTACAAGAGTTGGATGATATTTTTACTCCAAAATATCATCATGGCCGTCCATACTAAGGGCATTATGGTAATTCCATATATTTTTTTGTCCTAAATTTGATGATAATAAATGAAATATATCAATCTCCAAAATAATTAGTGATTTTCTTGATCACTTATAAGTCTCATGATCACTTAATCTAAATCAAAATCTTAATTCTATAAGGTAAAAGTCTCTAAAATAAATAGTCTCTTAAAATTCTAAGGTGACTAATAAATACAAAAATAGTAATAATGATCGATCAAGTGATCATAAATGAGAAATAGAATTAATGATGATCATGATCACAAGTAATTAAATAAAATGAAATGAAATACAAAATATATATATATATATATATTAATAATTACCCTTCAAAGTGACGCGGTAAAATAGTCGATCAAATACATGATTTACAATAAGAGTCAATTATATGTTCGAAAAATCGCTTCACATCCTCCTCTCTTAAAAGAATTTGGTCCCCAAATTCTTTTAAGAATAGTTCTGGGTATTGATTCCTCATGTCTTCTTCCATCTCCCACGTTGCGTCTTCATCTCGGTTGTGGGTTCTCGCCACACCACTTTAACCATTGGAATTTTTCTCTTACGCAATCCTGTCGATTCTCTTGATCAATGATCCTGGATCGCCTCTGGTGTAGGATAGATTCTCCATTAGAGGAGGAGTATCTCGAGTGATGATATGTTCGGGATCCGGTTGATACTTCTTCGCCTCGACACGTGGAATACATCATGCGTTCCTCGCATATGGTGCCGGTAACTCGAGCCGGTAGGCTAACTTCCCGATCCTCTGTAAAATCTTGTAAGGTCCAACATATCTCGGACTAACTTGCCTCATTTCTTCTGATTGATTAATCCTTTCGTGGTGAGAGTCCGAGAAATACTTCATCACCGACTTCAAATTCCAAATCCTTTCTTCTCTTGTCCGCGTAACTCTTTTGACGGCTTTGAGCGTCATGCGAATCGCTCCATGATCGCCTTGACCTTCTCTATGGACTCCTGAACTAAGTCGACCTTTGGAATCGAGGCGACTTTCGCTTTCTCTTTCTGAGTCCATTGGTCATCAATCTCCCAATGTAGTGGGGATCTACATTTTCGCCCATATAATGCCTCGTAGGTGCCATCCCAATCGTGGCCTGATCACCGTTATTGTAGGCGAACTCGGCTAATGGTAAGTGCGAATCCCAACTTCCTTGAAAATCCAATGTGCGCCGGCTCGCAAAGATATCCTCAAGGGTTTAGATTGTTCGCTCATCGTCCATCGGTTTGTGGATGTGCTGCTGTGTTGAAACTTAGCGAGGTACCCAATTCCTCGTGCAAGCACTTCCAAAATTTGGAGACAAACCTCGGGTCTCTGTCGGATACTATGTCGATTGGTACTCCATGCAGTCGAATGATTTCTTGGATATAAGTCTGTGCAAGTTTCTGCAAGCTATCAGTTTTCTTGATGGGTAAAAAGTGTGCCGATTTCGTGAGTCGGTCTACGACTACCCAAATAGCATAATGGCCTCCTCTAGTCCTTGGTAGATCCGTCACGAAGTCCATCGTTATGTGTTCCCATTTCCACTCGGGAATTCTCAATGGTTGTAGTAAACCAGACGGTCATTGGTGTTCTGCTTTTACTCGTTGACAAGTCAAACATCTCGCAACAAATTCCGCTACCTGGTTCTTCATGTTTACCCAGCAATAACTCCGTTTCAAATCCTTATACATCTTGTTTCCTCCAGGATGTATAGTGTATTTTGAACGGTGTGCCTCTGCTAGGATTCTATTCCTAATCTGCTCGTCGTTCGGTACACACACTCGATTCCAGAATCTGATAACCCCATCTTCAGGTACCGAGAATTCTGATCTTCTCCTTTAAGTATCTTTTCCTTCAGTTTTTGAAGATGTGCATCTTTCTCTTGTGCTTCTTTGATCTCTTTCAGCAGATCGGGTTTAACCGAAATGTTAGCACACGAAATCTGAGTATTGGTTCTCGTCAGATTCCAATTGCTCCGCTCTTCTAATGATTCCCACTCTCGAATCATAAGCCTGGTTAAGCTCGCCTTTCTGCTTAGAGCGTCTGCTACGACGTTAGCTTTCCCGGGATGGTATTGAATATCAAAGTGATAGTCCTCAATCATCTCCATCCATCTCCGTTGCCTCAGATTGAGGTCTTTCTGAGAGAATATATACTTCAAGCTCTTATGATCCGTGAAAACCGTGAATGTTGCTCCGTAGAGATAGTGTCTCCATTCCTTTAACGCGAAAACTATCGCTGCCAATTCCAAGTCATGCGTTGGATAATTGGCTTCATACGGCTTGAGCTTTCGTGATGCGTAAGCGATAACTTTTCCTTCCTGCATGAGCACTGCTCCTAGTCCTTCCTTTGATGCATCACTGTAGACGACAAAGTTTTCGGTTCCCTTTTGAAGGGCTAAGACTTGAGCTGTAGTAGGTCGTTTCTTTAGTTCTTGGAAACTCGCCTCGCATTTGTCATTCCACTCAAACTTGACTTGCTTCTGGGTTAGTCGAGTGAGTGGTCCGGCTATCTTGGAAAAATCCTGGATAAATCTTCGATAATATCCAGCTAGTCCTAGGAAACTCCTGATTTCCGTTATAGACTCAGGTTGTTTCCATTCAACCACTGTCTGTACCTTCGAGGGATCTACTGCAATCCCAGTGCTGGATACTAGGTGTCCCAAGAACGCGACTTCACTAAGACAAAATTCGCACTTGCTGAATTTGGCATATAGCTTATGCTCTCGTAGTGTCTCCAAAACGATTTTCAGATGACATTCGTTCTCTTCTCTAGATTTAGAGTATACGAGTATGTCATCAATGAATATCACTACGAATTGATCCAAATAAGGTTGAAAGACTCGATGCATCAGGTCCATAAATGTTGCTGGTGCATTCGTTAGACCGAAAGGCATCACTACAAATGTCTTCTTCGCGGATCTTCAGTTGGTAATATCCTTGTTGTAAATCAAACTTTGAGTACACCGTCGCTCCTTGAAGTTGATCAAATAGTTCGTCTATCCTCAGGAGAGGATATTTATTCTTGATGGTCACGCTATTAAGACCACGATAATTTGTACATAGTCTTAAGGTGCCATCTTTCTTTTTGACGAACAGCACAGGTGCTCCCCACGGAGACGTACTCGGTCGGATAAATCCCATATCCACCAGTTTCTGTAATTGCGTTTTGCTCTTGTAACTCAAGAGAGCCATTCTATATGGTGTTCGCACCCGGGCGATCCCTGGTAACACCGATGGTGAACTCGACTTCCCTATCCGGAGGGATAGTGGTGAGTTCTTGTGGAAATACATCCGTAAATTCTGATACTATAGGTACTTGGTTGATTTGTGCCTCAACCTTGGGTTTGTTAATTACAAACGCCAAGTACCCATGAGCCCCTCTAGTGATTGCCTTGCACGCTTTCATTGCTGAAATGATTTGGGAAATCTTAACTCGTGCCCTTCCCGAAATTTCCACTTCGGGTTTTCCGGGTTCACATAGCTTAATGGACTTGTTATGGCAGTCCATTTGTGCATGGTGTGCAGACAACTAGTTCATTCCCAATATCACGTCGTATTCGGATATAGGTAATAAGATCCAATCGGCAGGAAAGTTTATCTCAGTAATCTTAACTTCGCATGCATTATAGATAATATCTGTTATCTGACTTGCACCCACAGGAGTTGACACTTCTACACATATAGGCATATGTTCCATGCATGCATGCAGTTTGTGTACAAAATGCGGTGCAACAAATGAATGCGTTGATCTAGGGTCGAACAATATTTTAGCATAGTGGTTAGATACTAGAAGCGTGCACCTTCCACCACATCCGTCACCTCCGGAGCCTCCCCGTCCGGCTAGTGCAAATGCTCGAGCGGGCATCCTTGCCCGACACCCGGCCATTTCCTCCTTCTCATGCTTTGCATCTGCTTTGTTCTTGGTCCTCGTATTGGCAATCTCTCACGATCTTGATTACTACCACAACGCAAACACCTTTCCTTTTTACGCCAACATCATTGGCGGTATGTCCTGGTTTCTAGCAATATGCACACAATTGACCCTGCTTGGCTTTCCTTAGATCGGTCCCTTTCCCCTTATCTGTCTTATTAATCGTCCCTTCAAACTTAGCAGTCGTTTAGATGGTCATCCCCACACTTCCCTCTTAAGATCTGCTCGATGGCCTACTCTGCTGAATCATCCCAATACGGTTCGATCCCGACTAATGCGAGAGCCGCTTTACTGGGCCGAGTAGGTTGTCGATTCAACAATATCAACATTGTTTCAAGTTCGCTTTCAATCCTCGAGTGAACTTGTAAAGCTTATCCTCTTCTTTGCATCGATTGTCCCTGTTAGGAATTTTATTGTTTAGATTTTGATGAATGCCATGTAAAACTTAGAATAGAAAGTTGGCTCCCCAATTTTTGTTGTAAAATGCATTGTAATGAATAGAGCTGGCCAAGCCGAGTTAAGTCGCTACGTCCTAACATGCAAGAAGACAATCAAGATCGGAAGGAAGACTCTGCACGAGAGACAAATGAGTATGGCAAAGAGGAGTAGACGGAACTCTATCAAGAAGAAATGAGATGCACTGAGTGGAGCATCACAAGTCAACTCAAGAAAAGACAAGTCTCAAGTTGAAGTGACAGAAGAGTCATCCATGATTGGAAGTCGACTCTAAGTCACCTGGGAAAGCAAGGAAATGCAAACAAGTCGAGATAATCGTAAAAAGAACCGTTGCATTAAATCAAGAGATTTACTTAAACAAGTAATATCTCCATACCACCTTTCTCGAGTGCTCGGTCCCGGGAAAGCGTGCAAATGGAATGAACCAATGGGAAGCACTACACCGTGTCGAACTCGAAAAGGTGAAAGAACAATTCATACGAGGAAATGGCAATTCCAAGAATCGCAAGCCAACGATCGCAAAGTGACGTTCAAAAATAAGCCTATCTCTTCAACGGGCAAATTTTTGAAAGTTCACTATAAAAGGCCGAGGAGTTTGTTTGAAAAAAATGATGCATGAATGACACATACGTGAGATACACAAGCACATTAGAAAAATCGAAACAATCTCAATCCTCAAGCCTACATTACGAAGTACATCAATCCAACACTCACCGTGAAGGAAAGAGAACTTCAATCGCTTGAAGAGGAAACTCTTGAAGAAAAGGGGTCTACTTTCCAGGGAAGGATTGTAGAAAGGTTCAAGGTTGAACTAAGTCTTAAGCATTTGGAGGGCTTCGTGATCAAATCCAAAGAGCTTGAGCAAGTGAGTCAGTAGTAGCAAGCAAATGCCCAAAAGAAGCCGAGTCGTACGAGAAGCCACTGAGTGATCAAGGCGTCTCCAGATCGAGTCCCAAAGGATCAAGTCGGCCGTTGTGATCAAGACTTGTATCTGGACTGTACCACTTTGTAAACTAATCATTACTTAGTGGATTCCTCCAGGAGTTGGAGAAGAGAGGAGTAGAAGAATTACCCCATCTTCGAACCTCTATAAAAACTTTATTTGTGTCATTTACATTTCAAAGATTTAAATTCCCGCACTTTTAATTGCTTATATCTCACGATAAATTTGCTATCCATTTGATAATTTATAAGTACTAAACCAAGCTCTAAAATCTTGCTTAATCAAACTTAAGGGTGTTAAGTCTTCCAATAAAATAAAACCACAAATGAGTTAAATTGTAGCCAATAGCCGAGTTACTCCATCAACAAAAACCGAAGTCTGTTGAGAGATTAACTCTCTTGAGTGACTAATTCGATCGGCTCCATCAAGGACACACACAGTAGAATTAACTCTGAGATTTAAAAGGACTAAATCGAAAATTTGGTAAGGTTTATTCAACCCCCCTTCTAAACCTTACACTTACACCCCTTGGGACCTACAAGTGGTATCGTGAGCGGTTGGTTCATTGAACCCTCCGCACCGGTCTTCGAACTAGATCTCCAAACTTTTCAAAGTCCGCTTTAGTACTTAAACTTTCAAAACTCTTTTCGCTTAAAATCATTATCATGGAAGCAAATTTGACACGCATCCCTATGTTCACTATTGAAGAATTTGATGATTGGAAAATTCGATGCGTGCTCATCTATCAAAGATTACATGATGAGATGTGGATAGTGATAGAAGATGGGCCTCTACAAATATTAAAGGTGAACACAAATTTGCATTTAAGAGTTGCAAATTCGGTGAAGGAGAAGAAGATGTCGCTCCCACTACTCATGGTTGAAAAACCAAGAACTCGAGTGGACAAATGATGACGAAAAGATACAACCTGCATAATGTAGCCAAGGACATTCTTTACAAAACCTTGATAAAGCCATGTTCAACAAAGTCAAATCTTGCAAAACGGCTAAGGAAATCGGGACAAGTTGACTTTGATTTGTGAAGGTTCGAGCAAATCAAAGAAAACAAATTATCAAAATGGGTCTGTCGAAAGTTTGAAAATTTCAAAATGATCTCGGAGAGAACCTGGATCAACTAGACGCTCGGTTTACGTAAATCACAAATGAGTCATCTACACTTGGAAAGGAATATACACAGAAGGAAATGTGTATGAAGATCCTAAAAAGTCTCCCACCGAATGGGAAATGAAGGTCATGGCACCGAGACATTCCATGGACCTATCAAAGACATCCAACCATGAACTATTCTCGGACCTCAAAGCCTATGAGTTTGAGCCGAGAAGAAAAGACCAGGAAGAGACAAAGTTGTACCCAAAACAAATGCTAATTGTCAAAGATGGGAAGAGAGTCGAGGTCAAAGAGGCAATTGACCTAAGAAATAGCCCGATGGTTAAAAGATTTAACAAGTTCTTTAACAAGAACTACAAGAGAGGAAAAGGTGAATCTTCCGGAAGACACTCACTCCCCTCCAAATCAAGGGATGATAGGCCAACCAAGAGAATGATCATCAACAAGTTGAGTATCAAAGGACTAACAACTCAAGAGTAGAAAGAGTCGATCAAAAGGTCAATATCTATGTTGGAATTGTAGACAACCAGGTCACTATGCCATTGATCGCTCATATCCTGTAGTCAACAAGACAGAATGAAGAAGAAAGAAAGGTCTTCGAGAGAAAGAAGACAAGAAAAGAAAAAGGCAATGATGGCTGCAGAGATCACGAGACAACCAAGTCAAGAGAGACAAACATTCAGAGAGCAAAGGAAGCCGACTACTCAAGTGACTCGAAGAAAGCCTTGATCCGCTTAATGGCCAAAGAACAAGATCAAGAAGATGAGGTACAATCTAATTCAACAAGCTCGGACACTAGTGATAGTGATCGTGACACACACACTTCATCACCTACTCGATCTTTATGATTCATTAGGCAAAATGATGAAAGATTTTGAGCACATTAAATCCTCACACACACTATTAAATGAGGAAAACAGCCTACTTAAAGGTCAAAACTCAAAGTCGACTAAGGAGCCGAGTACTCTAAGTCAAACAAAATTATTGAAAATGAAAGTTTAAAGGTGAAAATGCTAAATTAGTAGCAGAAATTGCTGCTATAGAAAAGAGGGAGAATGACGTCAAAAATGTTATCCTCATTCACTAAGGCATCTAAATCATTGGATGATCTTATTATGAGTCAAAGAGAATGTGGAGACAAGACAGCTTAGGATTTATTTCTTTTGTGCCATGTCAAACCTCAAGAGTAATTTTGGAAAAAGGGTCTTCAAGTCATGAAGAGTCCGAAAAATCCAAAACTCTAAATATTGCACACACTTTCACTCCAAAGCACAATACTAAGCAAACCGGCCTTGGTTACAAAGGAAAAGGAAAATGCTGACCCGATTGAGTGTCTTTGAAAGGACACCGAGAAGAAATTCACCAAGTCCTCAAAGAACTCCAAACAAAAATACTCAGTAAAAGGAAGCAGAGCTACCAACAATCCCGAAAATCCATAAGAGAAATACATATGATGGGAATGGTAGAAAATATCCAAGCCAAGCCGATTGGAATAATGTGAACTATCAAAGATAGACTTATGGAATATAAGCCTAGATGGCAAAGGCCTGAACTCAAAGAAAGGCCATTCCAAAAGCACAAGAGCTTTCATCAAAGACACATATGCACCTAGGCACTACACTCAAAAACACCACAATTACCTGCAAGGAAGGCAATTGCTAAAACACATATGCAGCATACATCTGACAAAAGAGACAAACAGATGAACCTAAAATCCCCAAGCAATTTGCCAGGATTAATTATGATTATGGCACCGATAGATGGCAACCCCTTAGAGTCAAATCATTTGGCTATAAAGTTGGTTGGATCATCTTACAACTCTAACCCCTCAGACCTGCATAAGTATGGGTACCTAAAACTTAATTTCCTTGATTGCAGTTCAAGGAACAGTGAGTGCCAAGGAACCTGGTACATGGATAGTGGTCGCCCGGACATATGACAGAAATAAGAGAAATCTGTCAAAGTTCAAGGAAGTCAAAGGAGCTAAAGTCATATTTGGAGGAAATGAAGCTCCTGGTGAAATAAGAGGCATTGGATCCATCAAGAGGAATGGATTAGAAATCACGATGTTGCATATGTTGAAGGACTCAACTTCAACTTATCGAGTATCGGCTGCCTGACAAGGGCTACAATGTTGATTCAACATGGGTATATGCCAAATCAAGGATATTGAATCAAATGAAGTGGTGATGCAAGGAAGTAGAGACAGAAAAAATATGTATGTAGTGGATTGGTCAACCGCAACACCCAAAGACTGCCTACTAGCAAAAAGCAGCACAACAATCAAGTTGGTCAGGCACAAAAAGTGAGTCACCCGAATTTCAAAACAATTAACAAGCTAGCAAGAAGTCATCTTGTAGAAGGACTTCCAGGACTCGATATACAAGAAGGAGAGTATATGTGATGCATGTCGAAGGAAAACAAATCAAGTCTTCATTCAAAGAAAAGACATGCCCATCCTCAACAAGAATATTGCATGATCCGCTTCATATGGATCTATTTGGCCCAAAGGGAACCAAAAAAGATAAGTGGAAAGAAATACACCTTGGTGGTAGTAGATGACTACTCAAGATATACATGGACAATATTCATGTGCAAGAAGAAAGAAACTCTACAAAAACTATCACAAATGATGAAGAGGATTCAAAATGAGAAGAGTCAAACCATTATCAAAATAAGATCGGATAGAGGAACCGAGTTTGTCAATGGAATAATAACTCAAGATCGTATTGAGAATGGTATTGGTCATGAACTATCACCGCAAGGACTCCACAAATGAGAATGGAGTTGCGAAAAAGAAGGAATGAACCCTCAAAGAAGCAGAAGGACCATGTTAGTCAAGCGGGGTTACCAAAGAGATTTTGGGTCAAGAATCAACACAAATTTTGCTACACTCAAAACAGGATGTATGATAAATAGAAAGTCGACAAAAACTCCCTATGAGATATGGACTGGAAGAAAACCAAGTGTTGCATATTTCAGAATATTTGGATGTAAATGCTTCATTCACAACAATGGCAAAGACAACCTAAAGGCTTTTGATGCTAAAGTCGATGAGGGTATCTTCTTAGATACTCAAATGAAAAGCAAAGCCTCACAGAATACTCAACAAAAGAACTATGGTTACGAGAAGAATCCATTCGGTAGTATTCGATGAGCCAAATGTAAATGGAGAAGACATTGAAGAGTCAAATGATAAGTTCAATCATCCAACCATACGAAGAGTCCCTATCTCAAGTTGAAGCCGAATTATCAATTCGTAAGAAGATGAGATAGTGAATCTCAAAAGCAAATGGAAAATTTGCGGTAAGTGATTACGAGAGAGTCGACCCACGCCAACACAAACAAGCAAGCCGATCAATCCAAATAACTTACTCCAACCTCGACGTAAGATGGCTAAGAGACCATCCACCGAACTTGTCATTGGAGATATAAGAGAAGGTGTCAAGACAAGATCCGAACTCAACAGAAGCAATGTTCACATGCTTCATTTCGCAAATAGAGCCCAAAGATGTGTCACAAGCATTGACGACACACATTGGATTCAAGCTATGCAAGAAGAGATGAATCAGTTTGAGAGAAATAAAGTATGGGAATTAGTGCAAAGACCCATACATCAAAATGTTATTGGAACCAAATGGGTATTCGAAATAAGATGAACGAGGAAGGTTACGTGGTAAGAAACAAAGCAAGACTAGTAGCCAAAGGATACTTGCCAAGAAGAAGGGATAGATTTTGATGAAACATTTGCCCTCGTAGCAAGATTGGAAGCTATAAGAATGTTTCTTGCCTATGCACTCACAAGAATTTCATTGTATATCGATGGATGTAAAAAGTGCATTCCTAAACGGTTTATTGGAAGAAGAAGTATATGTTGAACAACCTCCAGGATTTGAGCGTAAGACTCTTGGAGACAAGGTATATAAACTCAAGAAAGCCTTGTATGGATTGAAACAGGCACCCGAGCATGGTATGATACCCTGTCACAATTCCTAACGAAAATGGATTCACAAAAGGAAAAGTAGATGCAACACTTTTTTAATTCAAGACAAGAAGAGTATACTTTGCTTGTTCAAATATATGTGGATGACATCATTTTTGGATCCACTAACAAAGAGGTGTGTGAAAAATTCTCAAACCTCATGCAAAGTAAATTTGAAATGAGCATGATGGGAGAGCCGACATTCTTCCTGGACTTCAAGTGAAACAATGAAGGATGGAACCTTCATAAGTCAAACAAAATATACCGTAGATTTAATGAAGAAGTTTGGTATGGAAGAGAAGTCTTGAAAAAATACCAATGAACACATCGATTAAAATGGACATGGATGCAGATGGCAAGCCCAGATCAAACAAGATACAGAGCACTTATTGGATCATTGCTTTATCTCACAAAGCGGGCGGACATCACCTTTGTTGTAGGTGTATGTGCAAGATTTCAATCTGCTCCAAAAGAGAGCCATATGACAAAGAAAAAGAATACCGAGATACTTGAAAGGAAGCCAAGAAGTAGGCCTATGGTATCCAAAGGAATGTGGATTCGATCTAATTGGCTATTCGATTCCTCGACTATCTTTGGATGCAGAGTGGATAGGAAGAGCACTTCGTGCACTGTCAAATGCTAGAAACAGACTAATTTCCTGGTTTAGCAAGAAGCAAAACTCAATAGCCACCTCTACAAATGAGGCGGAATACATAGGCTGGCAAATTGTGCCCAAGTCCTATGGATGAGACAAAGAAATGAGAGACTATGAAGTTGAAGAAAAAGAAATTCAAATCATGTGTGATAACACAAGTGCCATTGCAATCACTCAAAATCCCGTGTTGCACTCAAGAACAAAACATATAGATGTCGATATCATTTCATAAGAGATCATGTTGAAAAGAAGGACATTATCTTGGAATATATCTCAACCGATAAACAACTAGTGACATCTTCACAAAACCATTATGTGAGTCAAGATTTGAAGAACTCAAGCATGAGTTGGGGTTAATTGAGCTGAAATGACACTCGGATGAATCAAAGAAGAGAATTAGAACAGAAAAGGAGTGAAAAAGAGTCAAAACAAAAATCACCAAGAATCACCAGATGTCGGAAAAGACACTACACCAAGTCGGTGATAGGGAATGAGTCACTAAGAGAATCTGAGAGAGTAGAGTTAAATCGGCTAATAGATAAGCTTTGAATAACTTATGAGCAAAGTGACAAAAACGCTTTGTCGTTTGACTTAGCGGGAATGTTTTAAGGAACACGTCGAAGATAATGATGATGTGTACATGGACATAAAGTCGCACACTAAGCTTATGATTGGATATAAATGTTTGCCGCATTAAATACGAGACGTGAAATGCTCAATAGGCGTCGCGAAATCCAAGCCGTTGATTTCGATCACAATTCAAAACCGTCCGCACGCCCTTTCATAAACCATATTTAAACCATTTCCGTCCGTTTCTCTCTCACACTTCTAAAACCGCTTCATCTCTTTCTCTCAAAAGGCAAAGGCAAATACTCTCGAAACCCTATCAACCTTCAAATCAATTTTCGAGATTTTTCCTTGAAATAATTAGAAATGGCACCAACTTATGACTTTACCAAGCTAGGAAAGCAAATCCACACCGGTTCGACGGTGGATTTCGACGGAATGGTGAAGCGGTCCGACGACACTGGTGAAGAAAATTGCCGAGAAGTTGGAAACGTCCTGGGCTAAAACCGTTTCTAACACAGAATATCCGATGACCTATGTGGAGGAGGTCGCACACCCTACGTGAATGCCGAGATTCACAACGAAGGAATCAAGTCATCTGCTTCACGGGAAGCGGTGACTATCACCGCCAAGGATTTGGTGAATATTGCTCACTACCACAGAAGGAGCAACTAAGATTAAGGAAGTTTCGATGTCAACTTGGTGATGCATGGAAAGAGATAGCCAAGTCCGACTTTGCCGATAAAATTATATACACAAAGAAACAAGAGATCACAAGGAGGATTATCACAAATTGTTGGACATAGTTGCCAAATGTATCGACATCAAATTTGGCGGCTTTGACCAATCACAAAGGCAAAGCCGATTGTGATGGCTGCAATCATCGAAGAAAAGAAGATAAATCAAAGCGAGTTTATCTTATCTAAACAGATCTTCCGCCAAAACGTGGGGAACAAGTCCTTCAAACAAGATGGCACATTTGGAGGATCCTAGGATATGGCCTGGTGATTGGCCGGCTATTGGAGGTGAAAGGAGTACCTCTTAGACATGGGAAGGCTTTCCATGTCAACAAGAGAATGTTCGAGCTAACCTCTCCGGTGCTCGTGGCGAGCTTACGCCAAGAGAGCGACACCGGTGAGGGGGAATCACCGATCCGAAGATACACCGCTTCCTCTCCACCTAAGAAGAAGCCCCTGCGCAAATACCAAAAGATCGCGCCCGCAAAGAAAGAAAACCAAACATGCTCCTCGCCCGCAGCAGAGTCACCGCCCGGCCGTGTCACCCGCCCTGCAGCGGCCTCGAGAAGGACTCACAAATACCTTCTCCGATCGTCAAAAGGAGGAGAATCGACAAGCCTAGACGGCTCCTCGAAACAAACACCAAAGACGCCCCCGCCCAAGACTCGAGGGACACCGCCTCGAACTGTAAATTCCCCGGTACAAACCAGAGACGAAGAAGACTCGTCAAGCATCCGAACAGAGAAACCAAATGAGCCGATTACTCACCTAACACAAATACAGAGACTACCGGAGAAGTAGAGTCTCCGATGTAATTGATGAAACCGCCAAGTCTCGTCAAGGCGATCGCCAGAGAGGCAACCCGAAGACACAATCGTAGCTCACACACCAAGCACAAGAAGAACCAGCCCAAGCGGATAGTGATGTAATGGTTCTATCTCCACCTTACCCAGACATCCAAAATCGTCTGCGTGAGTGGAGACAATGGAAGCCGAGCAAGTCGAAGGAACAGTTCCAACGGCCCGAGTTCATAGAAGAAGAAGAACTCGCTAAATTTCCTTGGACTAACTATCGTGCCTCCAAAGACTTGATGAGGACAATGGCTAGACATCCCGCAAATCTACAAGGACAGGGGAGAGAGCAAAGCAAGTCAAGAAGCCAAGCACGTGAGAAGGCAAGATCCGCCCTATCTCCGCACCGCAACACACACATCCTCTCCTTGATGTCTTCTCCGAAAGTGACGAGGACCCGAGAATGTCACGCCCACATAAGAGTTACAAATGCAAAGCATTGCATGAATCAAGAATCCTTCACGAGCAAAGACTAATGGAGGGACCAGGAGAGTCCTCGAACACACCGAAATCGATCCTATGGGAGTGGTTCAAAGAAATAGCCACCGATGTTGTCTTTGCTACCACTTCCCCACTCACTCGGAAGAAGGCAATAAGGAATTGGCGATGAAACTGGCTAGTGGGGACCCCGGTCGAGCCAACCCCTGTTGAAGGTGTGCTACCACCGCCCGAACGGCGAACCATCAATTGAAACATGCTGGGAGCTTGGAGACGAGTGACCCCACTCCAAGTCACTCACCTGGTGCGCCGGAGGGGAAACTCCCTCCACCGCAGCGAAGGTCGGAGGATGCTGCAGATGACTCCACAAAGAAGCAAGGAGGCGAAGAAGAGAAATTGCAATCACAAGGAGAATGTGAAGTTGCCATCAACGGCTCGCAGCGATTGAGACTGTCTCACCGAGGTGCCAACCGCTCCGAAGGCTAATGATGCACGATGCGCCGAGGCACAGTAGGAATGTACAGGGAGTTAACACTGGCGATGAAAGTGCAATCCATGGAGTTGAGACTCCAATGGATGCCATCAGTAGAAGACCCTAAGACAGTGACACATCGTCGAAAGGGAGGACCAAGGCCTCGCAGCAGAGAGAGACCGCCGGAGGAAATGAAGGCCCACGGAGGTTGAGACTTCCCGGGTAAAGAGGTCAAGTAGAGAACATCCCTCCCGCAATCATCGACCCATCCGAGAAGGAGATCGCCGCACTTCATGATTCCCAGACAACCCCGATGTCACTTTTCCGGATCGATCGAAGGCGAAGAAGAAGCCGAGTCAACCCCATGACAAATCCAAAAGACTCACCGCGGATGTTCCAGCACGAGCAAGTCCGATCCCAAGACTACTCGTCAAACGTTTAACTTTGATGATGAGCCACCACTAGAAATCTTATCATCGTCCGATGACGCTCTCGATAAGGCCGAGGACAAGTCTATCAAATGGAAAAATCACCGAGACCAACGGTGTTAAGATACCGAGGCTCAAATAAGTCGGGTCTACTTCACAACCAAACCCAACAACCGAGACCACCGCTCCGCTCCTCAAGCTACAAGCAGATCGATTCCCAAAAGAACTTCACGCGCCCGCTCATCATCGAACGCATCCCGGTTGGTGGTGATGAATCTTTTGTAGAATCTTTCCCTTTCTCACCGAGATACGAACTCCACGAAGAGTCGAAAAATGAACAAGCACGCTATCACAAACCACCTCCTGTTCTTCCAACACACAATTGTTCCAGTGATTATGACTTCGATGTTGTATGGCCATCACCGCAATGTAAAATCACTGAAGTTCGAGAAGTGTTCAAGGCACTCTTTCTTTGAAATTGAAAGGATGGAGAGGCATCGTGCCTCTTTGGACATGCGATTGGACAACAGAGATGCCACCCTTACAAATGACTTAAGAGGCATAACAGATTCGAATAAGGGAATGGTGGCAACAAAGAAGAAACAATGCGTGTGGAACAGGTGAGATACTTCGACAATTGTTCAACAAGTCAGGTGTGGAGAGCCGAAATGCCGATCAAAAAACGAAGCTAAGGGAACACATTGAGCATATGCATGAAGCTCACACCGCCGAGATCAAGCCGCTGCTGCGTGAGCAAAATGCAAATGATATACAGGCGTTTGGAAGAACACATGACAAGAAAATTCAGCCTTCTCATGGCCGAGATGAAGCGATTTCAAAGAGAATCCAACGCTACTCGCTTCAATTCCGAGCCGCATACAACGCAGCAGACTTGAAGCGAATTCAACCATCGAAGACTCAACTTCATGCTTGCCAAAGATGTTCCCTGGGGTTCCTCTATCCTTTGATGATGCCAAAAGGGGAAGAGGAATACCTTAAAGCAAAAAAATCAAGCCGAAAAGAAAGGAGCAAATTTGAGAAGGGAAAATCACCGAGGAAGTCTTGAAACATAAAAAAGGAAAACTTGTTGAGGGGGAAGGATCGGCAGATGTAACATTGATGATTGCACAAATTCCCCAACAAGGTCCTCACACAAATGACATTATAAGCGAAAAACTCCCGTGACTCGCCACTCCAACACTCTTCTTGTATCTATGGTCGAGAAGAGAAAAGCAATTGAAGTAGGGATGAAGGAAGTGGAAGGAAGAATGGATGCCAGGGTGATGAACATCTTGAAAGAACATGGAGGCATTCCATTGGACAGAGACACGTATGCCATTTCGTGATGTCGGACAGAGCCAAGATCGAGATGACGAATTCAAAACGCTCGAATCAAGGATATTTTGCAAATATGTCCATGGCTCAAGCTTGGGACCAGTCTTGGGAAAAGGGTCTCACATTATGTGAAGAAGGCGACAGTGAGACTTCCGTGATCACTCTGCTGGTCACTCTGCCACTCACCGGGAAGAAAGACCCTAGACAAAGATACGCCTGAGGTAGAGGAAGAAGCGAGTGGAGGAAGAAGCTTGGACCTAGGCCTCCGCCCAAGAATATTGAATACGAGATCCGGGGAAAAAGGAGGGATCTCTTGGGTGGGCTTGACCAAGTGGCGAATTTGCGAGTGGCTAAAAACTAACGCAGAGTATGTAAAGAGAATAGAAGAAAAAACAAAAGACAAACTCGGCTATGGCGGGGAGAGACAGGAAAGAACAAGGAAAGATGAAGTCCGCCAGGAAGGCATATGAGAAGAAAAAAAGAAGGCAAAATGTGACGAGAAGAAGAGGAGAAGAGAAGAAGATCTTTGAACAAGATGAAAGAAGGAGACAAAAGGAGATGAAGTGTTCTTTGTCCAACCCTTCGTGTATTTTATCATGTAAATACATACAATGTAAGTCTTCTCGTAATAAAGCCATAAATTCTTTATTTTTCAAGATAGACAAAATGTGCTCGATACACCCATGCGTAAAAATTTGTGTAAAAGAACAGAATGATATGATCAATAAACAGATCTATTCTATGCATACATTCTATGTCACTACACTATCTCAGTATGTATCTTTGTTGTTTGCATTTTTGAATGAATTAAGTTTTGGCATCATCAAAAGGGGGAAATTGTTAGGAATTTTATTGTTTAGATTTTGATGAATGCCATGTAAAACTTAGAATAGAAAGTTGGCTCCCAATTTTTGTTGTAAAATGCATTGTAATGAATAGAGCCGGCCAAGCCGAGTTAAGTCGCCTACGCCCTAACATGCAAGAAGACAACTCAAGACTGGAAGGAAGACTCTGAGAGAGACAATGAGTATGGCAAAGAGGGGAGTAGACGGGAACTCTATCAAGAAGCGGTGAGATGCAATGAGTGGAGCATCACCAAGTCAACTCAAGAAAAGCCAAGTCTCAAGTTGAAGTGACAAGAAGAGTCATCCAATGATTGGAAGTGACTCTAAGTCACCTGGGGAAAGCAAGGAAATGTAGTCAAGTCGAGATAATCGTAAAGAACCGTTGCTGTACGTAAATCAAGAGATTTACTTAAACAAGTTATATCTCCATACCACCTTTCTCGGAGTGCTCGGTCCCAGAAGCGTGCAAATGGAATGAACCAATGGGAAGCACTACACCGTGTCGAACTCGAAAAGGTGAAAGAACAATTCATACGAGGAAATGGCAATTCCAAGAACCGCAAGCCAACGATGCAAAGTGACGTTCAAAAATAAGCCTATCTCTTCAACGGGCAAATTTTTGAAAGTTCACTATAAAAGGCCGAGGAGTTTGTTTGAAAAAAAAATGATGCATGAATGACACATACGTGAGATACACAAGCACATTAGAAAAATCGAAACAATCTCAATCCTCAAGCCTACATTACGAAGTACATCAATCCAACACTCACCGTGAAGGAAAGAGAACTTCAATCGGTTGAAGAGGAAACTCTTGAAGAAAAGGGGTCTACTTTCCGGGAAGGATTGTAGAAAGGTTCAAGGTTGAACTAAGTCTTAAGCATTTGTAGGGCTTCGTGATCAAATCCAAAGAGCTTGAGCAAGTGAGTCAGAGTAGCAAGCGCAAATATCTGTGAAGAAGCCGAGTCGCACAAGAAGCCACCAGTGATCAAGGCGTCTCCAGCATCGAGTCCCAAAGGATCAAGTCGGCCAGTTGTGATCAAGACTTGTATCCGGACATTACCACTTTGTAAACTGATCATTACTTAGTGGATTCCTCCGGAGTTGGAGAAGAGAGGAGTAGAAGAATTACCCCATCTTCGAACCTCTATAAAAACTTTATTGTGTCATTTACATTTCAAGATTTAAATTCCTCGCACTTTTAATTGCTTATATCTCACGATAAAATTTGCTATCCATTTGATAATTTATAAGTACTAAACCAAGCTCTAAAATCTTGCTTAATCAAACTTAAGGGTGTTAAGTCTTCCAATAAAAAATAAAACCACAACAGTTAAATTGTAGCCAACAAATGAGTTACTCCATCAACAAACAATGAGTTCATTGAGAGATTAACTCTACCGAGTGACTAATTCGACTCGTCCATCAAGAGACACACCGTGTAGAATTAACTCGTAGATTTAAAAGGACTAAATCGAAAATTTGGTAAGGTTTATTCAACCCCCTTCTAAACCTTACACTTACACCCCTTGGGACCTACAAACTCCCCGAGCATACTTGGACAATCGGTGAAATCGGACTCAGATCGAGCTACATCATGTTCCCTTGCCTCAATCTGTGGAATTCATCTCGGCCTCTTTCACAACCTTGTGGAATGTACTTCATTGAACTCGCCAAGAAATTTCCCCATGTTCGCTACCTGTCCTGTTCCCATCTTCTTTCAACCGCCCTCCACCGATCTCTGCGTAGCCGATTCGAGACGAAATACGGCGAGGTGACTTTCTCGCTCATCCGAGTATTGGAGAGCATGGAAGATATTCTCCATTTTTTCTATCCATTCTTCTGCCTTCAAATCATCCGGCTCTCCTAAGAAGGCTGGTGGGTCGAACCATAGAAATCGCCCCCAACGTGCGATCGTTCACCTCTCCGGCTGGTTCGGGGGCACGGTGTTGAGGCTCGCTTGTTGCCTCATGAAAACCAAGATTTGTTGTAGGCCCCGCGCATCGATTTGTCTCTTGCAGTAGGTGGAGGAGGCGGTGGTAATTCAGGGGAGGGTACCCGGTCCCTGGGTACGTCGTCATCCCCTCGGGGAATGCAGCGAGGTCTCCCATGTCCTCGATGTTCGGCCATTCTGTATCTTGAAGTGTTAGTTGCGATTCACGAGAAAATGATACAATAAATATTTGCGTAAAGCAAGTTAGGGGTGTCAATTTGGGTTGGGTCTGGGTTCGCAGGTTCGTGTGTCAGAAATAGCCGACCCAGACCCGACCTGTTTAATTATTCGTGTCAGAATCTTTAACCCGGACCCGACCTACTTATTTAACAGGTAACCCGGACCCGACCCGCGTAACCCGTTTAATAAAATTATTTTTCTATATATTTAAAAGTTTTAACTGAATAAATTTATTTTTTTTAAAATCAATAACTATCATACACTATTCAATCAATAAAAAAATATCACAATTCACAACATACAAAAAGAAATAACATAATTACATAAATAACATAACACGCTGATCATATTTTAGGGACAATATTAAAAAAACATGCATAATAATAACAAATACATAATTAAGGAGGTTTTATCATTTAAGTTTTAAGGATATGTCTTGTTTGTTGTTTTTTCTTACAATTAATTATTTACTTAATTTTCTTTTAAATTCACAAACGGGTTAAATGGGTTAAATGGGTCGTAGTAGGTTGACCCGAACCCGACCTGTTTAATTGGCAGGTTATTCAGGTTCGACCCATTTTCGACCCGGACCCACGAAGCCTGAACCCATAGCCATTAATTTCGTGTTAGGTTCGTGTCGGGTTTGCGTGTCGGGTCTGAAATTGACACCCCTAAAGCAAGTTATATCGTAGGGAAAGATAAGAAGAGAATAAGAAATAATGAATAAAGAAAGTCAGTCAAGAATCAACTAAGTCAAAACAAGTATGACTATGTAACCTCAAAATATGCGTTCTAACTTAGTTCAAACATCAATAAGGCGGTTCTATGCCAATTTGAAATCGATTTCACACTTAATGAGTCAAGTCGCGGTTCTACCCAAAACACAGACCGAGGGTCCTATCCTGGGTCAGCTCAGTGTAAGTTTCCATCTTACTAGCCAGGCTCTAATACCACTCTAACTGTCACGCCCCAAACGGGACGCGACGACGATCCACAACTTAAATAAAAATAACCATACAGTCTAGACAATTATCAACGAGAACCCAATGAAACAGAGTCAAAATAGCAGCGGAACTAAAATAACAAGTACAACTTACAGTCCACCACATCCACAATCCAAATTACATCCTCGAAAACCAACCAATGATAACAACTTAAAAGTCAAAGGGTCCTACGCCCTTCAGTTACAAACCGGAATGAAAGGAAAACAAAATAGTCCAACAACAATCAAAAGAAATAAGCCCATCAACAACAAGAAGAAGTGGTAAATCCAACAAGCTGAGTACAAGGGCTCAATCCAAGGCCTATTCAAAGATCTTCAACGAAGTCCTCATCTAAAGGTTAGAAAATAGGTGGGGATGAGACAAATCTCGATGGATGGGGTGATCGTGTGTAAGTGTGGCGATATATATAGTTAATGCGAAAAATGCTTATATGAAAACGCGTGAGTATGATGCATGAATTCACACACGATCCACAAGCGTCGTGATAAATATATTTAAGTAATATACTTATACGATTCAAGAAAATATTCATGGTCACATAGGCACTATGTGATTCAATCCAAAACAGTAGATTGCGTGCAAATGTAACTCCAATCCCATGCAAGGCGTATAATGGTTGCGTCACGGTTTGTAGCGCCAACCAATGCAAAACAAGTAGCTTGTTGCGTCACGGATTTGTAGCGCCAACCAAACGGGTCCGACAACTCTTAATCGTGTGGATCGACAAATTTCCTTCGTTCTTCCTTGTAACTCCCCGAGTAAGATGGTCCAAGACCTGTCACCTTATCGCTCCATAGGCAAAGACAAATCCACAAAGAGAGCTAGCTAGGCCCGGATTGTCATAATCATGATTATACCTCAAGTACTACGACCCACTTCCCTTGGACAAACTCCGTCCCTCGCCATGGGGATTAGGGACGATGGGGGAAGAGTGGAATAACAGCCGAGTTGCCCGGTTCCATCCCGACGTATCCATTCCGACATGTGAGCTCGACACACCAAGTTGACTCAAGCAGGAAAGTAAATACAAGTTCAGGTAGTCAAACAGACAGTCGAGTATTATCGGAAGGATAAGCAATCTTCGATATCTTGAAAGATTAGGTGGAACATAAGTCCCTTTATAAATTCAAAACCGCAAGACGAGGAAGTCGCCCCGCGATCGGGTATTAATCGGTCGAATCGGTCCGATAAGTCAAGGGTTTTTGAGAAAATAAAATACTTTAATTAAATCTCCAAGTCAGAGGATCCAGGGCCATTTTAGCCCCGTTTTGTAAAAACCAAGACTTTTGGGGTTAAAAATTGAATAAATAAATATCCCGACCTTGAAAAATTATGAGATCAGTTCCTAAATTCTCCAAATTGTCCAGAGATTCAGGTTTTTAAAGTTTTGAGGTCGGGTTATTATAAATTTCTCACATTGGCCCCAAATTTGTAAAAATTGTCATTCGGACCTTAAGTTTAAAATAATCGGAACTCACAAACCGGAAGGGCTTTAAATGTGATTCCAGTTGGAAAATGTCACTAAGGTTGGTAGAATATTGGGACAAAAGCAGTTTTTAAAAGAAATAAGTGTAGGTCCTTTAACTTTTGAAAATATCATTTTGTCCCATTTTGAAATAATTGCATTTAAGGCTTTTAGGGGTCCAATTGTTATGAAATTTGAACCTTGGGTCCAAAATATAATTAGGTTATAGTTAAGTTAGTATTTACAGGTGCATGGGCTGCATAAGTCCTGGAAATTTTATTTGGGTCCTCAAGTTTAGTATTTTACACATTAGTCCCTCCATTTTAGAAAATTTACTTTCCAAGCCCTAAACACTTGGATTTTTGGAATACATTTAAAATATGTCATTTACAGAACCTTAAGAATAAAAATTTCAAAATTTAAAGTTAAGTTCTGGTACAGTTTTAAAATTTGCAAATTAAAGTAGCCCTTAAACTTTCAAAATTTTACAATCTAGTCCTTGGGCTTTTAAAGATTGATTTTATTTATCTTAAAACTCTTAAAACTTTATTAAAATGTCCAAAAGTCATTTTTGAACCTGAGTACAGTCCTAAAATTCGAAATTTGCAGAGGGGTCCTTTAACTTTCATTTTCTTGCAATTTAGTCCACCAACTTTCCATTTTTACATTTTTAAGTCCAAAATTGAAATTTAATCAATTATGCTCGACTCTTCCAGGTTATAAGTCATCCAAAACATGGATTTTAAAGATCATACACATGCATATCCAATACATACAAGAATTCATCAAATAAAACATTAAATTGCACATGCATACACCTAAAATTCAATAAATAGAAATTTTGAGCAACTCTTGAGAATTTTCATGATTTAATACATAAAATTGACATGCAATACACAGATTATATATCTCAAGGCTCATGATCAAAATTCCTACATGCATTTTTATAAAAACACCTAATAGTTGGAAAGTATTTTTCCACCCACCTTAAAATTGGAAAATTGTAAAATAAAAGGATAACTTTCACAATTTTTGGATGAGGTCACTTAGGTCAGCCCCTAAGTCAAGAAATATAAAAAATGTGAAGTTAGAAAAATGAGAGAAAAATTAAGGAGAAAAATAAGGAGATAAGAAAATGAGAAAGACTACACTTTACCTTGTGTACTAGGTGATTGGAGACTAGTTGAAGCTTTAAAATTGGAAATTTTGGTTCAACTCCAAAATCACCTAAGGTCAGCCCCTATTTCTCAAAAATGAAAAAGGGGTGTTAAAATTTGAAAAGAATAGAAGAAGAGGAAAGAAGGGTTCTAGTGTCCAATTCTTACCTTGTAGTCCAAATTCTCTACTAGTTCTTCTTCAAGTCTTGAAGTCCTTCTTCAAGATGATGTCAAGCTCTAATCTTCAAATGGTCTTCTAAATGTACCTCCAAAACCAAAATTAACTTAAGTCAAGAAGTGAAAGGAGGTAGGTAGATGATATCAAGATGAATTGGAGAACAAAATTTCATACCTTGTGAAGGGGGGTGTTCGACTTTTTTGGTTATAAGGAGGAAAAATCTTGAAAATTTTTCTAAGTGTTGAAGAAGAAGGTAAGAAGAAAGAGTAGAGAGAAGTAGGAAGTTTAGAGAGAAGGAGGAGAAAATTAGCTTTGAGAGTTAGAATGTGTTGGATGAAAAATGAAAATTTTGTGTAAAATTGGCCATTTTGGCCGTCCACCATGGGGGGGGGGAGAGAGAGAGAGGAATTTTTGTTCAATTTTGTGTCTTGCATTTTGCCTCTTGCATGGGGAACATTTTGGAGGTCAAAGGTATGGGCATGAGATGGTTTGAATGGAATGTTGGAAGACTTCCAACATGTTGGCAAAAATAATAATAAAGAAGTAATGTAAGAGATGATGTGTATAATGTTGAATTAATGGTATAATTATACACAAGATGACTAATATAAGGTGTAGGTGTACAAGAGTTGGATGATATTTTTACTCCAAAATATCATCATGGCCGTCCATACTAAGGGCATTATGGTAATTACATATATTTTTTTGTCCCAAATTTGATGATAATAAATGAAATATATCAATCTCCAAAATAATTAGTGATTTCCTTGATCACTTATAAGTCTCATGATCACTTAATCTAAATCAAAATCTTAATTCTATAAGGTAAAAGTCTATAAAATAAATAGTCTCTTAAAATTCTAAGGTTACTAATAAATACAAAAATAGTAATAATGATCGATCAAGCGATCATAAATGAGAAATAGAATTAATGATGATCATGATCACAAGTAATTAAATAAAATGAAATAAAATACAATATATATATATATATATTAATAATTACCCGTCAAAGTGACGCGGTAAAATAGTCGATCAAATACATAGACGACAATAAGAGTCAATTGTATGTTCGAAAAATCGGGGCTTCACAACAATTGGGATGGCACCCTACGAAGCCTTGTATGGGCGGAAGTGTAGATCCCCACTACACTGGGAATTGATGACCAATGGACTCCAAAAGAGAAACGAAAGTCACCATCGATTCCAAAGGTCGACTTAGTTCAGGAGGCCATGGAGAAGGTCAAGTTGATCAAGGAACGGATCCACACAGCTCAGAGCCACTAAAAGAGTTACGCGGACAAGAGGAGATGAAGCCGGAGATGAAGTATTTCTCAGACTCTTGCCACGGAAAGGATTGTTCAATCCAAAGAAGGGAGGCAAGCTAAGTCCGAGATATATTGGACCTTACAAATTTTACAGAGGATCGGGAAGTTAGCCTACCGGCTCGAGTTAGTAGCACAATATGCGAGAATGCACGATGTATTCCACGTATCGAGGTTAAAGAAGTATCAACCAGATCCCAAGCGTATCATTACCCAAGATACTCCTCCTATGATGGAAAATTTATCCTACATCGAGAAACTAATCTGGATCATTGACCAACAGATACGTCAGTTCCGTAATAGAGAGATTTCGATGGTTAAAGTGGTATGGCGAAACCACAACCGAGACAAAGATGCAACGTGGGAGATGGAAGAATACATGAGGAATCAATATCCAGAGTTGTTCTGAAGAGAATTTGGGGACCAAATTCTTTTAAGGAGGGGTGAATGTGAGGCCCCGAATTTTAACAACGTGAGATACGGTGTTATGTAGTGATTATTTATTCGGCTATGTATCACAAACCTATTATTAATGAAACGCGACTCTACTTTTATTTATTTCTTCCAACGTCAATTACGCATTTCGAATTTTTGGAGCTTAGCAATTTTATATTCTCCTCTAGTATTAATGCTTGATCGAATGACCGACTTTAGAAATATTAGACCCTCGAAAATTTAGGAGTACATTTCGATCCTTATCCAAATATTTCATCTTATTCTATAATTTATCCCAACCAACTTCCAATTTATTTTTCGATTACACATTTCTTATTTCACATCTTTATTTTAAATTTCTAAATATTTAATTATGGATATATATACATTTTATTTTTTTCCCTCAATTTTATAAAGAAAAGAAACCAAATATTTTTTTTTCTTTTTTTCCCTAATTTTCGAAATTACCACTTTAAATGGGGAAAATAACTCAATTTTTCTTCTATCACTATTTTATCATTTTGTATCTCCCAACTAAATTATTATTGGACAAAAAAAATAAAATTTTGATAATTTCATTTCTATTTTATTTTATGTCTTCCAAGCCTACAACTAAAAATCTTCCTACAAATCTCACTAACCCTTTAGTCAAAAAAATGAATTTTAAATTTCCCTCTAAAACCTAGATTTTGGCTTCATGTCCCTAATAAAGAAAGCTAGTTATTTTTTATACCCTAAACCCCTAATTATTCCCATTAATTATCATTAATCTCCCAAGCAAAAAAAATCATCTCCCTTCTCTCTAAACATTCTCCAACTTCTCTCTACAAATTTCTTCATATCTTCAAACGTTTTTCATATCTTCAAACAATCTTCATATCTTCAAACACACATTCTTCAAATCTTCAAAAAATCTTCATATCTTCAAAACACACATTATTCAAATCTTCAAATCTTCATATCTTCAAAACACGCATTCTTCAAATATTCAAACAATCTTCATATATTCAAAACACACATTCTTCATATCTTCAAACAATCTTCATATCTTTAAACACACCTCCTTCATATCTCCAAACATTTCTTCATATCTTCAAACACACCTCCCTCATATCTTCAAACACTTCTTCATATCTTCAAACACACTTTCTTCATATCTTCAAGAATAATTTCTTCATATCCTCAAACACTTTCTTCTTTCTTCAAACACTTAACAAAAACACAAGAACTCTTCTTACTTCTTTATTTTCGAAACTATCACTACTACAATGTAAGGAATTTTCTTCTTCAATCCATTTTGATATTTCTAGCTCATCCTCTTCACTTCTTAACCTAAGTTTGATTTTTGGTTTGAGGTATACTTAGAAGACAACTTGAAGATAATAGAGACTTGGAACCATCTTGACTAGACCTCAAGAAATTGTGAAGGAATTTGGACTAGAAGGTAAGAAATAGGATTTTTAGTACATTTTCTTTTTCTCTTCTATTTTCCAAAATTTTGATACTCCATTTTCATTTTTGGACTTTTAGGGGCTGACCTTAAGAGTTGTTTTAAGAGTGAGCAAAGAGACCCATTTTGAGACCTCTACTAGTCTCATTTCATCTACTACATAAGGTAAGTGTAGTTTTACCAATATTCTTCACCTCTTTCTTCTTTCCTTAAATTTTTAACCCCATTTCCTAACTCCTATATTTTTTTGGTATTCCTTGACCTAGGGGGCTGACCTAAGTCATTCTCCTTCAAGAGTGATTTATTTCATCTTTCACCAACAAGTTCATTTTTAAGGTGGGTGAAAAAATCCTTTCAACTTATTGGTGTTTTACTTAAAAATGCATGTAGTATTTTGATTCTGAGCACTTGAGATATATATTATGTATTGCATGCTATTTTCCTGTATCAAGTTGGAAAAATTCACAAGTGTTGCTCAAAAATGCGATTTATCGAAAAATAGGGCATACATGTACACTTTATTGTTATACTTGATGAAATTTTGTATGAGAAGGATATGCATGTGTATGACTCTTGAAATCTATGTTTTGAATGATTTATAAACTTGACAAGTCGAGCATAATTGATTAAATTTCAACCTTTGGACTTAAAATGCAAAAATGGAAAGTTGGTGGACTTAATTGCAAGAAAATAAAACTTAAGGGACCCTCTGTAATTTTTGATTTTTGGGACTGAACTCAGGTTCAAAAATTATGTTTTGACATTTTAATAAAGCTTTAAGAGTTTTTAGATAAATAAAATCAACCCTTAAAAACCCAAGGACTAGATTGTAAAATTTTAGAAGTTTAAGGGCTATTTTGCAATTTTCGAAACTGTACCAGACCCTAATTTTAAAATTTGAAATTTTAAATCTTAAGGGACTGGAAATAACATATTTTAAGTGTATTCCAAAAATCCAAGTGTTTAGAGCTTGGAAAGTAAGTTTATAAAAATTGAGGGACCAAATTGTAAAAGATTAAACTTGAGGGCCAAAATATAATTTTCAGGACTTATGCAGTCCATGCACCTGGGAATACTAATTTAACTATAACATAATTATATCTTGGACCCAAGGTTCAAATTTCATAATAATTGGACCCCTAAAAGCCTTAAAGGCATTTATTTCAAAATGGGACCAAAATGAGATTTTGAAAAGTTAAGGGGCCTATACTTGCTTCTTTTAAAAACTGCTTTTGTCCCAATATCCTACTGACCTTAGAGACATTTTACAACTAGAATCACATTAAAAGCCCTACCGGGTTGTGAGTTCCAATTATTTTAAACTTAGGGACCGAAATGACAATTTTTAACAAATTTGGGGCTAATGTGAGAATTTTATAAAAACTCGACCTCAAAACTTTAAAAACCTGAATCTCTAAAAAATTTAGAGAATTTAGGAACTGACCTCATAATTTTTTCAAGGTCGGGACATTTATTTATTCAATTTTTAACCCCAAAAGAATTAGTTTTTACAAAACGGGGCTAATTGTAAATTTTCTTTTTACAAGGACCTAACTCGAATTGTTTTTATTTTAAAGAAACAACCCTGGACCCTCTGACTTTAATTATTGATTAAAATATTTTATTTTCTCAAAAATCCCCTGACTTATCGGATCGTCTTGACCGATTAATACGCGATCGTGGGGCGACTTCCTCGTCTTGCGATTTCGAATCTATAACGGGACTTATGTTCCACCTAATCTTTCAAGATATCGAAGATTACTTATCCTCCCGATAATTATCTTCATCCAAATAACTCCACCAACGCCATGATTGCCTTGCGCAAATTTTCGAAAACTTTCCTAAAATGCTTCCCTGAATCAATAATACTCGACTGCCTGGTTGACTACCTGAACGTGTACTTACTTTCCTCGCCTCGAGTCAACTTGGTGTGTCAAGCTCACGATCGGAATGGATACGCCGGGGATGGAACCGGGCAGCTCGGCTGCTATTCCACTCTCTGGCCCCATCGTCCTAATCCCGCAACTGAGGGACGGAGTTTGTCCAAGGGAAGCGGGTCGTAGTACTTGAGGTATAATAATGATTATGACGAATCCGAGCCTTGCTAGCTCCAACGTGGATTTTGTCTTTGCCTACGGAGCGATAAGGTGACATGTCTTGGACCATCATGAACGGGGAGTTACAAGGAAGCACGAAGGAATCGTTGTTTGATCCACACGATTCCGGAGTTAATCAGAACGTTTGGTTGGCGCTACACATCAGTACGCAACCGCTACTTGTAATGTGTGGGTTGGCGCTACATATCAGTATGCAACCACTAATTGTCTTGCATGGGATTGTCGCTACACATCAGTACACAATACTCCTGTCTTGCTTGAATCATCGTGCCTGTGTGACCACGAACTATTTCTTAAACTGTATAGATATATTACTTAATATATATTTATCACGATGCTTGTGGGCTATGTGTGAAATCATGCATCATACCTCACGCGTTTTCATACAACTATTTTCTCGCGTTAACTATATATATCGCCACACTTGCACACGATCACCCCATCCACTGAGATTTCTGTCTCACTCCCTCATGTTTTCTAACCTTTAGATGAAGAGTACGTTGAAGACGTCGAACCTACCACAGATTGAATCCCTACCATTAATGTGGAGAGACATTCCTTTAACTTTTATTGTTGATTGGACTTCTTCATTTTATTTCTTTTGGGTATAAAGTTAAATTCGGATAATCTATTGGGTTGTATTCGGATACCGTCAGACCTTAAGATGTAGTTTGTACTTGTGTTTATTTTAATTCCGCTGCATTAGACTCTTTTCACTTGAAGTTTTGTATCATGGGTTTAGACTGTTGATCTATTTTCTGTTTAAGTGATTGATCGTTGTCACGTCACGTTTGGGGCGTGACATTGTCGGGACACTAATCTATTATTCCAGAACAATATCCCCTCAAATATTAATAATAAAACAAACTCCTTTAATAAGTAATTGTCACAGATTAAAACTTAATTGTTGAGCACCTTTATTCTATACCGTCAAAAAAAGTAGTTACTTATCGATCCTTGAGTCAATTATAGTTCTAATGTCGAACACAACCATGAACAATAATTCGATTAACATAAAATCTAGTTGATCAATGATATAAGCGTAATTATTTCGTTAGTTAATACGAATATTTTTTTTTCCAACTCAATTCCCCGTAGGAAATGATCAAGGGCCAAACCTAGATAAAGATGATACTCAAAAATCAACAAACACATTAACCAAGTTAACCCTTAAGAACTCACCCCTTAGTTATATATCTCAATTAATCATGTATTCTCAGTACATATGTCTCAAAATCCTGAATTAGTTGCACTCAAAAGTTAGAATACGGGTCCAGATCTATACTGAATAAAGAGTTACATCCGCATATGATCAGATAGCCTAAATACAATTTATTGACTGTTGAAATAATAATGATGCAAATACTAGGTAATTTAGATATCCCAAATCAACAAGAAGTAATTCACATTGAAATCAACAACTCAATCCACAAAGAGCACTCTTATTCCAAATAAACTTAAATCTCAAGTGTTAATATCATCCACTAGTGTCTCTTATTAATTGAGTCATCAAATTCCATTAATCCAAATATTGCAAAATGTTTGATTAATTCCCCTAGTACCCAATTGACTTCATTCTTTGTGACTTAGGGTTATCACATCAGAGCTCACAACTTATGATTGAGTTCATAACTTATAACAATTATTGGTGATGACCCACTAACGACTGCAGAACCTACCTTAGAGTAGTTTCGCGTAACCAATAAACTAACAGAATGTTAATTACAAAATATTCCAATGACATATCATGTGAAGCCCCGATTTTTCCGAAGCTATTAGTTGAACCTTATTGTTATTTAAGCTTTTGATCGACTATTTTACCGCGTCATTTTGACGGGTAATTATTAATAATATATACATTTGTATTTTATTTCATTTTATTTAATTACTTGTGATCATGATCATCATTAATTCTATTCCTCATTTATGATCACTTGATTGATCATTAGTACTATTTTTTTTATTTATTAGTCACTTTAGAAATTTAAGAGACTATTTATTTTAGAGACTTTTACCTTATAAAATTAAGATGTTGATTTAGATTAAGTGATCATGAGATTTACAAGTGATCAAGGAAATCACTAATTATTTTGGAGATTGATATATTTCATCTATTATCATCAAAATTGAGACAAAAAAAAAATATATGGAATTACCATTTTGCCCTCATAGTGGACGGCCATTGTGGAGATTTTGGGATAAAAATATCATCCAGCTCTTGTACACATACACCATATATTAGTCATCTTGTGTATAATTATATCATTAATTCAAACATTATACACATCATCTTATACACCAATTCTTTATTACTATTTTCCCCAACTTATTCCCACTTAACCAACATTCTTCTTATTCCTCTCAAATTCAAATTGACCCACACTTTGACTTGCATTTTTGTCTCCATGCAAGAGACAAATTACAAGACACAATTTGATCAAAATTTCCTCTCCCTCTCTCTCATACTACACGGCCATTATGGCATTTTTTCACCAAATTTTCATTTCATTTCTCATCAACACATTCTAATACTCAAAGTTGGATTTGGTTTTGGAGGTACATTTAGAAGACTTTGAAGGTTAGAGCTTGACAACATTTTGAAGAAGGACCTCAAGCTTGAAGAAGAATATAGTAGAGAAAATTTGACTACAAGGTAAGAATTGTGTACTAGACCCCTTCTTTCCTACTCCTTCTATTTTTTTCAAATTTTAACACCCCTTTTTCCATTTTTGAGAAATAGGGGCTGACCTTAGGAGATTTTTGGAGTTGAGCCAAAATTCTAATTTTTGAGCTTCAACTAGTCTCCAAACATCTACTACACAAGGTAAAGTGTAGTCCTTTTCATTTCCTTATTTCCTTCTTTTTCTCCTTAATTTTTCTCTCATTTTTCTAACTCCAAAATTTGATATTTTCTTGACTTAGGGGCTGACCTAAGAAGCCTCACTCAAAATTGTGAAATTATCCCTTTATTTCACAATTTCCAAAATTAAGGTGGGTGGAAAATTGTTTTTCCAACTTTTAGGTGTTTTATTAAAATGCATGTAGAAAATTTGATCATGAGCCTTGAGATATATATAATCTATGTATTGCATGTCAATTTTATATATCAAGTCATGAAAATTCTCAAGAGTTGCTCAAATTTGCTATTTATTGAATTTTAGGTACATGCATGTACACTTTAATGCTTTAATTGATGAATTATTGTATGTATTGGACATGCATGTGTATGATCTTTAAAATCTATGTTTTGGATGCCTTATAACCTGGAAAAGTCGAGCATAATTGATTAAATTTCAATTTTGGACTTAAAAATGCAAAAATGGAAAGTTGGTGGACTAGATTGCAAGAAAATAAAAGTTAAAGGACCCCTCTGCAAATTTCGAATTTTGGGACTGTACTCAGGTTCAAAAATGACTTTTGGACATTTTAATAACGTTTTAAGAGTTTTAAGTTAAATAAAATCAACCTTTAAAAGCCCAAGGACTAGATTGTAAAATTTTGAAAGTTTAAGGGCTACTTTGCAATTTTTAAAACTGTACCAGACCTAAACTTTATAAATCGAAATTTTTACTTTTAAGTTACTGGGAATGACACATTTTAAAAGCATTCCAAAAATCCAAGTGGTTAGGGCTTGGAAAACAATTTTACTAAAATTGAGGGACTAATGTGAAAAATATTAAACTTGAGGACCCAAATGAAATTTCCAGGACTTATGCAACCCATGCACCTGGGAATACTAACTTAACTATAACTTAATTGTATTTTGGACCCAAGGTTCAAATTTCATAATAATTGGACCCCTAAAAGCCTTAAAGGCAATTATTTTAAAATGGGACAAAAATGATATTTTCAAAAGTTGAAGGACCTACACATATTGTTTTTAAAAACTGCTTTTGTCCGAATATCCTACTAACATTAGTGACATTTTCCAACTGGAACCACATTAAAATCCCTTCCGGTTTGTGAGTTCCGAATTTTTAAAACTTAAGGTCCGAATTGGCAATTTTTACAAATTTGGGGCCAATGTGAGATTTTTACAAAAACTCGACCTCAAAGCTTTAAAAATCTGAATCTCTGGACAATTTGGAGAATTTAGGAACTTACCTCATAATTTTTCAAGGTCAGGATATTTAATTATTCAATTTTTAACCCCAAAAGTGTTAGTTTTTACAAAACGGGGCTAATTTACAATTTTCCTTTTATAAAGGACCTCACTCAAATTATTTTCTCTTTTACTAAAATCGCCCTGGACTCTCTGACTTGGAGATTTAATTTAAGTATTTTACTTTTCCAAAAAAAACCCTGACTTATCGGATCAATTTGACCGATTAATACCCGATCGCGGAGCGACTTTCTCGCCTTGTGATTTTGAATCTATGACGGGACTTATGTTCCACCTAATCTTTCAAGATATCGAAGGTTGCTTATCCTTCCGATAATCATCTTCATCCAAATACTCCACCAACGCCATAATTGCGACTCGCGTTTTTCGAAAATTTCTCCTAAACTGCTTCCCTTAATCAATAATACTTTTGCCTGGTTGATTGCTGTAATTGTAATTACTTTCCCGCCGAGTCAACTTGGTGTGTCGAGCTCACAATCGGAATGGATACGTCGGGGATGGAACCGGCAGCTCGGCCGCTATTCCACTCTTCCTACCCCATCGCCCTAATCCCGCAAATCGAGGGACGGAGTTTGTCCAAGGGAAGCGGGTCGTAGTATCTTCGAGGTATAATCATGATTATGACAGATCCGAGCCTCGCCACTCCACCGGGATTTTGTCTTTGCCTACGGAGCGATAAGGTGCCGGTCTTGGACCATACTTGACCGGGAGTTACAAGGAAGAACGAAGGAATCGCTGTCCGATCCACACGATTCCGGAGTTATCGTCCCGTTTTGGTTGGCGTTACATTTCCGTGACGCAACCGCTACTGTTTTGCATTGGTTGGCGCTACAAGTCCGTACGCAACCATTATTTGCCTTGCATAGGATTGGCGTTACACCTCCGTACGCAATCCTACTGTCTTGATCAGTATCACATAGTGCACTGTGTGACCATGAACTCGTTTTCTTAAACTCGTATAAGTATATTATTTAAATATTTTATCACGACGCTTGAATGTGTGTGAAACCATGCATCATACTCACGCGTTTTTATAAATCTGTTTTCTCTCACATTAACTATATTGCGCCACACTCGCATTACCCATCACCCCATCCACTGAGATTTTTGTCTCATCCCCACCGTTTTCTAACCTTAGATGAGGATTTATTGGGGATCTTTGAGCGAACCGCTCGATTGAGACCTTGTACTACGCTTGTTGGATTTATCGCTTCTTGTTGTTGATTGGACTCTTTTCTTATTATGTTGTTGTTGGACTTTTGTATCCTAATCAATTTGGGTTTGTAATTGAGGGGCGTATGATCCCTTGACTTTAAGTTACTACGCTTGTTGAATTTCGGGTTGTAATATGGATGTTGGAATGTAGACTTTAAGTGATAACTTGTATCTGTTATTTATTTCCTCTGCTATTTAGACTCTGTCTTATTGGGTTCTCATTGGTATTGTCTGGAATGTTAGTCCATTTGTATTTAAGTTGTGAATCGTTCGTCGCGTCCCGTTTGGGGCGTGACATATCATAACCTAAAAATGCAAATCATTTAACATTTGTTGTTTTTTTAAGTTCCATTCACAAGTTGAAAATCCTATATTGGTTCATCATGGGTTGGTTCCTACGAAATCCATTGATAATTCAATTCAAACCCAAGTAATTCACAACCTATGATAATCAAATCTTCATCACTGGTTCACCCAAACAACACAAATGTCTTAATTTAACTTAACTTCGAGTTTCAAGATCATTCACTAGTGATAATCTAATCCACATGTAGAGGACCTTATCCTGGATTAGCTCAGGCGTATTTCCTTTACACCTAAGCTCTGATACCATATCTGTAGCGCCCCAAATTAAATAAACCAAACTAATCCCAAAATCCCAATTATTAGGTACAACTCTGGATTTATACCAAATTAGGTTGCACAAGAATAATTATTGAAAACTATAATAATTGAAATATATAACTTTTCAAAATCTAAGTCACTCAAAAAGTCCACAATTCGGAGATACATAAACTAGGTTTATTACATATAGTACAACGGAAGTCTTAGCTTACAAAACAAAATAAGGGCAAATAGTATAAAATAAGATGACAACAATCCTCTAAGCAAAATATTTAAATGAAGTCCCAAAACTAGTTCAATCCAGTAATCTCAACATGCTACTATTCTTGCGAAGGTGGTTCGGTGTTAGGCTCACCAATCTTTGAAAAATTTAGAAAAACATGGGGTGAGCTAAACGAGCCCAGTGGGTAGGATGCATAGTAGTTAAGAAAATGAGAAATATATAATAATTTTATTTTAAAATATAAAATACCAAGCGTGGCACTTAATGTGCCAAATAGTTTTCATGCGTATAAAATAGATACAAAATAATCAGACAATGAAACTACTCACAAACTTATAGAATGATTATATGTAAATAATTTTTATGATTATCACGGTCATGCAGATATAACACAAGTTCAAATGCGGGAAAATAGTTTCGGAAATTGAAGATGATTTTTAAACGGATAAGATTGTATGCCCCGTTTTAAAATCCAATGTTCGGGATACATAAAATAACGTTAGGCCGATGTGGAATAAACACCGCACCCTAATGTTCTAATTCAGGCCTGATTTTAAAACGGACAAGGTTCTATGCCCGATTTTAAAATCCAATGGGACACACAAAATAAATGTATGGTCGATGTTGATCACATACCGAACACTATTGCGTTCTCCAACGCACCATGTTAAAGTCTCATATTCACCTTATTCCTCCCGAGTGGCTCAACGACTCTTTAGCTATTGGTTTATACCCAGAGTTCGTCATATTCCGGAATATACCAATACTACGACCGAAGTTCTGTCACCGTCTCTGGTCCGGCCAAAAAAATGGGAATAGGCACATATGTAGTCGAGCAAACATCAACAGGCGACCTGTTCGATTGATTGCCCAAACCACACACGCCAAAAGAGAAACAGGAAATGGGATTCATAGTAATAAAAATAAACGATAAATAAATATATTTGGTATTTGCAGTTTAACCCCTGAATTTTCGATTTTCATAAAATTATTGCAAAATAAATTTTTAACATCTACTAACTCCAGTCCAAATGCTTTAAAAGTACAAAACTCAGGACATGAGACTTATAATATGCAAAATCAGGTCCTCGGGTCTTTTTAAAAATTACCAAATAACTTCATGATTTCAAAAATTTATATTTTACTCCTTAAACTCTTTATTTTCACAAATAAGTCTAGAAAAAGACCCTTAAAATTCATAGTTACCACTCGAACATTATGAAGAAATACGGACAGCCCTGCAGCAGTTTTTAAAAAAAATTAGAACAATACAACAATTTTCAAAAACTTATAAATTGACCCCAAAAATTTCTATTTTTACGAAATTACTCCAAAATGAACTTTTAAAACCTACAAAATCCACTTCAAGTTCCTTAAAAATATAAAATAAACCCAAATCAGTTTTCAAATTCACAAAAATGGGTAGGACAGTTTGCGGAATTGCAATTTGGCACCAAACTTCTTGATTTTTACTAAATTCACCTCCAAACTCTTGATAAATTGAAAATTAACCCCTACTAATCAAAGTAATCAACAAACATACACAAAATAACCTTTTTAAATCATTCAAAAACAGCCCCATAATTTCAGTAATTACAAATTAGCCTCCAAATTTAATAAAACTTTGATTAAATTAACAACTATAAATAATCCAACCATCAATTTGTCAAACCATGACAATTATCATATAATCACACATATAATGCATAATAACTCAATCAATTTCACGATTTAATAACAATTTTAAGAAACCCATTTGAAAAATAAAATAAATTCAAGAGCAGAAATCATTAGAAGAACTGAGCAATTTGAATCCGACGAGGACCAATACTCAGATTACATGTGCTAACATTTCGGTTAAACCCGATCTACTGGAAGAGATCATGGCAGCACAGGAAACAAATGTACATCTTGTGTCAAGGAGAGGATACCTAAAGGAGAGAGACCATAATTTTGGTACCCGAAGATGGGATTATCAGAATCCAAAATCGAGTTTGTGTACCGAATGACGAGCAGATGACAAATAGACTTCTGGTAGAGGCACATCGCTCGAAGTACACTACACATCTTGGGGAAAACAAGATGTATAAAGATTTGAAACAAAAAGTTTTGGTGGGTAAACAAGAAGAACCAGGTAGCGGAGTTTGTTGCGATATGTTTGACTTGTCAACGAGTAAAAACAGAACAACAACGACCACCTGATTTGCTACGGCTGTTGAGGATTCTCGAGTGGAAATAAGAACACATAACGATGGACTTCGTGACAGGCTAACCACGGACCGGAGGAGGCCATGATGATATATGTGTAGTTCTAGACCGACTCACGAAATCTGCACACTTCTTACCTATCATGAAGACTAACAACTTGCATAAACTCACACAGACTTATATCCGAGAGATCATTCAATAGCATGGAGTACCAGTCGACATAGTATTGGACAAATATGCGAGGTTAGTCTCTAGATTTTGGAAGTATATGCCGAGGAGTTGGACACCTCGCTAAGTTTCAGCACAATAGCACACCCACAAACTGATGGACAGTCTAAGCGAACAATTCAAACCCTGGAAGATATGTTGCGAGCCTACACATTGGATTTACAAGGAAGTTGGGACTCGCACTTACCGTTGGCCGAGTTCGCCTATAATAACAGCTATCAGGCCACGATTGTGATGGCACCCTACGAGGCACTTTATGGACGAAAGTGTATATCACCACTATACTGGGAGATTGATGACCAATGGTCTCCAAAAGGGAAATGAAAGTCACCCTCGATTCCAAAGGTTGACCTAGTTCAGGAGGCCATGGAGAAGGTCAAACTAATCAGGGAACGGATCCGCATGGCTCAGAGCCGCCAGAAGAGTTACGCGAACAAGAGAAGAAATGATTTGGAACTTGAAGTCGGATGAAGTATTTCTCAGACTTTCACCACGGAAAGGATTGACCAATCCGTAGAAAAGAGGCAAGTTAAGTCTGAGATATATCGTACCTTACAAGATTTTGCAGAGGATCGGGAAGTTAGCCTACCGACACGAGTTTCCAACACAGTATGCAGGAATGCACGACGTATTACACGTCTCAAGATTGAAGAAGTACCGACCAGATCCTGAGCACATCATCACTCGTGATGCTTCTCCTCTGATGGAGAACTTGTTCTACACTGAGAAGCCGATTCGGATCATTGATCGACGTGATCGTCGCCTATGAAAGAGAGAGATCCTGATGGTTAAAATGGTATGGAAGAACCATAACCGAAATGAAGACGCAACGTGGGAGATGGAAGAAGACATTAGGAATCAATATCCAGAGCTATTCTGAAGGGAATTTGGGGACTAAATTCTTTTAAGGAGTGGAGGATGTGAAGCCCTCAATTTTTCGAGCGTATATTTATTTCATCTATCATCTATGTACTATTCTGACTACTTTATCGCGTCACTTTGACCGGTAAATATTAATAATGCATATATTTTCACATTTAGTTTCATTTTATTTATTACTTGTGATTAATGATCCCTTATTCATTCTTTTCACATTAACGATCACTTGATTGATCATTATTGTTATTTATTTATTTATTGGTCACCTTAGAATTTTATGAGACTATTTATTTTGGAGACTTATACCGTATAGAATTAAGAATTTGATTTAGAATAAGTGATCATAAGACTTATAAGTAATCAAGGAAATCGCTATTTATTTTGGAGATCGGTATTATTCATCTATTATCATCAATTTTGGGACAAAACAAATATATGGATACCACTAGATCAATTGAAATGGACGGCCATGATGGGTATCTCTCAATTCTTGTACACATACACCTTATATTATATCTCTCGTGTATAATTATTCCATTTTATAAGCCTTATACACATCATCTTATATCTCAATTTTTAATCATATTTTTCCCAACATATTCCACTAACTACAAACATTCCTCTCAATCTTCTCAACACCCCATTCTCCCATTCAAACCCATACTTTGACTTGCATTTTGTCTCCCATGCAAGAAGCAAGTTTCAAGCCTTGCAAAATTCTCTCTTCCTCTCTCTCCCTATCACACGGCCATTAGGCCAATTTTTACCAAAAAAAGAAAATAATCATCACATTTTACAAACAAAAGATTTCTCTATGTCTTGCAAATTCTCTCCATTCTCTCTAAAATCCTCCAACATCTCTCCATGCATTTGTTCATCTTCTTCTTCATTTCTTCAAACACTTAACCAAAAAAAAACACAAAAATTCTCATCCTACTCTTCATAAAATTCGAACACTATCACTTCAACAAGGTAATAAATTTGTTCTTCAATCCATTCTTAATATCTCTAGCGCATCCTCTTCACTTCTTAACTTAAGTTTAAATTTTTATTTTGAGGTATACTTAGAAGACCATTTGAAGATACTAAGAGCCTTGTGATCATCTTGAAGAGGACCTCAAGATTATGAGAAAAATTGGACTATAAGGTAATATTTGACACCACATTGTCATTTTGGACGATTAGGGGGCTGACCTGAAGAGTTATATTTGAGGGTGAGCAATATTTTCCATTTTGAAGCCACAACTTGTCTCATTTTGCCTACTACACAAGGTAAGTGTAGTTTTTGCCAACTTCTTCACCTCTTTCTTTTTCTTCTTAATTTTAACCCCATTTTTCTAACTCTTACTTTTTTGGTGTTCTTGACTTAGGGGCTGACCTACGTGACTCATAATCAAGTTGTGAATTTTATCCTTTTATTTCATCACATTTAAATTTTTAGAAAAATCCTTTCAACTTCTAGGTGTTTTCTTTAAAATGCATGTAGTACTTTATTCTTGAGAGATCGAGATATATATATATATATATATATATAATGTATTGCATGTTGATTTCAAGTATTAAACTGCAAAAGTTCTCAAGTGTTACTCAAAAATGTTATTTATTGCAATTTAGGTGCATGAATGTACATTTTAATTCTTTATTTGATGAATTTGGATGAAATGTATATACATGTTTATGATTCTTGATATACATGTTTTATTTGATTTATAACCTGTAAAATTTGAGTATAATTGATTAAATTTGAATTTTTGGACTTAAAGTACAAAAATGGCAAATTGGTGGACTTAATTGCAAGAAAATAGAACTTAAGGGATCCCTCTATAATTTTCAAAATTTGGGACTGTACTCAGGTCCAAAATCTATGTTTTGACATTTTAATAAAGTTTTAAGAGTTTGAAGATAAATATAATCAACCCTTAAAAGCCCAAGGACTAAATTGCAAAATTTTAGAAGTTTAAGGGCTAATTTGAAAATTTCGAAACTGTACCAGCCCCAACTTTTAAAATTTGAAATTTTAATTTTTAAGGGACTGGAAATAACATATTTTAAAGGTATTCCAAAAATACAAGTGTTTAGAGCTTGGAAGGTAATTTTACAAAATTGAGGGACCAAATTGTAAAAGACTAAACTTGAGGACCAAAATGAAATTTTCAGGACTTATACAGTCAT
This sequence comes from Rehmannia glutinosa, assembly GCA_016081115.2. NCBI lineage: Eukaryota > Viridiplantae > Streptophyta > Magnoliopsida > Lamiales > Orobanchaceae > Rehmannia > Rehmannia glutinosa. The sequence continues at coordinate 256,943 of JABTTQ020002946.1, read as the reverse complement.
TGTACCTATAAATACACTTTTAACTATAATCTTATGATATTTTGGACCCAAAGTTCAAATTTCATAATAATGGGACTAAAATGGGATTTTCAAAGGTTAAGGTACTTATACTTATTTTTTTAAAACATACTTTTGTCCCAATATCCTACTGACCGTAGTGACATTTTATAATTGGAATCACTCGAAATGATAATTTTAACAAATTTAGGGTCAATATGAGAATTTTATAAAACCTCGACTCCAAAACATTAAAAACATGAATCTATGAACAATTTAGAGCATTTAGAAACTGACCTCACATTTTTTCGAGGTCGAGACAAAAACTTATTGAATTTTTAACCCCAAAAGTACTAGTTTTTACAAAATGGGGCTAATTGTAAATTTTTCTTTTAATAAGGACCTTAACTCAAATTATTTTCTTCTATGAACAACCCTGGAACCTCTGAAATACAGTGTTCTAAAAATCCCCTAGCGGCCGCCTGGCGGGCCTAGCGCTAGCGGCCACCGAGCGCCCGGATTTTTGCCTGGCGACCAGCCTGGCGGTCCAGTCTAGCGGCGCCTAGGCGGCTTTAGCGCCTCCCAGGCGGGTTAGGCGGGCTAGGCGGGGCCTAGCGGTCTAGCGCCCTATGTTTTTTTTTTTTTTTTTCCTGCTAGCAAAACGACTCCAACTTGTGAAAGTAGCACCAACAACTCCAAAATTCGGTTTAAGTGAAATTGAATATATATAATTTTCTTAATAAAAAAAAATGAAACAAAATTTTAGGTCCTGAAATCTTTCCATTGATAATTTGATATTATATAAATCAATGCAATATTTGTTAATGTATTGTATTTTAGATGATTTATAGTTTTATTAGATTATTGGTGTTGAATTACTTTAAACTTTAAAGCTTAAATATTAGATATGTTAAAAAACAATTTAAATATCATTTATAGACTTTACAGTTATGTAGTATGGGAATTATTCATAAAATTGTATATATATTTAAGGCTCCGCCTAGTCCCCGCCTAGTCCCCGCCTAGGCCTTCTAGGCGCTAGGCCCCTGTCCGCCGCCCGACTAGCGCCTAGCGCTTTTTAGAACACTGCTGAAATATAATTATTAGTTATAATATTTTATTTTCTTAAAAATCTCTTGACTTATCGAATCGTCTTAACCGATTAATACGCTTGCGATTCCAAATCTACAATGGGATTTATGTCCCACCTAATTCTTCAAGACATCGAAGATTACTTATCCTCTCGATAATTATCTTCATCCAAATTTCTCCACCAATGCCAATAAATGCCACACGCGATTCAAAAACTTTCCTAAACTGCTTCCCTGAATCAATATACTCGACTGTCTGGTTCACATCATGTACTTGTGATTATTTTTCTGCATGAGTCAACTTGGTGTGTCGAACTCACAGTCGGAATGGATACGCCTGGGATGGAACCGGGCAGCTCGACTGCTATTCCTCTCTGGCCCCATCGTCATAATCCCGCAACTGAGGGACGGAGTTTATCCAAGGGAAGCTATCCAGGAGAGGAAACTTCCCAACGTTAGCCAATTCATACCGATTAGCTTGTGTAATGTGACCTATAAGGTCATCACCAAGATGTAGTACTTGAGGTATAATCATGATTATGACAATCCGAGGCTAGCTAGCTCTACTGTGGATTTGCCTTTGCCTATGGAGAGATAAGGTGACAGGTCTTGGACCATCTTGCTCGGGGAGTTACTGTTTGATACATGTTTTTATCTTAATTTTGATGATTTTATTTTTTACACCAAAACAATATTTTTATTTGTTGTCCAAATACTCCTAAATGATTTAAAATGGTTTTAATATTTTCCGTAGTATTTCTTCAAGTTTTATTTCAGATAAAATTGGACAACACTTTTAATGAATTTGTGTTTATATGTTTTTACTTCAAAACAAGGTTCCTAAATGTTGTCTAAATACTCCCGATTGGTTTAAAATATTTTTACTAAATTTTCGGAGTATTTCTTGAGTTTAATTTTCGACAAAAATTGGACAACATTTACGTCTCTTGTCGGCCGGTATCCCATAGGCAACCCGTGCACGAAGATGATTTTTGAAACAGAAAATGAGACGGAAGAAAAAATCAAGCAGGTCGACCGGTCGCCCAGTGGTCGACCGGTACCTACAAGTCTTGGTTTTGAAACAGACTTCTGCACTTTGATTTTTAAGGATGTACGACCGGCCAACGTTGTCGACCGGTCGCCCTGTGTAAATTTGATGAGTTTCATTTCAAACTTCTATTTATGTGCGACCGGTCGCCCTATCTTTTGACAGCAAAAATGTGGCCGTTTGACAGCAGACAAATTTCCTTGAAATGTGGGATTGATTTCTAACAGCTATATTCTTGATTTTAATTGTATTTTTCTGTAGATTTTCAATCCCCAAGAGGAGCCTATGCTTGATCAATCATCCCCTATAAATAGAGGAAGTTTTGGAGCAACCAAAACAACCATTGAGATACAACACAACAAGATACACTTCAAGCAAACACTTGTTCTTCATTGTCATTATTCTTGTTGTAATTTTGCCTAGCTTATCACTTTCACATTCTTGAGGTCAAGGCTATTCTTGATTACACCTTGCACTCAAATTGTAATATTCATTATTGAGTTCTAATCTTGATTTTTGGTCATCATTCAACACAAGACATCCTTGTGAGTATTCTTGTAGTAAGAATACACTTGGGTGATCTAGGTGATAGGTGTGTCAAGAGTGTGGTGCTCTTGAGGTGTTGAAGAATTTGGTATTTTTCTAGGTTGAAGATTGTGGTAATCTTCACAAGGTGCCGTTGAAGGAAGATTGTGGTAATCTTCAAAGGGAGATTGTGGTAATCTCCAAAGGTGGTGTTGTAGAAGAGTGTGGTGCTCTTCAAGGTGTTGTAAGTTGAGTTTGTATTAATTTTGGTAATTAATAAAATTCTTTTCCTTTTCGAAATCCATCCCGGATATACTGGGGTGGTAGAGGATTAGGCCCTAGGTGGGTTGAACCTCTATAAATCGACGTGTACTGTTTACATTCCGCACCTTTGTTATTATTTTTGAGCATTCGGTTCAAAAAAGAGGGCGTAATCGAAAAGATGAAGATAATCTATTCACCCCCTCCTCTAGATTATCATAGCCGCTTGGACTTACAGTTACAAGGAAGACGAAGGAATCACTGTCTGATCCACACGATTATGGAGTTACTCGGAACCGCTACTTCTATTGCATTGGTTGGCACTACAAATCCATATGCAACCACTACTTATCTTGAATGGGTTGGCGTTACGTTCCGTACGCAATCCTACATGTCTAGCTTGAATCGTATAGTGCATGCATGATCATGAACTCTTTTATCAAAACTGTATAGTATATTATTTTAAGTATATATCACGGTGCTTGTGAACTGTGTGTGAACCACGCATCATGACTCACGCATTTTTCATACAACAGTCTTCTTGCATTTAACTATATATCGCCACACTCGCACACGATCCCCCCATCCACTGAGAATTTTTGTCTCATCCCCTCCTATTTTCTAATGACTAGATGAGGAGTACATTGAAGATGTCGAACCTGCCATGGACTGATTCTCCCTTGTTTCACCTGTTGGATTTGTTTCTTTGTTATTGCTGCTACCATTTGAGTTGTAACTTAAGGGCGTAAGACCATTTGACATTAAGTTGTGATTCGATGTGTACTTTGTTTCATTTTCGCCGGACTGTAAGATGATTTGGTTAGTTTTGGACTGTAAGCTTATTTGGATATTTCTGTTGGGATGTATTTGTAATCCATACCCGTACTTGTAGTTTATTTCCGCTGCTTTAGACTTTGTTTTCATTTAGGATTATGCTGATATTTGTTTAGACTGTCTGGTTTACTTGTATTTAAGTTGTGGATCACCATTGCGTCCCATCTGGGGTGCGACATGACTAAAACAAAATGTGTGAAGTTTTTCCTTGTGCGTTTCTATGAAAAATCAGTTTTCAAAAATCACACAAATACATAGTTTTTCCATGATTCTCGGATATGATATTTTTTTCTTTTTGACTTCATCAATAAAAAACATCAAATAGTATTTATCACGTATTGGTTTATGCTACTTTAAAATTATTACAATGCAAGAGATAAAATTTATAGAACTATTAGAAAAATGTACATGTCATAGCGCAAAAAGAAGGCCTCACAAATATACAACCGGTGCATCACACAGATTAAAGACTAGTATTATATAAATGATAATGGAGCGGGGTAGGGCAGGCATATCAAGACCCAATCCAACCATGTCCTTTGAATTGGGAAAATATTGTAGGATGACACGTTTTGGCCCGAACAAAATAATTTAGGATTTATTAAATTATTATTATATATTTTTTCGAATACACACTCTAAGAGGATGGGGGATTAAGATCACATCCCCAACCTATGTATTAATATGCCAATGTTTTTATACAAATGAATGTAAATCAGAAAGGAACTCTATGCTATAATCTGAAACTGCTGTTGTTGGCATCCCAAGTGAGCTACCGCATCAGCTGTTGAATTTCCCTCACGAAGAAAGTGAGAGAATTGCAAATCCATGGTGGCCATCAACTTCTTTATTCTGATGAGGGAGTTTTGCACATGCCAATGACCTTCTTTATGTTTTGTAAGGAGGTGGAAGAGTAATAAAGAATCAGTTTCAATAATGGCTTTGAAAAAACCATTATTGAGTAAGCAATTAAGCCCCTGTTCCAATGCTTTAATTTCAGCTGTAAAACTATCTGAGGAACAAAATCATGAAAAAATCCATAAGATATTGCCTTCATGATCTCGAAGAACACCACCCAAACATGCTTGATTGACCAGTCATTTAGTAACACCATCAATGTTAAGTTTGACCAAACCAATAAGGGTTTATGCCAGGTGACATGAGTGATTTTAATACGTCGGAATATCGGAAAAGTAAATCCATATTGAGCAACTGTGTCCAAGAATTGGAGAGCAACAAATTACTAACTTGAAGAAGCTTAATATGAGATTCCACTCGTGAGATAATCCTCCAATGACTAAACTTAATAGGGTTATGTCTGCAATCATTTCTCTCCATCCAAGTAAACCACAAGAGCAAGCAAGGAATTATGAATGAAATATGTGTGTTTTGTGCAAAAGGTGTGAGCTGGAACCAATATTGGAGTAATATGTGAAAATCCTCACTGTAGGGTAGTGTGCAGTGCAACGGGCCTGTGAAATGCTTCCAAATCTTATCAACTTGCTCATTTGAAGAAAACATGAGAGACACTTTCAGTATAACACCCACAACACACACATTTAGAAGTTAAAGCAAAACCTTTATGCTGAAGTTTACTATCCACTGGTAATCTATTCCAAAGCAGCCTCCAAAGAAAAATAAACATAGAAGGGGAAGACATTTGTTCCAAATGTTAGAGAACAATGATGAAACAGGCAAGGGCTGTCTGATGCTCTTCTAGGCGGAGGATAAAGAGAACCATTAGAGAGTACATCCATCTCATGTAATATGATCCAACATGTAAAAATAAGGATTTGGCAAATTTGGGAAGCCCATGTGGTGTCAACAATATTATTAAGTCTATCCAAGTCCCAATTACCATTTAACCAACAAAAATTAACAGAAATTTGTTCCAAACCCTCTTTATTAACATCAATAAGATTCCAAAGATTGTTATTCAAAAACCAGTTATCAAACCAAAAACTAATATGCCCATCCCCAAGCCCCCAAAATATGCCACTTTGAACATTATTCTTGATTTTACACATTCTTTTCCACACAAGACTGTCATGCACTTAAGGGTTAAGAGATGCAACAACATCCCCCCGTATTTAGCATGAAGAATATTGGCCCATAAGGAATCATTACATCTGAATCTCTACCAGAGTTTGAAACAAAATGCAGTGATAAGGTCTCGAATAGACATAAGACCAAGTCTCTCCTCCTGCACATGATGACAAATAGTAGACCAAGCCATGCAATGGATTTGTTTTATTAGAAGCAGTACCACCCAGTAAAATTTGGCCATGATTTGCTCTATTTTATTGGTAATGTATTTAGGAGGCTTAATGACCCGAATGAGATGAAGGAACTTGGAACTCAAGGTACTTTTAATAAGCATGAGTCTGCCACCAAAAGTAAGGTCCTATTCATTTTAGAGAGAAGAGATTGAAAGAGGATATCCTTTTTGTGCCCCTCATAAATTGGGGCACCTAGATATGTAAGAGGAAGATCTTGCTGCAAGAATTGAGTAACAGAGGAAATATGCTGAACCTGATCAGGGGTCATCTTGGAACCCACTACAAAAGAGCTTTTGGAAGCATTGAATAACTGCCCAGACACAGAGGCATGGTGAGAGAGAAAAGTGTGAAGCAGCTAGAGAGACTGAGGTTTATGATTGGAGGAAATCAGGATATCATCAGTATAAGCTAGATGAGATATGGGAATACCACCATGAGTATGAAAATACATAAAAGGATTCTGTTGGAACATATAATCCAAACCCCTACACAAACACTCAGCAGCTAAGATGAAAAGAGAGTGAGATAAGAGATCACCTTGTCTCAAACCTCTACTAGATTTAAAAAAGTCAGAACGAGTACCATCACGAGGATAGAAAACCAACAATTGTCAATGCAATTATTAATTAACAGAATCTATCTAGGAGGGATCTTATGCGGGATAGAAGAAGACTAATTGGATCAGTTGGGATAGTATCTGCCATCCTATTTCTGAGGGCGGTTTGGGGTTGCGCCGACTTTCAGATATTGATGACGCCTTCAGTCACAAGTTGTGGTGGAGGTTACGCGAGGGCCATTCATTGTGGGCTCAGTTCTTGATCGGCAAGTATTGTTACAATGGGCTTCTGTCTCCCTGTGGAGCACTTGTAACATATAATGATAGTCATCAGTGGAGGCGATTGAGGCGGGTCGGTATTCGGGCCCAAGAGCGGATTTTCTGGTCTATTGGCAGTGGTAGCCGGGTCAGTTTTTTGGATGATATTTGGTTTGGGCATAGGCCACTTGTTGATCCTTGTTTGGATCAGCCGTTGGGACATATGACAGTGGATTGGTTCATTCGTGATGGTGTGTGGGATCGGGATAGATTGTATCATGTCTTGGTCTCCAGATGTGGGCTTCCTGTGAGTCTCATTGAGGATATATCTGGGGTTCCGATTATACTGGGGTCAGACGATATCATGCAGTGGATGCTTACCTCTCATAGTAGGTTTTCAATGTCTTCTCGCTTGGGATTCTATCCGGGGAAGAAATCCTCAACCTTCATCGTCTGTGCCATTTGGAACGATGCTCTCATTCCTACTACTTCTATTTTTCTTTGGCGTCTCCTTCGTAATCGTCTCCCTGTGGATATCAAGCTTCAGGCACGTGGCACTTCCCTTACTTCACGTTGTTGTTGTTGCTTGCATAATACACATTCTTCTCCTCATGTTGAATCTATCCCTCACCTCTTTTTGATGAATGATATTGTTCAGTCCGTGTGGAATCACTTTGTTCCTTGGTTTGACACTACACTTCCACACACCACTGATATGATATTGTTCCTCACATTTTGGAGGAATCGCACACACAGATCACACACGAGACGCTTGAGTTTCCTGGTTCCTTGCTTGATTTGATGGTTTGTCTGGACAGAAAGTAATAGTGTCAAGCATCTACACCTTCCTTTCTTGGCATCTCACATTATTTGGCAGGTGGAGCGGTATCTCTGGATTCTTGTTTTAGGTCAGCGTTTGAGCCCCTCGTATTGGTCTGGATGCTTCCCTACAGTGAGTTTTTTGCAGGGGAGTGATCCACCACAGGTTCCACGCAGGCCAAGGATGGTGATTTAGCGAGCACCTCAATCTCCTCAGATCAAGTTGAATATGGATGGTTCATTTGATCGAGACACATTGATAGCTGGTGGTGGGGGATTGATACGAGATCATTCAGGAAGACTCATGTTGGCGTTTCATAGTTCATTCCAGGCGGTGTCTAGCTTTCATGCCAAGCTACTAGCACTGGAGATGGGACTACAGCATGCCCGATAGTTTTCATTGCAGATTTGGATCGAGTTGGATGCAGCAGCGGTGATCACCACGATCACATCTGGTTGCCTTGGCTCTTGGCAGGTTTAGCATACACTGATTCGCATTTGGAACATGCTGAGGGACCTTCAGTACTCGATTTCCCACATACATAGAGAGGGGAATCGACCAGCAGATCATCTAGCGGAGTTGGGAGCTGCTGTCCTTGGCAGTCATATTGTTTATGAGGGCACGGCTTCTCACCACCTTCTAGCGCTCATTCGGATGGACCATCTAGGATATCCAAGCCTTAGATTTTGATTGCGCATCAGTTCTCCTGGTATTTTTTTAGATATCTCATTATGATAGTCTGTATAAATGTCGTAGTGATAGGTTTCTTGCTTTTTGATTTTCTCCCCCCTGTGATGGGACATGACATTGTATGATACTTTGATTATTTAATCTACGAGTATGGGATCACGCCTCAATCCCCCACCCCCCGGGGTGTTATTTTGCTTAAAAAAATGTAAAAGCAACATTTTGACTTTTACTTTTGTAATCAACACAATGAATCATCTCTTGGACAATGAGAATTTTAACACTAAGAAGCCTATCTTTGATGAAGTAACTCTGAGAAGGAGAAACGATAAGAGGGAGAAGGCAGGCCAATCTATTGTTAAATTTTAGTGATAAGATTATTAGTGATATTACAAAGACTAATGGGTCTGAATTCAGCCAAAGTTGAGGTTGAGGCAGTCTTAGGGATTAAGACAATAGTAGTGGCAGTAAAAGCTTTAGGCATGGGGTGCCCATCAAAGAATTCATGAACAACAACATAGATATCCTCTTTGATAATTAAACAATATTGTTGGAAGAACATAGCACTAAAGCCATTAGGGCCAGCAGCCCCATCAGGATCAAGAGAAAAGAGAGCATCATGGATTTCCTCTTTAGAAGGCTTGTCACAAAGCTGATTAAAGTTAACAGAGTCAGGAAGAGAAGGAATAGGGAAGTCGGGATCAAAATGTTGGTAATTCCCTTCAGTGGATAGCAGAGACTTAAATAAAAAAGCATCGGAAAGTTGGATATCAGAATCATCATAAAGAAGAACACCATTATCAATGATAATAGGAATTCTAGCCTTAATTCTCTTTTGCTAAACAATGTTATGAAAGTACACATTATTCCTCTCACCTTCAACCACCCATTTACATGAAGTCTTTTGATGCTAAAAGTCTTGTTCTATCTTAGTGGCAAGAGTCAACTCAGCAATACTTTGCTTAAGCAAGACGAGGTTATGAACAGAAGGTTGAGTATCATAAATGTGTTCAAGAGAGGCAACTTTCTTTTCAACATCTTTCAGCTTATTAAAAATATTACCAAATATGTTCCAATTCCACCATTGAAGTTTTTTGTTTGACTTTAATGAGCTTATGATAAAGGTTTTCCATGCCAGCAACCCCAGTGAGGGCCTCCAAACTTGAGAAACAACATCCAAGAAAGTATGGTGTCTAATCAACATTTTTTGGAATCTGAAGGTGGATGGTTTCTTAATGATGGTGGTAGAGGCTTTGAGAAGTAATAGGGCATGATTTGAATGCACCCTAGACAAGTGAGTAACAATGGATGTAGGAAAACCATCCCCCATCAAGTAAAAACAAGAATTCTATCCAATCTTTCCAGTAAACCATTTCTAACCAGGTACGGGCATAAGCCCCATTATATCCTAGATTAATCAAACCACAGTCAGCAACTAAATCATTAAATTCCTCCATGTCCAGACCTCTGCTAGTGTCACTTCCATGTCTCTCATCCTCAGATAAAAAACAATTAAAATCACCCCCACTAACCAAGGGATGTCATGTCTAGTCTCAGCTAAATCTCTTAAACTATCAACAACGGTATTCTAACCACCCTAGACCACTTAACATGGATGAAAGAACATTGAAAAGAGGTGGAGATGGAGCTAGAAACCACCTCAACAGAGAGAATTTGCTCATGATCTAAGATAACAGTAAAATCAATCCCATGCATAGTGAAAACCCAAGTCTTATTGGAAACATTAACAATACCCTTAGCAAAACCTAGCTTCTTAAAGTAGAGAGGAAAATCAGGAGCCACCATAGGTTCGAAAATAGCAAGAATTTGAACATGATGTTCTTTGCAAAGAAATTTTGAATGGTTGATGGAAGGGGCATTACCAATACCCCTAATATTCCAAACAAGCATGTTCATAGTCCTAATTTAATGAAAGGGTTATTCCTAGTTGCTGCTCTAGTAGGCCTTTTATTAGATACTTTTTTGGGAACAAGAACATCAGAAACACATCTTTTATGAAGAGAAAGAGTTGTTTGAGTAGGCAAGTCATCATATTCCACAAAACCGAAAGGGGATAAAGAATTAGTGGCATCAATAACAGGAGAAGATGCACTAGGACCATCTTTCCCTATAGAGGAAATATGTTTTTTATTATGAGAGATAAAAGTGTGAGAAGAACAGGACCAAAAGATTTGAGGAGGAGATCAATCCAATTAAATCCATTAACCACTTCAGGCTGAGAACTGGTCTCGGGGATATGGCCAAGGGGGTTGTCGACTCATGCAAAATAGGGAGAGGTTCAAGTTTATCAGAAATAAGATCAATCCCATTAATGTAATTGACCACTCCAACCTGAGAGCTAATCTTTGGGATAGAGGCACCACCCTCCTCAAGAGCAACATCTATTACCCCAATAGGAATAGCTTGGAGGAAGACTGAGGAGGAGGAGCACGACACAAGTTTCTTTAATTTTAATAGGTTTGGGGGCATTACCAATTGTGTACCACCCCTTAATGGTATGACCAAGGTGAAAACATCATGTGCAGTATTGGGGGTTGCACTCACAAACTACTTTTTGTTCACGAAGAACAAAAATTATCTGGAATATAGACTCCTTATGGGGAAGGGATAAATCGATTCCTATGCACACACAGGCTACAGAGAGCGTGGTTTGCATATTAGTGGTGTGATCAAGTTTTACAGGCTAACCTAACATATATACCATAGCAAACAAGGTTTTTTTTATCAAATTTGTATTGGAAGCCCTGGAAAATTGACCAAGATAGGAACAATTGGGAACTCATGTTTCACAGATAATTCGGGACTCCATTTGGAAATATGCATAGCGATTCCTTGAATAGACCAAACATGTTTGAGCCACATGCAGTTAAAATCTTCAACAAGATCAAATTTAAACAAAACATAACCAAATTAAGATTGCTAACCAAGACATTTCCTTTAAGTTTCAAGTCGAAATTAGGTTTTCACATTTTGATATCGGCACCCCATGGAAAACTTACCAACTAGAGCTAAATCCCATTTCGCAGCCAGAGATTGAGTTTCTGCCTCCGAAAAGGCAAGTATCTCCTTATACCCATCCCGAAGTAAGGTTCCAACAGGTTGATCATCAGCTACAGTAATCAAGAAGGTTCGACTTTTAGATTTGATGATAGAGCATTAACGAAGATTTAGGACAAGAGTTCATATCAGGTAATGGAATCGGTTATATTTCAATTGAGGGTGCAAAATTAGGAGAGGAGAGAGGATAATTGGGTGTGGACTTTGAAATACCCCCCCCCAACAGATGTATTTGGGCTTCGAATCGGAGGAAAACATTGAGGTGGTTCTACAGCTCTTTCCATGGAGGCGGCTTCGAACAAATTTACCAAAACATAGTAAATAAATTCAACCTAAAATTACAAATAAAATTCTCTGATTCCCTGAAAATGAGAATCGGAGCACGCGAATTGGAATAATCCATCAAAATTAAACGAAAATGAGAACAAGAGATCAAATTATGGATGCAATAACACAGGAAGTTGCAAAGAAGAAAAAATTCGCTCTATAGCGGTTATTCCTTCATTTTTTTAACAAACCATGACTTCATTATTATTATATTAATTTAATACATTTTCACAAAATGTTATGTTAAATATCAAAAAATAAATTAAAACCGTAGAAAAATGAGAAAGAAATAAACAAAACAAATTGATTATATATTTGAAGCAAGTTTACACAGTACCAATTGAAAAATACTGGTTGAGTTGTCTAATTACTTTAAAAATTATATGTTTACTTAATAATTTTCGACAACTAAATTGGATTAGATTAATTCAGATATAGTTGAAATTTATACCAACAAATTACTATATACATTAATTTAATAAATAAAATCAGAGTATAATTTGATTTATAAGTAACGATATTATTCTACTCAAATCATGATTATTTGAGAAACTGTCGTATAACATAAAAGATTATTGTTTGAGAATAACAAACAACAATATAATGAGTAATAGAACAAATAAATATCATTTATATTTTGTAATAAGTATTTACTTACTATATATTCTAAAGTATGTACAATATAATATTTTAATTACATATATTTAGTTACCATTTTCTATTATTTAATTATTTAATGTTTTTTATAATAATTCATCACTTTGCTATATTTAGAAAGGTGAATAAGCAAGATTTTTTATCACTATTCCTAGAGTACTCTTTCTTTATATAAATACGTGTAGATTAAATTTTTTCTTGCATATAAATATAATGTTATGTATGGATATATGTAATATATAATATTTATATATGTATTTTGAGATAATTTTTGCGAAGCCCTCGATTGTTCGAGCGTGTATTTATTTCACTTATCATCTATGTATTATTTTGACTATTTTACCGTGCCACTTTGACGGGTAAATATTAATAATAAATATATTTTTGCATTTAATTTATTTTTATTCACTACTTGTGATTATGATCATTTATTAATTTTATTTGACATTAATGATCACTTGATTGATCATTATTATTATTTGTGCATTTATTAGTCACCTTAGAATTTTAAGAGAGTATTTACTTTAGAGACTTATACCTTGTAGAATTAAGAATTTTATTTAGAATAAGTGATCATGAGACTTATAAGTGATCAAGGCAATCACTATTTATTTTGGAGGTTGATATTATTCATCTATTATCATCAATTTGGGACAAAAAAATAATATATGGATACCACATATATACTTGAGGTGGACGACCAAGTGGTGATTTTGGTGTACTAATTTCTCCTAACTCTTGTACACATACACCTTGTATTATACATCTTGTGTATAATTACACCATATTACAAGTCTTATACACATCATCTTATACCTTATTTTTTTATATTAAATTTCCCCAACTTATTCCCACTATCTCCCAACATTCCTCTCAGTATTCTCTACATTCTTACATCTTCCAGTTAGACCCATACTTTGACCACCAAAGTTGTCTCCATGCAAGCAACACAAATTCAAGACTTGGAAAAAAAATAATCTTTCCCTCTCACTCACGCATACCAATTGGCCATAAGGCCATTTTTACAAAAACAAATTCATCAAAATTCACCCCCACCTTCATCTTTTACACAAAAATTCTCCTCCTCCTCTCTAAAAATTCTCCTACATCTCTCTACTTATTTTTTTCTTCTTCTTCTTCTTTCTTATACATTTAGAAAAAAAAATCAAGATTTTCCCTTCGACTTCGTCATAAAATTTGAAACTACCACCACACAAAGGTAAGAAATTTTCATCTTCATTCTATTTTTGATATCTCCAAACTCATAAAATTCGAAACTACCACTACACAAAGGTACATTTTGCCTACTACACAAGATAAGTGTAGTTTTGCCAACCTTTTCACCTCTTTCTTTTTCTTCTTAATTTTAACCTCATTTTTCAAACTCTTAATTTTTTTTTGGTATTCTTGACTTAGGTGCTGACCTAAGTCACTTCTTAATCAAGTTGTGATTTATTCCTTTTTCTCACCAACAATTCATTTATAAGGTGGGTGGAAAAATCCTTTCAACTTTTAGGTGTTTTCCTTTAAAATGCATGTAGTATTTATTTCTTGAGAACTTGAGATATCTATATATATTATGTATTGCATGTCGATTCAAGTATCAAGTTATGAAATTTCTCAAGTGATGCTAAAAATGCTATTTATTGCAATTTAGGTGCATGCATGCACATTTTAATTATGTATTTGATGAATTATTGGATGAGATTTATATGCATGTTTATGATTCTTGATATCCATATTTTATTTGACTTATAACCTGAAATAGTCGAGCGTAATTGATTAAAATGGAATTTTTGGACTTAAAATCCAAAAATGGCAAATTGGTGGACTTAATTGTACAAAAATAAAACTTAAGGGACCCCTCTGTAATTTTTGAATTTGGGGACTGCAATCAGGTTCAAAAATGATATTTGGACATTTTAATAAGGTTTTATAACTTTTGAGATAAATAAAATCAATCCTCAAAAGCCCAAGGATTAGATTGTAAAATTTTAGAAGTTTAAGGATTAATTTGCAATTTTTGAAACTGTACCAGCCCACTGTTTTAAAATTTGAAATTTTAAGTTTTAAGGGATTGGAAAGTAATTTTATAAAACTTGAGGGACCAAATTGTAAAAGATTAAACTTGAGGACCCAAGATGAAATTTCCAGGACTTATACAGTCCATGTACCTGAAAATACTATTTTAACTATAAACTTATGATATTTTGGACCCAAGGTTCAAATTTCATAACCATCAGACCCCTAAAACTCTTTAAGGCGATTATTTAAAAATAGGACAAAAATGAGATTTTCAAAAGTTAAGGGACATATACTTATATCTTTTAAAAACTGCTTTCGTTCCAATATCCTACTGACCTTAGTGACATTTTACAATTGGAATCACATTAGAAGCCCTTCCAGTTTGTGAGATCCTAATATATTAAACTTGGGGCCCGAAATGATAATTTTAACAACTTTAGAGCCAAAATGAGAATTTTAACAACTTTCGGGACATTTACTTATTTAATTTTTAACCCCAAAAAAATATTAGTTTTTATAAAACGGGGCTAATTGTAAATTTTTCTTTTAACAAGGACCTAACTCAAATTATTTTCTTTAATAACAGCCATGGAACCTCTGACTAATAATAATTATTTAAAATATTTTATTTTCTCTAAAATCCCTCGACTTATCGGATCGTCTTGACGATTAATACGCGATCGCAGGGTGACTTCCTCGTCGAGCTGTTCCGAATCTACAACGGGACTTATGTCCCACCTAATTCTTCAAGACATCGAAGATTACTTCTCCTCTCGATAAATATCTTCATCCAAATTACTCCACTAATGCCAATAAATGCCACAATCGATTTCGAAAACTTTTTATGAACTGCTTCCCTAAATCAATATACTCGACTGCCTGGTTGACATCCTGTACTTGTAATTATTTTCTACCTGAGTCAACTTGGTGTGTCGAGCTCACAGTCGGAATCGATACATCAGGGATAAAACCGAGTAACTCGGCTGCTATTCCATTCTCCGACCCCATTGTCCTAATCCCGCAACTGAGGGACGGAGTTTGTCAAAGGGAAGCGGGTCGTAGTACTTGAGGTATAATCATGATAATGACAATCCAGACCTAGCTAGCTCTACTGTGGATTCTATGGAGCGATAAGGTGACAGGTCTTGGACCATCTTGCTCGGGGAGTTACAAGGAAGAATGAAGGGATCGTTGTCTGATCCACATGATTCTGGAGTTAATCGGACCCGTTTCCATGGCGCTGCAAATCCGTATGCAACCGCTACTTGTACTGTATTAGTTGGCGCTACAAATCCGTACGCAACCATTACTTCTCTTGCATGGGATGATGTTACATTCCGTACGCAATCTTACTTGTCTTGCTTGAATTACATAGTGCTTGTATGATCATGAAGTATTTCATCAAACTGTATAAGTATATTATTTTAAGTATATATATCACGATGCTTGTGAACTGTGTGTGAAACCACGCATCATGACTCACGCATTTTTTCATACAACAGTTTTCTTGCATTAACTATATATATCGCCATACACACGATCACCCCATCCACTGAGAATTTTTGAATCATCCCCTCATGTTTTCTAACGGCTAGATGAGGAGTTCATTGAAGACGCCGAACCTGCCACTGACTGATTTCCCGTGTTCCGCCTGTTGGACTTACTTCCTTTTGATTGTTGTTGTTGGACTATATCATTTTATCTTTCATTTTAAGATGTAACCTAAGGGCGTAGGACCCTTTTGATTATTAAGATGTTATCTTTAGTTGTTCTTGGATATGAAATTTTGGATATTTCTGTTGGGTTGTATTTGTAGTTGTAACTATACTTGCAGTTTTCCACTGCTACTTGACTCTGTTCTCGTTTGGTTAGGTTATTATTTTTCTAGACTGTTTTGTTTATTTCTGTTTAAGTTGTTGATCGCCGCGCGTCCCCGGCCTGGGGGCGTGACAGGTTAGAGTGGTGTCAGAGCTCTGCTAGCAAGATGAAAACTTACACCAAGCTGACCCAGGATATCATCATCGGTCTGTGTTGGATAGTACCACGACGTGACTAATTAAGTGTGAATTCGATTTCAAAATGGCATAGAACTATATTATTGATGTTTAGACTGAGTTAAGAATTTTATACTTGGAGATTCCATAGTTATACATGTCTTGACTTAGTTGACTTTTGACTGACTTTCTTTATTCTTCCTTACCCTTCTATTTTTATTCATCTAACCAATCTTAGTTGTGTTTTGACCAGAATGGAAGACCATAGAGGACACGGAAAGCGGAAGACCTCGTCGAGTTCCTTGCGGGAATGCCGATGTACTTAGGGAACGGGTACCTTTGCAAGAATTGCCACCACCTCCTCCACTAGCTGCAGGAGAGAATTTAACTGCACAGGCCCTGCAACAGATCTTGGTTTTCATGAGGCAACAAGCAGAGCCCAATCAACGTGCACCTGAACCCGCTCGAGAGGCGAACGATCGAGTCCTAGAACATCTGCGGTTTGACCTGCTAGCTTTCTTGGGAGAGCCAGACGATTTGAAAGCAGAAGACTGGGTTGAGAAACTAGAGAACATCTTTAACGCTCTTAAATACTCTGATGAGCAGAAGGAGACACTCGATGTATTTCGACTGGGTAGGCAGAACTTGGGAGAATTTCTTGGCTGAGTTTAATGAACAACATATTCCACAAGTGGTAAAGGAAGCACGTCGGGACGAATTTCACAGACTGTGACAGGGGAACATGTCAGTGGCTCAGTATGAGTCAGAATTCCACCGATTGTCCAAGTACGCTATGGGGACAATCAATACAGAGAAAGATAAGCTACATAAGTTTACGAGGGGACTGAAACTGGAACTTCAGAAACAGCTTCTGACTGTTGAACTGGCCACATATTCAGCCGCGGTGGAGGCAGCCCTCCGCATTGAGTCAGGACTGAACCATATTGGGCAGATCCATCAGAACAGGACATCAAACAGTCTGAAAAGGGCAGCTATAGGACAACCATCTAAGCAGCCTGCCAAGTTTCAGAAGGACCAGTTGCCAGAACGGATAAAGGGAAAGGACCCGTTCAAGGAAAGTTGGGACACACGTGTGCACACTGCCAGAAATAGGGACATACTGCCAATGACTATTGGCGCAAACAAGGAAGGTGCTTGCGTTGTGGCAGTAATCAGCATCAGCTGAAGGATTAGCCAAAATATGAGGACAGAAACAAGCAGGTGCAGCCATAGAGGCCAGGCAATAGCCAGGGTAATCGAGCATTTGCACTAGCCGATCATGAGGCCCCGGAGGCAACAAACATGGTGGAAGGTACGCTTCTAGTATCTGACCACTAGGCTAAAGTATTGTTTGACCCTGGATCATCGCATTCATTTGTCGCACCGCATTTTGTACACAAGTTGCACGCATGCATGGAACATATGCCTATATGTCTAGAAGTATCAACTCCTACGGGTGCAAGCCAGATAACAGATATTATCTATAATGCATGTGAAGTTAAGATTGATTAGATAAATTTCCCTGTCGATCTGATCTTATTACCTATATTCGAATACAACGAGATACTGGGAATGAACTGGTTATCGATGCACCTATACGAACCTGGAAAGCCCGAAGTAGAAATTTCGAGAAGGGCACGAGTTAAGATTGCCCCAATCATTTCTGCAATGAAAGCGAGGAAGACGATCGCTAGAGGGGCAAAAGGCTACTTGGCGTTTGTAATTAACAAACCCAAGGTAGAGACACAATTTCACCAAGTGCCCATAGTATTGGAATACACAGATGTATTTCCACAAGAACTCACCACTGTCCCTCCAGATAGGGAAGTCGAGTTCACCATCGAGGTATTACCAAAAACTGCCACGATTGCTAGAACGCCGTATAGAATGGCTCCCATTGAGTTGCAAGAGTTGAAGACTCAATTACAGAATTTGATGGATGTAGGATTTATTCGACCGAGTATGTCTCCATGGGGAGCACCGGTACTGTTCGTCAAGAAGAAGGATGACACATTAAGACTGTGTATAAATTACCACAGTCTTAATAGCGTGACCATCAAGAATAAATATCCCCTCCCGAGGGAAAGACTAACTGTTCGATCAGTTTCAAGGAGCGATAGTGTACTCGAAGTTTGATTTACAACAAGAATATTACCAACTAAAGATCCGTGAAGAAGACATTTCTAAGACCGCATTCCAGACCAGATATGGACACTATGAGTTTGTAGTAATGCCTTTCAGTCTAACAAACGCGCCCAAAACGTTTATGTATCTGATGCATCAAGTATTTCAACCTTATTGGATCAGCTCGTAGTGATATTCATTGATGACATACTCGTATACTCTAAGTCTAGAGAAGAGCACGAATGTCATCTGAAAATCGTATTAGAGACACTTCGAGAGCATAAGATGTATGCCAAGTTGAGCAAGTGTAAATTTTGGCTTAGCAAAGTCGCATTCTTGGGACACATAGTATCCAGCAATTGGATCGTGGTAGATCCGTCAAAGGTACAAACAGTGGTTGAATGGAAATAACCCGAGTCAATAACAGAGATCGGGAGTTTCTTAGGATTGGCTGGATATTATCGAAGATTTATCAAGGCTTTCTCCAAGATAGCTGGACCACTCACTCGACTAACTCGGAAGCAAGTCAAGTTTGAGTGGAACGACAAGTGCGAGGCTAGTTTCAAGAATCAAGAAACAACTTACTATAGCTCCGATCTTAGCCCTTCCTCAAGGGAACATAAGGCTTTGTCGTTTATAGTGATGCATCAAAAGAAGGACTAGGAGTCGTACTCATGCGGGGAAGGAAGTGTCATTGCTTATGCATCACGAAAGCTCAAGCCGCATTTGAGGCCAATTACCCGACGACGACTTGGAATTGGCGAGATAGTATTTGCGTTAAAGAAATGGAGTCACTATCTCTACGGATCAACGTTCACAGTTTTCACAGATCACAAGAGCCTAAAGTATCTATTCTCTCAGAAAGATCTCAATCTGAGGCAACGAAGGTGGATGGAATTATTTGAGGACTATAACTTTGATATTCAATACCATTTCGGGAAGGCCAATGTAGTAGCCGACGCCTTGAGCAGAAAGGCGAGTTTAGCCAAACTAATGTTTTGATAGCGATAATCATTAGAAGAGCTGAGCAATTGGAATCCGACAATGACCAATACTCAGATTACATGTGCTAACATTTTGGTTAAACCCAACCTGCTAGATGAGATCAAAAACGCCCAGAAGAAGGACATGCATCTTCAAAATCTGAAAGAGAAGATATTTAAAGGAGAGAGATCAGAGATTTCGGTTCCCTAAGATAGGATTATTAGATTCCAAAATCGAGTATGCGTACCGAATAATGAGCAGATAAGGAATAGAATTCTAGTAGAGGCACACCGCTCGAAGTACATTATACATCCTGGAGGAAACAAGATGTATAAGGATTTGAAACGAATTTTTGGTGGGTAAACATGACGAACCAGGTAGCGGAGTTTGTTGCAAGATGTTTGACTTATCAACGAGTAAAAGCAGAACACCAATGACCATCTAGTTTACTACAGCCATTGAGGATTCCCGAGTGGAAATGGGAACACATATTGATGGACTTCGTGGCGGACCTAACAAGGACCAGAGGAGGTTATGATGCTATATGAGTAGTTGTAGACCGACTCACGAAATCTGCACATTTCTTACCCATCAAGAAAACTGACAGTTTGCAAAAACTCGCGCAGACTTATATCCGAGAGATCATTCGACTGCATGGAGTACCAGTCAACATAGTATCGGATAGAGATCCGAGGTTTGTCTCCAGATTTTGGAAGTGTTTGCACGAGGAGTTGGGTACCTCGCTAAGTTTCAGCACAACAACACACCCACGAACTAATGGACAGTCTGAGCGAACAATTCAAATCCTGGAAAATATGTTGTGAGCCTGCACATTGGATGTCCAAGAAAGTTGGGACTCGCACTTAACATTGGCCGAGTTCGCCTACAATAACAACTATCAGGCCACGATTGGGATGGCAACCTACGAGGCACTATATGGGCAAAAGTGTAGATCCCCACTACACTGGGAGATTGATGACCAATGGACTCCAAAAGGGAAACATAAGTCTCCCTTGATCCCAAAAGTTGACCTAGTCCAGAAGGCCATGCAGAAGGTCAAACTCATCAAGGAACGGATCCGCACGGCTCAGAGCCGCCAGAAAAATTACGCGACAAGAGAAGAAAAGATTTGGAATTCGTAGTCGGAGATGAAGTATTTTTCAAACTTTCACCACTGAAAGGATTGATCAACCCGAATAAAGGAGGCAAGTTGAGTCCGAGATATGTTGGACCTTACAAGATTTTGCAGAGGATCCTGAGCATATCGTCACTCGTGATACTCCTCCTCTGATGGAGAACTTGTCCTACACTTAGAAGTCGATTCGAATCATTGACTGGCTGATATGTCAGTTGCGAAAGATAGTGATCCCGATGGTTAAAGTGGTGTGGAAGAACCATAACCGAGACGAAGACGCCACGTGGGAGACGGGTAAATTCTATTAAGAAGGGGAGGATGTGAAGCCCTCGATTTTTCGAGCGTGTATTTATTTCACCTATCGTCTATGTATTCTTTTGACTACTTTACCGCGTTACTTTGACGGGTAAATATTAATAATAAATATATTTTCGCATTTAATTTTATTTTATTTATTACTTGGGATTATGATCATTTATTAATTTTATTTCACATTAATGATCACTTGATTGATCATTATTATTTGTGCATTTATTAATCACCTTAGAATTGTAAGAGACTATTTATTTTAGAGACTTATACCTTGTAGAATTAAGGATTTGATTTAGAATAAGTGATCATGAGACTTATAAGTGATCAAGGCAATCACTATTTATTTTGGAGGTTGATATTATTCATATATTATCATCAATTTGGGACAAAAACAATATATGGATACCACATATATACTTGAGGTGGACGGCCAAGTGGTGATTTTGGTGTAGAAATATCTCCCAACTCTTGTATACATACACCTTATATTATATATCTTGTGTATAACTACACCATATTACAAACCTTATATACATCATCTTATACCTTAATTTTTTATATTAAATTTTTCCAACTTATTCCCACTATCTCCCAACATTCCCCTCAATATTCTCTACATTTTTACATCTTCCAATTAGACCCATACTTTGACCACCAAAGTAGTCTCCATGCAAGCAACACAAATTCAAGACTTGGAAAAAAAATAATCTATCCCTCCCTCTCACTCATACCAATCCGCCATAAGGTCATTTTTACAAAAAAAAAACAAAATCATCAAAATTCACCAACACTTTCATCTCTTACACAAAAGTCCTCCTCCTTCTCTTTAAAAATCTTCCTGCATGTCTCTACCTATTTTCTTCTTCTTCTTCTTCTTCTTCTTCTTCTTCTTCTTCTTCTTCTTCTTCTTCTTCTTCTTTCTTATACACTTAGAAAAAAAAATTCAAGACTTCCCCTTCTACTTATCATGAAATTCGAAACTACCACTACACAAAGGTAAGAAAATTTTATCTTCATTCTATTTTTGATATCTCCTAACTTATCCTCTTCACCTCCTAATTTAAGTTTAATTTTTGGTTTTGAGGTACACTTAGAGACCACTTGAAGATATTAGAGACTTGATATCATCTTGAAGAGGACCTCAAGATTGTGAAGAAATTGGACTACAAGGTAAGAAATTAGGGATTGTAGTGCTTTTCCCATTCTTCTTTTATTTTCCAAATTTTGACACTCTACTACACAAGGTAAGTGTAGTTTTGCCAACCTTTTCACATCTTTCTTTTTCTTCTTAATTTTAGCCTCATTTTTCTAACTCTTTTTTTTTTGGTATTTTAGACTTAGGGGCTGACCTAAGTCACTTCTTAATCAAGTTGTGATTTATTCCTTTTTTTCACCAACAATTCATTCATAAGGTGGGTGGAAACATCCTATCAACTTTGAGGTGTTTTCCTTTAAAATGCATGTAGTATTTATTTCGTGAGAACTTGAGATATATATTATGTATTGCATGTTGATTTCAGGTATCAAGTTATGAAATTTCTCAAGTGATGCTCACAAATACTATTTATTGCAATTTAGGTGCATGCATGCACATTTTAATGATCTATTTGATGAATTATTGGATGATATTTATATTCATGTTTATGATTCTTGATATCCATATTTTATTTGACTTATAACCTGAAATAGTCGAGCGTAATTGATTAAAATAGAATTTTTGGACTTAAAATGCAAAAATGGCAAATTGGTGGACTTAATTGCTAGAAAATAAAACTTAAAGGACCCCTCTATAATTTTCGAATTTTTGGATTGTACTCAAGTTCAAAAATTATATTTGGACGTTTTAATAAAGTTTTAAAAGTTTTGAGATAAATAATATCAACCCTCAAAAGGTCAATGACTAGATTGTAAAATTTTAGAAGTTTAAGGGCTAATTTGTAATTTTTGAAACTGTACCAGTCCATTGTTTTAAATTTGAAATTTTAACTTTTAAGGGACTAGAAATAACATATTTTAAGGATATTCCAAAAATTCAAGTGTTTAAAGCTTGGATCGTAATTTTATAAAAATTGGGGGACCAAATTGTAAAAGATTAAACTTAAAGGCAATGGAGGGACGGAGTTTGTCCAAGGGAAGCGGGTCGTAATACTTGATGTATAATCATGATTATGACAATCCAGGCCTAACTAGCTCTACTGTGGATTTGTCTTTGCCTATGGAGCGATAAGGTGACAGGTCTTGGACCATCTTGCTCGGGGAGTTACAAGGAAAAACCAAGGAATACCTGTCTAATCCACACAATTCTGGAGTTAATCGAACCCATTTGGTTGGCGCTACAAATACGTACTCAACCACTACTTGTCTTGCATGGGTTGGCGTTACATTCCGTACGCAATCCTGCCTATCTTGCATGAATCATATAGTGCTTGTATGATCATGACTATTTCATCAAAAACATTTATGTATATTATTTTAAGTATATATATCACGATGCTTGTGAACTATGTGTGAAATCACGCATCATGATTCACGCATTTTTTCATACAATAGTTTTCTTGCATCAACTATATATATCGCCACACTTGCACACGATCACCCCATCCACTGAGAATATTTATCTCATCCCCTCCTGTTTTCTAACGGCTAGATGAGGAGTTCATTGAAGATGTTGAACCTGCCATGGACTAATTTCCCGTGCTCCGCCTATTGGACTTACTTTCTTTTGATTACTGTTGTTGGACTATTTCATTTTGTCCTTCCTTGTAAGATGTAACCTAAGGGCGTAGGACCCTTTTGACTATTAAGCTGTTATCTTTAGTTGTTCTTGGAGATGTAATTTTGGATATTTTTATTGGGTTGTATTTGTAATTGTAACCGTACTTGTAGTTTTCCGCTACTACTTGACTATGTTCTCGTTTGGTTAGGTTATTATTTGTTTATACTGTTTTGTTTATTTCTGTTTAAGTTGTTGATCGTCGTCGCGTCCCCGTCTGGGGCGTGACAATTTTATTCAATTAAAATAAGTACTTTTGAATTTAATTTAATCAACTTAAGTACAATTTTATATAATTATGTAGAAATTGATGTAACCCAAATAATAAGTACATATATCAGTTATAACAAATCACAAATAGCCAATATAATTTTTAAAACCCATTATATTTTGAGTAATATCATCATCATCATCATCAACTGCACCTTATCCCACTATGTGGGGTCGGTGGTGTGAAGTTTATAGTGTCAATTAATTGTCTAAAATTAGTTAACACTACAAATTCACACAAAAAGCAAAGTGGCAAAGTTTTATGCCGGATGCCCTTCCTGACGCAACCTTCATACGAAGGAGAAATGAGATGAAATTCCAAAACCATCATCATCATAAGTTTTTCCACTTGCATGGAAAATACGATGAGACGGCGATGAGTTGAGATAGTTGCTCTAGTCATATCCCATTACATAATTGATATAGTAAAATCAACATGTACATCATGGAACATGACCACTATATTTTGAGTAATATAATGTTGTATAATTTTGATATTAAGAAATTGATATATTATTGTGCATTTATTTTAGACTAGTAAGTGCACGTGCATTGCACGTGAACCGTATTCTAATTCAAATCCAGAATCTAACTCATATTGATCTTTTAAACTAAACAAATTATACTAATTTATGTCTTAAATGCAGAACAACATAACAAAATTCTTTCCTTAGATAGATGGCTTTTTTTATCACAATGTATTCTAGTCACAACAAATATGAATGCTATTTGTAGAGTTTCAACAATTTTACCAAGCACCTTCTTATATTTCAAGCAAAAGTGATATAAAAAAAAATCAAATTGACAGAGCGTAAAATAAAAAGCACCATTCTTGCAATTAAAACCTGAATTCAATTAAAACATCATGAACATAAATTATTGTTTTAGAAAAAAATAGCATAAGCCTCATGGTACATTTTCTGGTTCATCTAAATCTTCCTCATCAATATTTCCGTTAGGCTTGCTCGTTGATCATCTGCAAAAAGGGCCATACCCAAGACTAGTCGGGCGCAAAACAGAAGCAAACGGTTAACCACAGAACTGGTGAAGGGTTTACCAACATACCTTTCTGATATTGTTGAAATGCGCTCAATCTATAGAGAAGAAAAGATGGAAATACAAAAATATATTAGTAAACCTGATATTTGTAATATTTAAAAAATCAAGAATAATGTATGTGAATTTCTTACCTCTTGTCTCAGCCGAACACTTTCCATTCTTAAATGGCGTTCATCAAGGGACACATTCCCAATAGCAGCCATGTGACCACAAGCAGCGTGGCTGAACAATGCTTGTGTTGCTCAGGGCTTCTCTGTAGCTAATATTTTCAGCCTTAAGTTTTTCATTCTCAAATTTAAGATGTGTGTTTCATTGACGGTCATGCTTCATCTGGTGAACAAAGAAAATCATGCACAATTTACTCTAGATAATATGTATAATTCAAGATCAAAAGGGCTTCAAGAAGATTTGTTGTAGTGACCTTATTGTGTGAAAAAACTATAATATTTGAAAACTATGACAGTAAAGATTGAACTTAATTGCAATTTGGGTCCTGTAAGTGTGGAGGTGGCATATTTAGTCATGTAAGTATTCTACGTAGCAATTTTGGTCCCGTAAAAGTATAAAAAGGTGGCATATTTTGCTTCTTTACGTATCATATTTAGAAATTCTGGTCCCATAAATTTTTACACACACACAATTTTAGTCCCATAAATTCTAGTTTTGTGCAATTTTGGTCCAAAAAGGGTGAAATGTTAAACTACCCATTCGGGACTAAAATTGCAGAAAATTAGAACTTATGGAATTAATATTGCAAAAAAAAAATATCAAGAAATTGAAGTTGCTACAAGGATACTTACATGACTAAATATGACCCCCTCTATAGATTTACAGGATAAATATTGCACAAAAAGTAAAACTTATGCGACCAAAATTGCTATAGGATACATTTGGATCAAACTAAGTGTTTTCTTACCTTCATTTGGGTTCTTTTGTTTTGGAACCAAAACTTCACTTGCATGGGATCCATTCTTAACTCTTGGCTAAGTTCGTTTTTTTTGTTTGATGTCAGGGTGAGGACAGTCCCTGAAAAACCTACAATGCAATTGGACTCAAAATTTAGCATTAAAAGCGAAGAAACCTACAAAAGTAATTCCCAAAATCTGCACAAAGTAGAATTGTGTTGACATTCACTTTATATGAGAATTCCAATTAATATTAAAACAAAATTACTCTTCCATTGCTTGGATCTGCTCTGGCGTGTGACGGTAGTATCACTTTCTTTTATATTGATTCTCTGGATATATCATTTCTGCATTCTCACCACCACAATTGTTGTTCTCTGTTTCTTTGTCAGCCTCCCTTCGTAGTTGATCACCTTCTGATATTTGGAAATTTCTTGTTTCAAAATGTATTGTGTTTCATTAGCTTATTTTCTTTCAATGATCTACTTTAGGAATAAAATGCTGCTAAAAAATAAAATCCATTACGTCTAAAAATATTATATTGAAATAAAATCCATTAGCTTATTTTTTCTCGACTTTACAGTTATTATTGTTTTTCTAAATTTAGAAAAGTTTTGTTGGTGATATAAATTGTGTTAAGAATTTTTTGTTAGTGATGTGAAAATATATGTGCAACAACAGTGCGTGTATTTTGAACGAATGAATTAAAATAATTATAATAGCAAAAACTTATTAATAGAAAGCTTTTCTTGTAAACTTGAAATGGTCTTTGTAGAGATCTATAAAGTGTTTCCTTGGAATAACTCAAGATTTGGGAACAAGTAGGATGGATTTTGCTGGCTTTTTATACAAAACTTAAAAGATAAATGAAGCAGAAAGTGAAGAAAATGAGTGGAGAAACAAATGAGGAAGGAGACTCAATTGCCCGAATCAATAGGGAGAAATGAAGTGAGAATGAAAGCAAATGGATAAACTCAGAGCGAGAGGATTTAGTAAAAATTGAGGCGAGATGATGCAATTATAATAAATAGAGGTTTGATGCAATTATAATAAATAGAGGTTTGTTACCTTTACAATCTATAAAACAAGCGAAGCATACATCTAACAAGGAAAATGCAAGACAAAATATAAACTCTATTTGATTTTGAATCCAGCCGAGACAACCAAGCATAATGAGAAAATCAAGTATGAAAATCATTTTATAATGGTTCACCCTAATTATTCACTTACCAAATGAATGCAAAATGAGCAAATTTTCACGATTGACATGCCACTTGAACGGCAAAAAAGCAATACAGGTTCAAAGGGCTTAATGAAATACATAATAAAAAAATCATATCACAGTAATAAATGATTTTTGACATTATAGATTTTGAAAATCAATTATGGTCATAACCTAGAAATTACAACATCTACAAAGGTCAGATATTCAAATCAATAATATCATACACCTTTTATTACTACAATAAAAGTTCATTATGGTTTACATTTGTTTAGCGAGAGAACTTTTTTAGTAAGCATAATAAAACGGATATTTTTTTCAATTTTAAGTTCAAAGGGGTAGTAATAATACATTAAAACTACCTAATTTGTTTTATGTTAGTCTATCATAGAACCTGAGAGATATTAGCAAAATAATAAGTGGCAATAAGGTTTGAATCAATTTATGTAGGTGTGATTGTTTTTTCATAATTATTATGATTATAAAATCCAAGAACAAATGTTGTTGCCAACCGTTGGAATTGGCGATGAGGCGACCTAGCACGACAAGTTTGGGCTCTGACGCGCTATTATACGACTAAGCCAATTTAGATTCAACTGAAAATACAACAAAATTAATAAGAATTGCATATAACAATCTTGTATTATGATTTTACTTAAAGTTTGTTAAACCAATTCGTTTGATGATTAAAACATAAAAGAAAATAACAACTTGACTGTTTAATATTTTATTGGTACATTTAATATTTCCAAAGTACTTGGAAAGTGTTAATAATTATTTTAGAGGTTGTGACAATTGAAATTATAAAAAATGCGATTTTGGTCCCTAGGTTGGTCTACTCATACATTTGTTCTTTATTTTAAGGTTGTACCAATTTAAGAAGCATACTTAAAAAAGTAGACAATTTTAATTAATAAAATTTGGACAGAAGATTCGGATGTGCACATTGTTAGTCTAAGTGGCTACAAACATTTAGGGGGATGAATAGATTTTCCCGATTTTTCTTTTCTTTTTCGTATATATGAAAACTCTCAAGATTGTAATAAATTGAAGAAGAATGAACACAATGATAAATAGTGGTTCAACTCACCTAGAACCTAATCCTCTTCCACCCGATATGTCCGAGTGGATTTTGAAAGAATTTAAAGAAATTTTATTAATCGATACCAAAACATTACAACTTCACCTTAAAGAGCACTAAACTCTTCTTACAACAACCTTGAAGAGCACCAAGCTCTTCTTACAACCTGAAGAGCACCAAACTCTTCAACACCTGACAAAAGAACACTCTACAAGTAAGTCTTGTTTTGGATGATTTGATCAATCACTATTACAACTCAAATGAAATTATACAACGTTGAAATGTAATTGTAATCAAGAAAGAAAGACTTATAAGAAAAATGTTAAAGTGTAGTGCTTAGGTTACTACAATAAGATATGAAAGTGAGAGCTTTAGAATTTTGCTGAGATATTCTTGTTGTGATGTAGAATTGTGTGTTTTATTTGATTCTTCAAATTCTTCAACTATTTATAGAAAAGCTTCAAGATTTGATCTCAAATATAGGCTCCTTCAAATTGAATTTTGTCTACATAAGAAGGATCAAATCATCTACAAAAATGATTAAGAAAAGATAAAGTAGATCTTGTCGAAAAGTGTTGCAGCAACGGGTAGAATTTTCTGTCAAATACCCTATAGCGACCAGTCGCTATGTTTAAAATTAAAAAATTGGAACCGTTGGATCAAGATTTGACAAAGATCGGTATTTAGAGCGACCGATCATTGTACCATAGCGACTGATTGCTATGGATAGTGATCGCTCGCTATATTCACAGAGAAGAAACTGAATTTTTTCAAACATTCAGGCACCGGTCGTCCTAGTATAGCGACCGGTCGCCCTCCCCTTTAAAACTTATCCTGTTTTGAAACAAGTTTTGAGAAATACTAAGGGATATGTTGCCCTTGATAATGACTAGTTATCCTCTTTGGAGGGACTTCTCTATTTTTTGAAAATATTGAAAATCTTTCAAGTACCGGTTGACCTCTATAGCGATCGGTCGCCCTTAACACAGAGTTATGTCTAAGTTTTGGCTAAAAAAGTTCAAGAAATACTTCATAAACTTAAGATAAAATGTGCTTGATAAATATGAAGTATTTTGCTGTTAACTTAATAAATATATTGTTTTGGTTAAAAAATCTAATACGTGAAATCATCAAAGTTAAAAATATTTTTTTTCTAACACACATAACATGAAAATCTCTACGTTTTGCATTAAATATGGCTAACGTGGAATGCTATGCATGTGGGCAATTGATGCAGTGCAACTCGAATGGGACATGATGAATAAGTTTGAGCAACCGAAGATATATCTTAATTTGAATATATAATTATGCTTAATGTATAATTGTGTGTATACATGTATATGTATGGAACTTTTTTGCTTTTGTGTGTGCTTGTGCACGGTGTTCGCGTTGTGGGTGTGATGTATGTGCTTTGTGGGTGTGTCGGTGGGTGCTGTGTTTGTGCGTTGTGTTTTCTACTTCAAATGTGTCAAACAAGATTAATTCAATTTCAAAAAATTTGGCTTGAAAATGGATTGTGGTTGAAACTAACCAATTCATCAACTATTCACTAAAAATAGCTTAAGTGATGTTTGGGTGAATACTTTTAGGCGCTTTAGCAGCTGTAGCCATTTAAGCAATTGGAATTTAAATATTTCAATGATTAAAAAACTCATTAGTTGGGCCATTGATCTATAAATGTATGATCTGTGTAGTTATTTTTTTACTACGCCGATTGAACAACTAATCGGGTAGTAAGACTAATTTGCTCATTGATCCAGTTTTTAAAACATTATTGCAATTTTCAAGCATGTAGGGTAAAAATATTAATTTGTGTGCAGGAAAAGAAATAAAGGCATCGGTCTTGCTATAAAAACTTTCATTACAGTTAAAAATATCAACAAAAAAAAAACTTCAAAAAAAACTTCAGAAAAAACATAAGCTTCATGGTGCAGTACTTTTTGGTTCATTCGAATCTTCCTCATCAATAATTCTGTTTGCTCGTTGATCCTCTGAAAAATGGGCAACATCCAAGACTAGTCGAGCGCAGAACAGATGCAAGGGGGTACTACAGAGCTGGTGAAGGGCTTGCCAACATACCTTGTTGTTGCTGCGGAAATGCGCTCAATCTATATATATATATAAGAAAAGATGGAAATTACAAAATTAACTAGTATCATCAACAACTAAAGGCAAGAAAAAAAAAAGGAAAGTAGACTTAATATTTTTAATATTTAAGAAAACCAAGAATAATGTATGTGAATGCTTACCTCTTCTCTGAGCTGA
Organism: Rehmannia glutinosa; assembly: GCA_016081115.2. Taxonomy (NCBI): domain Eukaryota; kingdom Viridiplantae; phylum Streptophyta; class Magnoliopsida; order Lamiales; family Orobanchaceae; genus Rehmannia; species Rehmannia glutinosa. The sequence goes on along the minus strand of JABTTQ020002946.1, from coordinate 226,376 downwards.
GCATCTTCCATTCTCAAGTGACGACCGTCAAGGGACATATCCCCAATAGCATCCATGTGACCCCAAGCAAGGCAGCTTGCGTTGCTCAGGACTTCTCTATACCTCAAATTCTCATCCCTAAGTTTTTCTTTCTCAACCCTGATATGCGTTTTCCTGGCAAACATGCATTCAAATTACAAAGAGTTCTAATTAAATTTTTAGTCTTGTAAGGGTTGGCAAAATTAAAAGTTGACTTAACAATGTGAGTAAATATTACTGTATGTATTGCCGGACCAGATTTGTGCAAAATTGGCAAACTGAATTGCAAAAATATAAAAATTGTGGGATACTTCTGTAAATTTTTGAAAATGGGACTGTAATACTTTTAAAATATGATTTTAAGATAATAATAAAGTTTTAAAGGTTTTGAGATGATAAAGACCAACCCATGAAAGCCTACGGACTTAATTGATGAATTTTGAAAGTTTAAGGGCTAAAATAAGAATTTTCAAACTGTACAAGGACCCTTCTGTAAAATTCAAAATTTTCAACTTATGTTAACTGGAAAACTCATATTTTGAGTAAATTCCAAAAATCAAAGTGTTTTGAGTAAAGAAAACTAATTTTAAAAATTTTGAGGACTAAAGTGTAAATTACCAAACTCAATGACAACTCATACGCAACTTTAGAAAATAATTATGCATCTGAATTAACTACTACAACCTTGAAACAATGTATGGCACCAATTTTTTATACTTATTAAGAATATAAACATGACTAAAACAAAATGTGTGAAGTTGTGTCTTATGTGATTTTATGGAAAATTAGTTTTCGAAAATAGAACACAAATACATAGTTTTGAATGTATTTTTTCCATGATTCTCAGATATGATATTTTTTTTACTTCATCAATAAAAAATATAAAATACTATTTATCACATATTATTGATGTTATTTTAAGATTAATACAATGCAAGAGATAAAACTCATAGAACTATTAGGGAATTGTACATGTCACACCTCAAAAAGAAGGTCTCACAGATATACAACCCTTCATCGCACGGATTAAAGACTAGTATTATAGGAATGGTAATGGAGCAGGGCAGGGTGGGTATATCAAGACCCAACCCAACCATGCCTTTTGAACTGGAAAAATATAGTAGGATGACACATCTTGACCCGAACAAAATAATTTAGGATCTATCAAATTATTGTTATATTATTTAATATATTTTTCACAAAATGTTATGTTAATATCCAAAAATAAATTAAACCTTTAAGAAAATGAGAAAGAAATAAGCAAAACAAATAAACCGATGTTAATGCCCGTGTTGTTAAAAGGGAAGTCTTCAACATCGTTTAAAAACCGATGTCGTTTCCTATAAAGACAGTTATGATTATCCGATGTCTATTTTATGGTACCGATGTTGATACTCCTGTTGTTAAAAGTGGGTGTTCTTTAACATCATTTATAAACCGATGTTTTCTACGTTGACAACAGTTAACCAACATCGGTGGATAACCGATGTCTGTGGATGGAACAAAAATGGTTGTTAACCGTTCTCATTGTCTATTATTTGAATTCAGTTTCGTAATGATGTCTTTTGTTATTTCAAATTTATTTACACCGATAATCGAACAATAATATTAATTCAACGTATCTAAATCAACCAAATTTACCATCAATTGCAATTTAAATGTAAATATACCAACACGAACTTTGGAACATAAGCATAATTTATCATCAATAACAAAATATCTCGTATGTTTGTTCTTAGCAGGATTAATAAGCTAATAAAGTAGAAGTACTATGCAATTGACAAAAATTTCAAAAATGACTTATTATACAAAGAAAGTTCAAATACATTCCCTAGATTTGATTCCAATTGCAGGTTCCTAAACGAATTGATCCAGTCATGCATCATCTGAATCCAAAAACAAAATGAAAAAAATCAATAAACCAAATGATACGTACTATTATAAAAGATACTCATATTCATCCCAACTTTAATACATTCCAAAAGAATCAACAGACCCAATATTGAATTTGAAATTCATCTCTTATTTGAATGATTTGAATTTGTGTAAGGATTTCAAATCCATCGTAAATTTTGATAAAAAAATTTAGAAGCTCTATTTATTTTCTTAATTGATATTTAATAAATAAAAATAAAAAATACAATCTTATTATTTTGTAAATAATTATAATTTTATACACTAATAAAAATATGAAATATATAACTTTTATTATGTCTGAATATGTGTGGTGATAATGCGTGTACATATGTGAAGAGAGTATGTGTGAGTGTGATTGTGTGTGTGTGTGCAGTGTGTGTAGTGTGTGTAAAGGTATGCAGTGTATGTAGTGTGTGCAGTGTGTAAATATGTGTAATGTGTGTAGCGTGTGTAAATGTGTGCAGTGTGTATAAATGTGTGTGTATAAATGTGTGAATATGCAAGTGAGGATAAAGGAGAAAAAAGAATGGATTTCAAATGACTAGTTTTTTGAGGGATTCGAAATCCTTTGAAAATGAACTAAAACTTAAAGAGAGATTTGAAATTCATTCATTTGGATTTATATGCCAAACAATGGTGTGGGTTTAGCTAACGATTTCGAATTCCTCCTCCCAAATCCCCCATCCAAATGGAGCCTGAATGTATTATGCAATTTGTATTCTAATATGCACATCACAGGTAAGCTTTAACATATTCCAGAAAAAAAAAAACATAAAACATAATAAAGAATTTCGTTTGACGATATTATTATCGGCATAAATAAGAGGAACCAAATATTCTACAAGTCCAATAAAGTTTATATAAATATTATTTATCAACTGTTCTATATTTCTATGGAGAGAAAGACGTCTCACTTGCTAACCCAACACACCTTGATGATAAAATAATGATGGGTGGGGCCTGCATCAACATAGATAATTCAGAAAAGCCACAAAAAAAAAAACACAAAGGTCTATGAGTAAATCTTCTTAATAGTTAAAAATTGGTTGATATAACATATTTTATATGCTAAACAACAGTATCACCCACTAAAAAGAAGCAATTATTTATTAACAACCGATAAGTATGATGATTTCATTGCTTATATGAAAAATAACTCAGTTACCAAGCAGGCATAGCTGCGACCATTTATTCACACCTCAAATTAGCAGCGCAACCAGCTTTGCAAATTAAACTCCATTCAAAAACTTGGCCAAAAAGTTCTGACCATTAAGGCAACTAACGTAGTCCAATCTTCTCCAAGCCTCCTCCAATACATAAATTATAGAAACGCACAGCAGTCGCAATTTTCTAGAAAAAAAAACAAGCATTTTACTCTAAGAAAGCTGTTAAATTAAATCCAATAAGCTAACAAAATGAAACATACTCAGAGTAAAAAAAAAAGAAACAACGGAACAAAATTGACCTTCGTCGATCATTCTCGGTGCAATTAAACGTCTTCTAATTAGACTTACTCTCGGGCTTTCTGGAGAGAATCATACGAATCGGAGTGAAAATCTTGTATCCTCGCCTCTGGTCAGATAATTCGCCGCCACGAAAAGCATTTTGTGCATGTCCACTACACTGTTCCCCAGTCAAGAATCTTTAACTCATTCTGAATAATCAAAAAATAAGGATTCTTGCAAACTTCTATTAGGCATATAATCAAACACCAGAAGTCTCTTACATTTCTCCAGACAAAACCCCAATAAAGAAATAAGAGGGCAAGATTTTAGCCCACCATGAATCTTTAACTCATTTTGAAACTCTTGTTCACTCTGGAGTGAAGTTGAGTCAAGAAGTTCTACAGCTACCAATTTCCCATGTTTCAAGATAACTCTGAAAACAGTGCCAGAGCCCCTTTTCCTATGGAATTTGAGCTGCTGAAATTGTGGGTAGCATTTTGAGTTTTTCGTAACTAAATCTCCGCTGAAATTTGAGTTTGTACAATGGGCTTGTTCTTGACCTGTGTGTTGGGGATATATCACGTGCGATGTTATATTCGAGAATAAATCAGAAAACTTACTTGAAATCCGGAAACACGAAAATACGTAAAAATGCTGAAATTTAGACCGAGGCTAGAGTTCGACTCTATGTCTTTAAGACGAATTGCCCCGCCACGGTGCCCACAAATGAATAAAGAACGCCTCCCCAAGATACAACGGTCTCCTCTTGCAGAAGAAGACTCCAAACAACAAGAGACTAAAAACTTCAAATGTTTTGTACTTCTCTTTTACGGGAAAATTTTGACAGAATGTATGCTTGTGTTTGTATGCAATTATGAATTATGAAATATGCAGATCTTAGGATATTTATAGATTGCGCAAAGAAGTCTCAAGTGAAACAACACAACTCTTGACACACCTTTTCATTCCAAGAGTTACTATGAAGAGTTGCATCCTTTGGTTTGCAACTTATTAAGAGGTTCCATGAAGAGTTGCACCCTTTAGTTTGCAACTACATTTGTACTAATTGCAAATAATAGTCTAGATGCATTTTGAATATAAAATTCATCCACAAATTTCATCTAGATTCATTGTCAACATGGAATACCAAAGTTCCACTTGTACTTCAACTTGTCACCTTTAGCAATAATTTTTCATTCACCCTAAATATTCTTGTGAGCTCAACCATATTTCCAACAATCCCCACATGAATGAGAAATTATGTAAATCAATGCAATGCACATGTGAATGCAGACACTAAAGAGAGTACAAACGGAAAGTTATCGCATCGGGTGAGGTAGCTTCGCTTTGAACCTTCCCTAGTGGAGTACTAGCGGATTTACTTGCTAATCGCTGAACATGATGTCTTGAATTGTTCAAATTGGTGTAAACCAAGACAACAAAGACCCACACAATAACCTCCCTAACATTTTCCAGTTCTCATGGTTGTGTTCATTTTGCCTTGAACAACCTCGGGTTTCATAAGTGTTTTAGAGAATTCAAGCCTCAAAATTCTCATAGAAGCGGCCCCACTTCACACTTACATAGGTGACCTCCTATTAAGAGTATTCCACATACCCCACTCGCTTAACCAAGCTATAGGAATCATTAAAAGTTGAACTTAACCTTATATACTTCACAGAAAGCACTTTTGATCATAGAAATGGGTAGGAATTTATCCTAAGTGCTTAACTTAATCTTCATAACTTAGTTGTCCCATTGAACCAAGTTCTTGGGATCTCCAGTCATCATGGTTGGTACCCAACCATTACAAAGATTCATGCGTAATAGGCTTTAATCCCATTCCCTTTGATAATCGGTATACTTGATCTCTTGGTAAACCTTTGGTAAGCGGATCCGCGAGATTCTCCTTAGATTTTACATAATCAATGGAGAAAACACCACTTGAGATCAACTGTTTAATGGTATTGTGTCTACGACGTATATGTCTATACTTACCATTATACATGCTATTTTGTGCCATTCCTATGGCCGACTGACTATCATAATGTATACTGATAGCGCTGATCAAGCTTTGGCCAACAAGGAATATCCTCCAAAAATTCGGCCATTCTCGCTTTTCTCCACTTTATCCAACGCTATAAACTCAGATTCCATCGTTGATCGAGCTATACAAGTTTGTTTTGAGGACTTCCAAGACACAACTGCACCACCAATGGTAAAAACATAACCACTAGTGGATTTTGAATCATTTGAATCTGATATCCAGTTTGCATCACAATATCCTTCCAAAACTGCTGGATATCTTGTATAATGTAATCCAAAGTTCAAAGTATATTTTAAATATCTCAAAACTCTATTCGAGCTTTCCAATGATCATCTCTTGATTACTAGTGAACTACTCGCTTTATTCACAAAGACATGCTATATCGTGACGAGTACATCTTGTTATGTACATTAAACTCGCTATGACCTCGTGAATATCTCAACCGAGACACTGGTTCGCCTTTATTCTTGACTAAGTGTAAACTTGTGTCAATTGAGTTTTAATCGGACTTTCATCATAAACGTCGAATTTCCTGAGAATAGACTCAACATAATGAGACTAAGATAAAATAAGTCCACCAGATGTCTTAGATATTTTAATCCCTAGTATAACATCTGCCACTCCCATGTCTTTCATATCAAAGTTTTGTGTCAACATTCTCTTTGTATTCATGCTAATATCATGATTACTGCCTATTATCAACATGTCGTCAACATATAGACATACAATAACATAGGCATTCGGTGTATTTTTAATGTAGACACATTTATCACACTCGTTAATTCTAAATCCATTTGACAACATAGCTTTATCAAATTTTTGGTGCCACTGTTTTGGCGTCTGCTTCAATCCATACAAGGACTTAACGAGTTTACACACATTTTTCTCTTGTCCTGAAGCCACAAACCCTTCAGGTTGTTCCATGTATATTTCTTCTTCTAACTCACCATTTAGAAATGTTGTTTTGACATCCATTTGATGAATCTCGAGATCGTATAGCGCAGCAATTGCAACAAGAACTCTAATAGAAGTAATTCTTGTAACCGGTGAGTATGTGTCGAAGAAATCAAGGCCTTCCTTTTGCTTATAGCCCTTAGCTACCAACCTACCCTTATATTTATCAATAGATCCATCATGTTTTAACTTTCTTTGGAAAATCCACTTACAGCCTAGGGGTTTATTTCCAGGTGGGAGATCAACCAACTCCCAAGTGTGATTTTGAATAATGGATTCTATCTCACTGTTGATAGCTTCTTTCCAAAATGGTGCTTCTGGAGTTGACATTGCTTCTGCAAATATCTTAGGTTCATTTTCTACCATGTAGGTTAGAAAATCAGGACCAAATGATGTAGACTGTTTGGTCCTCTTACTGCGCCTTGGTTCTTCATCATTTTGATGATCAAGGTTTGCAGTATCATAAGACCTCTTATGTGAACTTGTTTCTCTTTTATCCCTGTCTTTACATGGAAAGACATTCTCAAAAAACACAGCATTCCTTGATTCAATAATTACATTTTCATGAATATCAGGAATGTCTAACTTGTGCACAAAGACTCGATATGCACTACTGTTATGTGCATATCCAACAAATATGCAATCAACTGTTTTAGGCCCAATTTTTACTTGTTTCGGCTTAGGAACTTCTACATTCGCCAAACAACCCCACACTTTCAAGTGTTTATAGCTAGGCTTATGTCCTTTCCACAATTCATATGAAGTTTCATCCATTTTCTTTAGTGGAATTTTATTAAGAATGACATTGGCCGAGAAAATTGCTTCTCCCCACAAGTTCTGAGGTAGTTCCGAACTTATCAACATAGCATTCATCATCTCTTTAAGAGTTCGATTCTTGCATTCAGCAATTCCATTTGATTGAGGTGAATATGGTGCAGTAGTTTGATGAATAATGCCGACATCTTGACAAAATTCATCAAATGGAGCATCATATTCTCCACCTCTATCACTTCGAATCATTTTGATTCTCTTGCTAAGTTGATTTTCCACTTCATTCTTATAATGCTTAAAAGCATCCAAAGCCTCATTTTTGCTTCTCAGCAAATATGCATAACAGTATCTTGTGCAATCGTCTATAAAAGTAATAAAATAATTTTTACCACCTCTCGTTTGCACAAATTTTGAATAACAGATATCACTGTGAATTAACTTTAAATGAGTGGTAGTCCTTTCAACAGAGTTATATGGTGTTTTAGCTAACTTAGCTTCAACACATATTTGACATATATGATTAGGATTAAATATCAAATTAGGCAACAAGTTCAAATTCATCATTCTACGAACAGATTTAAAATTTGCATGCCCTAATCTATTATGACATAAACAAGAAGACTCAAGCATATAAGAAGAACTACTAGTAGTGTTATTAATATTTGCTTTTGGTACAATAGTAAGAACGTTCATCTTGAACATTCCATCACAAAGATAACCTTTCCCCACATAAACATCATTCTTGGTGAGTACAAACTTATCAGCTACAAATACAAGCTTAAAGCCATTCTTGCTAAGCAAAGAACCCGATACAAGATTTTTGCGAATGTCAGGCACATGTAGCACATTGTCGAGAACGAGCTCCTTTCCAGAAGTCATTTTCAAGGTTATTTTCCCTTGTCCTTCAACCTTTGAGCTTGCGGAATTTCCCATGAACAGTAGTTCTCCACTGATTGGCTTGTAGTTGGAGAACATTGCGCTTTATCAAGACAAATATGGCGGGTAGCCCCAAGATCTACCCACCACTCCCCGGATTTCAACATTGTTGCACTCAAAGACAACAAAGAAAAACTCATTTCTTGTACCCCATCCGAAAGTTCATCAACTTCAGTCACAATAGCTTGTGCTTTAAGTTTCTTCGGATTGCGACATTCACTCATGCGATGTCCAGGTTTACCACAATTGTAGCAATTGCCTTTAAACCGCTCAGCATTCTTCTTGTTGTCCTTTGGACCCTCACCAGAAAATTTCCTTTTCTTGTTATTGCTCTTTGAACCGGATTCAACCACGTTGGCCTTTGCTTGCCCAAATTGTCCTCCATTTTTCTTATCCGACTTTCTGTTATCTTCCTCAATCCTCAATCGGACAATCAGTTCCTCCAAGTTCATCTCCTTCCGTTTATGCTTGAGATAATTCTTAAAATCTCTCCATAATGGCGGAAGCCTTTTCAATGATGGCAGCAACTTGTAATGACTCGCTAAGAGTCATGTTTTCAACATGGATGTCATGGAGGACTTGCAATTCCTGAACCTGACTGATAACGGTTCTGGAATCCACCATCTTGTAATCAAAGAACTTTCCGACAATGAATTTCTTCGTGCCAGCATCCTCCGTTTTGTATTTCTTCTCCAATGACTCCCATAACTCTTTAGCAGTTTTCATGGCACTATACACACTGTATAGCGTATTATCCAGTCCATTGAGGATGTAATTTTTGCACAGAAAATCCGAATGCTTCCAAGTATCCAAAGCAATGAGAGATTCTCGATTATTCTCTCCTTCTTGCACAGCCGGAGGATCCTCCTTAAGAAACCTCGCCAAACTCAGTGTTGTGAGATAAAACAACATTTTCTGTTGCCATCTCTTAAAATCAACACCACTGAATTTTTCAGGTTTTTCTCCATGAGGAACATGAGCCGACTGAATAGGAACAACAAGTGGTGGGGAAACAACGGTAGTTCATGTTAGGAATTTTATTGTTTAGATTTTGATGAATGCCATGTAAAACTTAGAATAGAAAGTTGGCACCCCAATTCTTGCTGTAAAATGCATTGTAACAATTAGAGCCGCCAAGCCGAGTCAAGTCGCCTACGCCCTAACATGCAAGAAAACAATCAAGACTGGAAGGAAGACTCTGCTTTGACAGGCAGTTGAGTATGGCAAAGAAGAGTAGACGGAACTCTACTAAAGAAGCAATGAGATGCAAAAAGTGGAGTATCGGTCAAGTCAACTCAAGAAAAGCCAGTCTCAAGTTGAAGTGATGAAGAGTCATCCATGATTGGAAGTCGACTCTAAGTCACCTGGGAAAGCAAGGAAATGCAATCAAGTCGAAATAATCAGAAAAGATCCGTTGCACGTAAATCAAGAGACTTACTTAAACAAGTAATATCTCCATACCACCTTTCTCGAGTGCTCAGTCCCCTGCGTGCAAAAGGAATGAACCAATGGGAAGCACTACATCGTGTCGAACTCGAAAAGGTGAAAGAACAATTCATACGAGGAAATGGCAATTCCAAGGATCGCAACAAGACAAGCCAACGATCGCAAGTGACTTTCAAAAATAAGCCTATCTCTTCAACGGGCAAATTTTTGAAAGTTCACTATAAAAGGCCGAGGAGTTTGTTTGAGAAGAATGATGACACACATGTGAGATATACAAGCATATTAGAAAAATCAAACATTCTCAATCCTCAAGCCCACATTACGAAGAACATCAATCCAACACTCACCTCGTGAAGGAAAGATAACTTCAATCGTTGAAGAGGAAAATACTCGAAAACAAAGGGTCTACATTCCAAGAAGGATTGTAGGAAGGTTCAAGGTCGAACCAAGTCTTAAGTTTTTGGAGGGCTTCGTGATCAAATCCAAAGAGCTTGAGCAAGTGAGTCAGTAGTAGCAAGGCAAATGCCTGCCCGTGAAGAAGCCGAGTCGTGACGAGAAGCCACCGAGTGATCAAGGCGTCTCGCATCGAGTCCCAAAGGATCAAGTCGGCCGTGTGATCAAGACTTGTATCCGGATCTACCACTTTGTAAACCGATAATTACCTAGTGGATTCCTCCAGAGTTGGAGAAGAGAGGAGTAGAAGAATTACCCCATCTTCGAACCTCTATAAAAATTTCATTGTGTCATTTACTTTTCAAAGACTTTAATTCTTGCATTTTTAATCGCTTATATCTCACGATAAATTTGCTATCCACTTGATAACTTATAAGTACTAAACCAAGCACTAAATTCTTGCTTAATCAAACTTAAGGGTGTTAAGTCTTCCACAAAACAAAACCACAAATCGAGTTAATTTAGGGCCAACAATGAAAGTTACTCCATCAACAAACTCACTGAGTCTAGTGAGAGATTAACTCTACTGAGTGACTAAATTGATCATTCCATCAAGGACACAAATTGTGTAGTATCAACTCAGAGATTTAAAAGGACTAAATCGAAAATTTGCAAGGTTTATTCAACCCCCTTCTAAACCTTACACTTACACCCCTTGGGACCTACAAGTGGTATCAAAGCGGTTGGTTCATTGAACCCTCCGCACCGGTTCTTGAACTAGATCTCCAAACTTTTCAAAGTCCGCTTTAGTACTTAAACCTCGAAACTCTTTTTATCATTAAAAGTTATTATCATGGAAGCAAATTTGACACGCATCCCTATGTTCACTATTGAAGAATTTGATGATTGGAAAATTCGTATGCGTGCTCATCTATCAAAGATTACATGATGAGATGTGGATAGTGATAGAAGATGGGCCTCTGCAAATCTTAAAGGTGAACACAATTATGTACGAAGAGTTGCAAACAAGGAGAAGAAGATGTTGCTCCGGACACTGTCATGGTTGAAAACCAAGAACTCGAGTGGACAAATGATGACAAAAAGATACAACCTGGACAATGTAGCCAAGGACATCCTTTACAAAACTTTAGACAAAGCCATGTTCAATAAAGTCAAATCATGCAAAACGGCTAAGGAAATGGGGACAAGTGACATTGATTTGTGAAGGCTCGTGAGCAAATCAAAGAAAACAAATTATCAAATGTCAGACAGAAATTTGAGAACTTCAAAATGATCTCGGAGAAAACCTGGATCAACCGGATGCTCGGTTCACGAAATCACAAATGAGCTGTATCATGCACTTGGAAAGGAATATACACGAGAAGAAATGTGTATGAAGATCCTAAAAAGTCTTCCAAATGAATGGGAAATGAAGGTCATGTCACCGAGACATTCCATGGACCTATCAAAGACATCCAACCATGAACTATTCTCGGACCTCAAAGCCTACGAGTTTGAGCTAAGAAGAAAAGACCAGGAAGGACAACGTATCCAAAACAAATTTTCTAATTGTTAAAGAAGGGAAGAGAGCCGAGGTCAAAGAAGTCATTGACCCGTAAGAAATAGCCCCGATGGTTAAGAGGTTCAACAAGTTCTTCAATAAGAACTACAAGAGAGGAAAGGGTGAATCTTCCATAAGACACTCAGCTCCTCCAAATCAAGGGAAGACAGCCAACCAAGAGAACAGATCATCAAAGAGTTGAGTATCAAAGAGCCGACAATCCAAGAATGGAAAGAGTCGATCAAAAGGTTGAATATCTATGCTTTGAACTCAGACAACCAGGTCACTATGCCATTGATCGTCCATATCCTCGTAGTCAACAAATACATGGATGAAGAAGAAAGAAAGGTCTTCGTGAGAAAGAAGACAAGAAAAGAAAAAGGCAATGATGGCTACAGAGATCACGAAACAAATGCCAAGTCAAGAGAGACAATGATTGCAGAGCAAGAAGCCGACTACTCAAGTGACTTCGAAGAAGAAGCCCTGACGCCGCTTGATGGCCAAAGAACAAGATCAACTCCGACCAAGAAGATGAGGTACGCTCTAACTCATCAAACTCGGACACCGATAGTGATCGTGACACACACACTTCATCACCCACTCGATCTTTATGATTCATTAGGCAAAATGATGAAAGATTTTGAACACATTAAATCCTCACACACACTATTGAATGAGGAAAACAAATTTACTCAAAAGTCAAAACTCAAAGTCGACTAAGGAGCCGAGTACTCTAAGTCAAATAGCCGATGAGAATGAAAGTTTAAAGGTGAAAATGCTAAATTAATAGCGAAATTGCTCTTATAGAAAAGAGGGAGAATGACCTCAAGAATGTTATTGTCTCATTCACTAAGGCATCTAAATCATTGGATGATCTTATTATGAGTCAAAGAGAATGTGGGGACAAGACAGCTTAGATTTAATTCTCTCATGCTATGTCAAACTTCAAAAGTAATTTTGGCAAAAGGATCTTCAAGCCATGAAGAGTCCGAAAAATCCAAAACTCTAAATGTTGCACACACATTCACTCCAAAGCACAATAACAAGCAAACGGCCTTGGTTATAAGGAAAAGGAAAACAATTGAGTGCGCCGAAAGGACAAGGGCGGTGAGAAGAGATTCACCGAGTCCTCAAAGAAACTCCAAACAAAATACTCAGAAAGAAGAAGCGAGCTACCAAAACCCCGTAAAATCCATAAAAGAAATACATATGATGGGAATGGTAGAAAATATCCAAGCCAAGCCGATTGGAATAATGTGAACCATCAAAGATAGACTTATGGAATATAAGCCCAAATGGCAAAGGCCTAGAACTCAAAGAAAGGCCATTCCAAAAGCATAAGAGCTTTCATCAAAGACATATATGCACCTAGCACTACACTCAGAGACACCACAATTACCCAAGAAAGGCAATTGCTAAAACACATATGCAGGCATACAGACAAAAGAGACAAAGTATGAACCTAGAATCCCCAAGCAATTTGCCAGGATTAATTATGATTATGGCACTGATAGATGGCAACCCCTTAGAGTCAAATCATTTGGCTATAGGTTGGTTGGATCATCTTACAATTCTAACCCCTCGGACCTGCATAAGTATGGGTACCTAAAACTTAATTTCCTTGATTGCGGTTCAAGGAACAACTGAAAGTGCCAAGGAACCTGGTACATGGATAGTGGTCGCTTTCCCACATATGACAGAAATAAGAAAAATCAAAAATTCAAGGAAGTTAAAGGAGCAAAAGTCATATTTGGAGGAAATGAAGCTCTGGCGAAATAAGAGGCATTGGATCCATCAAGAGGAATGGATTAGAGATCACAGATGTTGCATATGTTGAAGGACTCAACTTCAACTTATCGAGCATCGGCCAACTCGTGACAAGGGCTACAATGTCGGATTCAACATGGGTATATGTCAAATCAAAGATACTTAATCAAATGAAGTTGTACTTTGCAAGGATGTAGACAAAAAAATATGTATGTAGTGGATTGGTCAATCGCAACACCCAAAGACTGTCTACTAGCAAAGAGCGCAATGAATCAAGTTGTTGTGGCACAAAAAGCCGAGTCACCCGAACTTCAAAACGATTAACAAGCTTGTCGAAGTAATCTTGTAGAAGGACTTCCGCTCGAGATACAAGAAGGAGAGTATATGTGATGCATGTCGGAAGGGAAAACAAATCAAGTCGTCATTCAAAGAAAAGACACGCCCATCCTCAACAAGAATATTGATCTGCTTCATATGGATCTATTTGGCCCAAAGGGAACCAAACAAAGATAAGTGGAAAGAAATACACCTTGGTAGTAGTAGATGACTACTCTAGATATACATGGACAATATTCATGTGCAAGAAGAAAGAAACTCTACAAAAACTACCACAATCGATGAAGAGGATTCAAAACGAGAAGAGTCAAACCATTATCAAAATAAGATCGGACAGAGGAACCGAATTTGTCAATGGAATAATAACTCAATTTGTATTGAAAATGGTATTGGTCATGAACTATCGTGCAAAGAACTCCACAAATGTAATGGAGTTGCGAAAGAAGGAAGGAACCCTCAAAGAAGCAAGGACCATGTTAGTCAAGGGGTTACCAAAAAGATTTTGGGCTGAAGCAATCAACACAACTTGCTACACCCAAAACAGATGTATGATAAATAGACAAATGACAAAAGACTCCCTATGAGATCTGGATCGAAGAAAACCAAATGTTGCATATTTCGAAATATTTGGATGTAAATGCTTCATCCACAACAACGGCAAAGACAACCTAAAGGCTTTTGATGCTAAAGTGATGAAGGTATCTTCTTAGATACTCACCAAAGCAAAGCCTCTGAGATACTCAACAAAAGAACTATGGTTACTGGTTAATCCATTCATGTAGTATTCGATGAGCCAAATGTAAATGGAGAAGACATTGAAGAGTCACCGATAAGTTTGAATCATCCAACCATACGTAAGAGTCCCTATGTCAAGCCAAGCCGGAATTATCAATTCGTAAGAAGATGAGATAATCGAATCTCAAAAACAACCGGAAAATTTGCAAAATAAGTGATTACGAGAGAGTCGACCACAAAGAACACACGGTACCGCAAGTCGATCAATCCAAATAACTTACTCCAACCTAATGTAAGATGGCTAAGAGACCATCCACCGTAACTTGTCATTGGAGATATAAGAGAAGGTGTCAAAACAAGATCCGAACTCAACAAGAAGCTATGTTCACATGCTTCATCTCGCAAATAGAGCCCAAAGACATGTCACAAGCATTGACGACACACATTGATTCAAGCTATGCAAGAAGAGTCAATCGAGTTTGAAAGAAATAAAGTATGGGAATTAGTGCAAAGACCCATACATCAAAATGTTATTGGCACCAAATGGGTGTTCGAAATAAGATGAACGAGGAAGGTTCTGTGGTAAGAAACAAAGCAAGACTAGTAGCCAAAGGATATTGCCAAGAAGAAGGGATAGATTTTGATGAAACATTTGCCCTCGTAGCAAGATTGGAAGCTATAAGGATGTTTCTTGCCTATGCAGCTCACAAGAATTTAATTGTATATCGATGGATGTAAAAGTGCATTTCTAAATGGTTTATTGGAAGAAGAAGTGTATGTTGAACAACCTCCAGGATTTGAGCGTAAGACTCTTGGAGATAAGGTATACAAACTCAAGAAAGCTCTATATGGATTGAAACAGCACCCGTGAGCATGGTATGATACTTTGTCACAATTCCTAATCGAAAATGGATTCACAAAAGGAAAAGTAGATAGAACACTTTTCGAATTCAAGACAAAAAGAGTATACGCTTGTTCAAATATATGTGGATGACATCATTTTTGGTTCCACAAACAAAGAGTCATGTGAAAAGTTTTCAAACCTCATGCAAAGTAAATTTGAAATGAGCATGATGCGAGAGTTGACATTCTTCCTTGACTCCAAGAAACAATGAAGGATGGAACCTTCATAAGTCAAACAAAATACACCGAGATTTAATGAAGAAGTTTGGTATGGAGGAGAAGTCTTCTCGTAAAAATACCAATGAACACATCACCAAAATGGACATGGATGCAGATGGTAAGCCAGAGATCAAACAAGATACGAGCACTTATTGGATCATTGCTCTATCTCACAAAGAAAGCGGCCGCGGACATCACCTTTGCTCTGGTGTATGTGCAAGATTTCAATCTGCTCCAAAAGAGAGCCATATGACAAAGAAATGCCTAAGAGAATACGAGATACTTGAAAGGAAGCCAAAAGAGACCTATGGTATCCAAAGGAAGGAGGATTCAAGCTAATTGGCTATTCGATTCGACTATCCGGATGCAGAGTGGACAGAAGAGCACTTCGTGCATATGTCAAATGCTAGGAAACAAAGTTGATCTCCTGGTTTAGCAAGAAGAAACTCAATAGCCACCTCTACAAATGAGCGTAATACATAGTCATGCGGCAAACAAGTGCCCAAGTCCTATGGATGAGACAAAGAAATGAGAGACTATGAAGTTGAGGAAAAAGAAATTCCAATCATGTGTGATAACACAAGTGCAATTGCAATCACTCAAAATCCCGTGTTGCATTCAAGAACAAAGCACATTGATGTCGATATCACTTCATAAGAGATCATGTTGAAAAGAAGGACATCATCCTGAATACATCTCAACCGATAAACAACTAGCCGACATCTTCACAATACCATTATGTGAGTCAAGATTTGAAGAACTCAAACATGAGTGGTTAATTGAACTAAGCCGAGACACGTAAGAATCAAAGAAAAGAAATGGAACAGAAAAGGAGGTGAAAAAGAGTCAACACAAATCACCAAAGAAATCACCAGATTCGGAAAGACAAATGACCACACCGAGTCACCGATATATAGTCACTAAGAGAATCTGTGAGAAGTAGAGTTAAATCAAAAAAGAATAAGTTTGAGTCACTTATAAGCAAAGTGACAAAAACGCAATGTTTTGACTAAGCGGGAATGTTTTAAGAAATACGTCATAGATAATGATGATGTGTACAGACATAAAGCCGCACACCAAGCTTATGATTGGATATAAATGCTTTGCCGCATTAAATACAAGACATTAAATGCTAAATAGGCGTGCAAAATCTAAGCCGTTGATTTCGATCACATTTCAAAACCACCCGCACGCCCTTTCATAAACCATATTTAAACCATTTTCGCCCCTGCTTTCTCTCTCACACTTCTAAAACCTTCATTTCTTTCTCTCAAAAGCAAAGGCAAAAACTTCTCTCGAAACCCTATCAATCTTCAAATCAATTTCTCGAGTTTTTCTTCGATATAATCCTGAAAAATGGCACCAACTTATAACTTTACCAAGTTAGGAAAGCAAATCCACACCGCTCTACGGTGGATTTCGACGGAATGGTGGTGAAACAGGGTCCGATGACACCCTAGTGAAGAAAATCGCTGAAAAGTTGGAAACGCCTGGCCGAAACCGCTTTCGACGTTAGAATATCCGATGACATATGTGGAGAGAAGTCGCACAATTCTACGTGAATGCCGAGATTCACGATGAAGGAATAAAGTCATCTGCTCACGGAAGCAAATGACTATCTCTCGCCAAGGATTTGCTAACATTGCTCACTACCAAACAGAGGAGCATCGAGATTAACGGCCGATGTCAACCTGGCCGATGCTTGGAAAGAAATAGCCAAGCCCGACTTTGCCGATAAAATAGTGTATACAAAGAAACAAGAGATCACAAGGAGGATTATCACAAGTCGTTGGACATAGTTGCCAAATGTATCGACATCAAATTTGGCAGCTTTGACCAACTCACAAAGGCAAAGTTGATTGTAATGGTTGCAATCATCGCAGAAAAGAAGATAAATCAATAGTTTGTCTACAAAGCAGACAATCGCTGTAACGTGGGGAACAAATCCTTCAAGGAAGATGGCACATTTGGAGGATACCTGGATATGGCCTAGTGATTGGCGCTAATGGAGGTGAAAGGAGTCCTCTTAGACATGGGAAGGCATTCCATGTTAACAAGAGGATGTTCGAGCAAACCTCTCTCGGGCACGTAAGAGAGCTTACGCCAAGAGAGCCGACACTGAGGGGGAATCACCACCAAGATACAAATGCTTTCCTCTCCAAATTAAGAAGAAAGCCGCCCGCAACTAAGAAAGAAGATCGCGCCGCAAAAAAGAAAACCAAACATGCTCCCGCCCGCAGCAGAAATCACCGCCCTGCCAGTGTCTGTTCCCGCCGCTCGCAGCTAGCCGGGTCGAGAAGGACTCACAAATACCTTCTCCGATCGTCAAGAAGAGGAGAACCGAGAAGCCAAGACGGCCGCTCCTCGAAAAAGACACCAAGACGCCCCACCGCCCAAGACTCGTAGGACACCGTCTCCGAACCGTAAATCCCTCCGGTACAAACTAGAGACGAAGACGAATTATCAAGAGCTCCGAGTCGGAGAAACCAAACAGTCACCCACTCGCCTGAGCAAGATACTGATGATCGGCGGAGAAGTAGAGTCTCCGATGTAATTGATGAAACAAACCAAGTCTGTCAAGGCGATCAGCAGAGGCAACCTCAAGACACAACTTGTAGTTCACACAAATGAAACACAAGAAGAAATCGCCGGAGCGGATAGTGATGTGATGATCCTATCCCCACCTTACCTGCACATCCAAAATCGTCAAGTGAGTGGAGGAAATGGAAGTTGAGTAAGTCAAGGGAAACCTCCAACGACCGAGTTTATAGAAAAAGAAGAGGAACTGCTAAATTTCCTCGATTAACTAATGTGCTCCCGGCTACTGATGAAGACAATCGCATGCACATCCTCCTGCAGATCTACAAGGACAAGGAGAAAGAAAAGCAAGGTAGGAAGCCGAGGCACGTGAGAAGGCAAGATCCGCCCTATCTCCGCACTACGTAACACACACATCCTCTCCTTGATGTCTTCTCCGATGCTGATGAGGAACCGGAGAATGCTTTCTTTGCATAGAAGAGTTGCAAATGCAAAGCAAGCATTGCATGAATCCGAGAATCCTTCACGAGCAAAGATTGATGGAGGGACCAGGAGAGTCCTCCGTAACACACCGAAATTGATCCAATGGAAGTGGTTCAAAGAAATCGCCATCGTTGTTGCTGCCACCACTTCCCACCACTGGAAGAAGCAATAAGGACCTGGCGATGAAACCGGGATAGTGGGGATCCCAATGAGCCAACCCCTATTGAAGGTGTGTTACCACCGCCCCAACGGCCGAACAATCAATCGAAACAATGGGAGTTTGGAGACGAGTGACCCCATTCAAGTCACTCACCGGTGCGCCACCGAGGGGAAACTCCCTCCACCGCAGCAAAAGGTCGGAGGATGCCGCAGATGACTCCACAACGAATCAAGGAGGCGAAGGAGAGAAATTACAAACACAAGAAGAACAACAAGTTGCCATTAAGCTCGAGACGCTTGAGATCGTTTCACCGGTGAGGTGCCAACCGCCTCGGAAGGCTAATGACGCCGCCGATGCAATGAGGCACGAGGAAGGAATGTACCGGAGTTAACACTGGCGATGAAAGTGCAATCCATGGGGTTGAGACTCCAATAGATGCCACCACGTAAGACCCTAAGACAAATGACACTCGTCGAAAGGAGGACTAAGGCCTCACCGCAGAGAGACTGCCGGAGGTATCAAGGCCCACGGAGGTTGAGACTTCCTGGGGTAAAGAGGCAAGTAGAGAACATCCCTCCCGCTATCATCGACCCATCCGAGAAGGAGATAAGCGCACTTCATGATTCCCGGATAATCCCGATGTAATCTTTCCGGGATCGGAAAGCGATGAAGAAGCCGAGTCATCCCCGTGCAAATCCAAAAGACTCACCAAGGGATGTTCCAAGCACGAGCAAGTCGATCTCAAGACTACTCAAAACCTTTAACTTTGATGATGAGCCACCAATGGAAATCTCATCATCGTCCGAGGACGCTCGATAAGTGCCGAGGACCATCTACTCAAATGGAAAATCACCGAGACCAACGGCCGCTTGAGACACCGAGGCTCAACAAGCCGGGTCCACTTCACAACAAGACCCAAATGAACAAGAGACCATCACAAGTGAGCTTCTCAAGTCGCAGCAGATCGATTCCTAAAAAGAACTTCATGCGCACCGCTCATCATCGAACAAATCCCAAGAGGCGGTGATGAATCTTTTATAGAATCTTTTCCTTTTTCCCTGGAGGTACCCGACCTCCATGAAGAGTCGAAATGAACGCAAGACGCTATCACGCACCAGCTCCCATTTTCTCTTCGTACCATTATTCCAAATTTGCTTATGACTTTGATGTCAGTATGGCCATCACCGCAATGTAAGAATCAAATTAAGTTCGAGAAGTGTTCAAGACACTATTTGCCGAGGTTGAACGGATGGAGAGGCATCGCCTCTTTGGATATGCGATCGACAACAATGAGATGCCAACCTTTGTACCGACTTGAGAGGCATAACAAAATGCAATAAGGGAATGGTGGCAACAAAGAAGAAACAATGCGTGTGGAACAAGTCGATTCTTCTAACTTTGTTCAACAAGTCGGTATGGAGAGCCGAAAATGTTGATGCAAAACGAAGTCGAGAGAGCATATTGAGCACATGCATGAAGCTCATACTGCCGAGATAAAGTTACTGCGTGAGCAAAATACGAATGATCTACAACGCTTGGAAGAACACATGACTAGAAAATTCAGCCTTCTCATGGCCGAGATGAAGCCGATTTCAACAGAGTCCAACGCTACTCGATCCGAATTCGTGTCCGCTTACAACGCAGCAGACTTGAAGCAGAACTCGACTATCGCCAGGGGCTCGACTTCCGCTTGCCAAAGATGTTCCCGGGTTCCTCTATCCTTTGATGATGCCAAAAAGGGGAAGAGGAATACATTAAAGCGCTAAAATCAAGTCGAAAAGAAAGGAGCAAAATGAGAAGGGAAAATCACCGAGGAAGTTTTGGAAACAAAAGAAAGGAAAGCTTGTTGAGGGGAAGGATCAACAGATGTGACATTGATGATTGCACAAACCCCCCAACAAGGTCCTCACACATGATTATAAAAAAAAACTCCCCTCAGGACTCGCCACTCCAACACTCTGCTATATCCATGGCCGATAAGAGAAAAACAATTGAAGCAGGGATGAAAGAAGTGGAAGGAAGAATGGATGCCCGAATTATGAACATCTTGAAAGAACACGGAGGCATTCCAAAGAGACAAAGACACTTATGCCATCTCGGATGTCGGGACAGAGCCACGATCGCCTGATGAATTTAAAACGCTCGAACTGAGGGATACTTTGCAAATATGTCTATGGCTCAAGCTTGGGACTTGTACTGGGAAAAGGGTCTCACGTTATGTGAAGAAGGCGACAGCAAAGAGACTACCGATCAATCTGCTGGTCACTCCGTTGGTCACTCACCGAAAGAAAGAAGACCCCGACAAAGATACGCCCGAGGTAGAGGAAGAAGCGAGTGAGAGGAAGAAGCTTGACTCAGGCCTCCGCCAAAAACATTGAATATGTGGATCCAGAAAGAAAGGATGGATCTATCGGGTTCGGCTTGACCAAGTAGCAAATTTGCAAGTGGCTAAAACTAACGCCGAGTATGTAAAAAGACTAGAAGAAGAAAACGAGAGACAAACTCAATGGGAGGAGAGACATGAAAGAATAAGAAGAGATGAAGCTCCAGAAGGCATATGAAAAGAAAAAGAAGGCAAATGACGACGAGAAAAAGAGAAGAAGAGAAGAAGATGTTGAACAAGATGAAAGAAGAGACAATAAGGAGATGAAGTGTTGTTTGTCCAACCCTTCGTGTATTTCACTATGTAAATACATACAATGTAAGTCTTCCGTAATAAAGCTATAAATTCTTTATTTTTCTCGTGTAGGCAAATACGCATCGTGATACACCTTGTAAACAATTGTGTAAAAGAACAAGAATGATATGATCAATAAAAGAATTGATTCTCAAGCATACATTCTATGTCAATACACTATCTCAGATGTATCTTTGTTGTTTGCATTTTTGAATGGTTTAAGTTTTGGCATCATCAAAAATGGGGAAATTGTTAGGAATTTTATTGTTTAGATTTTGATGAATGCCATGTAAAACTTAGAATAGAAAGTTGGCACCCCAATTCTTGTCAAAATGCATTGTAACAATTAGAGTTGGCCAAGCCGAGTCAAGTCGCCTACGCCATAACATGCAAGAAAACAATCAAGACGGAAGGAAGACTCACGTGAGACAAATTGAGTATGGCAAAGAAGAGTAGACGGAACTCTACTAAAGAAGCGGTGAGATGCGAAAATAGTGGAGTATCACTAAGTCAACTCAAGAAAAGCCAGTCTCAAGTTGAAGTGACAAGAGTCATCCATGATTGGAAGTCGACTCTAAGTCACCTGGGGAAAGCAAGGAAATGAAGTCAAGTCGAAATAATCAGAAAAGATCCGTTGCCGTAAATCAAGAGACTTACTTAAACAAGTAATATCTCCATACCACCTTTCTCGAGTGCTCACCCTGAAGCGTGCAAAAGGAATGAACCAATGGGAAGCACTACATCGTGTCGAACTCGAAAAGGTGAAAGAACAATTCATACGAGGAAATGGCAATTCCAAGGATCGCAACAAGACAAGCCAACGACGCAAGTGACTTTCAAAAATAAGCTGTCTCTTCAACGGGCAAATTTTTGAAAGTTCACTATAAAAGGCCGAGGAGTTTGTTTGAGAAGAATGATGACACACATGTGAGATATACAAGCATATTAGAAAAACTGAAACACTCTCAATCCTCAAGCCCACATTACGAAGAACATCAATCCAACAATCACCTGTGAAGGAAAGATAACTTCAATCGCTTGAAGAGGAAAATACTGAAAAAGGGGTCTACATTCCAAGAAGGATTGTAGGAAGGTTCAAGGTCGAACCAAGTCTTAAGTTTTTGGAGGGCTTCGTGATCAAATCCAAAGAGCTTGAGCAAGTGAGTCAGTAGTAGCAAAGCAAAACCGCCTGTGAAGAAGCCGAGTCGTCACGAGAAGCCACCGAGTGATCAAGGCGTCTCCGATCGAGTCCCAAAGGATCAAGTCGGCCGTGATCAAGACTTGATCCGGATCGTTACCACTTTGTAAACCGATCATTACCTAGTGGATTCCTCCAGGAGTTGGAGAAGAGAGGAGTAGAAGAATTACCCCATCTTCGAACCTCTATAAAAATTTCGTTGTGTCATTTATTTTTCAAAGACTTTAATTCTTGCATTTTTAATCGCTTATATCTCATAAATTTGCTATCCACTTGATAACTTATAAGTACTAAACCAAGCACTAAATTCTTGCTTAATCAAACTTAAGGGTGTTAAGTCTTCCAAAAAAAAAACAAAACCACGAATGAGTTAATTTAGGGCCAACAATGAGTTACTCCATCAATGTACTTTCGCTTGAGTTCATGAGAGATTAACTCTACTGAGTGACTAAATTGATCCATCAAGGACACAATCGTAGTATCAACTCAGAGATTTAAAAGGACTAAATCGAAAATTTGGTAAGGTTTATTCAACCCCCCTTCTAAACCTTACACTTACACCCCTTGGGACCTACAGTTCCTTCAATTTCTATTACAAGAACAGAAGATAAACAATTCATTACAATCTTATATTATTGAAAGCAAAGCCAACCTAATTCACGCAAAATCGAATCAACTGAACTGTAATGGTCGAAATATCACTTTACTATTATAAACTTAATTATTCAACAAATGAATATCTTAAACTAATATAATATAGAGTTTCAGACCACAATTTGATCGAAATATATGAAACTTATATTATAGTCAGACATATATAGCATGTACTCAGTTTAAGGCTACTGATTCTAAACATGCAAGGAATTCAAAACTTAAGTAATAGACCTTTTCAATTTAGAAACCAAACTAACGAAATCAAACACAATATGCTGATGAATTAGAATATAAAATAATCTAACATATGAAAACAGATTATCAAAACAGACTTATATATATATATAAACATACAATTTCAGATTAAATGTTTACAAAGATAATCAATCTAATATATCTATAATGTAATAAAGAGCTCTAGCCACTAAAACACACAAGCACAGAAATTAGAGACAAAACCAATCATTTATGCTTGACAGATATGAACCAGAAAGAAATCAATATGCTAATTTTTTTCTTTTCAGAAATAATTTTAGACAGATATTTGGATTTACTATGGAATCTATCAGAACAGTTTAAACTCACGAAATTAATTCATACATGAAATTCACTGAACAAGAACCGAAATGCAGAAACTAAAAGTACTTTTGAAAAGTCAAAGAAAAATGTTACTCTTCTTACTTAATTAATATTTTAATATTGTACCAACTTTAGAGACACTTAAACTTCTTGGATTGAAATATTATGCTCAAAAGATTATCAAACATTAATTCACATGCACTGTCCGTCAACAAACATGCATGAATATAATCAAACCGTAAAAACAGAATACAATACGCACGAAACAGCAGATAGGAATTCATCTTAAAATTGTTGGGGATATATCACGTGCGATATTATATTCGAGAATAAATCAGAAAACTTACTTGAAATCCAGAAACACGAAAATACAGAAAATGCTGAAATTTAGACCGAGGCTAGAGTTCGACTCTATGTCTTTAAGACGAATTGCCCCGCTACGGTGCCCACGGTTGAATAGCAAACGTCTCCTAAGATACAGCGGTCTCGTCTTGCTGTAATAGCACTCCAAACAACAAGAGACGGCGAACTTCAAATATTTTGTACTCTCTCTTTTACGGGAAAATTTTGACAGAATATATGCTTGTGTTTGTATGCAATTATGAATTATGAAATATGCAGATCTTAGGGATATTTATAGATTGTCAAAGGTCTCAAGTGAAACAACGCAACTCTTGGACACACCTTTTCATTCCAAGAGTTACTATGAAGAGTTGCATCTTTTGGTTTGCAACTTATTAAGAGGTTCCATGAAGAGTTGCACCATTTGGTTTGCAACTACATTTGTACTAATTACAAATAATAGTCTAGATGCATTTTGAATAAAAAATTCATCCACAAATTTCATCTAGATTCATTGTCCAACATGGAATACCAAAGTTCCACTTGTACTTCAACTTGTCACATTTAGGCAATAATTTTTCATTCACCCGAAAATATTCTTGTGAGCTCAACCATATTTCCAATATAAAATACACAATAGCAGAGAGGAAAAAGGAAACACAAGTCTTATCAAATGTAGAAAAAAGAAGAAAAATAAGAAGAATACAAAAACAATGACTATAAATATAATTCACAACATAGAAAAGTTTTTCTCTCATGAGTGGTGGAACCGTCCACTCGCTGGTCTCCTGCAAATCAAATCAGATTCAGAATACCAGAAAATTACAAGCAAAAAATAGCAATTTTTGCTGTACCATCTCCTTGCAAGGGGGAGACGCAAGGATATGCCACTTAATTAAAAAAATATCCCTATTCTTTTGACTGCCTAAAATTGCCAAAATTGAAAACCTTTGAACTAGAATAATCAAAAGGAGAAAAAACACTAAAAATCAATAACTGACATATCTATTACATTGTCAATACCAATGAATGAAATAAACAAGTTATTTAAATACCGTCTCTAGAAATATGAGAGTCCCTGTTATATATAACACAAAAGCATCCATTTTCATGATTTGTACCTCGGAGTCACTTGCTGAAGTGAATTCGCCTTCTTGGGATCTTCAGTGAGTACAAATTAAGTTCTGCAGGGAAAAACAAATGCTAGTGTATAACAAGCAGCACATATCAGGAAAGGGTAAAATAAAAAATACACATCAAGGCACTTATTAGTAGGGATCTTAATTTGTTCAAGTCTTCTTGTAGGTCCCAAGGGGTGTAAGTGTAAGGTTTAGAGGGGGGGGGTTGAATAAACCTTACCAAATTTTCGATTTAGTCCTTTTAAATCTACAGAGTTAATTCTACACACCGTGTCCTTGATGGACAATCGAATTAGTCACTCAAGAGAGTTAATCTCTCAAATGACTCAATTTGAGCCGTTGATGGAGTAACTCAAATTGTTGGCTACAATTTAACTCAACTGTGGTTTTGTTTTCAAAGGAAGACTTAACACCCTTTTGTTTGATTAAGCAAGATTTTAGAGCTTGGTTTAGTACTTATAATTTTATCAAATGGATAGCAAATTTATCACAGATATAAGCAATTAAAAGTGCAGAATTTAAATGTTTGAAATGTAAATGACACAAGAAAGTTTTTATAGAGGTTCAAGATGGGGTAATTCTTCTACTCCTCTCTTCTCCAACTCCTGGAGGAATCCACTAGGTAATGATCGCTTTACAAAGTGGTAAGTCCGGATACAAGTCTTGATCACAACAAATGACTTGATCCTTTGGGACTCGATGCCGAGACGCTTGATCACTCACCAAGCTTCTCGACGACTCGACTTTCTTCACAGGCAACCGCTTTTGCTACTTGCTACCACTTGCTCAAGCACTTTGGATTTGATCACGAAGCCCTCCAAAAGCTTAAGACTTGTTCACCAACCTTTCTACAATCCTTCCCGGAATGTAGACCCCTTGTTTTAAGTATCTTCCTCTTCAACTCGGTTGAAGTTCTCTTTCCTTCACAGTGAGTGTTGGATTGATGTACTTCAAATGTAGGCTTGAGGATTGAGATTGTTTCGCTTTTTCTAATGTACTTGTATAGCTCACGTATGTGTCATTCATGCATCATGTTTCTCAAACAAACTCCTCAATTTTTTATAGTGAACTTTCAAAAATTTGCCCGTTGAAGAGATAGGCTTATTTTTGAAAGTCACTTTGCAATGCGTGTTGGCTTGCGCTTCTTGGAATTGCCATTTCCTCGTATGAATTGTTCTTTCACCTTTTCGTAGTTCGACATGGTGTAGTGCTTCCCATTGGTTCATTCCTTTTGCACGCTTCAGGGACCGAGCACTCCAAGAAAGGTGGTATGGAGATATTACTTGTTTAAGTAAATCTCTTGATTTAAATACAACGGTTCTTTTACGCTTATCTCGACTTGACCGCATTTCCTTGCTTTCCCCGGTGACTTAGAGTCGACTTCCAATCATTGGATGACTCTTCTCACACTGAGACTTGGCTTCTCTTGAGTTGACTTGACCGATGTTCCACTCACCGCATCTCACCGCTTCTTCATCGAGTTCCTGTCATTTTCTTCTTTGCCGTACTCAAATTGTCTCGCCAGAGTTTTCCTTCAAGCCTTCGCCTTGTCTTCTTGCATGTTGGGGCGTAGGCGACTTAACTCGCCTTGGCCACTCTAATTGTTACAATACACTTTACAAAGAAAATTGGGGAGCCAACTTACTATTCTATGTTTTACATGGCATTCATCAAAATCTAAACAATAAAATTCCTAACAATTTCCCCCTTTTTGATGATGCCAAAACTTAAATTATTCAAAGATGCAAAACAAAGAATGATACATACAGATAGTGTATTGACATATAATGTATGCGCAGAATCAATTCTTTTTATTGATCATATCATTCTTGTACTTAACACAACAAGCATTTACAAGGTGTATCGTGAGCACATTTTGTCTATACTTGAAAATAAAGAATTTATAGCTTGATTACGTAAGACTTACATTGTATGTATTTACATGATAAGATACACGAAGGGGTTGGACAAAGAACACTTCATCTCCTTCGCCTCCTTCTTTCATCTTGTTCAATCTTCTTCTCTTCTCCTTTTTTTCTCGTCGTCACCGCTTTTTTTTCTTCTCATATGCCTTCCTGGCAGCTTCATCTTTCCTTGTTCTTTCCTCGTCTCTCCGCCATAGCCGAGTTTGTCTTTTGTTTTCTTCCTCTATTCTCTTTACATACTCGCGTAGTTTTAGCCACTCGCAAATTCGCCACTTGGTCAAGCCCACCAAAGATCCCTCCTTTCTTTCCCGGATCTACGTATTCAATATTCTTGGGCGGGCCTAGTCCAAGCTTCTTCCTCCACCGCCGCTTCTTCCTCTACCTCCAGGCGTATATCTTGTCTCGGGGTCTTTTCTTCCTGGTGATTGACTAGCAGAGTGACCAAAGCAGAGCGATCACTAAGTCTCATTGCTCGTCGCCTTCTTCACATAATGTAAGACCCTTTTCCTAGTACAAGTCCCAAGCTTGAGCCATGGACATATTTGCAAAATATCCTTCGATTCGAGCGTTTTGAATTCGCCAACCGATCTTGCTCTGTCCCGACATCCGAAATGGCATACGATCTCTCGTCAACCGGAATGCCTCCATGTTCTTTCAATATGTTCATCACCCTGGCATCCATTCTTCCTTCCACTTCCTTCATCCCTCGCTTCAATTGCTTTTCTCTTCTCGGCCATGATACAAAGTTGAGTTGGAGTGGCGAGTCACTGGAGTTTGTTGCTTATAATGTCACCGTGATAGACCCCGTTGGGGTTTGTGCAATCATCAATGTTACATCTCCGATCCTTCCCCCTCAACAAGCTTTCCTTTCTTCTCGTTTCAAGATTTCCTCACCGATTTTCCCTTCTCACTTGTCCTTCTCACCGCTCCTTTCTTTTCAAATTCGATTTTGATGCTTTAAGGTATTCCTCTTTCCCCTTTTTGGCATCATCAAAGGATAGAGGAACCCCAGGGAACATGTTTGGCAAGCATGAAGTCGAGTCTTCTCGATGGTAGAATTTCTTTCAAGTCTGCACGTTGTATGCAAAGACGGAATTCGATCGAGTAAGCGTTGGATTCTCACGAAATCGCTTTATCTCACCCGAGAAGGCTGAATTTTCTTGTCATGTGTTCTTCCAAACGCTGTATATCATTTGCATTTCGCTTCACGCAGCAGCCTTGATCTCGGCAGTGTGAGCTTCATGCATATGCTCAATGTGTTCCCTCAAACTTCGTTTTGCATCGCATTTTCAGCTCTCCACACCAAAGCAGCTTGTTGAACAATTGTCTAAAGTATCTCACCTGTTCCACACGCATTGTTTGTCAGCCGTTGCCACCATTCCCTTATTCGAATCATTATGCCTCTTAAATCGGCCGTAAGGGTGGCATCTCTCGTTGTCCAATCGCATGTCCAAAGAGGCCTGATGCCTCTCCATCCTTTCAATCTCAGCAAAGAGTGCCTTGAACACTTCTCGAGCTTCAGCTGATTCTTCTGTTGCAGCTGATGGCCATACAACATCGAAGTCATAGTTGGCTGGAACAATGGTGTCTGTTGGAAGAACATGAGGTGGTCTGTGATAGCGTGCTTGTTCATTTTCTGACTCTTCGTGGAGTTCTGGTATCTCCAGTGAGAAAGGGAAAGATTCTACAAAAGAATCATCACCGCCAACTGGGATCTGTTCGATGATGAGCGGTGCGCGTGAAGTTCTTTTGGGAATCGATCCCTGCTGCAGCCTTGAGGAGCCTGAGCAGAGTCTCTTGTTCACTGGGTTCTTGTGCTGGTGGACCCGGCTTGCTGAGCCTCAGCTGTCTTAACAGCTTCGTTGGTCTCAGCTGATTTTTCCATTTCAGTAGACTTGTCCTCGGCCTTTTCAGCAGCGTCATCGGACGATGATGAGATTTCTAGTGGTGGCTCATCATCAAAGTTAAAAGTTTGACGAGTAGTCTTGGGATCAGACTTGCTCGTGCCTGGAACATCCGCAGCTGAGTCTTTTGGATTTGTCATGGGGGTTGACTCAGCTTTTCTTCTTCGCCTTCCGATCCCGAGAAAAGTGACATCGTGGTTGTCCTGGGAATCATGAAGTGCGCTGATCTCCTTCTCGATGGGTCGATGATTGCAGGAGGGATGTTCTCTACTTCTCTCTTCACCCCGGAAGTCTCAACCTCCCGTGGCCTTCATTTCCTCCAAAGCAGTCTCTCTCGTGCGAGGCCTTGTCCTCCCTTTCGACAAAGGTCACTGCCTTAGGGTCTTCTACATGGCATCCATTGGAGTCTCAACCCCATGGATTGCACTTTCATCGCCTGAGTGTTAACTCCCGTATCGTTCCTCCTCAGGCCTCGACCGCATCGCCAGCGTCATTAGCCTTCAGAGCGGTTGGCACCTCCCGAGACAGTCTCAATCGCCTGAGCTTCGTGATGGCAACTTCTTTCTTCTTGTGATTGTAATTTCTCTTCTTCGCCTCCTTGCTTCTTTGTCGAGTCATCTCGCAGATCCTCCGTCCTTCAGCCGCAGGAGGGGAGTTTCACCCCGCACCACCGAGTGACTTGGAGTGGGGTCACTCGCTCTCGGACTCCCATTGTTCAATTGATGGTTCACCGTTGGGCGGTGTGTAGCACACCTTCAATAGGGGTTGGCTCGACCGGGGTCCCCACTATCCCGCCATCGCCATTTCCTTATCGCTTTCTTCGAGT
Source organism: Rehmannia glutinosa (assembly GCA_016081115.2). NCBI lineage: Eukaryota > Viridiplantae > Streptophyta > Magnoliopsida > Lamiales > Orobanchaceae > Rehmannia > Rehmannia glutinosa. The sequence continues at coordinate 196,503 of JABTTQ020002946.1, read as the reverse complement.
GAGTCAAAGTGGTAGCAAGAACATCAGCCGGGCTATTTGTCAACCACTCCCATTTGATCGATTTCACCGTGTTTCGAGGACTCTCCTGGTCCCTCCATCGCTCTTTGCTCGTGAAGGATTCTTGATTCATGCAATGCTTGATGCATCCGCAATTCTTCTCGCGGGCAAAGCATTCTCCTCGTTCCTCGTCACTTTCGAGAAGACATCAAGGAGAGGATGTGTGTGTTCGTGGTTCCTGAGATAGGCGGATGCTTGCCTTCTCACGTGCTTCGGCTTCTTCACTTGCTTTTCTCTCTCCTTGTCCTTGTAGATCTGCAGAATGTCTATGCGCTTGTCTTCATCCGTAGCCGAGCACAAAGAGTTAATCCAAGGAAATTTAGCAGCCTTCTTCTTCTTCTATGAACTCAGCCGTTGGAACTGCTCCTTGACTTGCTCAACTTCCATTTTCTCCACTCACGCAGACGATTTTGGATGTCCGGGTAAGGTGGAGAGAGGATCATTACATCACTATCTCGCTGGGTTCTTTCTTGTGCTTGTTGATGAGCTACAAAATGTGTCTTCGGTTGCTCTCGCGACGCCTTCAACAGACTTGGCTCTGTTCATCAACTACATCTAGAGACTCTACTTCCCCAAGATTCTCCTAGATATATGTGCTAGCCGAGAACGACTCACCGGTTTCTCCTGTCGGACCGCTTGACAAGTCTTCTTCGTCTCCTGGTTTGTACTAGGGGAATTTCTCAGTTCGAGGCGGTGTCCTCTCGAGTCTTGGGCGGCCGGGGCCTGGTGTCTTTGGTGTTTGTTTCGAGGAGCCGGCCGTCTAGGCTTGTCCGGTTCTCCTCCTTTTGACGATCGGAGAAGGTATTTGGGAGTCCTTCTCGACCGGGCCGCTGCGGGGCAGGTGACACGGCCGGCCAAGGCGGGTGACTCTGCAGGGGCGGAGCATGTTTAGTTTTCTTTCTTTGCGGGGCCATCAGTCTTCTTAGCAACGTAGGGGCAGCTTTCTTCTTGGGAGAGAGGATAGCAACAGATCTTCCGGGTCACCGATTCCCCCTCACTAGTGTCCTCTCTTCTCGCGTAAGCTCGCTCCGAGCACCGGAGAGGTTAGCTCAACATTCTCTTGTTGACATGGAAAGCCTTCCCATGTCTAAGAGGTACTCCTTTCACCTCCAATAGCCGGCCAATCACTGTGCCATATCCTAGGGATCCTCCAAATGTGCCATCTTCTTTGAAGGACTTGTTCCCACGTTTTGGCAGAGTCTGCAGTAGATAAACTCAGCCCAGGTTTATCTTCTTTTCTTCGATTATTGCAGCCATCACAATCGCTTTGCCTTTGATAGTTGGTCAAAGCCGCCAAATTTGATGTCGATACATTTGGCAACTATGTCCAACAATTTGTGATAATCCTCCTTCAAAGCTCTTGTTTGTCTGTGTATATAATTTTATCAGCAAGGTCGGACTTGGCTATCTCTTTCCATGCGTCGGCCAAGTTGACATCGGTTTCTTAATCTCGCTTGCTCCTTCACTGGTAGTGAGCAATATTCACCAAATCCTTGGCGTTGATAGTCACCGCTTCCCGTGAATGATGACTTGATTCCTTCATCGTGAATCTCAAAGATTCACGTAGAATTGTGCGACCTCCTCCACATAGGTCATAGGATATTCCAGCGTAGAAACAGTTTCAGTCCTGACGTTTCCAACTTCTCCGTGATTTTCTTCACCAGGGTGTCGTCGGACCCTGCTTCACCATTCCGTCGAAATCCACCGTCGAACCGGTGTGGATTTGCTTTCCTAACTTGGTAAAGTCATAAGTTGGTGCCATTTCTCAGAGTTATTTCAAGGAAAAACTTAGAAATTGATTTGAAAGTTGATAGGGTTTCGAGAGTATTTGCCTTTGCCTTTTGAGAGAAAGAGATTGAACAGTTTTTAGAAGTGTGAGAGAGAAACGAACGAAAAATGGTTTAAATATGGTTTATGAAAGGACGTGCAGACGGTTTTGAATCGTGGATCGAAATCAACGGCTTGATTTCGCACGCCTATTGAGCATTTCACGCTCGTATTTAATGCGGCAAATTTATATCCAATCATAAGCTTAGTGTGCAGCTTTATGTTTGTACACATCATCATTATGCTGACGTGTTCCTTAAAACATTCCCGCTTAGTTAAAACGATGGCGTTTTTGTCACTTTGCTCATAAGTTATTCAGCTTATCTCTTAGCTGATTTAACTCTACTCCTCGCAGTTCTTTTAGCGACTCACCTATCACCGACTCGGTGTAGTCAAGTTTTTCGAAACAAATGATTTACTCGAGCTTGGAAATGATTTCTATTTTCACTTTTTTTTCACTCCTTCTCTGTTCTAATTCTCTTCTTTGATTCGTTTGAGTGTCACCGCTTCAATTAACCCCAACTCATGCTTGAGTTCTTCAAATCTTGACTCACATAATGGTTTTTGTGAAGATGTCGCCTAGTTGTTTATCGCTTGAGATATATTCCAAGATAATGTCCTTCTTTTCAACATGATCTCTTATGAAATGATATCTCGACATCTATATGTTTTGTTCTTGAGTGCAACACAGATTTTGAGTGATTGCAATGGCACTTGTGTTATCACACATGATTGGAATTTCTTTTTCTTCAACTTCATAGTCTCTCACCGTTGTCTCATCCATAGGACTTGGGCACAATAGCTGCCCGCAGCCTATGTATTCCGCCTCACCAGAGGTGGCTATTGAGTTTTGCTTCTTGCTAAACCAGAAATTAGTCTGCTTTCTAGCATTTGACAAAAAGCACCTCAAGTGCTCTTCCTGTCCACTCAAGATCCAAAGATAGTCCGTAGTCCGAATAGCCAATTAGCTTGAATCCACCTTCCTTTGGATACCATAGGCCTACTTCTTGGCTTCCTTTCAAGTATCTCAATATTTTCTTAGTCATTGTCATATGGCTTTCTTTTGGAGCAGATTGAAATCTTGCACATACACCTACAACAAAGGTGATGTCTGGATCAAGCTGTGAGATAGAGCAATGATCCAATAAGTGCTCAGATCTTGTTTGATCTACAGCTTGCTTGCCATCTGCATCCATGTCCATTTTGACTGATGTGTTCATTGGTATTTTTACGTACAGACTTCTCCTCCATACCAAATTTCTTCATTAAATCTCTGTGTACTTTGTTTGACTTATGAAGGTTCCATCCTTCACCGTTTCACTTGAAGTCCAAGGAAGAATGTCGCCTCTCCCATCATGCTCATTTCAAATTTACTTGCAATGAGGTTTGAGAATTTTTCACACACCTCTTTGTTAGTGGATCCAAAAATGATGTCATCCACATATATTTGAACAAGCAAAGATACTCTTCTTGTCTTGAATTCTGAAAAGTGTTCTGTCTACTTTTCCTTTTGTGAATCCATTTTCAACGGAATTGTGACAGGGTATCATACCATGCTCTGGGTGCCTTTCAATCCATACAAGGCTTTCTTGAGTTTGTATACCTTGTCTCCAAGAGTCTTCCGCTCAAATCCTGGAGGTTGTTCAACATACACTTCTTCTTCCAATAAACCATTCAGAATGCACTTTTTACATCCATTTGATATACAAAGAAATTTTTGTGAGCCGTGCATAGGCAAGAAACATCCTTATAGCTTCCAATCTTGCTACAGGGCAAATGTTTCATCAAAATCTATCCCTTCTTCTTGGCAATATCCTTTGGCTACCGTCTTGCTTTGTTTCTTACCACGTAACCTTCCTCGCTCATCTTATTTCTGAATACCCATTTGGTTCCAATAACATTTTGATGTATGGGTCTTTGTACTAATTCCCATACTTTATTTCTCTCAAACTGATTCAGCTCTTCTTGCATAGCTTGAATCCAATGTGTGTCGTCCAATGCTTGTGACACATCTTTGGGCTCTATTTATGAGATGAAGCATGTGAACATTGCTTCTTGTTGGGTTCGATCTTGTCTTGACACCTTCTCTTATATCTCCAATGACAAGTTCTCGTGGATGGTCTCTCACCATCTTACGTCCAAAGTTGGAGAAAGTTAGCCGGATTCATCGACTTTGGTACTGTGTGTTAAGCGGGTCGCTCTCTTGTGATCACTCACCGCAGATTTTCCACCGCTTTTGAGATTCAAATATCTCATCTTCTTCCTCGAATTGATAATCCCCGCCTTGAAAGATAGGGACTCTTCTCGTAAGGTTGATGATTCACTTATCACCGACTCTTCAATGTCTTCCCCATTTACATTTGGCTCATCGAATACTACATGAATGGATTCTTCGTAACCATAGTTCTTTTGTTGAGTATTCTCAGGCTTTGCTTTCACCGAGTACCCTAAGAAGATACCTTCATCAGCCTTTAGCATCAAAAGCCTTTAGGTTGTCTTTGCCATTGTTGTGAATGAAGCATTTACATCCAAATATTCTAAAGTATGCAACATTTGGTTTTCTTCCACCATATCTCATAGGGAGTCTTTGTCACCGCCTGCTTATCATACATCCTGCTTTTGGGTGTAGCAAGCTTTGTTGATTGCTTGACCCAAAATCTTTTTGTAACCCCCGTCACCTAACATGGTCCTTTGGGCCGCTTTTTTGAGGGTTCTTCTGCTCCTTCTTTCGCAACTCCATTCTCGCTGTGGAGTCATTGTCTGCTGATAGTTCATGACCAATACCATTCTCTATACAATGCGAGTTATTATTCCATTTACAAACTCGCCTTCCTCTATCCGATCTTATTTTGATAATGGTTTGACTCTTCTCATTTTGAATCCTTTTCATCACCGTGGTAGTTTTTGTAGAGTTTCTTTCTTCTTACACATGAATATTGTCCATGTATATCTTGAATAGTCATCTACTACCACCAAGGTGTATTTCTTTCCACTTATGCTTTGGGCCGGTTCCACTGGGCCAAATAGATCCATATGGCGATGCAATATTCTTGTTGAGGATGGGCATGTCCTTTCTTTGAATGACGACTTGATTTGTTTTCCCTTCCGACATGCATCACATATACTTTCCTATTTGTATACTCGAGTCCGGAAGTCCTTTTACAAGATGACTTCTTGCCAGCCTTGTTAATTGTTTTGAAATTCAGTGACTCAGCTTTTTGTGCCACAAACCCAACTTGATTCAAATTTGTTTTTTGCTAAGTAGACAGTCTTTGGGTGTTGCATGACCAATCCACTACATACATATTCTTCTCTCTACTTCCTTTGCAAAGACAACTTCATTTGATTCAATATCCTTGATTTGGCATATACCCATGTTGAATCCAACATTGTAGCCCTTTGTCACAGAGCCGATGATACTCGCAAGTTGAAGTTGAGTCCTTCAACATATGCAACATCCGTGATTTCTAATCCATTCCTCTTGATGGATCCAATGCCTCTTATTTCACCAGAGCTTCATTTCCTCCAAATATGACTTTGGCTCCTTTAACTTCCTTGAATTTTGACAGATTTCTCTTATTCCCTGTCATATGTCCGGAACAACCACTATCCATGTACCAGGTTCCTTGGCACTCACTGCTTGAACCCGCAATCAAGGAAATTAAGTTTTAGGTACCCATACTTGTCTGGGTCCCGAGGGGTTAGAATTGTAAGATGATCCAACCAACCTATAGCCAAATGATTTGACTCTAAGGGGTTGCCATCTATCGCTTTGCCATAATCATAATTAATCCTGCAAATTGCTTGGGGATTCTAGGTTCATACAAATTGTCTCTTTTGTCTCGTATGCCTGCATATGTGTTTTAGCAATTGCCTTCCTTGGGTAATTGTGGTGTTTTTTGAGTGTAGTGCCTAGGTATATATGTGTGTTGATGAAAGCTCTTATGCTTTTGGAATGGCCTTTCTTTGAGTTCTAGGCCTTTGCCATCCTGGCTTATATTCCATAAGTCTATGCCGATAGTTCACATTGTTCCAATCAGCTTGGCTTGGATATTTTCTACCATTCCCATCATATGTATTTCTTTTATGGATTTTCTGGGATTTTTGGTAGCTCGCTTCCTTTTTACGAGTATTTTCTCAAGGGAGTTTGCTTTGAGGACTCAGCCAATCTCTTCTCACTGCCCTTTCAAAGACACTCAACTGGCCGTTTTCCTTTCCCTTTGTAACCAAGGCCGCTTTGCTTAGTATTGTGCTTTGGATTGAAAGTGTGTGCAACATTTAGAGTTTTGGATTTTTCGGACTCTTCATGACTTGAAGATCCTTTTTCCAAAATTACTCTTGAGGTTTGACATGGCACAAAGGAATTAAATCCTAAGCCCTGTCTTGTCTCCACATTCTCTTTGACTCATAATAAGATCATCCAATGATTTAGATGCCTTAGTGAATGAGGCAATAACATTTTTGAGGTCATTCTCCTCTTTTTCTATAGCAGCAATCTTTGCTACTATTTTAGCATTTTCACCTTTAAACTTTCATTTTCAACAGCTATTTGACTTAGAGTACTCGGCTCCTTAGTCACTTTTGAGTTTTGACTTTTAAGTAGGTCGTTTTCCTCATTCAATAGTGTGTGTGAGGATTTGATGTGTTCAAAATCTTTCATCATTTTGCTTAATGAATCATAAAGATCAAGAGGTGATGAAGTGTGTGTGTCACAGATCACTATCACTAGTGTCTAAGCTTGTTGAATTAGATTGTACCTCATCTTCTTGATCTTGTTCTTTGGCCATTAAGCGATCAAGGCTTCTTCTTCGTAGTCACTGAGTAGTCACGGCACACGCTCTCGAGTCACCGTCTCTCTTGACTTGGGCTGTCTCGTGCATCTCTGCACCATCATTGCCTTTTTTTTCTCTTGTCTTCTTTTTTCAAGACCTTTATTTCTTCTTCATTCCCGTACTTGTTGACTACAGGATATGAGCAATCAATGGCATAGTGACCTTTGTCTACAATTCCAACATAGATATTCACCTTTTTGATCACTCTTTCTACTCTTGAGTTGTCGACCCTTTGATACTCAACTTGTTGATGATCTCGTTCTCTTGGTTGGCCTATCATCCCTTGATTTGGAGGAGCCGAGTGTCTTCCGAGGATTCACCCTTTCCTCTCTTGTAGTTCTTGTTAAAGAACTTGTTAAATCTTTTAACCATCGTGGCTATTTCTTCCGGGTCAATCGCCTCTTTGACCTCACTCTCTTTTCCATCTTTGACAATTAGAGCAACTGCTTTTGGGTACAACTGCCTCTTCCTCGTCTTTTCTTCTCGGCAAACTCATAGGCTTTGAGGTCCGAGAATAGTTCATGGTTGGATGTCTATGATAGGTCCATGGAATGTCTCGCCGCCATGACCTTCATTTCCCATTCACCGAAGACTTTTTAGATCTTCATACACATTTCCTTCTCGTGTATATTCCTTTCCAAGTGTTGATAGCTCATTTGTGATTTCTAAACCGAGCGTCTAGTTGATCCGCATTCTCTCCCGAGATCATTTTGAAATTTTCAAACTTCCGTACAGCCACCGATAATTTGTTTTCTTTGATTTGCTCCGAGCCTTCACAAATCAATGTCACTTGTCCCGCATTTCTTTAGCCGTTTTGCATGATTTGACTTTGTTGAACATGGCTTTGTCCAAGGTTTTGTAGAGGATGTCCTTGGCTACATTATCCAGGTTGTATCTTTTTCTGTCATCATTTGTCCACTCGCTTCTTGGTTTTTCAACCATGACCGGTCTAGAGCAAAGATCTTCTTCTCCTTCACCGCAACTCTTTGACCTCGGCTCTCTTTCCATCTTTGACAATTAGAGCAACTGTTTTGGGTACAACCGTCTCTTCCTGGTCTTTTCTTCTCACCAAACTCATAGGCTTTGAGGTCCGAGAATAGTTCATGGTTGGATGTCTATGATAGGTCCATGGAATGTCTCGAAGCCATGACCTTCATTTCCCATTCACCGAAGACTTTTTTAGGATCTTCATACACATTTCCTTCTCGTGTATATTCCTTTCCAAGTGTTGATAGCTCATTTGTGATTTCGTAAACCGAGCGTCTAGTTGATCCGATTCTCTCCCCGAGATCATTTTGAAATTTTCAAACTTCTCGTACATGCCCACCGATAATTTGTTTTCTTTGATTTGCTTCCGAGCCTTCACAAATCAATGTCACTTTGTCCCGATTTCTTTAGCCGTTTTGCATGATTTGACTTTGTTGAACATGGCTTTGTCCAAGGTTTTGTAGAGGATGTCCTTGGCTACATTATCCAGGTTGTATCTTTTTCTCATCATCATTTGTCCACTCGCTTCTTGGTTTTTCAACTATGACCGGTCTAGAGCAAAGATCTTCTTCTCCCTTCACCGCAACTCTTCGTGACAAACCGTGTTCACCTTTAATATTTGCAGAGGCCCATCTTCTATCACTATCCACATCTCATCATGTAATGCCGATAGATGAGCCCGCATACGAATTTTCCAATCATCAAATTCTTCAATAGTGAACATAGGGATGCGTGTCGATTTGCTTCCATGATAATAACTTTTGAATAAAAGGATTTTTGAAAGTTTAAGTACTAAAGCAGACTTTGAAAAGTTTGGAGATCTAGTTCAAGAACTCAGTGAGGGTTCAATGAACCAACCGCTCCGATACCACTTGTAGGTCCCAAGGGGTGTAAGTGTAAGGTTTAGAAGGGGGGTTGAATAAACCTTACCAAATTTTCGATTTAGTCCTTTTAAATCTACAGAGTTAATTCTACACAAATTTGTGTCCTTGATGGACAATCGAATTAGTCACTCAAGAGTTAATCTCTCAACAGACTTCACCGAGCCGTTGATGGAGTAACTCACCGCTGGCTACAATTTAACTCAACTGTGGTTTTGTTTTCACGGGAAGACTTAACACCCTTTTGTTTGATTAAGCAAGATTTTAGAGCTTGGTTTAGTACTTATAATTTTATCAAATGGATAGCAAATTTATCACAGATATAAGCAATTAAAAGTGCAGGAATTTAAATGCTGAAATGTAAATGACACAAGAAAGTTTTTATAGAGGTTCAAGATGGGGTAATTCTTCTACTCTCTCTTCTCCAACTCCCGGAGGAATCCACTAGGTAATGATCAGTTTACAAAGTGGTAACAATCCGCACAAGTCTTGATCACAACAAATGACTTGATCCTTTGGGACTCGGGAGACGCCTTAATCACTCACCGGCTTCTCGTACGACTCGCTTTCTTCACAGGCAGCCGCCTTGCTACTACAGCTCACTTGCTCAAGCACTTTGGATTTGATCACGAAGCCCTCCAAAAGCTTAAGACTTGGTTCAGCCTTGAACCTTTCTACAATCCTTCCTGGAATGTAGACCCCTTGTTTTAAGTATCTTCCTCTTCAACTCGGTTGAAGTTCTCTTTCCTTCACAAAGTGAGTGTTGGATTGATGTACTTCAAATGTAGGCTTGAGGATTGAGATTGTTTCGCTTTTTCTAATGTACTTGTATAGCTCACGTATGTGTCATTCATGCATCATGTTTCTCAAACAAACTCCTCGGCCTTTTATAGTGAACTTTCAAAAATTTGCCCGTTGAAGAGATAGGCTTATTTTTGAAAGTCACTTTGCGTTGGCTTTGCGCTTCTTGGAATTGCCATTTCCTCGTATGAATTGTTCTTTCACCTTTTCGTAGTTCGACACGGTGTAGTGCTTCCCATTGTTCATTCCTTTTGCACGCCTTCAGGGACCGAGCACTCCAAGAAAGGTGGTATGGAGATATTACTTGTTTAAGTAAATCTCTTGATTTCTCGTGCAATGGTTCTTTTACGCTTATCTCGACTTGACCGCATTGCCTTGCTTTCCCCAGGTGACTTAGAGTCGGCTTCCAATCATCGGATGACTCTTCTCCGCCACTCGCCTTGAGACTTGGCTTCTTCTTGAGTTGACTTGACCGATGTTCCACTCACCGCATCTCACCGCTTCTTCAGATCGAGTTCCTCGCTTTTCTTTGCCGTACTCACCTTGTCTCTCACAGAGTTTTCCTTCAAGCCTTGATTTGTCTTCTTGCATGTTGGGGCGTAGTGACTTAACTCGCCTTGGCCACTCTAATTGTTACAATACACTTTACAAAGAAAAATTGGGGAGCCAACTTACTATTCTAAGTTTTACATGGCATTCATCAAAATCTAAACAATAAAATTCCTAACACTTCGTTTAACCAGGTTGACTCGTTATTTAGTAATGCAAGTGTTCATCACATATACTAGTGTACATATTAGAAAAGTAGAGTGATTTACTTTCATCACCCTAGCATAATTAATATACCACAACAAAGAATAATTTTGGCATTAAGAACCTAAATTTCAAAGTACCAACATGACAAGGTTAAAACATCTCAAAACATTCACGTAAAAACAACTCTTCATTACCACTTGGAAGGAAAAACTTGCGAAAGACAAAGACCGGATATAAGAACAGGATAATACAAAGACAAAATGAACTCTCCTAAAGTTAAATGAGAAATAGGGAAACACAAAGATTAAGGAATCGCTTAACAAAAATTAAAAATGTAGCATGCATTTTTTTCAAAGGATGAAATTTGGTATAATGCCACATTCTTCTAGTTGGCAACTTACATATCTCGATTAGAAATTTCTCCACTTGTCGCCAGTAAGAAAATGTGGAACAGTTTAGCCTTCCCTAACAACGCTTACATCCCCCAACCGCACAAAAACTAAAATCAAGGCACGCTCTTATGTGGCTTCACAAGTGAGAAAATGAACAATGGGGTCAAAGGCTCTTATACATGGCTATAGTTGGGGAGGATTAATCTAGATAAGGATATAATGAAAAATAAATAAAAAATGAAAGCAACATTAGAATAATACATACTGCAGAGAGAATTAGAAATGATAAAGAAGAATGGGGAAAGCAAAACGAAACATGAGGGCTTTTTGTCGAGCCTTAGGAGTCAAAAACAAAAAGCCCGCATTCCTTTCAAAGGAACCAAACACACAGCTTATAACAAACATGTTAATTGATTTAAATATATATTTGTTAAATTTGGTCGTTCTAAGGAGCTCCTCGCTACAAATCTTCAATTCTAGTTCTGTGGCACTTCCACTCATCTCGACTTTGGTTGAACCTAGTGAGTGTTATAAACACCCACTCATATATAAATCAAGAAAAAGGAACTTGGCTCTTCTAACCTTCCCACTAAACTAAAAAGCTCATCGAATGAATAAGATGAAACATGATGAGAAAAATCACCTTACATTATTAAGTGATATTGTATCTTAGTCGGACAATAGTACTCAAAGAATCCTACGAATCTCAATTGCAACATATGATGACAAAATCAAAAGATCAAGCACCACTCACCGCTACCTTTATTGCTACCATCTCGTCAATCTTTGAGCTCGTAGGTGCATAAATGTCATGGTGTAAGATGCATAAATCATCACATGTTAAGAAGCAACTTGGATAGATAAACAATGACAACAATCGGATGACAATCAAAGACAATAACTCGTAACATGCAAAAAAAAAGTCTAGCAAACAGAATAGAGATAACATATTCATTAGAAGCATAACATTGTATTTCCCAATCCCAATTCATAAATGTTGAAATAGGTGTTGATAAACAAAGTAGACATCTTCACTGAAACCTAACACCTTAAAGTTCCATGACTCCATCACAACCTTAAAAACATATTGAAGTAATAAGCAAGCATGAAGTTAGAAAAGTAACTCAAACATAGAATCAATCTAATACTTCCAACAACTTTAGAAAAATCCACATATAATTCTTACAATATCAGATAAATAAATGGGAAAAAAACTTTACGACCGAAAAATCTATCAAATATTAGACCAATATGTTCATACAAAATTCAATGAACATCATAATCGGGCATCTCACCACCACAAATGCAATGTAATTTCGAATATCTGAAGAAAAACAAAACCAGAATATCTTACAGTTTGACTTAGAATTGTGGTAGTGATAAGGGCTAGCTCAAGAAATCGACGACTCGTGACTGGCGGATCTTGGTGGTTTGACGTGGAGAAGCAACTAAGGTCTGAAGAAATCGAGGGTGATTGTTGAATCGATGGTTAGGGCAAAACAAATAACACTTTAATTATGTTTAATACCCAATTACATTATTCTCTTATTCTATTCAGATATTAATTATGTTTGTTTAATATAAGGATGACGCTATTTGCACCCCAATATTTAATTAATACATCATATTTCTACATAACTCCATCCATATTTTACAAACTCATCTGATTACTAAATACACCACACCTAACCCTCCAAACTAAAAAATCCTAACTTAAAAAATCAGCTTTTTTCGGGGAAAAAGAGAAATTTCCAGTGTTTTTGGGAAAAAAGTTGTTTCCAGCGTTTTTTAAAAAAAAACAGCATTTTCTCGGAAACAAAAACTGGAAAAAATCAGCTTTTTTGGGGAAAAAAAGTTGTTTCCAGTGTTTTTTGGAAAAAAACATCTTTTTTGGAAAAAAAAAAGCTGGGAAAAATCAGCTTTTTTGGGGAAAAAGATGTTTCCAGCGTTTTTTTTTGGAAAAAATCAGCTTTTTCGAAAAAAACAAAAGCTGGAAAAATCATTTTTTTTTTTGGGAAAAAAGAGAAACAGCTTTTTATGGGGGGAAAAAGTTGTTTCCATCTTTTTTTGGAAAACAAAAGCATTTTTTTTCGGGAAAAATCAACTGGAAAAAATCAGCTTTTCTCGAAAAAAAAAGCTAAAAAAAATCAGTTTTTTTTTGGGAAAAAATAAAAATATTTTTTTGGGAATATAAAAGCTGCTTCCAGCGTTTAAAGGGGTGTATTGATTTACACTGTTTTATTTTATTAAGGGTATCATAGTTTTTTTAACTTATGACATTTTTGTATATTGGGAGTGGGGTGTATTAATCCAATTTTGGGGGGCAAATAGCGACACCCTTAATATAAAAGTGTAATTTTTGTATTGAAACTAAATAGAATAAGGGTAAATCGCAATCCAATTTATTTTAAAAATAAAAGAATTTTCCCACCAATCAACATCGGTTAAAAAACACGTTGTCTATACACTGACGTTGAAGAATAAGTAAAAATCACCATCCAGCACCGTTGCATAAGCGATGCATATGAAGGAATAAACATCAGTTTCCACAAAACCGATGTTCAAACACATTAGACAACAGAAGTATCAAGAAAATGATGTCTTTTTGGTGATGTCTATTCCAATTTTTCTTGTAGTGTAAGTATTTACTTACTATATGTTCTAAAGTATGTTCAATATAATATTTTAATTACAATATATTTAGTTGCCATTTTTATTATTTAATATTTTTAATAATAATTCATCAATTTTCTATATTTAGAAAAGTGAAATAAGCAAGATTTTTTTCTTGACTTATATATAAATATATATGTATATATATAAATTTTTATGTATAGAGATATGTAATATATTATATTTTTATACGTATTTTGAGAAAATTTTATTCAATTAAAATAAGTGTTTTTGAATTGGATTTAATCAACTTAAGTACAATTTTATATAATTACGTAGAAATTGATATAACCCAAATAACAACTATATATATCAGTTATAACAAATCACAAATAGCCAAGATACATGAAAATACAAACTGATGTCCAATATAATTTTTAAAACCCACTACAAATTTTGAGTAATATAATAAAGCATTGTATAATTCTGATATTAAGAAATTGATATATTATTCTGCATTTATATTAGACTAGTAAGTGCGGTGCATTGCACGTGAACCATATTCTAACTCATATCCAGAATCTAACTCATATTGATCTTTTAAACTAAACAATTATATTAATTTATGACTTAATCGCAAAACAAACACAACAAAATCCTTTGGTTAGATAGATGACTTTTATGATCACAATGGATTCTAGTAATAACAAATATGAATGCTATTTGCAGAGTTTCAACAATTTTACCAAGCACCTTCTTATATTTCAACCAACAACGGTAAAAAAAAAATCAAATTGACAGAGCATAAAATAAAAAAAAACACTAGTCTTGCAATAAAAACTTGAATTCAGTTAATACATCACAAACATATATTTTTTTAGAAAAAAGCATATGCCTCATGGTACATTTTCTGGTTCATCTGAATCTTCCTCATCAATATTTTTGTTAGCCTTGCTCGTTGATCCTCTGAAAAAGGGGCCACATCCAAGACTAGTCGAGCGCGGAACAGAAGCAGAGGGGGTAACTGCAGAATTGGTGAAGGGTTTACCAACATACCCTGCCGCTGCTGCTAAAATGCGCTCAATCTATATAGAAGAAAAGATGGAAATACAAAAATGTATTAGTAAACCTAATATTTGTAATATTTAAGAAAATCAAGAATAATGTATGTTAATGCCTTACCTCCTGTCTCAGCCGACCATTTTCCATTCTTAAATGGTGTTCATCAAGGGACACATTCCCAATAGCAGCCATGTGACCGCAAGCAGCACAACTTGTGTTGCCTAGGGCTTCTCTGTAGCTAATATTTTCAGCCTTAAGTTTTTCATTCTCAAATTTAAGATGTGCGTTTTGTTGACGGTCATGCTTCATCTGGTGAACAAAGAAAATCATGCACAATTTACTCTAGATAATATGTATAATTCAAGATCAAAAGGGCTTCAAGAAGATTTGTTGTAGTGCTTATTGTGTGAAAAAACTATAATATTTGAAAACTATGATAGTAAAGATTGAACTTAACTGCAATTTGGGTCCTGTAAGTGTGGGGGTGGCATATTTAGTCATGTAAGTATTCCACGTAGCAATTTTGGTCCCATAAAAGTATAAAGAGGTGCCATATTTTGCTTCTTTACGTATCATATGTAGAAATTTTGGTCCCGTAAATTTTTACACACACACAATTTTAGTCCCACAAATTCTAGTTTTGTGCAATTTTGGTATAAAAAGGGTAAAATGTTAAACTACCCATTCGGGACTAAAATTGCAGAAAATTAGAACTTATGGAATTAAAATTGCAAAAAAAAAAATTTAAAAGATTGAAGTTGCTACAAGGATACTTACATGACTAAATATGACCCATTTTGATTTACAGGACAAAAGTTGCGGGAAAAATAAACCTTATACGACAAAAAATGCCATATGATACATTTGGATCAAAATAAGTGCTTTCTTACCTTCATTTGGGTTCTTTTGTTTTGGAACCAAAACTTCACCTGCATGGGATCCATTCCTAACTCTTGGCTAAGTTGGTTTCTTTGTTTGGTGTCAGGGTGAGGACAGTCCCTGAAAAACCTACAATGCAATTGGACTCAAAATTTATTATCAAAAGAGAAGAAACCTACAAAAGTAATTCCCAAAATCTGCACAAAGTAGAATTGTGTTGACATTCACATTATATGGGAATTCCAATTAATTTAAAAAATATTTACTTTTCCAATGCTTGGATCTGCTCTGGCGTGTGACGGTGGTATCGCTTTCTTTTATTTTGATTCTCCGGAGAATTTATTTCTGCATTCTCACCACCAGAATTGTTGTTCTCCGTTTCTTTGTCTGCTACCCTTCGTAGTTGATCACCTTCTGACATTTGGAAAATTTCTTGTTGCAAAATGTATTGTGTTTCATTAGTTTATTTTCTTTCAATGGTCCACTTTAGGAATAACATGCTTCTTAAAAATAAAAGTCATTATGTCTAAAAAATATGACGTTGAAACAAAATGTGGTTTTATGTAACATTTATGTTGTAAAATATTTTTTCTCGACTTTATGGTTATTACTATTTTTTTAAATTTTGAGAAGTTGTGTTGGTGATATAAAATGTATTAAGAATTTTGTCAATGATGTGAAAATATATGTGCGAAAACAGTGCGTGTATTTTTGAACGAATGAATTAAAATAATTATAACAGCAAAAACTTACTAAAAGAAAGCTTTTCTTGTAACTTGAAACGCTCTTTGTAGAAATCTATAAAGCGCTTCCTTGAACTAACTCAAGATTTGGGAACATGTAGGGTGGATTTTTTCGGCTTTTTATACAAAAAAATATAGGATAAATGAAGCAGGAAGTGAACAAAATGAGAGAAGAAACAAATGAGGAAGAAGACTGAATTGCCAGAATCAATAGGGAGAAATGAATGGAGAACGAAAGCAAATGGATAAACTAAGAGCGAGAGGATTTAGTATAAATTGAAGCGATATGATGCAATTATAATAAATAGAGGTTTGTTACCTTCACAATCTGAAAAACAAGGGAAGTAAACGTCTTACAAGGAACATACAAGAGAAAATATAAACTCTATTTGGTTTTGAATCCAGCCGAGACAACCAAGCATAATGAGAAAATCAAGTATGAAAATCCTTTTATAATGGTTCACCCTAATTACTCACTTACCAAATGAACGGAAAATTAGCAATTTTTCACGATAGACATGCCTCTGGAATGGCAAAAAACATTATAGGTCATAAGGGCTTAATGAAATACAAAATAAAAATAATAAATGATTTTTGACATTACAGATTTTGGAAATCAATTATGGTCATAACCTAGAAATTACGACATTTACGAAGGCCAGATATTCAAATCAATAATACCAACACAATAAAAGTTCATTATGGTTGACATAAGTTTAGCGAGAGAACGTCTTTTAGTAAGCATCATAAAACTAATATTTTTTCAATTTTACGTTCAAAGGTGAAGTAATAATTCATTGAAACTGCCTAATTTTTTTTATTATGTTAGTCTATCATAGAACCTGAGAGATATTAGTAAAATAATAAATGGCGATTAGGTTTGAATCAATTTTTGTAGGTGTGATTGTTATTTCATAATTATTATGATCATAAAATCCATTAACAAATGTTGTTGCCCAAGAGTTGGAATTGGCGATTAGGCGACCTAGCACTGACAAGCCTGCTAGGGCCCAATGACGCTATTATACGAGTAAGCCAATTTGGATTCAACTGAATATACAAAATATTAATAAGAATTGCATATAACAATCTTGTATGATGATTTTACTTAAAGCTTGTTAAACAAATTTGTTTGATGATTAAAATTACATAAAAGAAAATAGGAATGTGATTGTTTAATATTTTTTTAGTACATTTAATATTTTCAAAGTACTTGGAAAGTGTTAATAATTTTTATAGAGATTGTGAAAATTAAAATTATGAAAAATGCGATTTTGGTCCCTAGGTTGGCCTACCCATACATTTGTTGTACCCATAATAGGAAGCATACTTAAAAAAGTAGACAAATTTTAATTAGAACAATTTGGACAGAAGATTAGGATGTGCACATTGTCAGTCCAAACGGCTGCAAAAATCTACGGGGTGAATAGATTTTCTCGATTTTTCTTCTCTTTTCCGTATATGTGAAAAACTCTCAAAACTGTAATAAATCGAAGAATAATGAACACAATGATATATAGTGGCTCAACTCACCTAGAGCCTAATCATCTACCACCCGGAATGTCCGAGTGAATTTTGAAAGAAATTAAAGAAATTTAATTAATCAATACCAAGCGATTACAACTTCACCTTGAAGAGCACCAAACTCTTTTTACAACAACAACCTTGAAGAGCAACAAGCTCTTCTTACAACCTTGAAAACCACCAACCTCTTCTTACAACCTTGAAGAGCCCTAAACTCTTCAACACCTAATGTAATCAACCAAGTGTGTTCTTGCCAAAAGAACACTCAACAAGTAAGTCTTGTTTTGGATGATTTGGTCAATCAAGATTACAACTCAAATGAAAGTATACAACTTTGAAAATGCAAGTGTAATCAAGAAAGAAACCTAATAAGCAAAATGTGAAAGTGTAGTGTTTAGGCTATTACAACAAGATATGAAGTGAGAGCATTAGAATTTTGCTGAGATATTCTTGTTGTGATGTAGAATTGTGTGTTGTATTTGATCCTTCAAATTCTTCAACTATTTATAGAGAAGCTTCGAGATTTTATCTCCAATGTAGGCTCCTCGAAATTAAATTTTGTCTGCAAAAGAAGGATCACATAATCTAAAAAAAATGATTAAGCAAAGATAAAGTGGTTCTTGCTGATAAATAACTGAGATGTTTCTTGTTTCTAATGCATTCAAGATAATTCTTTCCCAATGAAGGCTTAGATAACGTGATGAGTCAAGGTGTTTACCTGTTCTTATTCCTTTTAATGAGTCACCGTCTGCATTTCATGATTATCTAGACCATGACATGTTTATCCTTTTCTATTCTCGAATCTCAGGGTATACATGCTTGTACTAGACTCTATAGTGATTTAAAGGTTTTCAAGAGACTCACTATAACTTATGGTGGGCAATTCATCTTCTCATCCAGGAATCTCAATATTGGTCAATGCATGTGAATTTGTACATATATGAACTATCTAGGCAAGAGAGTTTGAACATGCTCCAAGAATGGGTTTTAGGTGGAGAGCTTGGGATTACTCTTCAATGACAAACACACAACCTATTTCTGTAGATATACCATCTGAACAAAGTATGGTTTCCCCTGTGCATTTCCAGAGGAAAGTAAATAATTATTTTTCTTCTATTGAGTATTCAGTTTGAATCGAAACACAACACTATATTTTGAATAATTCTGCGTGTCTTTAAAAAGTCTTGACATATAATTCCCAATTTTTCCGAATCCCCTGGTTCTCATTTTAGTCTTTTAGTTTGACATATTGTTGCATTGTTTCCGGGTAAATTGCAATTTTAGTCCTGTAACTTTGGGATAGTTGCAATTTTAGTCCTTTATCTTTAAAAGTTGCAGTTTTGGTCCTGGACAATTTTGCCCTTGTGGCTAAATAAAGATTTTGTCCTTTCTTTCTAAAGTTAGCAATTTTATAGGGATGGCAATGGGACAGGTTGGGGCGGATTGGCTATGACCCAGACCCGTCCCGTACCTAGAACGGGCGGGGCGGGTCTACCCGTTCTGCCCCATTTTAAATTAAATTAAATTAAAAAAATGAAAAAATATATATTTATAAAATATTATTTACAAAATTTATTATTATCAATTTATAAATATTAAGTATAATATAAGAATACATAAAAATTATATTATAAAATATATTATATATGCAACATATATATTAAAATATATTTTAAAACTAAAAATTCTAAAGGCGGGCGGGTACTCATGAGCTTTAAGTGATACTCAGACAACATGCTGCTTGTTTTCCGCATTGTCTCAAGATTTCCCTATCGGCTCCTGCGAGTTCTTTTTCAACATATTGATTATCCCAATATGTTATCATGTCCTGGTGTTCTTGTGCATACATCGTCAAAATTTGACGATATCTTCTGTAGAGTATACATCTTGGACACTCGTCCAGATCCATTTTCTCGGAGAAAATTCTCCTAACCAATTGTTAATTATATAAAATAATAAATATAACTTAAAGTTTTTAATAAACATGGGCTCTGATACCATTTTAGGCAAATCACTTAGTCAAATAAGCCAATTATGTGCATAAGGGTATTCTTGGTATTTTGAAAATATGAAATAACCCTAGGGGACCAATTTTGCAACAACTTGAAAATTACAGGACCGAAATTGCTTAGGTATAAAACATATAGGACCAATTTTGCAAAGACTTTCAAACTTACAGGACCAATTTTGCAAACTCAATAGTTACAGGACCGAAATTGCAAACTGCCTATAGTTATAGGACCAATTTTGCAATTTTCCCCATTGTTTCCTAAATGTGTAGGCTCAACAAATCAAGAAGATGCTGTTAGTATTCAGGTTGGCATTTTTACATTACCATTAATTATTTTAGATTAGTTTCTTAGAGTAGTTTTTACTTAGGAAGTACCTTTATATGTTCCATACAGTATTTTTTCCTTCCTAATCCCCTGGTAATCTTCTATTCCATACAGTATTTTTTATCTAGTGTTTGAATTCACACCACGTATTGTCTACGTGGCATTTATTTGTGTTCTGAAACATCATATGAAATAGGGATAATTACAAAAACTACCCTAAGGTTTGGGTAAATTACAATATTTTTCAGAATCGGTTTTTTTTCTCTTTTTTCTTTTTCTATTTTTCTATTTAATTTTTTTTGTTGTCTTCAAACAAGATATATTGCACACTGGTATATTTTTGAACTGTTAATCTGATTTTTTGACAATAACCATTGCATTTACTAATAAACATTATTTCTAACTCTTGGTTACTTTGTAGTCGCTTGTTGAAATCTTACTATTTCTGGATTGTATGTCCCTCTTCCTGTGCATGTGCCCCAGGAATGTTTCCTTGTACAATTTCTTTTTGAAATAATAGCAAGATAGGAGTAATAGTGTTTTTTTTTAAACTTCAAAGATTAATAAACAAATAGCTGAAAATGAGTTATAGTGAGTGAAGCAGAACTCTTTAGTTTGACTGCTAAGTCTATTGCTCATAGAGAGCTATTAGTTAACAATTTATCTTCTCATCACGAGGTTAAACAAAATTCAGTTGAGCATTTAATTTAATTTACATTTTTCTGTGGAGCAAATGGTGAGAAAATTAACTTTGATGATTTTAAATTGACATATGTGATGTAAACTCTTTTTCCAAATTCGAATTTGGTTTGTGTTCTGAATTTACTCATAAACATGTGGCTATTAAGTTGGTTTTATCATATGTTGATCATATGTTGTCCATTTTGTTTAAAGGGATGGAGGGGATGATATATACTTTTGAAAGAACCAGCATTGAGCATGTGTTGATCATACGGAGAAGCTTGAGCATTTTTGAAAGCTTGAATGACATGAGCTATGTTGATCATATGGATTTTGTTGCCTTTAGTTGAATTGCATAGTCTTTTTGTTGGTTGATGGAGTTAATTGAATTATGAATTTATAGTTGTTTTATCGAAAGAAAACTTCGCTACTAGTACTTTTTGTTGGATTTTGGCTATTGGTGAATTTAGTATTAATGGATTTCATATTTAATTGGTAGTGAACTTATGATGGTTGCTAGAATTGGAGTTCATAATGAATTGCTTATTTATATGGATTTTTTGCATATTTGGACTGGTGTCTTTGTGTAAATCCTTTTAAAACTGCTTCTAAAAACATTAAGATAGCGGTTTTGATACGATGTCTTTGAATTAAACGACACCGATTTAAAACCGGTGTGAACCAGCGATGTCTATTCACCATAGACACCGGTTTCGAGCCGGTGTCTTTAGGTGAAACAACATCGATTTAAACCGGTGTCTATTCATCAAAGACACCGGTTTCCGGTGTCATATACATAAACTTTTAACATCGGGGCCTTATAAAGCGGATATTTTATCTCTACGGCACCGGTTCAAAACCGGTGTCTTTCAAGGAAACGACACCGGTTCTCAACTGCTGTTAAAAAGTTCAGATTTTTAACACTAGTGGCTTTAACACCAGTTGTTTTACTAAAACCGGTGTCTATCAGCATTTTTGTAGTAATCAAGTGATACAACAACATATAGAACTTGCTGTCAAATATCCTATAGCGACCAGTCTCTGTATTGAAAATTCGAAAGTTGAAGCTGTTGGATCAAGATTGGACAATGATCGGCATATAGGGCTACCAATCACTATGCCATAGCGACCGTTTGCTATGGATAGTGATCGCTCGTTATATTCACAGAGAAGAAATTGAATTTTTTCGAACCTTCAGGCACCGGTCGTCCTAGTATAGCGACCGGTCGCCCTCCCCTTGATAATTTCTCCTATTTTGAAACAATGGTTGAGAAATACTCAGGTACCTGTCGCCCTTGGTAACGGCCAATTGATTTTCCTCTTCATAGGGACTTCTCTATTTTTTGAAAACTTTGAAAATCTTTCAGGTACCGGTTGTCCTCTATAGCGACCGATCGTCCTCAACACAGAGGTATGTCTAATTTTTGACCAAAAAAGGTTCAAGGAATACTTCATAAACTTAAGATAAAATGTACTTGGTAAATATGAAGTATTTTGTCAACTCAATAAAAATATTATTTTGGTTACGAATCTAATATGTGAAATTATCAAAATCAAAAATAATTTTATTCAAACACACACACACATAACATGAAAATCTCGACGTTTTGCATTAAAACGGCTAACGTGGGATCCTTTGCATGTGGGCAATTGATGCAGTGCAACTCGAATGGGACATCATGAATAAGTTTGAGCATCCAAAGATATATCTTAATTTGGATATATTATGCTTAATGTGTAATTGTGTTTGTATATGTATATGTATGGAATTTTTTGCTTTTGTGTGTGCATGTGCACGGTGTTTGTGTTGTGGGTGTGATGTATGTGCTTTGTGGATGTGTCTGTGTGTGTTGTGTTTATGCGTTTTTTTTCTACTTCAAATGCGTCTAACAAAGATTGATTCAATTTCAAAAATTTTGGCCTGGAAATGGATTGTGGTTAAAACTAATCAATTTATTAACTATTCACTAAAAATGGCTTAAGTGATGCTTGGGTGAATACTTTTAGGCGCTTTAGCAGCTGGAACCATTTAAGCAATTGAAATTTAAATCTTTCAATGATTAAAGAACTCATTAGTTGAGTCACTGATCTATAAATGTATGATAAGGAAATCTGAATGTAACGACCCAATTTTATGAAATTAAAGTACTATAAAATATTATTAAGAAAACACGAATTTATAAATTAAAATGATGCCAATAATTATCAAAAAAGTTGATTTAGATCTATGTAGTTATTTTTTATTAGGCCGATTGAATAGCTAATCGGGTAGCAAGACCAATTTGCTCATTGATCCAGTTTTTAAAACAATATTGCAATTTTCAAGAATGTAAGGTAAAAATATTAATTTGAGTGCAGGAAAAGAAAAGAAGGCATCGTTTTGCGATAAAAACTTTCATTTCAGTTAATAATATCAAAAAACATAAGCTTTATGGTGCAATACTTTTTAGTTCATCCGAATCTTCCTCATTAATATTTTTTTTTCCGAGGAAAATTAATATTTCTGTTAGCCTTGCTCGTTGATCCTCTAAAAATGGGCAACATCCAAGACTTGTCGAGCGCGGAACAGAAGTAGAGGGGTAGCTACAGAGCTGGTGAAAGGCTTGCCAACATACCTTGTTACTGCTGCTAAATACGCTCAATCTATATATATGGAAGAAAAGATGGAAATACCAAAATTTATTAGTATCATCAACAGCTAAAGGCAAGAAAAAAAAAAAAAGTAGACATAATATTTTTAATATTTAAGAAAACCAAGAATAATGTCTGAATGCTTACCTCTTCTCTCAAATGAGCATCTTCCATTCTCAAGTGATTTACCATCAAGGACATATCCCCAATAGCGATCATGCGATCGCAGCAAGGCAAATGCACACCCGCCAGACTTCTCTATACCTCATATTCTCAGCCTTAAGTTTTTCGTTCTCAACCTGAGATGTGCGTTTTGCTAGCGGTCATGTTTCATCTGCAAATTACAAAAAGTTCTAATTATATTTTTAGTCTTGGTATTGCAAGACTAGATTTGTCTCTGCCTACAATTTACACATACGCAACTTTCAAAAATAATTTTGCATCTGAATTAACTACTACAACCTTGAAAAAATGTATGACACCAATTCTTACACTTATTAAGAATATAAACATGACTAAAATAAAATTTGTGAAGTTTTGCCTTGTGCGTTTCTATGAAAAAATATTTTTCAAAAATCGAACACAAATACATAGTTTTGAATGTATTTTTTCCATGATTCTCAGATATGATATTTTTTCTTTTTGACTTCATCAATAAAAAAATTAAATAATATTTATCACGTATTGGTTGATGCTATTATAAAATTATTACAATGCAAGAGATAAAAACATATAAAATTATTAGGAAAATGCACATGTCACATTGTAAAAAGAAGGCATCGCAGATATACAACCCATGCATCGCACGGATTAAAGACTAGTATTATAGAAATGGTAATGGAGCAGGGCAGGGCGGGTATATCAAGACCCAACCCAACCATGTCCTTTGAACTAGGAAAATATTGTAGGATGACACGTCTTGACCCGAACAAAATAATTTAGGATTTATTAAATTATTATTATTTTTTTGAATAAACACTCAAAGAGGATGGGGGATTGAGATCACATCCCAACCTATGTATTAATTTGCCAATATTTTTATACAAATGAATGTAAATCAGAAAGGAACTCTATGCTAAATTACATGTTACTATAGGCAAAAAGAGTCAGTAAAAGCCTATACAAGTTTTACAAGCTATTATACATTAATGGGAAACTAATCCAGCAAGACATCTTCGAAAAACTGGAAGGTTTAGTTGATGCATTCTTCCATGACTGAGAAAAATTCTGGGGATTAAGGGAGGTTTGATAATCTGAAATTGTTGTTGTTGGCATCCCAAGTGAACTACCACATCAGCTATTGAATTTCCCTCACGAAGAACATGAGGGAATTTCAAATCCATGGTGGCCATCAACTTTTTTATTATGATAAGGGAGTTGTGCACATGCCATTTGTTAGATAAATGTTTTTATCATGGTTTTGATGATTTTGTTCGATTTTGTTCAAATGAGTTTTTAAACCAAAACAATGTCCCTAAATGTTGTCTAAATACTTCCGACCGTCTTAAAATGTTTTTACTATTTTTCGAGTATTTTTGGAGTTTATTTTCGATAAAAAATTGGACAACACATTTGTTTCAGTTCGACCGGCCGCTCTATAGGGCAACCCGCACTGAGTTGAGTTTTGAAATAGAAAATGGGACGTAAGAAAAATAGGGGAGGGCGACCGCACTCGGGAGCAGCCTTTGTTCTGATCTTCTCTGTTTCGTATTTTCTTCAACCCCAACCGGTCATAGTCAAGGCGACCGTCGCACCCTCCGACCGGTCCCCTGTAAAATTTGCTGAAATTCAATTTCAATCTTATCTCTCGCGGCCGTCGCACTTCCTTTGTTTATCAAAGAAACTATCCGTTGCATTTTCGACAACTTTTCCCTATTTTGTGGGATTGATTTCTAACAGCTATATTGATGATTTTAAATGGTTTCTTTTGCAGAAATCACTCCCCAAGGAGGAGCCTATGTCCGAAATGAAAGCCAAGTCCTCTCCTATAAATAGAGGCTTTATTCAAGCAACACGACACAACACTCTACACAAGCAAAGAGCAATCAAGCAAACACTTTCATATATCTTGTTGTATTAGCCTTAGCACTTTCACTTGCACAAATTTGAAGTCTAGGCTTCCAATTCTTGATTACACTTGTACTCATATTGTATCAATCATTATTGAGTTGTAATCTTGATTTTGGTCATCATTTAACACAAGACATCCTTGTGAGTATTCTTGTGGTAATAATACACTTGGGTGATCTAGGTGATAGGTGTTTGAAGGTTGTGGTAATCTTCAAAGGTGTTGTAAGAGGATTGTGGTAATCCTCAAGGTGGTGTAAGAGGGTTGTGGTAATCCTCAAGGTGTTGTATTAATTTTTGGTAAATTAATAAAATCTTTTTTTCTTTTTGAAATCCATCCCGGATATACTGAGGTGGTAGTAGATTAGGCCCTAGGTGGGTTGAACTAATATAAATTGACGTGTGCTATTTATTTTCCGTACCAGCATTTAGATTTCATCTTTGCTTGAGTTTTTCAAAAAGAGGGCAAAATCTGAAAAACCGGGATAATCTATTCACCCCCCCTCTAGATTATCGTAGCCACTTGGACTAACAAGTGGTATCAAAGCCAAACTCTTTGGCTAGCTCGTTCCGAGTAAAGAGGAAAGATCCATGGCAACACATGATGCTTATCTCACCACCGGCGCCTCCACCAACAAGCCACTACTATTCGACGCTAACAACTAAGCATTTTGGAAAGACCGAATGGAGTGCTTTCTACAAGGGCGCGGGTTTGACATTTACAATGTGGTCATTGAAGGAGTTGATCAACCAACCAAGAAATCGGAGGATGGCACCTCGACTCCTAAACCTTTCAAGGAGTTCGATGAAAACGACAAAAAGGCTTTCTCTCTAAACGGTAAGGCCTTAAATATTTTGCATTGTTCTCTTACGGCTACTGAGTATAATCGCATAAGAGGAATAAGGTCGGCACATGAGGTTTGGGAAAAATTGGAGACAATCTATGAAGGGACTAAGAAGGTCAAGCAAGCAAGAAAGATCATGCTTGTTAAAGACTTTGAAAACTTTAACATGCATGATGGTGAAAGCATCTCCAAGATGGTGGAAAGGCTTGATAATATTGTCAATCCTCTTGTGGCCCTCGGTAAAGTCATCTCCGAAGAAGACAAGGTGACTAAGGTATTAAATGCTCTTCCCGGGTCATGGTCCGAAAAAGTAACGGCAATCACGGAGGCACAAAACCTTGAGACACTCAAGTTTGACGAACTTATTGGAAACCTCCTCATCTATGAAGTTTATCTCAAGGAGAGGAAAAATTCCAAACCATCCATAAATCAATCGGGTATGCAAATTATTCCTAAAGGTCTTGCTACCTCTTCTAATAATGCATACTATGATAATGATGATGATGATGAGGAGACGGCTGCACTTGTTCAAAAATTTGCAAAATTTGTGAATAAAAATAAAGCAAGAAAACCAAGAGATAATGCTTGCTTTAAATGCGGAAAACCCGGGCACTTCATTGCCGATTGTCCAAAGCTCGATGATGAGGAGCAAAAGAAAATGAAGCCTTTTACGAAAAACAAGGCTCTAAATGCGGAGGTCAAAACATGGGATGAACTACTCGAAACAACCGATGAGGAAGGAGAAACCAAACGCGGTCTCATGGCCATAGACGATGAAAACAATGAGGTACGCTCTAATTCTTCTACTTCCTCCATAGTTGATGACTTGCAATGTGATTTTGATGAATTGCAAATTGAGTTTCAAAATTTAATTGTTAAATACAAAAATTTGAAAAAGGAGCATAAGGAGCTTAAGGTTGAAAAAGAAAAATTATTTACCTCTTATGAATCTCTACACAAAGCTCATGCTCTTACTCTTACTAGAGTTCACTCTCTTGAAACCGAAAAGGAATCGCTCACAAAAGATATTGAATGTTTGAAAAATAATGTTCATCGTTTCAACATAAGCACGGATAAAGTCACAAAAATTTTAGATGCACAAAGAGGTGAGCATTCCAAATTAGGACTTGGTTATAAGCCATTTCAAAGCGTTTTTAAGAAAAATAACCAAGGTCCGACCTTTGTACGTGCTAATAATTATAATACTCCTACTTGTTTTTATTGTGGCAAAGTTGGACATTATGCTAATAATTGCAAATTGAGAAATAGCTCTAGACATGTTTGGAGACCAAAGGTCTCAAGACTAACCCCCATGGACCCCAAAATTATAGGGTACCTAAAAGAAATTCTTTTGTAGGCAATAGGGGCAATAACAACAATGGAAGATTCAAAATGGCTCGTGGACAGCGGATGTTCACGCCATATGACCGGGAGGAGAGAACTTTTTACCAACATCAAGCTCCAAGAAGAAGGTATGGTCATGTTCGGCAATGGGAAAGGAAAAATTCTTGGAAATGGAGAAATTGGTAAGTCTTCTTTCTCTCTTAGTAATGTTCTTTTAGTAGAAGGGCTTAAGTTTAATTTGATAAGTGTTAGCCAACTTTGTGATTCAAATTATAATGTTTACTTCAATAAAGAAAAATGCCTTATACTTAAAAATGATGAAATTATTTGTGAAGCAAATAGAAAAGGCAATCTTTACAAAATTTGTACAAGTGATTTGGTTAGTCAAAATATTTCTTGTTTAGTCGCCAATAATGATTTAACTAGTTTATGGCATAGGCGACTTGGACATGTTGGATACAAGAGTTTGAAAAATATTTACAAAAACCAACATGTGAAAGGACTACCCAAATTGAATTTTGAAAATCTTGGCTTATGTGACACTTGTCAAAAGAACAAATTAGTTAAAAGTAGTTTTAAGCCCAAAAATGAAATTTCCACAACCAAACCCCTACAATTGCTTCACCTTGATTTGTATGGGGATATTGGTTCGGCAAGTCTAAGTGGAAAACATTACACTTTCGTTATTGTCGATGATTTTTCTAGATATAATTGGGCTCTTTTTCTTACCAATAAAAGCGATGCCGTTAATGAGTTTGTTAAGTTGTGTAGACTCATTGAAAATGAAAAGGAAGACACTATTAAGTCTATTCGAAGCGATCGAGGTGGAGAATTTGATGATGAATTTAGAGTCTTTTGTGAAACCAAAGGATATGCTCATAATTTTTCGGCTCCAAGGACACCTCAACAAAATGGAGTAGCCGAAAGGAAAAATCGGACACTACAAGAGATGAGTCGGTCCATGCTCAATGAATTTTCACTTCCAAAATATTTTTTGGGCCGAAGCCGTAAGTACCGCTTGCTATGTCATTAATCGAGTTTATATTCGTCCTAAAATGAATAAAACTCCATATGAGCTTTGGAAAGTTAGAACTCCAAATATTAGTTATTTCAAGATATTTGGTTGTAAATGCTTTATTTGGAATACCAAGGATCAATTGGACAAACTTGATCCTAAGGCCGATGAAGGGATATTTATGGGATATTCAACAAAAAGCAAAGCATATCGGGTTTACAATAAGACTAGTGGAGTTGTTGAAGAATCCATCCATGTCAAATTTAATGAAGCTTCGGGTGTTGAAAGAATACCTAATGATGAAAGTGATGAAGAGGATATTATTGAACAAATTGTTCAAGTTGATGATCAACCGTCTACATCAAATGATCAACCGTCCACTTCAAATGGTCCTCAAGAAGATAGAGGTGATACCTCGGATCTTCCCGTTGCATTGAAATTTAAGGGAGATCACCCAAAAGATCTTATTATTGGTGATCCCCTTGACAAAGTGATGACCCGGAGAAAATTTGCCGAGAAAGCTCTTATTTCTCAAAAAGAGCCTAAGAATGCTAAGGAGGCCATTGAGGATGAGGATTGGTTCTTAGAGATGCAAGAGGAGTTAAATCAATTTAAAAGAAACGATGTATGGGAATTGGTACCTTGTCCTCCATCTCAAACTATTATTGGTACAAAATGGGTATTCCGGAACAAACTTGATGATCAAGGCAACATTGTTCGAAATAAGGCAAGGTTAGTAGCTCAAGGGTATTGTCAAGAAGAAGGTATTGACTATGATGAAAATTTTGCACCCGTAGCACGTTTAGAAGCTATTCGTATTTTACTTGCCTATTCTTGCTTTAAAAATTTCAAACTTTACCAAATAGATGTTAAATCCGCTTTCTTAAATGGTATTATTCAAGAAGAAGTCTATGTAAAACAACCTCCGGGTTTGAAATTTTTCTAGGCCTAATGATGTTTATAAACTTAAAAGGCCTTGTATGGTTTAAAGCAAGCACCCCGTGCATGGTATGATAGACTTAGCTCTTTTCTTTTGCAAAATGGCTTTATAAGGGGTAAAGTTGACACAACTCTCTTTGTTTTTTGAAAAAGGGCAAGATTGCTTACTTGTGCAAATTTATGTTGATGATATTATCTTTGGTGCTACTGATGATTCTTTGTGCAAGAAATTCTCTAAATTGATGCAAGGAGAATTTGAAATGAGTATGATGGGGGAACTCAACTTCTTTCTTGGACTCCAAATTAAGCAATGTCAAGAAGGTATTTACATTTCGCAATCAAAGTATACAAAAGAACTTTTGAAAAAGTTTGGCATTGAAGAAGGAAGAACCGTATCTACTCCCATGGCAACAAATGTCAAAATTAACAAAGATGAGAAAGGCAAGTCCGTGGATGAATCAAAGTATCGAGGTATGATTGGTAGTTTACTTTATTTAACCGCTAGTAGACCGGACATTCTTCATGTCGTATGCCTATACGCTCGTTTTCAAAGCAATCCCAAAGAATCTCATATGAGTGCCGTTAAAAGGATTTTTCGATATTTAAAAGGCACTATTCAATATGGTTTATTTTATGCAAAGAATAAAATTTTTTCTGTTAAAGGTTATAGTGATTCGGATTATGCGGGAAATATTGATGATCGGAAAAGTACTTCCGGATCATGTCAATTTTTAGGCGATTGCCTAGTTTCTTGGTTTTCAAAAAAGCAAAACTGTGTTTCTCTTTCAATGGCCGAAGCCGAATATATTTCCACCGCTTTTTGTTGTACTCAACTTCTTTGGATGAAACAAACCTTAGCAGATTACAAATGCTCTTTAATGTACTTATCTTTTGTGATAATATATCCGCTATAAACATTGCTCAAAACCCGGTTCATCATAACCGTACTAAACATATTGAAATTCAACATCATTTTCTGAGGGATTGTATTTCAAAACGAAAAATTGAGATATCTTTTGTACCATCTCAAGATCAATTAGCGGACATTTTTACAAAACTGCTATCTTTCGAGACTTTTGCGTCTATACGAGCTCGGTTAGGCATAATGCATATTGAATGAGACTTACGTTTGCATTTTGCATGTTTTTAAAACTTAGAAAATGAAAAATCGGATTTTGGTTGAAAATTCGGATTTTATTAAAAACTCGACAAAACAAGAGGCTAAACAGGTTGAGGCAACCGTCGCCCTCAACGTTGACCGGTCGCCCTCAACCACGACCGGTCGCCCTAAGCCTAAATTTGGATTAAAACCATTCTGTCTTCAGCTTCATTTTAACTTATTTTGGCCATTTTTCGTCCCATTTTCCAAATTCACACAAATTTCACTCAAAATTTGTTTTCATGCATTCAATTCACAACTTGGACCTTATATAGCATGATTATCATCATCATGGCTCATCTTTTCCGATTAAATGGTAAGAATTTTTCTTCCTTTGCTCAATTGGGTTGAACCCTTGAGTTTATGACCTTATTGTATATTTCTTGATATTTTTTGCATATGATCTTGATGAGCTTATTTATTATTTTGTATTATATGTTGTTTGATGAAAATTGGTGATGAATTTTTTTGGCTTGAATCATTTACAAGGGCTATATACAAAGTGTTCGATAAAATGTCGCAATGAAAATTTCAACTTCTACATGATTCTCTTGCTTCCAAAAGTCTTCAATACTTATTGAGGTCATGTTTTGGCAAATAAAATGAGCGTATGAACTCTTCATGACACATTTCTCCCATTTTCCTTGGATTTTTAAGCCTAAATTGCTCAACGGTTGAAAACCCATCTCTTTTGTGCACTTTGATATAATTGTATGATGTTTTTATCATCCTAACATTCTTTTTGATGATTCCAAAGGGGGAGAAACAGGAAATTGGCTCGTTAGCCAAAAGAAGCTAATTAAAGCTCGCAATAAAAGCTATAAGCTATGGCTTCCTAAAGCCAAGAATACCTAGTCCATGGCTTGAATTATGGACTCAATTGCAAAAGATTATAAGTATTGTGACAGGGGAGCTTAACGCTTTATGATGTTTATAGGCATCTTATATAAGCTTGTTATAGCTTGTGCTTCTAGCTTATGAAATATCTCTTGTTGATATGCTCATAAATAGGGGGAGCTTTGTATGAAATGTTTTCAATGGATAGTTCACTTGTAAAACCAAAAAATTTATTTGTTTTCAAAATCATCCTCGAGTAAATTGTTTTGGTTTGTAATCATCAAAAAGGGGGAGTTTGTTAGATAAATGTTTTTATCATGGTTTTGATGATTTTGTTCGATTTTGTTCAAATGAGTTTTTAAACCAAAACAATGTCCCTAAATGTTGTCTAAATACTTCCGACCGTCTTAAAATGTTTTTACTATTTTTCGGAGTATTTTTTGGAGTTTATTTTCGATAAAAAATTGGACAACACATTTGTTTCAGGCTCGACCGGTCGCCCTATAGGGCAACCCGTACCTGAGTTGAGTTTTGAAACAGAAAATGGGACGTAAGAAAAATGGGGGAGGGCGACCAGTCGACCAGGTGGTCGACCGGTGAGGGCGACCGGTCGACCCCTGGGCGACCGGTACCTGGGAGCAGCCCTTTTGGTTCAGTCTTCTCTGTTTCGTATTTTCTTCAACCCCAACCGGTCATAGTCAAGGGCGACCGGTCGCACCCCCCTCCGACCGGTCCCCTGTGTAAAATTTGCTGAAATTCAATTTCAATCTTATCTCTGCGCGACCGGTCGCACCCCTTGTTTATCAGCAAACTATCCGTTGCATTTTCAGACAGCTTTTCCCTATTTTGTGGGATTGATTTCTAACAGCTATATTGATGATTTTAAATGGTTTCTTTTGCAGCAAATTACTCCCCAAGGAGGTGCCTATGTCTGGAAATGAAAGCCAAGTCCTCTCCTATAAATAGAGGCTTCATTCAAGCAACAAGACACAACACTCTACACAAGCAAAGAGCAATCAAGCAAACACTTTCATATATCTTGTTGTATTAGCCTTAGCACTTTCACTTGCACAAATTTGAGGTCTAGGCTTTCAATTCTTGATTACACTTGTACTCATATTGTATCAATCATTATCGAGTTGTAATCTTGATTTTGGTCATCATTCAACACAAGACATCATTGTGAGTATTCTTGTGGTAAGAATACACTTGGGTGATCTAGGTGATAGGTGTTTGAAGGTTGTGGTAATCTTCAAAGGTGTTGTAAGAGGATTGTGGTAATCCTCAAGGTGGTGTAAGAGGGTTGTGGTAATCCTCAAGGTGTTGTATTAATTTTTGGTAAATTAATAAAATCTTTTTTTCTTTTTGAAATCCATCCCGTATATACTGGGGTGGTAGTAGATTAGGACCTAGGTGGGTTGAACTACTATAAATGGACGTGTGCTATTTATTTTCCGTACTTAGCATTTCATCTTTGCTTGAGTTTTTCAAAATAGAGGGCAAAATCTGAAAAACCGGGATAATCTATTCACCCCCTCTAGATTATCGTAGCCACTTGGGCTAACACCATTGACCTTCTTTATGTTTTGTAAGGAGGTGGAAGAGTAATAAAGAATCAGTTTCAATAATGGCTTTGAAAAAACCAATATTGAGTAAGCAATTAAGCCCCTGTTCCAATGCTTTAATTTCAGTTGTAAAACTATCTAGGCAATGAGGAATAAAATCATGAAAAATCCATAAGATATTGCCTTCATTATCTCGAAGAACACCACCCAAACCTGCTTGATTGACCAGTACTTTAGTAGCACCATCAATGTTAAGTTTGACCAAACCAATAGGGGGTTTATGCCAGGTGCCAGGAGTGATTTTAATACGTCGGAGTACCGGAAATGTAAACCCATATTGAGCAGCCATGTCCATAAATCCAGTCCAAGAATCGGAGAGCATCAATTTACTAGCTTAATATGAGATTCCACTCGTGAAATAATCCTCCAATGACTGAACTTAACAGGGTTATGTCTGCAATCATTTCTATCCATCCAAGTAAACCACAAGATCAAGCAAGGAATTATGAAAGAAATATGTGTGTTGTGTGCAAAAGGTGTGAGATGGAACCAATATTGGAGTAACATGCGAAAATCCTCATTGTGGGGCAGTGTGCAGTGCAACGGGCCTGTGAAATGCTTCCAAATCTTATCAACTTGCTCATTTGAAGAAAACATGAGAGACACTTTCAGTATAACACCCACAACACACATATTTAGATGCTAAAGCAAAACCTTTATGTTGAAGTTTACTATCCACTGGTAATTTATTCCAAAGCAGCCTCCAAAGAAAAATAGACATAGAAAGGGTAAGGCATTTGTTCCAAATGTTAGAGAACAGTGATGAAACAACCAAGGGCTATCTGATGCTCTTCCAGATAGAGGATAAAGAAAACTCACCATTAGAGGAGTGCATCCATCTCATGTAATATGATCCAACATGTGAAATAGGGATTTGGAAAATTTGGGAAGCCCGTGTGGTGTCAACAACCTGATTAAGTCTATCCAAGTCCAAATTACCATTTAATCAATAGAAATTAACAGGAATTTGTTCCAAACCCTCTTTATTAACATCAATAAGATTACAAAGATTGTTATTCGAAAACCAGTTTCAAACCAAAAACTAATATGCCCATCCCCAAGCCCCCAAAAAATGCCACTTTAACATTATTCTTGATATTACACATTCTTTTCCACCCAAGACTGTCATGCACATAAGGGTTAATAGATGCAAAAAACAGCCCCCTACATATTTAGCATGAAGAAAATTGGCCCATAAGGAATCATTACATCTGAATAACCACCAGAGTTTGAAAGAGAATACAGTGATAAGGTCTGGAATAGACCTACCACCAAGCCCCTCCTCCTGCACAGGATGACAAATAGTAGACCAAGCCACCCAATAGATATTTTTATTAGAAGAAGTGGCACCCCAGTAAAATTTGGCCATGATTTGCTCCATTTTATTAATAATGTATTTAGGAGGCTTAATGACCCGAATGAGATAAAGGAACATGGAACTCAAGGTAATTTTAATAAGCATGAGTCCGCCACCAAAAGTAAAGAATTTCCAAGCCCAAGAAGTCACCTTCTTATGCATTTTGGAGAGAAGAGATTGAAAAAGGATACCATTTTTGTGCCCCTGGTAAATGGGGGCACCTATATATGTAAAAGGAAGATCTTGCTGTTGGAATTGAGTAATAGAGGAAATATACTGAATCGATCAGTGGTCATCTTGGAACCCACTACAAAAGAGCTTTTGGAAGCATTGACTAACTGCCCAGACACAGAGGCATAGTAAGAGAAAATTGTGAAGCAGTTGGAGAGACTGAGGTTTGTTATTGGAGAAAATCAGGATATCATCAGCACAAGCTAGATGAGATATGGGAATACCACCATGAGTATGAAAATACATAAAAGAATTCTGTTGGAACATATAATCCAGACCCCTAGACAAACATTCAACAACTAAGATAAAAAAAGAGGAGATAAGAGGTCACCTTGTCTCAAACCTCTACTAGATTTAAAGAAGCCAGAAGAAGTACCATTCACAAGGATAGAAAACAAACAATTGTCAAATGCAATTATTAATTAACAGAATCCATCTAGGAGAAAACCCCATGTGAGCAAGCATGTTACTTAAAGAAGGTCATTGAACCCTATCATAGGCTTTAGCTATGTCCAATTTAAAAGCAATATTTTGACTTTTACCTTTGTAATCAACACAATGAATCATCTCTTGGGCAAGGAGAATATTATCACTAATAAGCCTATCTTTGATGAAGCCACTCTAAGAAGGAGTAATGATAAGAGGAAGAAGGGAGGCCAATCTATTGTTGAGTATTTTAGTGATAAACTTATTAGTGATATTACAAAGACATGGGGTGCCCATCAAAGAATTCATGAACAACAACATAGATATCCTCTTTAACAATTAACCAACAATGTTGGAAGAACATAGCACTAAAGCCATCAGGGTCAATAGCCCAATCAGGATTAAGAGAAAAGAGAGCATCATGGATTTTCTCTTTAGAAGGCTGGTCACAAAGCTGATTAAAGTTAACAGAGTCAGGAAGAGAAGGAATAGGGAAGTCAGGATCAAAATGTTGGTAATTCCCTTCAGTGGATAGATGACTTTTCTGATCACAATGTATTCTAATCACAACAAATATGAATGCTATTTGCAGAGTTTCAACAATTTTAACAAGCACCTTCTTATATTTCAAGCAAGAACGGTAAAATAAATAAAATTGACAGAGCGTAAAATAAAAAAAGCACCAGTCTTGCAATAAAAACTTGAATTCAGTTAAAACATCACAAAACATATTTTATTTTTTAGAAAAAAAACATAAGCCTTATGGTACATTTTCTGGTTCATCTGAATATTCCTCATCAATATTTTTGTTAGGCTTGCTCGTCGATCCTCTGCAAAAAGGGCCACACCCAACTAGTCGAGCGCAGAACAGAAGCAGAGGGGGTAACCACATAATTGGTGAAGGGTTTACCAACATATCTTGCCGCTGCTGCTGAAATGCGATGGAAATAAAATAATATATTAGTAAACCTGATATTTGTAATATTTAAGAAAATCAAAATAATGTATGTGAATGTCTTACCTTTTGTCTCAGCCGAACACTTTCCATTCTTAATGGTGTTCATCAAAGGACAGATTCCCAATAGCAGCCATGAGATTGCAAGCAGCGTTGCTCAGGGCTTCTCTGTAGCTAATATTTTCAGCCCTAAGCTTTTCATTCTCAAACCAAAGATGTGTGTTTTGTTGACGATCATGCTTCATCTGGTGAACAAAGAAAATCATTCACAGTTTACCCTGGGTAATATGCATAATTCCAGATCAAAAGGGCTTCAAGAAGATTTTTTGTAGTGACCTTATTATTTGAAACAACTATAATATTTGAAAACAATGATAGTAAAGATTGAGCTTAATTGCAATTTCGGTCCTGCAAGTGTGGGGGTGACATATTTAGTCATGTAAGTATTTTACGTAGCTGTTTTGGTCTCATAAGTATAAAGGGGTGTCATATATTG
The DNA here is from genome assembly GCA_016081115.2 of Rehmannia glutinosa. Classification (NCBI taxonomy): domain Eukaryota; kingdom Viridiplantae; phylum Streptophyta; class Magnoliopsida; order Lamiales; family Orobanchaceae; genus Rehmannia; species Rehmannia glutinosa. The sequence continues at coordinate 160,205 of JABTTQ020002946.1, read as the reverse complement.
CTTCTTTACGTATCCTATGTAGAAATTATGTTCCCGTACATTTTTACGCATACACAATATTAGTCCCATAAGTTCTAATTTTGTGCAATTTGGTCCAAAGAGGGTTAGATATTAAAGTACCCATTCGGGACTAAACTTGCACAAAATTATAACTTATGGAATAAAAATTACAAAAAAATAAAAAATAAAAAATTGAAGTTGAAAAGGATACTTACATGACTAAATATAGCCCCTCTATAGATTTATAGGACAAAAATTGCGCAAAAATAAAGCTTTTGGATCAAAGTAAGTGCTTTCTTACCTTCATTTGGGTTCTTTTGTTTTCGAACCAAAACTTCACTTGCATGGGATCCATTCCTAACTCTTGGCTAAGTTCGTTCCTTTGTTTGGTGTCAGGGTGAGGACAGTCCCTAAAAACCTACAATGCAATTGGACTCAAAATTTAGTATCAAAAGAGAAGAAACCTACAACAGTAATTCCCAAAATCTGCACACTGTAGAATTTTTTTGACATTCACTTTATATGAGAATACCAATTAATTTAAAAAAAATAATACTTTTCCATTGCTTGGATCTGCTCTGGCGTGTGACAGTGGTATCGCTTTCTTTTGTATTGATTCTCTGGAGATATCATTTTTGCATTCTCACCACCATAATTGATGTTCTCCGTTTCTTTGTCTGCCTCCCTTCGTAGTTGATCACCTTCTGACATTTGGAAAATTTCTTGTTGCAAAATGTATTGTGTTTCGTTAGTTTATTTTCTTTCAATGATCTACTTTAGGAATAAAATGCTGCTAAAAAATAAAAGCCATTATGTCTAAAAAATATGATATTGAAAAAAATGTGGGTTTTATGTAACATTTATGTTGTAAAATAATTTTTCTCGACTCTACAATTATTATTGTTTTTCTTAGAAAAGTTTTGTTGGTGATATAAATTGTATTAAGACTTTTTTGTTAGTGATGTGAAAATATATGTGCGACAACAGTGCGTGTATTTTTGAACGAATGAATTAAAAGAATTATAACAGCAAAAACATACTAAAAGAAAGCTTTTCTTGTAACTTGAAACACTCTTTGTAGAGATCTATAAAGCGCTTCCTTGAACTAACTCAATATTTGCGAACAAGTAGGGTGGATTTTGTCGACTTTTTATACAAAACTTAAAGGATAAATGAAGTAGGAAGTGAACAAAATGAGAGTAGAAACAAATGAGGAAGAAGACTCAATTGCCAGAATCAACAGGGAGAAATGAAGGGAGAATGAAAGCAAATGGATAAACTAAGAGCGAGAGGATTTAGTATAAATTGAGGCGAGATGATGCAATTATAATAAATAGAGTTTTGTTACCTTTACAATCTGAAAAACAAGGGAAGTATACGTCTTACAAGGAAAATGCAAGAGAAAATATAAACACTATTTGATTTTGAATCCAGCCGAGACAACCAACCATAATGAGAAAATCAAGTATGAAAATTCGTTTATAATGGTTCGTCCTAATTATTCACTTACCAAATCAATGGGAAATGAGCAAATTTTCACGATAGACATGCCTCTGGAAAGGCAAAAAAACATTACAGGTCATAAGGGCTTAATGACATACACAATAAAAAATCATATCACAGTAATAAATGATCTTTGACATTATAGATTTTGAAAATCAATTATGGCCATAACCTAGAAATTACGCAATTTACGAAGGTCAGATATTCAAATCATAAAACGGATATAATTGTTCAGTTTTAAGTTCAAAGGGGAAGTAATAATACATTAAAACTACCTAACTTTTTTTTATTATTATTCTACTCTATCATAGAACCTGAGAGATGTTAGTAAAATAATAAGTGGCGATAAGGTTTGAATCAATTTATTAGGTGCAATTGTTTTTCATAATTATTATGATTATAAAATCCAGTAACCAATGTTGTTGCCCACGAGTTGGCACTGGGGATGAGGCGACCTAGCACTGACAAGCCTGTTAGGGCCCAATGACGCTATTATACGACTAAGCCAATTTGGATTCGACTGAGTATACACCAAAATTAGTAAGACTTGCATATAATAATCTTGTATTATGATTTTACTTAAAGTTTGTTAAACAAATTTGTTTAATGATTAATAACATAAAAGAATATAAGAACTTGACTGTTTAATATTTTTTTGGTACTATTGTTATTTTCAAAGTACTTGGAAAGTGTTAATAATTTTTTTAGAGGTTGTGATAATTGAAATTATGAAAATGCGATTTTGGTCCCTAAGTTGTCCTACTCATACATTTGTTCTTTATTTTAAGGTTGTACCAATTTTAGGAAGCATACTTAAAAAAGTAGACCATTTTAATTAGAAACATTTGGATAGAAGATTCGGATGTGCACATTGTTAGTCCAATTAGCTACAAAAATTTAGGGGGATGAATAGATTTTCCCGATTTTTTTTCTTTTTCGTATATGTGAAAAACTCTCAAAATTGTAATAAATAGAAGAAGAATGAACATAATGATATATAGTGGTTCAACTCACCTAGAGCCTAATCCTCTTCCACCCGGTATGTCCAAGTGGATTTTGAAAGAAATTAAAGAAATTTTATTAATCGATACCAAATGATTACAACTTCACCTTGAAGAGCATCAAACTCTTCTGATAACAACCTTGAAGAGCGCCAAGCTCTTCTTACAACCTGAAGAGCACCAAACTCTTCAACCCTTGCCAAAAGTGTTACAATCAACAAATAAGTCTTGTTTTGGATGATTTGATCAATCAAGATTACAATTCAAATGAAAGTATACAACTTTGAAAATCTAAGTGTAATCAAGAAAGAAAGTCTAATAAGCAAAACGTGAAAGTGTAGTGCTTAGGCTATTACAACAACATATGAAATTGAGAGCTTTAGAATTTTGCGGAGATATTCTTGTTGTGATGTAGAATTGAGTGTTGTATTTGATCCTTCAAATTCTTCAACTATTTGTAGAGAAGCATCAAGATTTGATCTCCAACATAGGCTCCTCCAAATTGAATTTTGTCTTCATAAGAAGGATCAAATGATCTACAAAAATGATTACGAAAAGATAAAGTGGATCTTGCTGATAAGTGTTGCAGCAACGGGTAGAATTCGCTGTCAAATATCCTATAGTGACCAGTCGCTATGTTGAAAATTTGAAAGTTGAAACCGTTGGATCAAAATTTCGACAAAGATCGGCATATAGAGCGACTGGTCACTGTACCATAGTGACCGGTTGCTATGGATAGTGATCACTCACTATATTCATAGAGAAGAAACTGAATTTTTCAAACCTTCAGGCACCGGTCGTCCTAGTATAGCGATCGGTCGCCCTCCTCTTTGAAATTTCTCCTGTTTAGAAACAATTTTTGAGAAATACTCAGGTACATGTCGCCCTTGATAATGACCGTTTTCCTCTTCGCAGGGACTTTTCTGTTTTTCGAAAACTTTGAAAATATTTCAGGTACCGATTGCCCTCTATATCGACCAGTCGCCCTCAACACTTGAGTATGTCTAATTTTTGACCAAAAAAAGTTCAAGGAATATTTCATAAACTTAAGATAAAATGTACTTGGTAAATATGAAGTATTTTGTGAACTTAGTAAATATATTGTTTTGGTTAAAAAATCTAATATGTGAAATCATCAAAATCAAAAATAATTTTGTTCTAACACACATAACATAAAAATCTTTCCATTTTGCATTAAATATGGCTAAGTGGGATCCTATGCATGTGGGCAATTGATGCAGTGCAACTCGAATGGGACATCATGAATAAGTTTGAGCATCCAAAGATATACCTTAATTTGGATATATTATGCTTAATGTGTATTGTGTTTGTATATGTATATGTATGGAATTTTTTTGCTTTTGTGTATGCATGTGCACGGTGTTTGCGTTGTGGGTGTGTATGTGTGTGCTTTGTTTGTGGGTTGTGTATTCTACTTCTAATGTGTCAAACAAAGATTGATTCAATTCCAAAATTTTTGGCTTGAAAATGGAGTGTGGTTAAAACTAATCAATTCATCAACTATTCACTAAAAATGGCTTAAGTGATGCTTGGGTGAATACTTTTAGGCGCTCTAGCAGCTGGAACCATTTAAGCAATTAGAATTTAAATCTTTCAATGATTAAAGAACCCATTAGTTGAGTCACTGATCTATAAATGTATGATCTATGTAGTTATTTTTTATTAGGTCGATTGAACAACTAATCGGGTCGCAGTAAGTAATCGAGAAGGTTCGTCTTTTACATTCGATGATAGAGCATGAACGAAAGATTTAGGACCAGAGTTCATATCAGGTAATGGAATCGGTGGTATTTCAATCGAGGGTGCAAAATTAGGGTGGGAGATAGGAGAATTGGGTGCGGACTTTGAAATCCCCATCAGAGCAGATGTATTTGGGCTTCGAATCGGAGGAAAACACTGTTCATCTTGGAGAGGGGGTGGTTCTGCAGCTCTTTCCATCGAGGCGGCTTCGAACAAATTTAACAAAACATAGTAAACAAATTCAACCTAAAATTACAAAAAAATACTATGATTCCTTGAAAAAGAGAACCGGAGCACGCGAATTGGAAGAATCCATCAAAATTAAATGAAAAGGGGAACAAGAGATCAAATTATGGGTGCAATAGCACATGAAGTTGCGAAGAAGAAAAAATTCTCTCTCCAGCAGTTTTTCCGTCGTTCTTTTTTAACAAACCATGACTTCATTATTATTATTAATTTAATACATTTTCACAAAATGTTTTGTTAAATATCCAAAAATAAATTAAAACTTTAGAAAAATGAGAAAGAAATAAACAAAACAAATTGATTATATATTGGAAGCAAGTTTATACACCAATTGAAAGATACTTGTTGAGTTGTCTAATACTTTAAAAATATTATAATTACTTAATAATTTTCGATAAATAAATTAAATTAGATCAATTTAGAAATTGTTGAAATTTATACCAACAAATTACTATATACATTAATTTAACAAATAAAATCAGAGTATCATTTGATTTATCAATAACGATATCATCCTACTCAAATCATGATTATTTGAGAAACTGTTGTATAACATAAAAGATTATTTTTTGAGAATAACAGACAACAATAACATAAGTAATAGAACAAATAAAAACCATTTCTATTTTGTAATAAGTATTTACTTACTATATATTCTAAAGTATGTACAATATAATATTTTAATTACAATATATTTAGTTACCATTTTCTATTATTTAATGTTTTTAACAATAATTCATCAATTTTCTATATTTAGAAAGGTGAAATAAGTAAGATGTTTTTATTACTATTCATAGAGTACTCTTTCTTTATATTAATATATGTAGATTAAATTTTTTCTTACATATAAATATAATGTTATGCATGGATATATGTAATATATAATATTTGTATACATATTTTGAGATAATTTTATTCAATTAAAATAAATATTTTTGAATTTAATTTAATCAACTTAAGTCCAATTTTATATAATTATGTAGAAATTGATGTAACCCAAATAATAACTATATATATATATATAAGTTATAACAAATCACAAATAGCCAAGATACATGAAAATACAAACTGATGTCCAATATAATTTTAAAACAAATTTTGAGTAATATAATGAAGTATTGTATAATTCCGATATTAAGAAATTGATAAATTATTTTGCATTTATATTAGACTAGTAAGTGCACGTACATTGCACATGAACCATATTCTAACTCAAATCCAGAATCAAACTCATATTGATCTTATAAACTAAACAAATATTAATTTATGTCTTAAACGCCAACATAACAAAATCCTTTCATTAGATAGATGACTTTTATGATCACAATTTATTCTAGTCACAACAACTATGAATGTTATTTGCAGAGTTTCAACAATTTTACCAAACACCTTCTTATATTTCAAGCAAGAACCGTAAAAAAAATCAAATTGACAGAGTGTAAAATAAAAAAGCACCAGTCTTGCAATAAAAACTTGAATTCAATTAAAACATCACAAAATATATTTTATTTTTTTAGAAAAAAAAACATAAACCTTATGGTACATTTTCTGGTTTATCTGAATATTCCTCATCAATATTTCTGTTAACATTGCTCGTTGATCCTCTACAAAAGGGGCCACACCCAAGACTAGTCGAGCGCAGAACAGAAGCAGAGGATGTAACCGCAGAATTGGTGAAGGTTTTACCAACATACCTTGCCGCTGCTGCTGAAATGCGATGGAAATACAACAATGTATTAGTAAACCTGATATTTGTAATATTTAAGAAAATCAAGAACAATGTATGTGAATGTCTTACCTTTTATCTCAGCCGAACACTTTCCATTCTTAATGGTGTTCATCAAGGGACAAATTCCCAATAGCAGCCATGAGACCGCAAGCAGCGTTGCTCAGGGCTTCTCTGTAGCTAATATTTTCAGCCCTAAGCTTTTCATTCTCAAACCAACGATGTGTGTTTTGTTGACGGTCATGCTTCATCTGGTGAACAAAGAAAATCATTCACAGTTTACTCTGGATAATATGTATAATTCAAGATCAGAAGGGCTTCAAGAAGATTTTTTTGTAGTGACCTTATTATGTTAAACAATTATAATATTTGAAAACAATGATAGTAAAGATTGAGCTTAATTGCAATTTCGGTCCTGCAAGTGTGGGTGTGACATATTTAGTCATTTAAGTATTTTATGTAGCAATTTTGGTCCCATAAGTATAAAGGGGTGTCATATTTTGCTTCTTTACGTATCCTATGTAGAAATTATGTTCCCGTAAATTTTTATGCATACACAATTTTAGTCCCATAAGTTCTAGTTTTGTGCAATTTTGGTCCAAAAAGGGTTAGATATTAAAGTATCCATTCGGGACTAAACTTGCACAAAATTAGAACTTATGTAATAAAAATTACAAAAAAATAAAAAATAAAAATTGAAGTTGCTAAAAGAATACTTACATGACTAAATATGACCCCTTTATAGATTTACAGGACAAGATTTGCGCAAAAAATAAAACTTTTGGATCAAAGTAAGTGCTTTCTTACCTTCATTTGGGTTCTTTTGTTTTTGAACCAAAACTTCACTAGTATGGGATCCATTCCTAACTCTTGGCTAAGTTCATTCCTTTGTTTGGTGTCAGGGTGAGGATAGTCCCTGAAAAACCTACAATGCAATTGGACTCAAAATTTAGTATCAAAAGAGACGAAACCTACAAAAGTAATTCCCAAAATCTGCACACTAGTAGAATTGTGTTGACATTCACTTTATATGAGAATTCCAATTAACTTTTAAAAAAAATTACTCTTCCATTGCTTGGATTTGCTCTAGCGTGTGACAGTGGTATTGCTTTCTTTTATATTGATTCTCTGGAGATATCATTTCTGCATTCTCACCACCATAATTGATGTTCTCCGTTTCTTTGTCTGCCTCCCTTCGTAGTTGATCAGCTTCTGACATTTGGAAAATTTCTTGTTGCAAAATGTATTGTGTTTGGTTAGTTTATTTTCTTTCAATGATCTACTTTAGGAATAAAATGTTGCTAACAAATAAAAGCCATTATGTCTAAAATATGATATTGAAAAACAATGTGGGTTTTATGTAACATTTATGTTGTAAAATAATTTTTCTCGACTTTACAGTTATTATTGTTTTTCTTAGAAACGTTTTGTTGGTGATATAAATTGTATTAAGACTTTTTTGTTAGTGATGTGAAAATATATGTGCGACAACAGTGCGTGTATTTTTGAACGAATGAATTAAAAGAATTATAACAACAAAAACTTACTAAAAGAAAGCTTTTATTGTAACTTGAAACACTCTTTGTAGAGATCTATAAAGCGCTTCCTTGAACTAACTCAATATTTGGGAACAAGTAGGGTGGATTTTGTCGACTTTTTATACAAAACTTAAAGGATAAATGAAGTAGGAAGTGAACAAAATGAGAGTAGAAACAAATGAGGAAGAAGACTCAATTGCCAGAATCAACAGGGAGAAATGAAGGGAGAATGAAAGCAAATGGATAAACTAAAAGCGAGAGGATTTAGTATAAATTGAGGCGAGATGATGCAATTATAATAAATAGAGTTTTGTTACCTTTACAATCTGAAAAACAAGGGAAGTATACGTCTTACAAGGAAAATGCAAGAGAAAATATAAACACTATTTGATTTTGAATCTAGCCGAGACAACCAACCATAATGAGAAAATCAAGTATGAAAATTCGTTTATAATGGTTCGTCCTAATTATTCACTTACCAAATCAATGGGAAATGAGCAAATTTTCACGATAGACATGCCTCTGGAAAGACAAAAAAACATTACAGGTCATAAGGGCTTAATGACATACACAATAAAAAATCATATCACAGTAATAAATGATTTTTGACATTATAGATTTTGAAAATCAATTATGGCCATAACCTAGAAATTACGCAATTTACGAAGGTCAGATATTCAAATCATAAAACGGATATAATTGTTCAGTTTTAAGTTCAAAGGGGAAGTAATAATACATTAAAACTACCTAACTTTTTTTTTATTATTCTACTCTATCATAGAACCTGAGAGATGTTAGTAAAGTAATAAGTGGCAATAAGGTTTGAATCAATTTATTAGGTGCGATTGTTTTTTCATAATTATTATGATTATAAGATCGAGTAACCAATGTTGTTGCCCACGAGTTGGAACTGGGGATGAGGCGACCTAGCACTGACAAGCCTGTTAGGGCCCAATGACGCTATTATACGACTAAGCCAAATTGGATTTGACTGAGTATACAACAAAATTAATAAGAATTGCATATAATAATCTTGTATTATGATTTTACTAAAAGTTTGTTAAACAAATTTGTTTAATGATTAAAACATAAGAGAATATAAGAACTTGGATGTTTAACATTTTTTTGGTACTATTGATATTTTCAAAGTACTTGGAAAGTGTTAATAATTTTTTTAGAGGTTGTGATAATTGAAATTATGAAAAATGCGATTTTGGTCCCTAAGTTGGCCTACATACAATTGTTCTTTATTTTAAGGTTGTACCAATTTTAGGAAGCATACTTAAAAAAGTAGACAATTTTAATTAGAAACATTTGAATAGGAGATTCGGATGTGCACATTGTTAGTCCAAGTAGCTACAAAAATTTAGGGGGATGAATAGATTTTCCCGATTTTTCTTTTCTTTTTCGTATATATGAAAACTCTCAAGATTGTAATAAATTGAAGAAGAATGAACACAATGATAAATAGTGGTTCAACTCACCTAGAACCTAATCCTCTTCCACCCGATATGTCCGAGTGGATTTTGAAAGAATTTAAAGAAATTTTATTAATCGATACCAAACCATTACAACTTCACCTTAAAGAGCACTAAACTCTTCTTACAACAACCTTGAAGAGTACCAAGCTCTTCTTACAACCTGAAGAGCACTAAACTCTTCAACACCTGCCAAAAGAACACTCAACAAATAAGTCTTGTTTTGGATGATTTGATCAATCAAGATTACAACTCAAATGAAAGTATACAACTTTGAAAATGTAAGTGTAATCAAGAAAGAAAGTCTAATAAGCAAAACGTGAAAGTGTAGTGCTTAGGCTATTACAACAACATATGAAAGTGAGACCTTTAGAATTTTGCTGAGATATTCTTGTTGTGATGTAGAATTGTGTGCTGTATTTGATACTTCAAATTCTTCAACTATTTGTAGAGAAGCTTCAGGATTTGATCTCCAACATAGGCTCTTCCAAATTGAATTTTGTCTGCATCAGAAGGATCAAATGATCTACAAAAATGATTAAGAAAAGATAAAGTGGATCTTGCTGATAAGTGTTGCAGCAACGGGTAGAATTTGTTGTCAATATCATATAGTGACCAGTCGCTATGTTGAAAATTCGAAAGTTGAAACCGTTGGATCAAAATTCGACAAAGATCGGCATATAGAGCGACCGGTCACTGTACCATAATGACTGGTTGCTATGGATAGTGATCGCTCACTATATTCACAGAGATGAAACTGAATTTTTCAAACCTTCAGGCACCGGTCGTCCTAGTATAGCGACCGGTCACCCTCATCTTTAAAATTTCTCCTGTTTTGAAACAATTTTTGAGAAATACTCAAGTACATGTCGCCCTTGATAATGACCATTTTCCTCTTCGCAGGGACTTTTTTGTTTTTCGAAAATTTTAAAAATCTTTCAGGTACCGATTGCCCTCTATAGCGACCAGTCACCCTCAACAAGTAGGTATGTCTAATTTTTGACCAAAAAAAGTTCAAGGAATACTTAATAAACTTAAGATAAAATGTACTTGGTAAATATGAAGTATTTTGTCAACTTAGTAAATATATTGTTTTGGTTAAAAAATCTAATATGTGAAATCATCAAAATCAAAAATAATTTTGTTCTAACACACATAACATGAACATCTTTCTGTTTTGCATTAGATATGGCTAACGTGGGATCCTATGCATGTGGACAATTGATGCAGTGCAACTCGAATGGGACATCATGAATAAGTTTGAGCATCCAAAGATATATCTTAATTTGGATATATTATGTTTAATGTGTATTATGTTTGTATATGTATATGTATGGAATTTTTTTGCTTTTGTGTGTGCATGTGCACCGTGTTTGCGTTGTGGGTGTGTCTGTGTGTGCTTTGTTTGTGGGCTCTGTATTCTACTTCTAATGTGTCAAACAAAGATTGATTCAATTAAAAAAAATTTGGCTTGAAAATAGAGTGTGGTTAAAACTAATCAATTCATCAACTATTCAATAAAAATGGCTTAAGTGATGCTTGGGTGAATACTTTTAGGCGCTTTAGCAGCTGGAACCATTTAAGCAATTGGAATCTAAATCTTTCAATGATTAAAGAACCCATTAGTTGAGTCACTGATCTATAAATGTATGATCTATGTAGTTATTTTTTATTAGGTCGATTGAACAACTAATCGGGTCGCATGACCAATTTGCTCATTGATCAAGTTTTTAAAACATTGTTGCAATTTTCAAGCATGTAAGGTAAAAATATTAATTTGAGTGCGGGAAAGAAAAGAAGGCATCGGTCCTGCGATAAACTTTTATTTCAATTAAAATTTTAAAAAATAAATAAAAAAATAAGCTTCATGGTGCAATACTTTTTGGTTCATCAAAATCTTCCTCATCAATATTTTTGTTAGCTTTGCTCGTTGATCCTCTGAAAATGGGCAACATCCAAGACTAGTCGAGCGCATAAAATAAACAGAGGGGGTAAATGCAGAGTTGGTGAAGGGTTTGCCAACATACCTTGTTGATGCTGTTGAAATGCGTTCAGTCTATATATTGTCACAACCACATATTTAAAAAAAAATGAAATGAGAGTTGAGGAAATGAGGATAGTGGAAGGAAAAGTTGAGAAATGAAAGAAAAGAAAATGGTAGTGGAGAAATTATTGGGAAATAAAATAATAAAAAGAAGGAAATAAAAGATGATTTGAGATATTGGTTGAAAGGAGAGATCGGATAAGAAGAGGAGAAAGAAGGGGAAAGAAAGAAAGGAAAAAAAATATAAGAGAAAAGAGATAAGAAGAAGTAGAGGAAAATAAGAAAAAATCAAGGAAAATACAAGAAACAAAATCCGATTCGCGGTGCAAATTATCTGAGAAGTTTGAAGGTTTCGCATTTGCATTATTTTAGATTCAAATTGAATTTGGTTAATTTTTACTAATACTATTATATAATAATTTATGTATAGATTCTTCGGGGTAGAAGCCGGAGTGATTTTTATCATAGTTGATTCGACGAACTAGGCAAGTAATTTCTTTAGTTTCATGTAGATTTAGGTTTGATTATTGCTATATAGTCTTCATTATATTGATCTCAAGACTTGTTTGGTACATGTGAATTTATGTGTTTTTCTGGAATTTCATGTGTTTGACTAAATAATCTAGTGTTTATTTGTGAATTTTAGATGTTTTTAAATAGTTCCCGAGTATTCAAGAAAATTATTCGAATGGCAACGTCGAATATACACAAATCAGATTATTATATAAATCTTGTTTTAAGAAAAAAATGTTTCTGTTGAATATCAAATCGGACGTCTTTTATACTTTTGAATTGGTGGATAAAACCACTTTCATTTTCTTTATTTGAGAAATAAATTGTTTTTACAACTCATGTAGTATTCTGCCAAACTTTAAACATAGAAAAGTTTATGTTTAGTTCTAAATTATAAAAATAACAAGGGCCCCACTTTTACTAAGTACAAGTCTTGTATATATGACGAATGTTGTTTTGTTTAGCAGAACATTAAAATTTATTAATGATCAAATTTGGATTTATTTTATTAATTATTATATAAGTATAGATATGATTATATATATTATTGTCATAATCCTAACTCATGTAGTGATATTGTTTACAGAACATGATCAAGTTACGTTTAATAATTTTAAATTGGTTATATGCTTAATCTCAACTTTGTGATAATTAATTTTTATTATATGTAAGAATTTTCGTAGTTCTTATGTATAATTAGATTTTAGAAAAAAAAAATGAAGCTTCTTTTACTGCATTATTAATCTTTGTTGTATTATACATTCTTCCTTAATTAGTTGAATGTTGAGTGTTTTTGAATTATGTTTCATCGAATGTGATTTAATTTTTATGTTTATGTTTTTTTAAAGTTATTTTCATATTCAAGCAATGTTCAATCACTTAGATTCATGCATCATGTTACATTTACGTTCGTAGCATTTCACGAGCATACAAAAGTTAAGTAAGGTTTAGAATTAATAATATTTTTTTTAAATAAAGAAAATGGGTGCACATTATTCTATGATGCTGGAGTGAGTGGGAAATGGGCGCGGGGGACCGACGTTCCGAAAATGTGCCGCTTGCGGCTAGTGTTAATGTTAAAGGAAATGGGCCTTCGGGCAAAATGTTAATCGGGTTCCAAATAACAAGGCCCACTGCGACCCTGAATAGAACAATGTATCACCAAGTGAGCTCGCGTCTTAAAGAAAGTTTTAAGTAAAGAAAATGAAAAGTTTTGAAGTAAATGTTATATTATTACATTAGGCATGCATTCATGCATGAGATTACATGTTGAGCTTTTTTAAAGCTCATTCCACGAATGTTTAATATTTACAGATGAGAACCCTGATGTGGAAGGAGATGGCGCAGCGCAGTGACTCGCGAACCCACGTCTTTCATGATTTTCATGTCTTTCAAGTTTTTTTTTAAAAAAAAAGTGCTTGAATTTTAATTTCTATTGAGATGTTAACTGTCATTTCTTTTCATTATGGATATTTTTGGATTTATAGTTGTTTTAATCATTAGTCTTTATTTCCGCTGCATACTCTGAAATGAAGTAAAAGTTTTTATTATTCCTTATTTTTTAAGAAATCTGTAAAGTGTTTCTATTATAATTTTTTATTTCCGAAATAAAATTAAACAAACTAGAAGGTGCTACATTTTGTGGTATCAAAGCCGAGGTTTTTAAAATCGGTTCTGTAGACTTCAAAAGTTTTTCCTTAGAAAATATGTCAAGTTAAAAAGTCATGGGTTCTAAATCGCACTTCGAACATCTCCCTCCGCAATTCGGTAAGGACTACATTTACTGTCATTATTAATTGATATATTTTGTTTCTATGAAATGTATGCCTGTATGAAATTGATTGTTGTTTGGATTGAATAGAAGATAGATGTACTTGATATTTTATCTGAAAAAAAAAATTATATGCAAATAAATTATTCACATTATTTTACTTCAAATTCCATCATGATTGTTATAATGATACTATTCCATATTTTACTCGTATGAGAAGAATACTAATGATTACTTACATTAAGTTAGAAAATAATATTAGAATGGAACATATGATTTCGAGAATTTAATGAACTTAATAAACTTGTTTCAGTTAATATAAAATGAATCGCAACACTCGCTCGACTCACCAAGACGGCAATGGTTTCAACACCAACAATGCTCAAGGGACTCCCCTGACTGTCGAGGCTCTCTTGCAAGCTTTGACTACTTTTGGTAATACTAATCAGACAAGGCGTGCTGACGTCCCTGAAAGAAACCGGTTATCAGACATTCTTAGGTTATCCCCACCATCTTTTGCGGGTACCACTGATCCTATCGAAGCTGAGGGATGGCTTACTGAGATACGAAAAATCTTTTCTGTAATTGACTGTACTGATGAAGAACGTGTTAACTATGCAACGCTTTGTGCTGAGAGGCGATGCATATGATTGGTGGAGGATGGTGCAACGTCGATAGAGGGCGACACTAACCCCTTTACTTGGAAAAGGTTCACAGAAGTCTTTTATGATAAGTATACTTTCCGAGGAGTGTTCGCCAATAGAAGGAAAGAGAATTTATACAGTTGGAACAGAGGAATCATACGGTGGCCGAATATGAATTGGAATTCGCCAAATTGTTCAAGTTTGCTCCTAACTTGGTTGCTACTGAGGAACGAAGAGCCAAACGATTTGAAGAAGGACTCCGATCCCAAATCAAGCTTGTTGTTACTCCTTTTGAGCTTACTACTTATCGCGAAGTTATCAACAAAGCTATGTTGGTGGAAAGGGCTCAATCTATTAATCGAGAAGAGATGAGGATCCAACAAGGAGGACAAAAGTTCAAGAAAGAGAACCAAAATGTTTGGAACAATAATAGTCAGAAAAGAAAGCAAGTACAAGTTCCACAGGGTGCCTCACATAATAAACAACTAACGATTGTTTGCACTAAATGCGGCAAGGCACATCGGGGAGAATGTTTGTTTGGTACAGAAGTTTGTTTTAATTGCAAGAAACCTGGACACATCTCATTAAACTGCCCAGATAGGAAGAAACCCACTCAGGCTAGAGTGTTCACAATGACGCAAACAGAAGCTGAGGAAGCAACAGATGTGGTGGCTGGTAACAATCTAATTCTTGCATTTTTTTTCTTTTGAATTCCATATCATTATGTTTATGCATGTTTTGAGTATGTAATTATTTTGTAGGATCTATGAATGTTTGTGGTATACCTGCTTATGTGTTAATTGACTGGTGCTTCGCACTCCTTCATGAACTCCAAATTTGCTATGAACCTGTTCGATTATGCTACTTCGATGGACACTCTTTTCAGCATATCAACTCCCTCAGGGGATGTCATGAACTCAGCCTCAGTTTACACTAATTGTCCAATTTCCATTGATGGGAGAGAGTTATCTGCTAATCTTATTGGGTTGAATATTCATGACTTCGATGTCATTCTAGGAATGGATTAGTTGTCCAAACATCACACAACAATCGATTGTCGAGCTCGAAGGGTAGTCTTTTATTCTATTCAGGACTCCCAATTTTTCTTTCAGGGAGTCTCATCAAAACCTGTTAACTCTATCATCTCAGCTATGAAGGCTCATAAACTCTTGAACAAAGGTTGTGAAGCCTATCTAGCCTCAATAACTAAAGTTTCAAAGGATTGTTCCTCTATTGATCAAATTTCTATTGTCTGTGAATATCCTGATGTATTTCCTGAGGATCTTCATGGCGTTCCACCAGAAAGAGAGGTAGAATTTGTCATAGAGTTAGTGCCTGGAACGACTCCAATATCCAAGGCACCATATCGAATGGCTCCTGCCGAACTGAAAGAACTCAAGGAACAACTACAAGATTTGCTTGATAAAGGATTCATTAGACCGAGTTTCTCACCTTCGGGTGCACCAGTCTTATTTGTCAAAAAGAAGGATAGGACGATGAGATTGTGTATTGATTATCGTGAACTTAATAAGGTGACCATCAAGAAAAAATACCCTCTTCCAAGAATTGAGGAATTCAGGGTGCTGGATATTTTTTTAAGATCGATTTGAGATCAGGCTATCATCAATGCGCATTCGAGAAGAAGACATCCCAAAAACCGCATTTCGTTCTCGCTATGGTCACTATGAATTTCTTGTCATGCCTTTTGGTTTGACTAATGCCCCAGCCGCATTCATGGACTTAATGAATCAAGTCTTTTCTGATTATCTTGATAAATTCGTCATAGTCTTTATTGACAATATTCTTATATATTCTCGGTCGAAGGATGAGCACGAACAACACTTAAGACTAGTATTGCAGAGACTCCAAGAGAAAAAGCTATTTGCGAAATTCAGTAAATGCGAGTTCTGGTTAGACAATGTTCCTTTCTTAGGACATATTGTTTCTCGAGAGGGTATTTCTGTAGACCCTAGCAAGGTTGAGGTGGTGAAAAATTGGCCTACACCAAAGAACGCAGGAGAGATCCACAGTTTCCTTGGGTTAGCTGGCTACTACAGAAGATTCGTTGAGGGTTTCTCTATATCTCTGCTCCACTAACTCAACTAACGAGGAAGAATATTAAGTTTCAATGGGATGACAAGTGTGAAAAGAGCTTCACGGAGTTTAAAGAAAGATTAACAACGGCTCCAGTTCTTACACTGCCAAATGGGATTGATTGTTTCATTAGGTCGTGTTCTTATGCAACATGGGAAAGTAATTGCCTACACTTCTAGACAACTAAAGGATTATGAGAAAAACTATCCAACTCACGATCTGGAATTAGCAACTGTGGTTTTTGCATTAAAAATATGGCGACACTACTTATATGGGGCTAGGTGTGAAATTTATACCGATCATAAAAGTTTAAAATATTTCTTCACTCAGAAAGAACTTAACATGAGACAACGCAGATGGCTCAAATTAGTGAAGGACTATGATTGTGCTATCAGTTACCATCCGGGTAAGGCCAATGTGGTAGCAGACGCTTTGAGTCGTAAAGGTCAAGGATCTATTTCTACTTTGCATGTGGTTCAGAAGACGTTGTTAAAGGACATACAAAACCTAGAGTTGGAAATTATTTCCCGAGAAAAGATGAGTTATTTGGCTACCTTGACTTTACAACCGTCAATTCTGGAAAGGATAAAAACTGCACAACTAGATGATCCAAAGTTAAACAAGATTCGTTCAGAGGTCATTGAAGGAAAACGACAGGATTATGTGATCTCAATAGATGGAACTTTACGTTTGGATAATAGACTTGTAGTCCCCAACAATGAGGACTTAAATCTAGAGATTATGAAAGAAGCTCACAGCTCTCCTTACTCCATTCACCTGGGAAGTACGAAGATGAAACATGACCTCAGCAAACATTTTCATGGGTTGACATGAAAAGGGATGTGGCATTATATGTCCAGAGGTGTCTTACCTATCATCAAGTCAATGCTGAACATCAAAGACCTTCAGGTCTTTTGTAACCACTTATGATTCCTGAGTGGAAGTGGGAACGTGTTGGTATGGATTTCGTTATGGGACTACCGAAGACGAGAATGGGATTCAACTCCATCTGGGTTATAGTTGACCGTCTTACCAAATCCACACATTTTCTACCAGTGAAAAGGACGTACAACATGGAGAAATATGCAGAACTATATATAACTGAGATAGTTCGATTGCATGGAGTACCATTGTTCATTGTGTCAGATAGGGAGCCTAAGTTTACCTCTGCTTTCTGGAAAAGCCTACACCGAGCTATGGGTACTCGATTGAGTTTTAGTACAGCTTTTCATCCGCAAACTGATGGACAATCGGAGAGAACGATTCAGACACTTGAGGATACGCTCCGAGCATGTGTGATAGATTTTAGTGGTACTTGGGATAAATTTTTATCGCTTGTGGAATTTTCGTACACCAATAGCTATCAGAGTTCTATTGGGATGGCTCCTTATGAGGCTTTGTACGGAAGGAAGTGTCGATTACTAGTGCATTGGGATGAAGTCGATGAGAGAAAACTAATAGGACCTAAGTTGGTCCAACAGACAACTGAAGTAGTTGAGAAAATCCGACAAAGAATGAAAACTGCTCAGAGCCGTCAAAAGAGCTAATGCACCAATGAAAGATGTTATGAGATTTGGAAAGAAAGGGAAGTTAAGTCCTCGCTATATTGGACCGTTTGAAATTCTTGAAAGGATAGGTAGTTTGGCATATCGAATTACCTTACCTCCAACACTATCCGGAGTTCACAATGTCTTCCATGTCTCGATGCTTAAGAAGTACATTCCAGATCAATCACATATTTTAAGCTATGAGTCACTCAATATTCGGGATAATTTGACATATGATGAAATACCAACTAGAATTGTGGATAAGATTGAGAAAGAGCTTAGAAGAAAGAAAGTTGAATTAGTCAAGGTGCAATGGAGGAATCACAATATAGAAGAAGCTACGTGGGAACACGAAGATGAGATGCGTGTTCTATATCCCCAACTATTTGGTAAGCAATGAATTCTCAATATATGATTAATTCTCATGCATTAGAATAATATTTATATATGATTGCAAGTTTCAAGGACGAAACTTTTTATAATGAGTGGAGAATGTCACAGCCACATTTAAAAAAAAAATGAGAGTGGAGAAAATGGGGATAGTGGAAGGAAAAGTTGAGAAAAGATAGAAAAGAAAATGGTAGTGGAGAAATTATTGGGGATAATGGGAAAATAAAATAATAAAAAGAAGGAAATAAAAGATGATTTGAGATATTGGTTGAAAGGAGAGATCACATAAGAAGAGGAGAAAGAAGAGGAAAGAAAGAAAGGAACAAAAAATATGAGAGAAAAGAGAGAAGAAGAAGTAGAGGAAAAGAAGAAAAAATCAAGGAAAATACAAGAAACAAAATCCGATTCGCGGTGCAAATTATCTGAGAAGTTTGAAGGTTTCGTATTTGCATTATTTTAGTTTCATATTGAATTTGGTTAATTTTTACTAATACTATTATATAATAATAGAAGCCGGAGTGATTTTTATCATAGTTGATTCGACGAACCAGACAAGTAATAATTTCTTTAGTTTCATGTAGATTTAGGTTTGATTATTGCTATATAGTCTTCATTATATTGATCTCAATACTGGTTTGGTTCATGTGAATTTATGTGTTTTTCTGGAATTTCATGTGTTTGACTAAATAATCTAATGTTTATTTGTGAATTTTAGATGTTTTTAAATAGTTCCCGGGTATTCAAGAAAATTATTCGAATGGCAACGTCGAATATACACAAATCAGATTATTATATAAATCTTGTTTTAAGAAAAAAAAAATGTTTCTGTTGAATATCAAATCGAACGTCTTTTATACTTTTGATTTGGTGGATAAAACTACTTCATTTTCTTTATTTGGGAAATAAATTGTTTTTACAACTCATATAGTATTCTGCCAAACCTTAAACATAGAAAAGTTTATGTTTAGTTCTAAATTATAAAAATAACAAGGGCCCCACTTTTACTAAGTACAAGTCTTGTATATATGACGAATGTTGTTTTGTTTAGCAGAACATTAAAATTTATTAATGATCAAATTTGGATTTATTTTATGAATTATTATATAAGTATAGATATGATTATATATATTATTGTCATAATCCTAACTCATGTAGTGATATTGTTTACAGAACATGATCAAGTTACGTTTAATAATTTTAAATTGGTTATATGCTTAATCTCAACTTTGTGATAATTAATTTTTATTATATGTAAAAAAAATTCGTAGTTTTTATGTATAATTAGATTTTAGAAAAAAAATATATGAAGCTTCTTTTACTGCATTATTAATCCCTGTTGTATTATACATTCTTCCTTAATTAGTTGAATGTTGAGTGTTTTTGAATATGTTTGATCGAATGTGATTTAATTTTTATGTTTATGTTTTTTTAAAGTTATTTTCATATTCTAGCAATGTTCCATCACTTAGATTCATGCATCATGTTACATGTACGTTCGTAGCATTTCACGAGCATACAAAAGTTAAGTAAGGTTTAGAATAAATAATATTTTTTTTTTAAATAAAAAAAACGGGTGCACATTGTTCTATGATGCTGGAGTGAGTGGGAAATGGGCGCGCGAGACCGGCGTTCCGAAAATGTGCCACTTGCGGCTAGTGTTAATGTTAAAGGAAATGGGCCTTCGGGCAAAATGTTAATCGGGTTCCAAATAACAAGGCCCATCATGACCCTCGAATAGAACAATGTATCACCAAGTGAGCTCGCGTCTTAAAGAAAGTTTTAAGTAAAGAAAATGAAAAGTTTTGAAGTAAATGTTATATTATTACATTAAGCATGCATTCATGCATGAGATTACATGTTGAGCTTTTTTAAAGCTCATTCCACGAATGTTTAATATTTACAGATGAGAACCCTGATGTGGAAGGAGATGGCGCAGCGCAGTGACTCGCGAACCCACGTCTTTCATGATTTTCATGTCTTTCAAGTTTTTTTTTTAAAAAAAAAGTGCTTGAATTTTAATTTCTATTGAGATGTTGACTGTCATTTCTTTTCATTATGGATATTTTTGGATTTATAGTTGTTTTAATCATTAGTCTTTATTTCCGCTGCAAACTCTGAAACGAAGTAAAAGTTTTTATTATTCCCTATTTTTTAAGAAATCTGTAAAGTGTTTCTATTATAATTATTTATTTTCGAAATAAAATTAAACAAACTAGAAGGTGCTACATATATATAGATGAAAAGATGGAAATACCAAAATTTATTAGAATCATCAACAGCTAAAGGCAAGAAAAAAAAAAAAAATAAAAGAAAGTAGACCTAATATTTTTAATATTTAAGTAAGAATAATGTATGTGAATGCTTACCTCTTCTCTCAGCCGAGCATCTTCCATTCTCAAGTGACGACCGTCAATGGATATATCACTTATAATAGAAGGTTATTGGACAAAATCAGTTTTGAAAGAGTCTTAGTTTAAGTCCCTTAACTTTTAAAAATCCCATTTCTAGTCCAATTTTTGAGTTTTTGCCCTTAAGTCTTATTTGGAGTCTATTTGTTATGAAATTGGAACCATGGGTTTCAAATATTATAAAATTAAAATTAAGTAATTTTTCCAGGTACATGGGTTGTATTAGTCCTTGAAATTTTATTTTTTAGTCTTTGAGTTTGGTAATTTACACTTTAGTCCTCAAAATTTTAAAAATTAGTTTTCTTTACTCAAAATACTTTTATTTTTGGAACTTACTCAAAATATGAGTTTTTTAGTTAACATAAGTTGAAAATTTTGAATTTTAGAGAAGGGTCCTTGTAAGGTTTGAAAATTCTCATTTTTAGTCCTTAAACTTTCAAAATTCATCAATTAAGTCCGTAGGCTTTCAAGGGTTGGTCTTTATAATCTCAAAACTTTTAAAACTTTATTATTATCTTAAAATATCATATTTTAAAGTATTACAGTCCCATTTTCGAAAATTTACAGAGGTATCCCACAGTTTTTATATTTTTATAATTTTGTCCTCCAATTTTGCCAATTTTGCATATAAGGTCCAACAGTGAAATTGTTCATTTATATTAAAATTTTACAGAATATAAATTAAATAAAACAAAATATTCAAGTACATAGGCATGCATTAACATATCATTCAAAGATTCATCAAGTAATGCATGCACCTATTTTTGCAAAATTGAAACTTTAAACATATTTTTATGAAATTGTTGGACATATAAACGTGAAGTACACATGCAATACATATTTACATATATCATGCTAGTTTCAAAGTACTACATGTAATTTTTTTTACAAAATCAGTTGAGTTTTTATAAAGAATTTTTCACCCACCTTTAGTAGTTGTGTTGGTGAGTTTTCAAGAATTTGGAGTTAGGATTTGAATGATTTGAGGTAGAAAGAAGAGATTAGAGTAAGGGTCAACAAATCTACACTTATCTTGTGTAGTTTTATGAATTGAGCCTAAAATGGAGTATTTTCTAGCAATTTTAACACCTTTGATCCAAGCTCCCAAGGTCAGCCCCTATTTTCACACTAGAAACCATATTTGGTGTTAAAAATTAAAATCAAAAGAGGTAAAAGAAAAAGGTGTAATAGACCTCAATTTACCTTGTTGTCTTGTTTCTACAAATGGCTCAAAGGTCCTTTTTAAGCTATTTGCTAACTCTTGTCTTCCTTAAGTCCTTCAAGATGAGAGCCTCTAAGTATACCTCAAAATAGAAAAATTCATCAAATTAGTAAAGGAAGGAGATAGGCTTGAAAAAAATGGATTGAAGATGAAAGAATAAAATTTTCTTACCTTGTAGTGATGTATTTCGAATTTTTGTAGGAAAATGGAAGGATTTCTTGTATTTTTGGCTAAGTGTTAGAAGAAGAAGAAGAAGAAGAAGAAGACGAATATGGTTGGGAGTGTAGAGAGAATTGTGAGATTTGAGAGAATGAAGAAGGATGAAGAATGAAAAGTTTTTGCTCTCTTACACTACCATGGCCGATCCTATTGAGGGGGAGGAGGATGAATTTTTTGGTTAAGTCTTATGAGGTGTTGTTGCATGGGGGACAAAGGGGATAGTCAAAGTATGAGTTTGATTAGTGAGTGGGAGAGTGGGGTGAGTTTGAGGGGAATGTTGAGGTGAGTAGGGATTTGTGGGAATTTGTGGGAAAAAAATGAATAAAAATTTGTGTAGGATATTTGGTATTGGTTTTATGTAATGTTGTGTATGTATATAAGGATGAAGATGAATTTCTATATCCAAAAATTGCACATGACCGTCCCCTATGTCTTGTGTGTGGTATTTATATATATATATATATATATATATATATATATATATATATATATTTGTCCCAAAAATTATGATAATTGGTATAAAATATCAACTCTCAAAATTAATAGTGATTCCCACAATCACTTACGAGTCGCATAATCACTTATTCTAAATCAAATTCTTATTTCTATAGGATATAAATCACTTAGTGAAATAGGTCTCCTAAAATTCTAAGGTGTCTAATAACTACTCAAGTAGTAGCAAAAATGATCAATTAAGTGATTAATACACATAGAGTTCAAAAACAAAATAAAATCACCAATAATTAAACAAGTAGTTGATCATATAAATAAAATTATAATATGGTGTGAAAATATTATTAATAATGATCCATCAAATAACGCGTTAAAGTAGTCGCGAATATACAAAGTCGTCTAACAACGTTGGTTAGACGCTCGTACAAGATTGAAAATCGAGGGGCTTCACAAGAGTACTCTTTCTTTATATAAATATAAGTAGATTAAATTTTTTCTTACATATATATGGATATATGTAACATATAATATTTGTATACGTATTTTGAGATAATTTAATTCAATTAAAATAAGGATTTTTTAATTGAATATAATAAACTTAAGTACAATTTTATATAATTATGTAGAAATGTATGTAACCCAAATAATAACTATATATATCAGTTATAACAAAGCACAAATAGCCAAGATACATGAAAATACAAACTGATGTCCAATATAATCTTTAAAGCCCACCACAAATTTTGAGTAATATAATGAAGTATTGTATAATTTCGCAGGAAATTGATATATTATTGTGCATTTATATTAGACTAGTAAGTGCACGTTCATTGCACGTGAACCATATTCTAACTCATATCCAGAATCTAACTCATATTGATCTTTTAAACTAAACAAATTATATTAATTTATGCCTTATCGCAAAACAACATAACAAAATCCTTTCACTAGATAGATTACTTTTATGATCACAATGGATTCTAGTCACAACAAATATGAATGCTATTTGCAGGGTTGGAACATTTTTACCAAGCACTTTCTTATATTTCAAGCAAGAACGGTAAAAAATCAAATTTATAGAGCCTAAAAGAAAAAAGCACCAGTCTTGCAATAAAAACTTGAATTCAGTTAAAACATCACAAACATATTTATTTTTTGGGATAATTTCACTTTTGGTACCTAAAGTATTAGCGGTTTTCATTTTTTGTACCCGCTTTTTGGGCGTTATCTATATTAGTACCCAAACTTTTAAAAATTAATCAGTCCTGGTATCTGCTGTTAGTCAGGCGTTTAAAAATTAACGGTTGACCTACTGTAGCGGGACAACAGTGCTTGAAAAAGAGTAAGTGGAGTTTTTTCATCAGTTTTTTCATTCTTGTTCATTCCAAACACTCTTTTGAAGATGAAAAACCAAAGTCCAAGTCATTCCAACTCAAGTTCAAGCTCATTCAACCAAAATGCTTATTTGGAAGAGGTGTATTGCAGCTGTGGAATAAAGTTACAATTGAAGACCTCATGGACCAATTATAATCCTAGAAGAAGATTTTGGGCATGTCCAAATTATGGGGTAATTAATACAATTAATTTCAGATTTAATTATAATTAAAGATAATTAATTTTTGTCTCAATCACACTACTACCAATCTATAAAGACCGCCCATATTTATGCCATATTCTACAATTTAATGAATTATAACCTAATTGTTCCACAAAATCCTTCAATTCAATAAGCCGAAACATCTCCCCCATCAACTCTATCAAAATAGTCTACGTTATCCCCTGCATAATGCCTTACAAGTTCAGTTTTCATTTTCCCTCCATGAAATATTTTTAAAGTGAACAATGTAGCTTCCTCAATAGAATCTACATGACCATAAAAAAATTACCCAAAATTAAAATACATACAACATTAAAATACATCAAACATACAACATACAACAATTTCGAATAGCATACATACCATAGGTTGGTGTTTCTTGCATCTTCTCGCCATTACACCAAGTTCTAACCTTGAATCCAGAAAAAGGTTTGGTTTGGGTAATTTGATTTAGGACAAGGTTCAATTTTGGATTCAATTAGGGTTTTGGATTTTGATTTGGGACTGAAACTTAGGGTTTGTCTAATATGGGGATCGGATTTTAGGGATTCTCTAATTTGGGGATCGAATTTAAGGGTTGGGGATTTCTCTAAGGTATCAACCGGTTACCTTGGGTATTTTTGACCTAAAACCCACTACAGTAGGTAGACCTATTAATTTTAGACATTTGACTAACGACAGGTACCAGGACTGATTAAGTTTTAAAAAATTGGGTACTAATATTCATAACGCCCAAAAAGCGGGTACCAAAAATGAAAACCGCTCATACTTTAGGTACCAAAAGTGAAATTATCCCTTTATTTTTTAAGAAAAAAAGCATAAGCCTCATGGTACATTTTCTCGTTCATCCGAATCTTCCTCATCAATATTTTTGTTAGCCTTGCTCGTTGATCCTCTGAAAAATGGGTCACATCCAAGACTAGTCGAGCGCGGAACAAAAGCGGAGGGGGTAACCGCAAAATTGTTGAAGGGTTTACCAACATATCTTGCCACTGCTGCTGAAATGCATTCAATATATATAAAAGAAAAGATGGAAATACACAAATGTATTAGTAAACCTGATATTTGTAATATTTAAGAAAATCAAGAATAATGTATGTAAATGTCTTACCTCTCCCCCCAAACTTAAAATATGCTTCGTCCCAAACATATGAGGAAATTATCAAAAGAAAAAGGAATGCATAAAGAGTACTAATCTGGATGATTGACATGGCCCGTGTGCATTTCACACGGTCAGGCCGTGTAGCCCTGGGCAATCCCTGTTTCGCTCTGTCTCCAGCCACACGGTTGTGTGCAGCTCACACGGCTTGCCCATATGGCTGGTCTCTATGGGTCACACGGCCCGTGTGGAATTCCACATGGTCGTGTGAAGTGTGTTTTTTTTACCCCGGGGTTTATTGCGATGCCTCTTGGGTTGCCTCCCACAAAGTGCTAAATTTTATGTCTTCAGCCAGACTTCAGATTTCTAACATCACTATCGTTGAACCGTGTCGGTTGAAATCCTTAAGTCCTCATATTTTGTACCATCCATCAGACGAATGGCGTTGCACTGTTTTCTCAGATTAAGTTCCGTATCGCTTGGGAATTTGCCCTTTTGATGTTGTCCTACCACTGCAGTAGCGATTTTGGGCTACCTGCGTCTCCAATGATTTCAGTCTCGCATTCAACAAAAATGATGTTAGAAACAAAGCAATAAAATAAAATAAAATAATTTACAAAAGAAGGAAAAATTGAAAATAAATAAAAGTTATATACAAAAATAAAAAAATAAATAAAATATATATTTACAATTTATAAAAGGAAAAAAAATCGAAAATAATATTTTTTACAAAAATCAAAAAAATAAAAAAGTATTTACAAAAATAAAAATTGAAAAAATATTTACAAATTTTTTTGCTTCAATTAAGATTGAACTACTTATTACTATATCTAAGTAGAATCTTTCAATCCCCGGCAACGGAGCCAAAAACTTGTTCGCCAAAAATATTTGGATCTTACAACTGCAAGTGTACAGTTTAGTTTATATGATACTGATGGCAAGCAAGGTTGTATTCCTCAGGGATTGACTATGAAACACTTAGGCTATAATAACATTGTATTCCAATTTTATTAAAGCGACCGAATGTTTCAGAAAAATTGAAAATAAAAATAAATAAATAAATTTGCGAACAAAACCAATAAATTTTCAACAACCACGGAAGAAACTTTCGGCACATAATCTCAACATGTTTCATTAATATTAAATCCAATTATTGTTTAACAAAACCAATTCATGTAATTCTATGGGTTCAATTCCTAAGTTAGTTTATTCCCCCTCCCAGGCGGCGCATAAACAGTAGATTAATAATAATTGTAGGTCTCCCGACTCGATATAACTATTATTAACTCCCAAAAGATCTATGAATTGAATGAGTCCCCACAAACAGTTATAGGTCTCCCGACTCGATACACGCATTTATGTATGAATTCGATTTCCGTCTTTGTTAGAACTCCTCTTCCGAATTTCACACTAACAAATATGGCATGAAAATTATTTGCCAAACAATAAGCAATTAAGAATAAGCACTCGAATTCATAAAATAGAATACAGGAATCAATTAAGAAAATAATTAATCAAGATTTAACATGAATCCACAGTTTTGATATTATGTCCTGAGATCCGAAATATTAGCCAAACATTGATAACAAATTCATAGACAAACTTGAAATCAATATTGTCAGGATGGATTCTCCTTCCAAGCCTTCGAAGCTCTTGTGCTTCCGTAGATGCGAAAGGCCTTGTGGTGTTCTTCACAACCTAGCCCTCCTCTCTCAGAAGACCTTTGATCTTGTGTTCCTATGAAATTTTGTATGGTGTATGGTGTATGGATGGATATGGATGATGAAAACTCGTTCAAGCATGGTCCCCCTTATATAGGTGCTTTGAGAGATCACTGGTAAAGTTCTGATGGGATTAGGACTCAAAATCAGCCCCAGACACATCGCACCAGCCGGGTCAACCCACATGGTAGGGTCGTGCGATCGGAATTTGCTCCTGGGGTCTCACAAAAGTTGTATCCATTTCTCTTAGATTTCCATAGCCACTTGAATCACATCAATATCAATTTTGTAGAGAACGTTATGGCCAAACTACTAAACCCTGCCAGTGTTGGAAACTATTAGCGCGTTTGGACGTTTTTGAAGGAAATTCTCTTTTGTTCGATTGTCCATGCTTCTTTCCTTTACATTTTTGCTCGTACCTTGTATTTTGACACATAATTTGAAACATTCTATCACCGTTTGTCCAATTTAGCTCCATTTTCCGCAAAATTTCACAAGAGTACACAGTATCAGCCCAACAAAGGAAACCAAGTGAAACAAACTAAATATACATGCAAATGCCTCAATTATACATCAAAATATGCCCTTAAATTCACATATATTTTACAAGTATCACTTGTCTCGGCTGAACATTTTCCATTCTTAAATGGTGTTCATCAAGGGACACATTCCCAATAGTAGCCATCTGACCGCAAACAGCGCAACTTGCATTGCTCAGGGCTTCTCTGTAGCTAATATTTTTAGCCCTAAGTTTTTTTATTAAATTCTCAAACCTAAGATGTGCATTTTGTTGACGGTCATGCTTCATCTGGTGAACAAATAAAATCATCACAGTTTACTCTGGATAATATGTATAATTCAAGATCAAAAGGGCTTCAAGAAGATTTGTTGTAGTGAACTTATTATGTGAAACAACTATGATATTTGAAAACTATGATAGTAAAGATTGAGCTTAATTAATTGGAATTTGGGTCCTGTGAGTGTGAGAGTGGCATATATATTTAGTCATGTAAGTATTCTACGTAGCAATTTTGGTCCCTAACTATAAACGGGTGCCCTATTTCTCTTCTTTACGTATCCTATGTAGAAATTTTGGTCCCGTAAATTTTTACGCATACACAATTTTAGTCCCATAAGTTCTAGTTTTATGCAATTTTGGTCCAAAAAGGGTGAAATATTAAATTACCTATTCGGAATTGAAATTGCATAAAATTAGAACTTATGGAAGTTGCTACAAGGATACTTACATGACTAAATATGACGCCTCTTTAGATTTACAAGACAAAAATTGCGCAAAAAATAAAACTTATGTGACCAAAATTGCCATAGAATACATTTGGATCAAAATAAGTGTTTTATTACCTTCATTTAGGTTCTTTGTTTTGGAACCAAAACTTCACTTGCATGAGATCTATTCCTAACTATTGGCTAGGTTCATTTCTTTGTTTGGTGTCAGGGTGAGGAGAGTCCCTAAAAACCTACAATGAAATTGGACTCAAAATTTAGTATCAAGAGAGAAGAAACCTACAAAAGTAATTCCCGAAATCTGCACAATGTAGAATTGTGTTGACATTCACTTTATATGAGAATTCCAATTAATTTAAAGAATATTTACTCATCCATTACTTGGATCTACTCTGGCGTGTGACACTGGTATCACTTTCTTTTATTTTGATTCTCCTGGAGAATTCATTTCTGCATTCTTACCACCAGAATTGTTGTTCTTTGTTTCTTTGTCTTCCACCCTTCGTAGTTGATCGCCTTCTGCATTTGGAAAATTTCTTGTCTCAAAATGTATCATGTTCCATTAGTTTATTTTCTTTCAATGATCTACTTTTGGAATAAAATGCTGCTAGAAAATAAAAGCCATTATGTCTCAAAAATATGATGTTGAAGCAAAATGTGGGTTTTATGTAACATTTATGTTGTAAAATATTTTTTCTCGACTTTACAGTTATTATTGTTTTTTTAAATTTAGAAAAGTTTTGTTGGTGATACAAATTGTGTTAAGAATTTTTTGTTTGTGATGTGAAAATATATGTGCGACAACAGTGCAGGTATTTTTGAACGAATGAATTAAAAAAATTATAACAAAAACTTACAAAAAAAGCTTTTCTTGTAACTTGAAATGCTCTTTGTGGAGATCTATAAAGCGCTTCCTTGAATTAACTCAAGATTTGGGAACAAGTAGGGTGGGTTTTGACGGTTTTTTATGCAAAACATATAAGATAAATGAAGCAGGAACCGAACTAAATGAGAGAAGAAACAAATGAGGAAGGAGACTCAATTGCCAGAATCAATTGAGGCGAGATGAAAGGATTTAGTATAAATTGAGGCGAGATGATGCAATTATAACAAATAGGGGTTTGTTACATTTACAATCTGAAAAACAAGGGAAGTTTACGTCTGACAAGGAAAATGCATGAGAAAATATACACTCTATTGGATTTTGAATCCAGCCGAGACAACCAAGCATAATAAGAAAATCAAATATGAAAATCCATTTATAATGGTTCACCCTAAGTATTCACTTACCAAATTAATGGAAAATGAGCAAATTTTCATGATAAACATGCCTCTGGAACGACAAAAAACATTTACAGGTCATAAGGTGTTAATGAAATACATAATAAAAAATCTTATCACAATAATAAATGATTTTTGACATTATAGATTTTGAAAATCAATTATGTACATAACCTTGAAATTACGACATTTATGAAGGTCCGATATTCAAATCAATAATACCATACACCTTTTATTACCACAATAAAAGTTCATTATGGTTCACATTTGTTTAGCGAGATATTTTTTTCAGTAAGCATCATAAAACGGATATTTTTTTCAGTTTTAAGTTCAAAGGGAAAGTAATAATACATTAAAACTACCTAATTTTTTTTATTATGTTAGTCTATCATAGAACCTATATGTTCAAAGGGAAAGTAATAATACATTAAAACTACCTAATATTTTTTATTATGTTAGTCTATCATAAAACCTGAGAGATATTAGTAAAATAATAAGTGGCAATAAGGTTTGAATCAATTTATGTAGGTGTGATTGTTTTTTCATAACTATTATTATTATAAAATCCAGTAAAAAAATGTTGTTTCCCACAAGTTGGAATTGACGATGAGGCAACCTAACACTGACAAACATGTTAGGGCTCAGTGACGCTATTATACGACAAAGTCAATTTGGATTCAACTGAATATACAACAAAATAAGGGCGGAGGCATGTCTAATTTTTTACCCAAAAAAGTTAAAGGTACCGGTTGCACTCTATAGCTACCAGTCGCCCTCAACACAGAGGCATGTCTAATTTTTGACCCAAAAAAGTTCAAGGAATACTTCATAAACTTAAGATAAAATGTACTTGGCATAAATATGAAGTATTTTGTCAAGTTAATAAAAATATGATTTTGGTTAAAAATCCAACATGATAAATCTTCAAAATCATAAATAATTTCGTTATAACACACATAACATGAAAATCTATACGTTTTGCATTAAATATGGGTAACGTGGGATCTTATGCATGTGGGCAATTGATGCAGTGCAACCCAAATGGGACATCATGAATAAGTTTGAGCATCCAAAGATATATCTTAATTTGGATATATTATGCTTCATGTGTAATTGTTTGTGTATATGTATATATATGGAATGTTTTTGCTTTTGTGTGTGCATGTGCACGGTGTGAATTTATGTTGTAGTAGACTCAAGTCAAAGGGGTAAAGGCAGTTATCCAGTCAAGTCGACTGATATTAATCGGTTGCATGGAAGTCAAAAATATTACTTAATATAGTAATACATCCATGTTGCCGTGTCTTAAAGTGCTCGTCCCAGAAGCATGCAAAAGGAATAAACAAAAGGGAAGAACTGAAGCTTGTGTTAGGACCTGAAAAGTTGTAGAGTCATTTAATACAAGGAAAGG
Source organism: Rehmannia glutinosa (assembly GCA_016081115.2). Taxonomy (NCBI): domain Eukaryota; kingdom Viridiplantae; phylum Streptophyta; class Magnoliopsida; order Lamiales; family Orobanchaceae; genus Rehmannia; species Rehmannia glutinosa. The sequence goes on along the minus strand of JABTTQ020002946.1, from coordinate 129,293 downwards.
TCACCATCACGAGCTGCACGTCAAGAAAAGACAAGCCAACGAACAAGAAAGTGCCATTTTGAAAATACCCTATCACTTCAACGGGAAAATTTTTAAATGAACACTATAAAAGGCTGAGGAAGTAAGAGAGAAAATACGAGAGACTAAACATTCTAAGAAATTCAAAGTAAGCAATACCTGCAAACATTCTCTCTAGCTTAACAAGAAATTCCTCAAGACTAAAACTTGAAGGAACTCAATTCAACACACGTTTTGAATGAAAGAATACTTCAGCCAGTTGAAGAGGAAAAAGTTTTAAGAACAAAAAGGGGTCTACTCTCCATAATTGAAGGAGCTGTAGTAAGGTCCAAGATCGAACCAGAAGTTTCAAGCTCATTGGAAGGCTGTGTGATCAATTCCATGGCTTTGAAGGAAGCTGAAGTAGCGAGACAACTGTCTTGTGAAGAGTTGAGTCGCAGGAGAAGCCAAGTGATCAAGGCTGTCTCTAATTGAGAACTACTTTGTAAACTGATCTGTTACTTAGTGGATTCCTCCAGGAGTTAGAGAATAGTGTATTAGAGGAATTACCCCATCCTAGAACCATGATAAAATTTACTTATGTCATTTACTTACAACACTTTACTTTCCTACTTATACTTAAATTTGCTATTTAAGTTAAATTGCTAACGCAACTCATAATAATATTGCTAAGATTTATAGAAATTTTGATCCGGAAATTTTAACGCATACACAATTTTAGTCCCATAAGTTCTAGTTTTGTGCAATTTTGGTCCAAAAAGGGTGAACTATTAAATTACCCATTCGGGACTGTGTGAAGCCCCGATTTTTCCGAGCTTATAATTGATTATTATTGTCGTCTATGTATTTGATCGACTATTTTACCGCGTCACTTTGACGGGTAAATATTAATAATATATATATATATATATATTTTGTATTTTATTTCATTTCATTTCATTTATTAATTGTGTTCATGATCTTTATTAATTCTATTTTGCATTTATGATCACTTGATTGATCATTATTACTATTTTTGTATTTATTAGTCACCTTAGAATTTTAAGAGACTATTTATTTTAGAGACTTTTACCTTATAGAATTAATATTTTGATTTAGATTAAGTGATCATGAGACTTATAAGTGATCAAGGAAATCACTAATTATTTTGGAGATTGATATATTTCATCTATTATCATCAAATTTGGGACAAAAAAAAATATGGAATTACCATAATACCCTATAGTGGATGGCCAACATGGGATTTTTTGGAGTAGAAATATCATCCAACTCTTGTACACCTACACCTTATATTAGTCATCTTGTGTATAATTATACCATTAATTCAAACATTATACACATCATCTCTTACATTACTTCTTTAATATTATTTTTGCCAACATGTTGGAAGTCTTCCAACATTCCATTCAAACCATGTCTTGCCCATACCTTTGACCTTCAAATTGTCTCCCATGCAAGAGGCAAAATACAAGACACAAAATTGAACAGAAATTCCTCCTCTCTCTCTCTCACTTGGACGGCCATTAGGCCATTTTGTGCCAAAAAATTCATTTCATTTTTATCACCAATACATTCAAGCCTTGCAAATTTCTCCTCCTTCTCTCTAAATCCTCCTACCTCTCTCTACTCTTTCTTCTTACTTCTTCTTCAACACTTAGAAAAAATTTCAAGATTTCCTCCTTATACTCCAAAAAAGTCGAACACCCCCTCACAAGGTATGAAATTTTGTTCTCTAATTCATCTTGATATCATCTACCTACCTCTTTTCACCTCTTAACTTAAGCTCAAATTTTGATTTTGGAGGTACATTTAGAAGACTTTGAAGACTATAGCTTGACATCACCTTGAAGAAGATTTCAAGACTTGAAGGAAATTTTGAAGATTTAGACTATAAGGTAAGATAATGGACTCTAGTGTATTTTTCTTCTTCTCCCTATTTTTTTTTTTTTTTTTTCAAATTTTAACACCCCTTTTCATTTTTGAGAAATAGGGGCTGACCTTAGGTGAATTTGGAGTTGAACCAAAAATTCCAAATTTAAAGCTTCAACTAGTCTCCAATCACATACTACACAAGGTAAAGTGTAGTCCATCTCATTTTCTTATCTCCTTCTTTTTCTCCTTAATTTTTCTCTCATTTTTCTAACTTCAAATTTATGATATTTCTTGACTTAGGGGCTGACCTAAGAAGCCTCATCCAAAAATTGTGAAATTTATCCTTTTATTTCACAATTTCCAATTTTAAGGTGGGTGGAAAAATACTTTCCAACTATTAGGTGTTTTTATTAAATTGCATGTAGAAATTTTGATTATGAGCCTTGAGATATATAATCTATGTATTGCATGTCAATTTTATGTATCAAATCATGAAAATTCTCAAGAGTTGCTCAAACTTGCTATTTATTGAATTTTAAGTGCATGCATGTGCAATTTAATGTTTTATTTGATGAATTCTTGTATGTATTGGATATGCATGTGTATGATCTTTGAAATTCATGTTTTGGGTGACCTATAACCTGGACAAGTCGAGCATAATTGATTAAATTTCAATTTTGGACTTAAAAATGTAAAATGGGAAAGTTGGTGGACTAAATTGCAAGAAAATGAAAGTTAAAGGACCCCTCTGCAAATTTCGAAATTTGGGACTGTAGTCAGGTTCAAAAATGACTTTTGGATATTTTAATAAAGTTTTAAGAGTTTTTAGATAAATAAAATCAACCTTTAAAAGCCCAAGGACTAGATTGTAAAATTTTGAAAGTTTAAGGGCTACTTTGCAAATTTAAAAACTGTACCAGACCTTAACTTTAAATTTTGAAATTTTTACTCTTAAGGTACTGGAAATGACATATTTTAAATGTATTTCAAAAATCCAAGTGTTTAGGGCTTGGAAAGTAAATTTTCTAAAATTGAGGGCCCAAATGAAATTTCCAGGACATATGCAGCCCATGCACCTGGAACTACTAACTTAACTATAACGTAATTATAATTTAGACCCAAGGTTCAAATTTCATAACAATTGGACCCCTAAAAGCCTTAAAGGCAATTATTTCAAAATGGGACAAAAATGATATTTTCAAAGGTTAAAGGACCTACACTTACTTCTTTTAAACAATGCTTTTGTCCCAATATCCTACCAACCTTAGTGACATTTTCCAACTGGAATCATATTAAAATCCCTTCCGGTTTGTGAGTTCCGAATATTTCAAACTTAAAGTCCGAATTGGCAATTTTTACAAATTTTGGGCCAATGTGGGAATTTTATAAAAACTCAACCTCAAAACTTTAAAAAACTGAATCTCTAGACAATTTGGAGAATTTAGGAACTGACCTCATAATTTTTCAAGGTCGGGATATTTATTTATTCAATTTTTAACCCCAAAAGTGTTGGTTTTTACAAAACGGGGCTAAATCGAAAATTTTCTTTTATAAAGGACCTAACTCAAATTATTTTATCTTTTACTAAAATAGCCCTGGACCCTCTGACTTGGAGATTAATTAATATATTTTATTTTCCAAAAACCTTTAACTTATCGGGTCAATTTGACTGATTAATACCCGATCACGGAGCGACTTCCTCGCCTTGCGATTTTGAATCTATAACGAGACTTATGTTCCACCTAATCTTTCAAGATATCGAAGATTGCTTATCCTTCCGATAATCATCTTTATCCAAATTACCCCACCAACGCCATATTTCTACTCGTGAATTTTCAAAAATTTTCCTGAACTGCTCCCCTGAATCAATAATATATCCATCAGAGCTCGGCTAGTAAGATGGAAACTTACACCGAGCTGACCCAGGATAGGACCCTCGGTCTGTGTTTTGGGTATTACCGCGACATGACTAATTAAGTGTGAAATCGATTTCAATTTGGCGTAGAACCATATTATTGAGATTGAAACTAAGTTAGAACACATATTTTGAGGTTCCATAGTCATACTTGGCTTGACTTAGTTGATTCTTGACTGACTTTCTTTATTCATTCTTTCCTTATTCTCTTCTTATCTTTCCCTACGATATAACTTGCTTTACGCGAATAGTTATTGTATCATTTACTCGTGAATCGCAACTAACACTTCAAGATACAAAATGGCCGAACATCGAGGAAGTGGGAGACCTCGCCGCGTTCCCCGAGGGGATGACGACGCACCCAGGACCGGTACCCTCCCCCGACCCCACCGCCTCCTCCACCTGATGCAGGAGACAACTTGACTACGCAGGCCCTACAACAAATACTAGTTTTCATGAGGCAACAGGCAGAGCCTCAATCCCGTTCTCTCAAACCCGCCAGAGAGGCGAACGATCGCACGTTGGAGCGATTTCTACGGTTCGACCCACCAACCTTCTTAGAGAGCCTGGACGATTTGAAGGCAGAAGAATGGGTAGAGATATTGAGAATATCTTCAATGCTCTCCAATACTCGGATGAGCAGAAAAGTCACAAATGACGTATTTCGTCTGAATCTACTGCCAGAGACTCGGTGGAGGGCAGCTTGAAAGAAAGATGGGAACAGGGCCGTGAGCTTAACATGGGAAATTTCTTGCCGAGTTCAATGAACAAGACATTCCACAAAGTTGTGAAAGAGGCGCGCGAGATGAATTCCATAGATTGAGGCAAGGGAACATGATCGTAGCTCAAGATTTAGAGTCCCGAATTTCACCGATTGTCCAAGTATGCTCTGGGGACAATTAGTACCAAAGAGGACAAGCTTTACAAGTTCACTCGAGGATTGAAACCGGAACTTCGTAAACAACTATTGATCATTGAATCGACAACCTACTCACCATGAAAAGGCAAATTCGCATTGAGCCGGACTTAACCGTATTGGACAGATTCAGCAGAGTAGGCCATCGAACAAATCTTAAAAGGACAGTATGGGGCAGCCATCTAAACAGCCGCTAAGTTTCAGAAGGACCATTAATAAGACAGATAAGGAAAAGGACTAGAGACAAGGAAAGCCGATCAATTGTGTGCATATTGCCAGAAATCGGGACATACTGCCAATGACTATTAGCGTAAACAAGGAAGGTGTTTGCGTTGTGGTAGTAATCAGACCAACCGAAAGATTGCCCAAGACGAGGACCGGACCAAACAGACGCAGCAGGCTTTAAAATGGCCAGGGTAATCGGGTAAGGATGCCCGCCGAGCATTTGCGATGAGCCGGACAGGAGGCTCCGTAGGGCAAAGCGTGGTGGAAGGTACGCTTCTAGTATCTAACCACTACGCTAAAATATTGTTCGACCCTGGATCAACGCATTCATTCGCTGCACCGCATTTTGTACACAAACCGCATGCATGCATGGAACATATGCCTATATGTCTAGAAGTGTCAACTCCTATTGGTGCAAGTCGGATAATGATATTATCTATAATGCATGCGGTTAAGATTCTTTGAGATAAACTTTCCCCGATTGATCTTATTACCTATATCCGAATACGACATGATATTGGGAATGAACTGGTTGTCTGCACACCATGCACAAATGGACTGCCATAACAAGTCCATCAAGCTATGTGAACCCGGAAAACCCGAAGTGGAAATTTCGGGAAGGGCACGAGTTAAGATTGCCCCAATCATTTCAGTAATGAAAGCGAGGAAGGCGATCACTAGAGGAGCTCGAGGGTACTTGGCGTTTGTAATTAGCAAACCCAAGGTTGAGACACAAATCAACCTAGTACCTGTAGTATCAGAATACACGGATGTATTTCCACAAGAACTCACCACTATCCCTCCAGATAGGGAAGTTGAGTTCACCATCGAGGTGTTACCAGGGACTGCCCCGATTGCCAGAACACCGTATAGAATGGCTCCGCTTGAGTTACAAGAGCTGAAAATGCAATTATAGAAACTGATGGATGTGGGATTTATCCGACCGAGTACGTCTCCGTGGGGAGCACCTGTGCTGTTCGTCAAAAAGGAAGATGGCACCTTAAGACTATGTATAGATTATCGTGGTCTTAATAGTGTGACCATCAAGAACAAATATCCCCTCCCGAGGATAGACGAACTATTTGATCAACTTCAAGGAGCGACGGTGTACTCGAAGTTTGATTTACAACAAGGATATTACCAATCAAGATCCGCGAAGAAGACATTTCCAAAACTGCATTTCAAACCTGATATGGACACTACGAGTTTGTAGTGATTCCTTTCGGTCTGACGAATGCACCAGCAGCATTTATGGACCTGATGCATCGAGTCTTTCAACCTTATTTGGATCAATTCATAGTGATATTCATTGATGACATACTCGTATACTCTAAGTCTAGAGAAACACGAACGCCATCCTAAAATCATTTTGGAGACACTACGGGAGCATAAGTCGTATGCCAAATTCAAAGCAAGTGCGAATTTTGGCTTAGTGAAGTCGCGTTCTTGGGACACATAGTATCCGACCGGGATTGCAAAAGAGATCCTCGAAGGTACAGACAGTGGTTGAATGGAAACAACCCAAGTCTCAGAATTTAAAATCGAGTTTCAGACTAGCCGGATATTATCAAGATTTATCCAGGATTTCTCCAAGATAGCCGGACCACTAACTCGACTAACCCATAAGCAAGTCAAGTTTGAGTGGAATGACAAATGCGAGGCGAGTTTCCAAGAGCTGAAGAAACGACTTACTACAGGTCCAGTCTTAGCTCTTCCAAAGGGAACATAAAACTTTGTCGTCTACAGTGATGCATCAAAAGAAGGACTAGGAGCAGTGCTCATGCAGGAAGGAAAAGTTATCGCTTATGCATCACGAAAGCTCAAACCGTATGAAGCCAATTATCCAATGCATGACTTGGAATTGGCAGAGATAGTGTTTGACAATAGTTAAGAAAAAATTGGGTATTTGAGCATGTTGCAAAAAATAAGCCTGTGAGCTTTTGTGCCTTAAACTGCTTTATGTTATGCAACTTATTTTTTCTTGAGTGTGTCATTCATGACTGATAGAACTCTAGAACTTTCTTTGGTATCTTCATTGAGGCCATATGTGTGTGCAATTTTTGAAAATGATTTAAGACCATCTTTGTTTTAGCCTAATTAACCTAAAAAGCCTACCTATGAACTCATGATTCCCCAGTTAGCCAATTTTGAGCCAAAACTTTTTATTGTTAGCCACATTGATATTTAAAATTGAAAACAAGATTTTATCCCTGAAATTTCTTGAGCTTATAGAAAATGAACAAGTTTGGGGGAGATGTGGTGAAAATTTATGATAAAAGAGAGGAAGTTGACAAAAGAAAGAGGGATGAGCAGTATCTAGGTGAATGAAGAAAAATGAAGCTCGAAAAGAAAGAAAATCTCAGGAAAAAAATTGAGAAAATCGAGCAGAAGGAGAAGAAAGAAAACAAAAATTCTGAAAATTGTGAAAAATTGAGAGCTTGAGGCTAAAGAAAAAAGAAAAAAGGCAAAAAGGTCTAAGAATTAAAAAGGAGAAATAAGGGTGGAGTTGAGTTGAACAAGAAAAATATCTTGAAAAAAAAATGAGTATTATACTGAAAATGGGTTGGTGAATTGCAATTCTGTGTACATAAATTCTATTTGCTCAAGTGAAGTCACTTAATCCAAATTTTTCTACCCTTACCAAAGAGCCTACGTTACAACCAAATGAAAAGTCATTTTTGATTCTTAAGTTGTGCACACTAAAGTGGTAGAGATGTTAGACGATTTTCAAGCCTATGGTAGTTCTACTTTCACTGAATTGATTTTGAGCGTAAACATTTACCATACACTTTGAGAGTTGAGTGATACACGACTTACTTGTGAGTCGCGATGTCAAGTACTCGAGAGAGTATTAATTATGCCAAATTTATGAATGATGACTTCTTGATAATGAATTGCGTGGTTTACTTAAATATGGAGTCAAATGAGATTAAATGTTTATAGTGTTCTTGTGTGTTCTTTGTACCCCTTGACATTATTTTTCTTAATTTGCTCGAGGACGAGCAATGGTTTAAGTTTGAGGATTTTGATACGTGTAAAATATACGTGCATTTAGGGGCTTAAAATGGTATGTATTTGATACATTTGCATGTATATTCAGTGTGTTTTGGTTGGTTTCCTTTGTTGGGTGTGATACTGCGTATTCTTATAACTTATTATAGGAAATGGAGCAAAATTGGATAAAAAACGATATCTCGTTCCAAATTATAGGTCAAGAGCTAAGGTACAAGCAAATATATGATGGAAAGAAGCATGGGAGATCGAACAAAAGGGAATTTACTTAAAAAACGTCCAATTGCGCTAACAGTCTCCAGCACTAGTAGGGTTTAGTATTTTGGCCATAACGTTCTCTACAAAATTGATATTAAGGTGATTCAAGTGGCTATAGAAAGCTAAGCGAAAAGGGATACAACTTTCATGAGACCCTAGGAGAAATTTGGACAAAAATATGCCACACGGCCGGACCGTGTAAGAGCCACACAGCCGTATGAAGTACCCGTGTGAAAAAAGACATGTTTGTGTGAAGTTGGTAAGAAACAGGGGATAAAAACAAGCCGCACGGCCCGACTGTGTGAGAGCCACACGGGCGTGTGAAGTGGACTGTGTAATAGCCACACGGCCATGTGAGGCTACACAGTCAGGCCATGTGACGAGCTGTTTCAGATTTTTTGTGTTCTTTTCCCACTCAAACCCTGCAAGTGATCTCTCCAAGCATCTATAAAAGGGACCCAAGGCTTGCACGAAATTAGATCATTGATATACATCCATACAATATACAACATACCAAATTACACAGGAATACAAGATCAAAGGTCTTCTGAGAGAGGAGTGCTAGGTTACGAAAAACTCCACGAGGCCTTCCGCATCTACGAAGGGTTATAAAAACTTGATATTCAGTTTCTTCAATAAAATTGGAATGCGGTGTTATTATAGCCTAAGTGTTTCATAGTCAATCCCTAAAGAATAAGACCTTGCTTGCCATTATCCTATAAACTACATTGTAGACTTGCAGTTGTAAGATCCAAACAAATTTTTGGCAAACACATTGCTTGGATCTGCTCTGGCGTGTGACGGTGGTATCGCTTTCTTTTATTTTGATTCTCCGGAGAATTCATTTCTGCATTCTCACCACCAGAATTGTTGTTCTTCATTTCTTTGTCTGCCACCATTCGTAGTTGATCACCTTCTGATATTTGGAAAATTTCTTGTTGCAAAATGTATTGTGTTTCGTTAGTTTATTTTCTTTCAATGATCTACTTAGGGAATAAAATGCTGCTAAAAAATAAAAGCCATTATGTCTAAAAAGTATGATGTTGAAACAAAATGTGGGTTTTATGTAGCATTTATGTTGTAAAATATTTTTGCTCGACTTTACAGTTATTATTGTTTTTTGAAATTTAGAAAAGTTTTGTTGGTGATATAAATTTTATCACGATTTTTTCGTTAGTGATGTGAAAATATATGTGCCACAACAATTGTGTGTATTTTTGAACGAATGAATTAAAATAATTATAACAGCAAAAACTTACTAAAAGAAAGCTTTTCTTGTAACTTGAAACGCTGTTTGTAGAGATCTATATAGAGTTTCCTTGAACTAACTCAAGATTTGGGAACAAGTAGGGTGGATTTTGCCAGCTTTTTATGCAAAACTTATAGGATAAATGAAGCATGAAGTGAACAAAATGAGAGGAGAAACAAATGAGGAAGGAGACTCAAATGCCAGAATCAATAGAGAGAAATGAAAAGAGAATGAAACCAAATGGATAAACTAAGAGCGAGAGGATTTAGTGTAAATTGAGGCGAGATGATGCAATCATAATAAATAGAGATTTGTTACCTATACAATCTGAAAAACAAGGGAAGTATACGTCTTACAAGGAAAAAGCAGGAGAAAATATAAACTCTATATTTGATTTTGAATCCAGCTTAGACAACCAAGCATAATGAGAAAATCAAGTATGAAAATCTGTTTATAAAGGTTCACCCTAATTATTCACTTACCAAATGAATGGAAAATGAGCAAATTTTCACGATAGACATGCCTCTGGACAAAAACACATTACAGTCATAAGGTCTTAATGACATACATAATAAAAAATCATAGCACAATAATAAATGATTTTTGACATTATAGATTTTGAAAATCAATTATGGTCATAACCTAGAAATTACGACATTTACGAAGGTCATATATTCACATCAGTAATACCATACACCTTTTATTACCACAATAAAAGTTCATTATGGTTCACATTTGTTTAGCAAGGGACCGACTTTTAGTAAGCATCATAAAACGGATATTTTTTTCAGTTTTAAGTTCAAAAGGGAAGTAATAATACATTAAAACTACATAATTTTTTTTATTATGTTAGTCTATCATAGAATCTATCTGTTCAAAGGGAAAGTAATAATACATTAAAAACAAGGGCGGAGCCAGAAATAAAAATGGGGCCGGAGATGCTATTAATACATTAATAATACATTATGAGGCGACCTAGCACTAATAAGCATGTAAGGGCCCAGTGACGCTATTATACGACTAAGGCAATTTGGATTCAACTGAATATACAACAAAACAAGGGCGGAGCCACAAATAAAAATGGGGTGGGCCGAAACACGAAAACGGGGTGAGCAGATATACGAAAATCATATTAATTATAATTAAATTATTTTTAAAAAAAATTCTAGTTTAAAAAATTTAAAAATGGATAGGTATAGCGACTGGTCGCCCTCCCCTTCAAAATTTCTCCTATTTTGAAACAATTTTTGAGAAATACTACGGTATCTATCGCCCTTGATAACGACCGTTTGTCCTCTTCACAGAAATTCTCTGTTTTTTGAAAACTTTGAAAATCTTTCAGGTACCAGTTGTCCTCTATTGCGACCGGTCGCACTCAACACAGAGGTGTGTCTAATTGTTTACCTAAAAAAGTTTAAGGAATACTCATAAACTTAAGATAAAATGTACTTGGTAAATATGAAGTATTTTGTCAACTTAATAAAAATATTGTTTTGGTTAAAAATCTAATATGTGAAATCATCAAAATCAAAAATAATTTTGTTGTAACAAACATAACATGAAAATCTCTATGTTCTGCATTAAATATGGCTATCGTGGGATCCTATGCATGTGGCAATTGATGCAGTGCAACTCGAATGGGACATCATGAATAAGTTTATGTTATATTATGCTTAATGTGTAATTGTGTGTGTATATGTTTATGTATGGAATTTTTTTTTCTTTTGTGTGTGCATGTGCACGGTGTTTGCGTTGTGGGTGTGTCTGTGTGTGCTTTGTTTGTGGGTTGTGTATTCTACTTCTATTGTGTCAAACAAAGATTGATTCAATTTTCAAAAATTTTGGTTTGAAAATGGAGTGTGGTTAAAACTAATCAATTCATCAACTATTCACTAAAAATGGCTTAAGTGATGCTTGGGTGAATACTTTTAGGCGCTTTAGCAGTTGGAACCATTTAAGCCATTGGAATTTAAATATTTCGATGATTAAAGAACCCATTAGTTGAGTCACTGATCTATAAATGTATGATCTATGTAGTTATTTTTTATTAGGTCGATTGAACAACTAATCGGGTAGCTAGGCCAATTTTCTCTTTGATTTAATTTTTAAAACATTACTGCAATTTTCAAGCATGTAAGGTAAAAATATTAATTTGAGTGCAGGAAATGAAACGAAGGCATCGATTTTGTGATAAAAACTTTCATTTCTGTTAAAAATATCAAAAACGAAACTTCAAAAAAAACATAAGCTTCATGGTGCAGTACTTTTTTGGTTCATCCGAATCTTCCTCATCAATATTTCTGTTAGCCTTGCTCGTTGATCCTCTAAAAAATGGGCAACATCCAAGACTAGTCGAGCGCGGAACAGAAGCAGAGGGGGTAATTGCAGAATTGGTGAAGAGCTTGCCAACATACCTTGTTGTTGCTGCTGAAATGCGCTCAATCTATATATATAGAAGAAAAGATGGAAATACCAAACTACTTTTGTATCATCAACAACTAAAGGCAAGAAAAAAAGCTAAAAAAGAAAAAAAAAGTAGACTTAATATTTAAGAAAACCAAGAATAATGTCTATGAATACTTACCTCTTCTCTCTGTCGAGCATCTTCCATTCTCAAGTGACGACCGTCAAGGAGCATATCACCAATAGCATCATGCGACTGCAAGCACGGGAGCTTGTGATGCTCAGGACTTCTCTATACATTATATTCTCAGCCCTAAGTTTTTCGTTCTCAACCCTGAAATCTACGTTTTCTGGCGGTCATGCTTTGCCTGCAAATTACAAAAAGTTTTAATTAAATTTCTAGTCTTGTTTTTTTTTTTTTTTTTTAAAGCAAAATAACACCCCGGGGGGTGGGGGATTGAGGCGTGATCCCCTACCTGTATATCAAATAAACAAAATGTCATACAATGTCATGCCCGTCAAGGCGGGAGAAAATCAAAGAACAAATAACCTATCACTAAGATATCTAGAAAGACTATCATAATGAGAATCTAAAAATACAATGAGAACCAATGATCTATGAAAATCAAGCTCGGGTATCCCAACCGTCCATCCGAATGAGCGCTAGGAGGTGGTGAGAGGCCGTGCCCTCATCAACAAAGTGATCGCAAGAGCAAAGCAGCCTCCCAACTCCGCTAGGTGATCTGGTCGATTCCCCTCTCTCGTATGTGGGAAATCGAAATCAAGGTCCTCAAAGATGTTCCGAATGCGAATCAGGGTATCTTGAACTCGCCAAGAGCAAGGCCACCGTGTGATCGTGGTGACCACCGCCGCTGCGTCCAACTCGATCCAAATCAAGTGAGAACCGTCGGGCATGCCGCAATCCCATCTCAAGCGCTAGTAGCTCGGCATGAAAGCTAGACACCGCCCGCAAGGAATCGTGAAACGCCAACATAAGTCCGCCCCAAATGATCCCGTATCAAACCCCTCCGCCCGGCAAAGAATCAATGTGCCTGGATCAAACGAACCATCCGTGTTCGGCCTGATCCGAGGGGCCGAGGAGCTCGCCAAATCACCATCCTCGGCTGCGTGGAACCCGTGGTGGAGCACTCCCCTGCAAAAAGCCAACAAAGAGGGAAACATCCGGACCAACTCGATGGGCTCGGACGCCGACCAAACAAGGATCCGAGATACCGCTCCACCCGCCAAATAATGTGAGATGCCAAGAAAGGAATTTGTCGATGCTTGACACTATTCCTTTCCGTCCGTACAAACCATAAAATCAAGCAGGGAACCAAGAAACTCAAGTGCCTCGTGTGTGATCCGTGTGTGCGGTTCCTCCGAAGGAGAGGAACAATATCATATCGTGGTGTGTGGAAGTGTAGTGTCAAACCAAGGAAGAAAGTGATTCCACACGGATTGATCAACAAAGATCATTCATCAAAAAGAGGTGAGGATAGATTCGACTGAGGAGAAGAGTGTGGATTATTCAAGCAACACCAAAGAACGTGAGGCAAGGGAAGTGCCACGTGCAAGCGATATCCACAGAAGACGATTACGAAGGAGGCGCCAAAGGAATATGGAGATAGTAGGGATAAGAGCATCGTTCCAAATGGCACCGTGCAGAAGGTTCTGAGCATTTCTACCCCGGAGAGAATCCCAAGCATTTCTAGTCTTGTTAGGGTTGGCAAATTAAAAGTTGACTTAACAACGTGAATAAATATTATTGTACGTATTGCATGACCATATTTGAAAAACTTTATGCCTACAATTTACACATACGCAACTTTCGGAAATAATTTTGCATCCGAATTAACTACTACAACCTTGAAAAAAAGTATGGCACCAATTTTTATACTTATTAAGAATCTAAACATGACTAAAACGAAATTTATGAAGTTGTGCCTTGTGCATTTTTATGAAAAATTAGTTTTCAAAAATCGAACACAAGTACATAGTTTTGAATGTATTTTTTTCCATGATTCTCAGATATGATATTTTTTTTCTTTTTCACTTCATCAATAAAAAAACATTAAATAATATTTATCATGTATTGTTTGATGCTATTTTAAAATTATTACAATGCAAGAGATAAAACTCATAGAACTATTAGAAAAATGCACATGTCACAACACAAAAAGAAGGCCTCACAGATATACAACTTGTGCATCGCACGGATTAAAGACTTGTATTATAGGAATGGTAATGGAGCGGGGCAGGGCACGTATATAAAGACCCAACCTAACCATGCCCTTTGAACTGGGAAAATATTGTAGGATGACGCATCTTAACCCGGACAAAAAAATTTAGGATTGATTAAATAATTATTATATTAATTTAATACATTTTCACGAAATGTTATGTTAAATATCCAAAAATAAATTAAAACTTTGGGAAAATGAGAAATAAGTAAACAAAACAAATTGATTATATATTTGAAGCAAGTTTATACACCAATTGAAAATTACTTGTTGAGTTTCTAATACTTTAAATATTATATGTTTACTTAATAATTTTTGACAACTAAATTAAATTAGATCAGTTTAGACATAGTTGAAATTTATACCAATAAATTACTATCTACATTAATTTAATAAATAAAAACAGAGTATCATTTGATTTATCAGTAACGATATCATTCTACTAAAATCATGATTATTCGAGAAACTGTCTTACAACATAAAAGATTATTATTTAAGAATAACAAATAACAATAACATGAATAATAGAACAAATAAATAGCATTTCATTTTTGTAACAAGTATTTACTTACTATATATTCTAAAGTATGTACAATATAATATTTTAATTACAATATATTTAGTTGCCATTTTTATTATTTAATGCTTTTTAATAATAATTCATCAATTTTCTATATTTAGAAAGGTGAAATAGGCAAGAATTTTTTAATACTATTCCTAGAGTACTCTTTCTTTATATAAATATATGTAGATTAATTGTTTTCTTACATATATATATATATATATATATATATTGTTATGTATGGATATATGTAATATATAATATTTGTATATGTATTTTGAGATAATTTTATTCAATTAAAATAAGTATTTTTGAATTAAATTTAATCAACTTAAGTAAATTTTGTATAATTATGTAGAAATTGATGTAACCCAAATAATAACTATATATCAGTTATAACAAATCACAAATAGCCAAGATATATGAATATACAAACTGATGTCCTATATAATTTTTAAAATCCACTACAATACTTGAGTAATATAATGAAGTATTGTATAATTCCGATATTAAGAAATTGATATATTATTGTGCATTTATATTAGACTAGTAAGTGCACGTGCATTGCACGTGAACCATATTCTAACTCAAATCCAGAATCTAACTCATATTGATCTTTTAAACTAAACAAATTATATTAATTTATGTCTTAAACGCAAAACAACATAACAAAATCCTTTCATTAGATAGATAACTTTACATACACAATGGATTCTAGTCACAACAAATATGAATGCTAGTTACTGAGTTTTAACAATTTTACCAAGCACCTTCTTATATTTCAAGCAACAACGGTAAAAAAAAAGGTTATTGATTTTTTAATACCGGACCTATAGGTACTTTTGTGTTTGGTACCTGATATTTCCGAGTTACCAATTTAGTTACTCATACTTCACATTCTTTTTATAAATTGGTACCTATTAATTTTTAAAGACGGAAATGCACCCAAATTTTTTTATTTTTTGTTAAGAAGTTATGTTTTAATTAGAATTATTAAATTTAAAAAAATAAATTTAATTAAGAAATAATTTATTATTATTTAAATTAAATTATTAAATTCAGAATTGTAAAAAATAAAATAAAATAAATTAACCATTTTTTAAATTCGATTAAAAAATAATTAAAAATTATTATAGTAATAAAAATTGCTATAATTTTCTTATTTACTATATAAATTTTAATTTTTAAATTATTTAATTTTATTTTAACTATTAAAATTAGTTATCTAAACTAATTTTTCTTTTTGATTAATTAAAATTTTAATTTATGTTATTAATTTACTAATTTAATGTAATTAATTTTATTTTATTCTAAAATTATTTAATATTTTTAGAAACTTCTTTTTATTATTTATTAATTTAATTAATTAAAATTTTAATTGATTTTATAATTTAAATAAGTATACTCAAAAAATTATTTTGAGTATAACTTATGTTTCTTGGGGGCATTTTCATCATTAAAAGTGAATAGGTACCAATTTTTGAAAAAAATATGAAGTATGGGTACTAAATTGGTAACTCGGAAATATCAGGTACCAAACCAGCAAAGTGCCTATAGGTCAGGTACTAAAAAATCAATAACCCAAAAAAAAATCAAGTTAACAGAGCATAAAATAAAAAAGCACTAGTCTTGCAATAAAAACTTGAATTCAGTTAAAACATCACAAACATATTATTTTTTTTAGAAAAAGGCATAAGCCTCATGGTACATTTTCGGGTTCCTCTGAATCTTCCTCATCAATATTTCTGTTGGCCTTGCTTGTTGATCCTCTAAAAAAGGGGCCACACCCCAGACTAGTCAAGCGTGGAACAGAAGCAGAGGAGGTAAGCACAGAATTGGTGAAGGGTTTACCAACATACCTTGCCGCTGCTGCTGAAATGCGCTGAATCTATATAGAAGAAAAGATAAAAATACAAAAATTTATTAGTAAACCTGATATTTGTAATATTTAAGAAAATCAATAATAATGTATGAGAATGCTTTACCTCTTGTCTCAGCCAAACATTTTCCATTCTTAAATGGTGTTCATCACGGGACAGATTCCCAATAGTAGCCATGTGACCGCAAGCAGCGCAGTGCATTGCTCAGGGATTCTCCGTAGCTATTATTTTCAGCCCTAAGTTTTTCATTCTCAAACCTAAAATGTGCATTTTGTTGACGGTCATGTTTCATCTGGTGAACAAAGAAACTCATGCACAATTTACTCTGGATAATATGTACAATTCAAGATCAAAAGGGCTTCAAGAACATTTGTTGTAGTGACCTTATTATGTGAAACAACTATAATATTTGAAAACTATGATAGTAAAGATTGAGCTTAATTGCAATTTTAGTCCTGCAAGTGTGGGGATAGCATATTTAATCATATAAGTATTTTACGTAGCAATTTTGGCCCCATAAGTATAAATGGGTGCCATATTTTGCTTCTTTACGTATCCTATGTAGAAATTTTGGTCCCGTAAATTTTTACGCATACACAATTTTAGTCCCATAAGTTCTAGTTTTGTGCAATTTTGGTTCAAAAAGGGTTAAATATTAAAGTACGCATTCGGGACTAAAATTGCACAAAATTAGAACTTATGGATTTACAATTGCAAAAAAAAAATTAAAACATTGAAGTTGCTACAAGGATACTTACATGACTAAATATTACCCCTCTTTAGATTTAAAGGACAAAAACGGCGCAAAAAATAAAATTTATGTGACCGAAATTGCCATAGGATACATTTGGATCAAAATAAGTGCTTTCTTACCTTCATTTGGGTTCTTTTGTTTTGGAACCAAAACTTCACTTGCATGGGATCCATTCCTAACTCTTCGCTAAGTTCGTTTCTTTGTTTGGTGTCAGAGTGAGGATTGTCCCTGAAAAACCTACAATGCAATTGGACTCAAAATTTAGTATCAAAAGAGAAGAAACCTACAAAAGTAATTCCCAAAATCTGCACAAAGTAGAATTGTGTTGACATTCACTTTATAGGAGCAGAATTCCAATTAATTTGAAAAATATTTACTCTTCCATTGCTTGGATCTGCTCTGGCGTGTGACGGTGGTATCGCTTCTTTTATTTTGATTCTCCAAATAATTCATTTCTGCATTCTCACCACTAGAATTGTTGTTCCCCGTTTTTTTGTCTGCCTCCCTTCGAAGTTGATCACCTTCTGACATTTGGAAAATTTCTTGTTGCGAAATGTATTGTATTTCATTAGTTTATTTTCTTTCAATGGTCTACTTTAGGAATAAAATGCTGCTAAAAAATAAAAGCCATTATGTCCAAACAATATGATGTTGAAACAAAATGTGGGTTTTATGTAACATTTAAGTTGTAAAATATTTTTTCTCGACTTTACGATTATTATTGTTTTCTTAAATTTTGAAAAGTTTTGTTGGTGATATTATTTAGAATTTTTTGTTAGTGATGTGAAATATATGTGCGACAACAGTGCGTGTATTTTGAACGAAAGAATTCAAAGAATTATAACAGCAAAAACTTACTAAAAGAAAGCTTTTCTTGTAATGTAAAATGCTCTTTGTAGAGATCTATAAAGCGCTTCCTTGAACTAACTCGAGATTTGGGAACAAGTAGGGTGGATTTTGCCGGCTTTTTCTTCAAAACTTGTAGGATAAATGAAGCAAGAAGCGGACAAAATGAGAGTAGATACAAATGAAGAAGGAGACTCAATTGCCAGAATCAATAAGGAGAAATGAAGGGAGAACGAAAGAAAATGGATAAACTAAGAACGAGAGGATTTAGTATAAATTGAGGTGAGATGATGCAATTATAAATAGAGGTTTGTTACCTTTACGATCTGAAAGTATACGTCTTTCAAGGAAAATGCAAGAAAAAATATAACCTCTATTTGATTTTGAATCCATCCAAGGCAACAAAACATAATGAGAAAATCAAGTATGAAAATCCGTTTATAATGGTTCACCCTAATTATTCACTTACCAAATGAATGGAAAATGAGCAAATTTTCACGATAGACAGGCCTCTGGAACGGCAAAAAAACATTACAGATCATAAGGGCTTAATGACATAGATAATAAAAAATCATATCACAATAATAAATTATTTTTGACATTATAGATTTGAAAATCAATTATGGTCATAACCTAGAAATTACGGCATTTACGAAGGTCAGATATTCAAATCAATAATACCATGCACCTTTTACTACCACAATAAAAGTTCATTATGGTTCACATTTGTTTAGCGAGAGAACGTCTTTTAGTAAGCATCATAAAACGGATATTTTTTCAGTTTTAAGTTCACAGGGGAAGTAATAATACATTAAAACTACCTAATTTTTTTTTATTATGCTAGTCTATCATAGAACCTGAGAGATGTTAGTAAAATAATAAGTGGCAATAAGGTTTGAATCAATTTATTAGGTGTGATTGTTTTTTTTTGGAATTATTATGATTATAAAATATAGTAACAAATGTTGTTGCCCACAAGTTGGAATTGGGGATGAGGCGACCTAGCACTGACAAGTCTGTTAGGGCCCAATGACGCTATTATACGACTAAGCCAATTTGGATTTGACTGAATATAGAAAAAAATTAATAAGAATTGCATATAATAATATTGTATTATGATTTTACTTAAAGTTTGTTAAACCAATTTGTTTAATGATGAATGCCATGTAAAACTTAGAATAGAAAGTTGGCACCCCAATTCTTCTTTGAAAATGTATTGTAACAATTAGAGCCGCCAAGCCGAGTTAAGTCGCCTACGCCTAACATGCAAGAAGACAAAATCAAGACCAAGAAAGACTCACGAGAAACAACTGAATATGGCAAAGAGGAGTAGACGGGAACTCTGTCAAGACGCACCAGATGCGGTGAGTGGAGCATCGAAAGTCAACTCAAGAAAAGCCAAGTCTCAAGTTGAAGTGACAAAGAGTCATCCAATGATTGAAACCGACTCTAAGTCACCTGGGAAAGCAAGGAAATGCAATCAAGTCGAGATAATCGAAAAGAACCGTTGCCGAAATCAAGAGATTTACTTAAACAAGTAATATCTCCATACCACCTTTTGGAGTGCTCGGTCCCTGGAAGCGTGCAAAAGGAATGAACCAATGGGAATCACTACACCGTGTCGAACTCGAAAGGTGAAAGAACAATTCATACGAGGAAATGGCAATTCCAAGAACTCGCAAGCCAACGATCGCAAAGTGACTTTTAAAAATAAGCCTATCTCTTCAACGGGCAAATTTTTGAAAGTTCACTATAAAAGGCTGAGGAGTTTGTTTGAAAAACAAGAGAGATGACACATATGAGATAATCAAGTACATTAGAAAAATCAAACACTCTCAATCCTCAAGCCTACATTTTGAAGTACATCAATCCAACACTTACCCGTGAAGGAAAGAGAACTTCAATCGATTGAAGAGAAAATACGAAAACAAGGGGTCTACATTCCGGAAGGATTGTAGAAAAGTTCAAGGTTGAACTAAGTCTTAAGCTTTTGGAGGGCTTCGTGATCAAATCCAAAGAGCTTGAGCAAGTGAGTTTAGTAGCAAGGCAAAATGCCCTGTGAAGAAGCCGAGTCGTCGAGAAGCCACCTGAGTGATCAAGGCGTCTCGATCGAGTCCCAAAGGATCAAGTCGGCCATTTGTTGTGATCAAGACTTGTATCCGGATGCTACCACTTTGTAAACCGATCATTACTTAGTGGATTCCTCCGGGAGTTGGAGAAGAGAGAGGAGTAGAAGAATTACCCCATCTTCGAACCTCTATAAAAACTTTCTTTGTCATTTACATTTCAAAGATTTAAATTCCCGCACTTTTAACTCGCTTATATCTCACGATAAATTTGCTATCCATTTGATAAAACTATAAGTACTAAATCAAGCTCTAAAATCTTGCTTAATCAAACATAAGGGTGTTAAGTCTTCCTCGAAAACAAAACCACAAATTGAGTCAAATTATAGCCAACAAATGAGTTACTCCATTAATGTACTCAATGAGTCATTAAGAGATTAACTCTACTTGAGTGACTAATTCGACTGTCCATCAAGGACACAAATTGTGTAGAACTCAGAGATTTAAAAAGACTAAATCGAAAATTTGGTAAGGTTTATTCAACCCCCTCTAAACCTTACACTTACACCCCCTTGGGACCTACAAGTGGTATCGGAGCGGTTGGTTCATTGAACACTCCGCACTGTTCTTCAACTAGATCTCCAAACTTTTCAAAGTCTCGCTTTAGTACTTAAATTTTCAAAACTCTCTTTATCATCAAAAGTCATTATCATGGAAGCAAATTTGACACGCATCCCTATGTTCACTATTGAAGAATTTGATGATTGGAAAATTCGATGCGAGCTCATCTATCAAAGATTACATGATGAGATGTGGATAGTGATAGAAGATGGGCCTCTCGCAAATATTAAAGGTGAACATAGTGACGAAGAGTTGCAAACAAGGAGAAGAAGATGCGGCTCCCGGACCGATCCATGGTTGAAAAACCAAGAACCGAATGGACAAATGATGACAGAAAAAGATACAACCTGGACAATGTAGCCAAGGACATTCTCTACAAGACCTTGGACAAAGCCATGTTCAACAAAGTCAAATCTTGCAAAACGGCTAAGGAAATCTGGGGACAAGTTGACATTGATTTGTGAAGGCTCGAGCAAATCAAAGAAAACAAATTATCGGTGGTCACAAAAATTTGAAAACTTCAAAATGATCTCGGGAGAGAACCTGGATCAACCGGATGCTCGATTCACGAAATCACAAATGAGCCGCTTTGCACTTGGAAATGAATATACACAAGAAATGTGTATGAAAATCCTAAAAAGTCTTCCAAAATGAATGGGAAATGAAGGTCATGGCACCGAGACATTCCATGGACCTATCAAAGACATTCAACCATGAACTATTCTCGGACCTCAAAGCCTACGAGTTTGAGCCGAGAAGAAAAGACCATGAAGAGACAAAGTGTACCCAAAAACAATTTGCTCTAATTGTTAAAGATGGGAAGAGAGCCGAGGTCAAAGAAGTCATTGACCCGGAAGAAATAGCCCCGATGGTTAAAAGATTCAACAAGTTCTTTAATAAGAACTACAAGAAAGGAAAGGGTGAATCTTCCGAAGACACTCACTCCCTCCAAATCAAGGGAAGATAGGCCAACCAAGAGAGCGAGATCATCAAAAAATTGAATATCAAAGGGTGACAACTCAAGAATGGAAAGAGCTAATCAAAAGGCTGAATATCTATGTTGAACTGTAGACAACCAGGTCACTATGCCATTGATCGCTCATATCCTCGTAGTCAACAAGACAAGTCTGGGATGAAGAAGAAAGAAAGGTCTTCAGAGAAAGAAGATAGGAAAAGAAAAGGGCAATGATGGGCCGCAGAGATCTGGCCGAGACACCAAGTCAAGAGAGACATCTCGATTGAGAGCAAGAAGCCGACTACTCAAGTGACTCGAAGAAGAAGTCCCGACCGCTTGATGGCCAAAGAACAAGATCAAGAAGATGAGGTACAATCTAACTCAACAAACTCGGACACTAGTGATAGTGATCGTGACACACACACTTCATCACCTCACGATCTTTATGATTCATTAGGCAAAATGATGAAAGATTTTGAACACATTAAATCCTCACACATACTATTGAATGAGGAAAACAGCCTACTCAAGAGTCAAAACTCAAAGTGACTAAGGAGCCGAGTACTCTAAGTCAAATAGTTGAAAATGAAAGTTTAAAAATTTGAAAATGCTAAATTAGTAGTAGAAATTTCTCGCTATAGAAAAGAGGAGAATGACCTCAAGAATGTTATTGCCTCATTTACTAAGGCATCTAAATCATTGGATGATCTTATTATGAGTCAAAGAGAATGTGGAGACAAGACAAAGGCTTAGGATTTAATTCCTCCACGTGCCATGTCAAACCTCAAGAGTAATTTTGGAAAAAGGATCTTCAAGTCATGAAGAGTCCGAAAAATCCAAAACTCTAAATGTTGCACACACATTCACTCCAAAGCACAATACTAAGCAAACTGGCCTTGGTTACAAAGGAAAAGGAAAACACCGATTGAGAGTCTTTGAAAGGACAATGAGAAGAGATTCACCGAGTCCTCAAAGAAACTACAAAAACAGAAAAATACTCACAAGAAGAAACAGAGCTACCAAAACCCCGGAAAATCCATAAAAGAAATACATATGATGGGAATGGTAGAAAATATCCAAGCCAAGTGATTGGAATAATGTGAACTATCGAAATAAACTTATGGAATATAAGCCCAAGTGGCAAAGGCCTAGAACTCAAGAAGGGCCATTCCAAAAGTATAAGAGTTTTCATCAAAGACACATATGCACCTATGCACTACACTCAAGAACACCACAATTACCTGGAAGGCAATTGCTAAATCACATATGCAGCATACGGACAAAAGAGACAATTTGTATGAACCTAGAATCCCCAAGCAATTTGCCAGGATTAATTATGATTATGGCACTGATAGATGGCAACCCCTTAGAGTCAAATCATTTGGCTATAGGTTGGTTGGATCATCTTACAATTCTAACCCCTCGGGACCTGGACAAGTATGGGTACCTAAAACTTAATTTCCTTGATTGCGGGTTCAAGAAACAGTGAGTGCCAAGGAACCTGGTACATGGATAGTGGTACATTCCCGGACATATGACAGAAATAAGAGAAATCATGTCAAAATTCAAGGAAGTCAAAGGAGCAAAAGTCATATTTGGAGGAAATGAAGCTCCTGGTGAAATAAGAGGCATTGGATCCATCAAGAGGAATGGATTAGAAATCACGATGTTGCATATGTTGAAGGACTCAACTTCAACTTATCGAGTATCGATCGGCCACCGTGACAAGGGCTACAATGTTGGATTCAACATGGGCATGTGCCAAATCAAGGATATTGAATCAAATGAAGTGGTACTTTGCAAGGATGTAGACAGAAAAATATGTATGTAGTGGATTGGTCAACCGCAACACCAAAGACATGTCTACTAGCAAAGAATACAAATTTGAATCAAGTTGGTGTGGCACAAAAAAGCCGAGTCACCCGAATTTCAAAACAATTAACAAAGGCGGCAAGAAGTCATCTAGTAGAAGGACTTCCAGGACTCGAGATACAAGAAGGAGAGTATATGTGATGCATGTCGGAAGGAAAACAAATCAAGTCGTCATTCAAAGAAAAGACATGCCCATCCTCAACAAGAATATTGCACTCCGCTCCATATGGACCTATTTGGCCCAGTGGAACCAGCCAACATAAGTGGAAAGAAATACACCTTGGTGGTAGTAGATGACTACTCAAGATATACATGGACAATATTTATGTGTAAGAAGAAAGAAACTCTACAAAACTACCACAAATGATGAAAAGGATTCAAAATGAGAAGAGTCAAACCATTATCAAAATAAGATCGAGATAGAGGAACCGAGTTTGTCAATGGAATAATTACTCGAGATTGTATTGAAAATGGTATTGGTCATGAACTATCGCAAGCAAGGACTCCACAAGAATGGAGTTGCGAAAGAAGGAAAGAACTCTCAAAGAAGCAAAGGACCATGTTAGTCAAGCAGGATTACTAAAAAGATTTTGGGTCAAGCAATCAACACACTTGCTACACCCAAAACAGATGTATGATAAAACAGACAAACACAAAAGACTCCTTATGAGATCCTGGTGGAAGAAAACCAAATGTTTCATATTTCGAATATTTGGATGTAAATGCTTCATTCACAACAATGGCAAAGACAACTTAAAGGCTTTTGATGCTAAAGTCGATGAAGGTATCTTCTTAGATACTCACCAGCAAAGCCTACTGAGAATACTCAACAAAAGAACTATGGTTACTGAAGAATCCATTCATGTAGTATTTGATGAGCCAAATGTAAATGGAGAAGACATTGAAGAATCACCGATAAATTTGAATCATCCAACCATTCGAAGAGTCCCTATGTCAAGTCAAGCCGGAATTATCAATTGAGAAGAAGATGAGATAGCCGAATCTCAAAAGCGGTGGAAAATTTGCAAATAAGTGATTACGAGAGTCGACCACAAAGAACACAAATACCGCAAGTCGATCAATCCGGCTAACTTACTCCAACCTTGATGTAAGATGGCCGAGATACCATCCACCGTAACTTGTCATTGGAGATATAAGAGAAGGTGTCAAGACAAGATCCGAACTCAACAAGAAGCAATGTTCACATGCTTCATATCACAAATTGAGCCCAAAGATGTGTCACAAGCATTGGACGACACACATTGGATTCAAGCCATGCAAGAAGAGTGAATCAATTTGAGAGAAATAAAGTATGGGAATTAGTGCAAAGACCCATACATCAAAATGTTATTGGAACCAAATGGGTGTTCGAAATAAAATGAACGAGGAAGGTTACGTGGTAAGAAACAAAAGCAAGATTGGTAGCCAAAGGATATTGCCAAGAAGAAGAATATATTTTGATGAAACATTTGCTCTGTAGCAAGATTGGAAGCTATAAGGATGTTTCTTGCCTATGCGACTCTCAAAGAATTTCATTGTATATCAAATGGATGTAAAAAGTGCATTTCTAAATGGCTTATTGGAAGAAGAAGTGTATGTTGAACAACCTCCAGGATTTGAACAGAAAACTCTTGGAGACAAGGTATACAAACTCAAGAAAGCCTTGTATGGATTGAAACAGCACCCAGAGCATGGTATGACACCCCGTCACAATTCCTAACGAAAATGGATTCACAAAAGGAAAAGTAGATAGAACACTTTTCGTGAATTCAAGACAAGAAGAGTATACTACTTGTTCAAATATATGTGGATGACATCATTTTTGGATCCACTAACAAAGAGTCGTGTGAAAAATTCTCAAACCTCATGCAAAGTAAATTTGAAATGAGCATGATGGGAGAGCTAACATTCTTCCTTGACTTCAAGTGAAACAACAAGGATGGAACCTTCATAAGTCAAACAAAATACACCAGAGATTTAATGAAGAAGTTTGGTATGGGGGAGAAGTGTTCGTAAAAATACCAATAAACACATCACCAAAATGGACATGGATGCAGATGGCAAGCACGTAGATCAAACAAGATCTGAGCACTTATTGGATCATTGCTCTATCTCACGCCTAGCGAGCCGGACATCACCTTTGTTGTAGGTGTATGTGCAAGATTTCAATCTGCTCCAAAAGAGAGCCATATGACAAACGAAGAGAATACCGAGATACTTCAAAGGAAGCCAAGTAGGCCTATGGTATCCAAAGGAAGGTGGATTCAAGCTAATTGGCTATTCGATTCTGACTATCTTTGGATGCAGAGTGGACAGGAAGAAAAGCACTTCGTGGCACATGTCAAATGCTAGGAACAGATCGATTTCCTGGTTTAGCAAGAAGCAAAACTCGTAGCCACCTCCACAAATGAGGCGAGAATACATAGTCATGGCAAAATGTGTTATTACAGTGCCCAAGTCCTATGGATGAGACAAAGAAATGAGAGATTATGAAGTTGAAGAAAAAGAAATTCCAATCATGTGTGATAACACAAATGCAATTGCAATCACTCAAAATCTGTGTTGCACTCAAGAACAAAACATATTGATGTCGATATCACTTCATAAGAGATCATGTTGAAAAGAAGGACATCATCCTAGAATATATCTCAACCGATAAACAACTAGTACGACATCTTCACAAAACCATTATGTGAGTCAAGATTTGAAGAACTCAAGCATGAGTTGGGGCTAATTGAGCTGAATCGACACTCGACAAATCAAAGAAGAGAAATGGAACGAGAAAAGGGAGAAAAAGAGTTGAAAATGCAAAATCACCAGATCGGAAGATGACTACACCGAGTCACCGTGATAGCCGAGTCGCTAAAAGAACCGTGAGAGGTAGAGTTAAATCACTAAGTGATAAGTGAATAACTTATGAGCAAAGTGACAAGAAACGCAATCGTTTTGACTAAGCGGGAATGTTTCAAGGAACACGTCAAAGATAATGATGATGTGTACGGACATAAAGCGCACACCAAGCTTATGATTGGATATAAATGTTTGCCGCAATAAATACGAGACATGAAATGCTCAATAGGCGTCACGAAATCCAAGCCGTTGATTTCGATCACAATTCAAAAACCGTCTGCACGCCCTTTCATAAACCATATTTAAACCATTTTCATCCGTTTCTCTCTCACACTTCTAAAAAAACTGCTCAATCTCTTTCTCTCAAAAGCAAAGGCAAATACTCTCGAAACCCTATCAACCTTCAAATCAATTTAAAATTTTCCTTGATATAATCCCGAGAAATGGCACCAACTTATGACTTTACCAAGTTAGGAAAGCAAATCCACACCGTTCGGCGGTGGATTTTGACGGAATGGTGAAGCCAGGTCCGATGACACCCTGGTGAAGAAAATCGCGGAGAAGTTGGAAACGTCCGGACTAAAATCATTTCTAACACTAGAATATCCGATGACCTATGTGGAGGAGGTCGCACAATTCTACGTGAATGCCGAGATTCACGATGAAGGAATCAAGTCATCTGTTCATGGGAAGCGGTGACTATCACTCCCAAGGATTTGGTGAATATTGCTCACTACCAGCAGAAGGAGCAACGAGATTAAGGAAGCGATGTGAACCTGGCCGACGCATGGAAAGAAATAGCCAAGTCCGATGTTGCCGACAAAATAATATACACAAAGCAAACAAGAGATGAAGAAGGAGGATTATCACAAATTGTTGGACATAGTTGCCAAATGTATCGACATCAAATTTGGCGACTTTGACCAACTGTCAAAAAGGCAAAACCGATTGTGATGGCTGCAATCATCGAAGAAAAGAAGATAAAATCAATGGCTGAGTTTATCTACAAAGCTGTCGGAAAGGGAACAAGTCCTTCAAAGAAGATGGCACATTTGGAGGATCTCTCGGGATATGGCCTGGTGCTTGGCCGGCTATTGGAGGTGAAAGAGTCCCTCTTAGGCATGGAAAGGCTTTCCATGTTAACAAGAGGATGTTCGAGCTAACCTCTCTGGTGCTCGGGCGAGCTTACGCCAAGAGAGCCGACACCAAATGAGGGGGAATCAGTGACCCCAAGACACAAATCGCTTCCTATCCAAAAAAGAAAAAGTCGCCCCTGCACCGCTAAGAAGATCGCGCCTGCGCAAAGAAAGAAAACCAAACATGCTCCCGCCCTGCAGAGAGTCACCCGCCCGGCGGCCGTGTCGCCGCCCACTGCAGCCCGGCCGATCGAGAAGGACTCACAAATACCTTCTCCGATCGTCAAAAGAGGAGAACCGAGAAGCCACGACGGCCGCTCCTCGAAACAAACACCGCACCGGCCCCGCCGCCCAAGACTCGAGGACACCGTCTCTCGAACTAGAAATCCTCTCGGTACAAACTAAGAGACGAAGAAGACTTGTAAAGCGATCCGAACAGAGAAACCAGTGGGTCGCTTACTCGGCTAGCACAAATACCGAGACTATTTGAAGAAGTTGAGTCTCCGGATGTAGTTGATGAAATCGCCAAGTCTGCCAAGGCGATCAAGCAGAGGCAACCCAAGACACAAACAGTAGCTCACACAAATGAAGCACAAGAAGAACCTACGGAGCGGATAGTGATGTAATGATCCTATCTCCACCTTACCCACATCCAAAATCGTCTGCGTGAGTGGAGGAAATGGAAGTTGAGCAAGTCAAGAACAGTTCCAACGGCCCGAGTTCATAGAAGAAGAAGAGGAACTACTAAATTTCCTTGGATTAACTAATGTGCTCCCACTGGATGAAGACAACTCGCATCGACATTCTCAGATCTACAAGGACAAGGAGAGAGGAAAACAAGCCAAGAAGCCGAAGACGTGAGAAGGCAAGCATCCGCCTATCTCCCGGCACCACGTAACACACACATCCTCTCCTTGATGTCTTCTCCGATGCTGTGACGAGGAACCGTGAGAATGCCGCCGCTCTGAAGAGTTGCAAATGCAAAGCATTGCATGAATCAAGAATCCTTCACGAAAGCGAGAGACTAATGGAGGGACCAGGAGAGTCCTCGAACACAAACCGAAATCGATCCAATGGGAGTGGTTCAACAAATAGCCACCGTTGTTGCTTTCTACCCACCTCTCCAAATCACTCGGAAGAAGGCAATAAGGAGTCAAGCGATGAAACCGGGGACAATGGGGACCCCACCGTCGAACCAACCCCTATTGAAGGTGTGCTACCACCGCCCCAACGGCCGAGCAATCAATCGAAACAGCCGGGAGCTTGGAGACGAGTGACCCCATTCCAAGTCACTCACCGGTGGTGCCACCGAGGGGGAAATCTCCTCCACCGCAGCAAAGGTCGGAGGATCTTTGCAGATGACTCCACAAAGAATGTAGGAGGCGAAGTAGAGAAAACTCAAACGCAAGAAGAAAGCAAGTTGCCATCAACGGCTCAGGCGATTGAGACTGCTCACCGAGGTGCCAACCGCTCTGAAGGCTAATGACACTGCTGATGCAAATCGAGGCAAAGGAAGGAATGTACAGGAGTTAACACTGGGCGATGAAAGTGCAATCCATGGGGTTGAGACTCCAATGGATGCCATCGTTGAAGACCCTAAGACAGTGACACTCGAAAAGGGAGGACTAGGCCTCGCAGAAAGAGAGACCGCCGGAGGAAATGAAGGCCCACGGGAGGTTGAGACTTCCTGGGTAAAGCACCAAGTAGAGAACATCCCTCCCGGTATCATCGACCCATCCGAGAAGGAGATCAGCGCACTTCATGATTCCCAGGACAACCCCGATGTCACTTTTCTCGATCGGGAAGGGCGAAGAAAGAAGAAGTGAGTCATCCCCATGACTAATCCAAAAGGCTCACCGCGGATGCTCCAAGTGCGAGCAAGTCGATCCCAAGACTACTCGTCAAACTTTTAATTTTGATGATGAGCTACCAATGGAAATCTCATCATCGTCCGATGATGCTTGATAAGGCCGAGGACCGCCTGCATCAAATGGAGAAATCACCGAGACCAACGAAGTGTTAAGACACCGAGGCTCGGCCAAGTCGGCCCATCGCACAACAAACCCAAATGAACAAGAGACTACCGCTCAGGCTCCTCAAGTCGCAGATGATCGATTCCCAAAAGAACTTCACGTGCACCGCTCATCATCGAACGCATCCCGGTTGGCGGTGATGATTCTTTTGTAGAATCTTTCCCTTTCTCACTTTGGAGATACCGAACTCCACGAAGAATCGAAAAAAGCGAACGAGCACGCTATTACGGACCAGCTCTGTTCTTCCATCGACACCATAGTTCCAGCTAATTATGACTTCGATCTTTGTATGGCCATCACCGCAATGAAGAATCACCGGTGAAGCTCGAGAAGTGTTCAAGGCACTCTTTGAGATTGAAAGGATGGAGAGGCATCGAGGCCTCTTTGGACATGCGATTGGACAACAGAGATGCCACCCTTACGGCCCGATTTAAGAGGCATAACATTTCGAATAAGGAATGGTGGCAACAACAAAGAAACAATGCGTGTGAAATGGTGAGATACTTGGACAATTGTTCAACAAGCTGCTGGTGTGGAGAGTGAAAATACGATGCCAAGACAAAACCGAGAGAACACATTGAGCATATGCATGAAGCTCACACCGCCGAGATCAAGGCTGCTGCGTGAGCAACATACACATGATCTACAGCGTTTGGAAGAACACATGACAAGAAAATTCAGCCTTCTCATGGGCCGAGATGAAGCGATTTCGTGAGAATCCAACGCTACTCGATCCGAATTCGGGTTGCATACAACGCAGCGGACATGAAGCGAACTCAACCATCGAAGACTCAACTTCATGCTTGCCAAAGATGTTCCCCTGGGGGTTCTTCTATCCTTTGATGATGCCAAAAAGGGGGAAGAGGAATACCTTAAAGCGAAAATCAAGCCAAAAAGAAAGGAAAGTGAGTCGAAAATCACCGAGGAAGTCTTGAAACAGAAGAAAGGAAAGCATGTTGAGGGGAAGGATCAGCAGATGTGACATTGATGATTGCACAAACCCCCCAACAAGGTCCTGTCCGGTGACATTATAAGCGGCAAACTCCCCGTGACTCTGCCACTCCAACACTCTCTTTGTATCTATGGTGAGAAGAGAAAATCAATTGAAGCGAGGATGAAGGAAGTGGAAGGAAGAATGGATGCCAGGGTGATGAACATCTTGAAAGAACACGGAGGCATTCCAAAGAGACAGAGACACCTATGCCATCTCGGATGTCGGGACGAGCCACGTTCGATCGATGAATTTAAAACGCTCGAGTCGGGGATACTTTGCAAATATGTCCATGGCTCAAGCTTGGGACTCATCTTGGGAAAAGGGTCTCACATTATGTGAAGAAGCCGACGGCGACAGACAACCTGCTCTCTGCTGGTCACTCCGCCGGTCACTCACCGGAAAAGACCTTCAAGACCCGAAAAGATACACCCGCAGGTAGAGGTAGAAGAAGCGGCGTGGAGGAAGAAGCTTGGACCTAGGCCTCCGCCCAAGAATATTGAATACGTAGATCCAGGAAAGAAAGGAGGGATCTATCAATGGAAACTTGACCAAGTGGCAAATTTGAAAGTGGCTAAAACTAATGCCGAGTACGCAAAAAGAATAGAAGAAAAAAAACAAGAGACAAACTCAGCTATGGGAGGAGAGACAAGAAAGAATAAGAAGAGATGAAGCCGCCAGAAAGCATATGAGAAGAAAAAGAAGGCAAATGACGAAAAAAAGAAGAAGAAAGAAGATCTTGATCAAGATGAAAGAAGGAGACATCGAAGGAGATGAAGTGTTCTTTGTCAACCCTTCGTGTATTTTATTATGTAAATACATACAATGTTAGTCTTATGTAATAAAGGTATAAATTCTTTGATTTTTGTGAAGTTAGTTATATGCTCGATACACCTTGTAAACATTGTGTTGAGGAACAAGAATGATATGATCAATAAAAAAGAATTGATTCTCGCACATACATTCTATGTCAATACACTATCTATGTATCATTCTTTGTTTGCATCTTTGAATGATTTAAGTTTTGGCATCATCAAAAAGGGGGAAATTGTTAGGAATTTTATTGTTTAGATTTTGATGAATGCCATGTAAAACTTAGAATAGAAAGTTGGCACCCCAATTCTTGTCAGAAATGTATTGTAACAATTAGAGTGGCCAAGCCGAGTTAAGTCGCCTACGCCTAACATGTCAAGAAGACAATCAAGACCAAGAAAGACTCACGAGAAACAAATTGAATATGGCAAAGAGGAGTAGACGGAACTCTGCAAGACGCACCTTGGTGAGATGCAATGTGAGTGAAGCATCACCAAGTCAACTCAAGAAAAGCCAAGTCTCAAGTTGAAGTGATGAAAGAGTCATCCATGATTGGAAGTGACTCTAAGTCACCCGGGAAAGCAAGGAAATGCGGTCAAGTCGAGATAATCGTAAAAGAACCGTTGCACGAAATCAAGAGATTTACTTAAACAAGTAATATCTCCATACCACCTTTCTTGGAGTGCTTAGTCCCTGAAGCGTGCAAAAGGAATGAATCAATGGGAAGCACTACACCGTGTCAGAACTCTAAAAAGGTGAAAGAACAATTCATACGAGGAAATGGCAATTCCAAGAACTGCAAGCCAACGATTGCAAAGTGACTTTTAAAAATAAGCCTATCTCTTCAACGGGCAAATTTTTGAAAGTTCACTATAAAGGCTGAGGAGTTTGTTTGAAAAACAAGAGAGATGGCACATATGAGATAATCAAGTACATTAGAAAAACTGAAACACTCTCAATCCTCAAGCCTACATTTCGAAGTACATCAATCCAACACTTACCTGTGAAGGAAAGAGAACTTCAATCAGTTGAAGAGAAAATACTGAAAACAAGGGGTCTACATTCCAGGAAGGATTGTAGAAAAGTTCAAGGTTGAACTAAGTCTTAAGCTTTTGGAGGGCTTCGTGATCAAATCCAAAGAGCTTGAGCAAGTGAGTCAGAGTAGTAAGCAAGCTGCAAACTGCCTGAAGAAGCCGAGTCGTGCGAGAAGCCACCGAGTGATCAAGGCGTCTCCAGATCGAGTCCCAAAGGATCAAGTCGGCTGTTGTGATCAAGACTTGTATCCGGACTACCACTTTGTAAACCGATCATTACTTAGTGGATTCCTCCAGGAGTTGGAGAAGAGAGGAGTAGAAGAATTACCCCATCTTCGAACCTCTATAAAAACTTTACTTGTGTCATTTACATTTCAAAGATTTAAATTCTCGCACTTTTAACTCGCTTATATCTCACGATAAATTTGCTATCCATTTGATAAAACTATAAGTACTAAATCAAGCTCTAAAATCTTGCTTAATCAAACATAAGGGTGTTAAGTCTTCCAAAAAACAAAACCACGATTGAGTCAAATTATAGCCAACAAATGAGTTACTCCATTAATGCTTCACTTCGAATGAAATCAAGAGATTAACTCTCTTGAGTGACTAATTCGATCGTCCATCAAGGACACAAATACCAGTAGAACTCAGAGATTTAAAAAGACTAAATCGAAAATTTGGTAAGGTTTATTCAACCCCCCCCCTTCTAAACCTTACACTTACACCCCTTGGGACCTACAAAAACATAAAAGAATATAAGAACTTGACTGTTTAATATTTTTTTGGTACTATTGATATTTTCAAAGTACTTGGAAAGTGTTACTATTTTTTTTAGAGATTGTGATACTTGAAATTATGAAAAATGCGATTTTGGTCCCCAAGTTGGCCTACTCATACATCTGTTCTTTATTTAAGGTTGTACCAATTTTAGGAAGCATACCAAAAGATTAGGATGTGCACATTGTTAGTCCAAGTGGCTACAAAAATTTAGGGGGTGAATAAATTTTCCCAATTTTTGTTTTCTTTTTCGTATTTGTGAAAAACTCTCAAGACTGTAATAGATGGAACAAAAATGAACGCAATGATATATGTGGTTGAACTCACCTAGAACCTAATTCTCTACCACCTGGTATGTCCGTGTGGATTTTAAAAGAAATTAAAGAAACTTTATTAATCGATACCAAACGATTACAACTTCACCTTAAAGAACACCAAACTCTTCTTACAACATCCTTGAAGAGGACCAAGCTCTTCTTACAACCTTGAAGAGCACCAAACTCTTCAACACCAAATGTATTCAACCAAATGTGTTTTTGCCAAAAGAACACTCAACTTTGAAAATCTTTCAGGTACCAGTTGTCCTCTATAGCGACCGGTCGCCCTCAACACAAAGGTATGTAATTACCTAAAAAAGTTCAAGGAATACTTCATAAACTTAAGATAAAATGTACTTGGTAAATATGAAGTATTTTGTCAACTTAATAAAAATATTGTTTTGGTTAAAAATCTAATATGTGAAATCATCAAAATCAAAAATAATTTTGTTGTAACAAACATA
The DNA here is from genome assembly GCA_016081115.2 of Rehmannia glutinosa. Taxonomy (NCBI): domain Eukaryota; kingdom Viridiplantae; phylum Streptophyta; class Magnoliopsida; order Lamiales; family Orobanchaceae; genus Rehmannia; species Rehmannia glutinosa. Next base: position 95,211 of record JABTTQ020002946.1, on the reverse strand, counting down.
ATATGAAAATCTCTACGTTATGCATTAAATATGGCTATCGTGGGATCCTATGCATGTGGCAATTGATGCAGTGCAACTCGAATGGGACATCATGAATAAGTTTATGTTATATTATGCTTAATGTGTAATTGTGTGTGTATATGTTTATGTATGGAATTTTTTGCTTTTGTGTGTGCATGTGCACGGTGTTTGCGTTGTGAGTGTGTCTGTGTGTGCTTTGTTTGTGGGTTGTGTATTCTACTTCTAATGTGTCAAACAAAGATTGATTCCATTTCAAAAATTTTGGCTTGAAAATGGAGTGTGGTTAAAACTAATCGATTCATCAACTATTCACTAAAAATGGCTTAAGTGATGATTGGGTGAATACTTTTAGGCGCTTTAGCAGCTGGAACCATTTAAGCCATTGGAATTTAAATCTTTCGATGATTAAAGAACCCATTAGTTGAGTCACTGATCTATAAATGTATGATTTATGTAGTTATTTTTTATTAGGTCGATTGAACAGCTAATCGGGTAGCAAGACCAATTTTCCCATTGATTAAATTTTTAAAACATTACTGCAATTTTCAAGCATGTAAGGTAAAAATATTAATTTTAGTGCAGGAAATGAAAAGAAGGCATCGGTTTTGTGATAAAAACTTTCATTGCAGTTAAAAATATCAAAAAAAAACTTCAAAAAAAACATAAGCTTCATGGTGCAGTACTTTTTTGGTTCATCCGAATCTTCCTCATCAATATTTTTGTTACCCTTGCTCGTTGATCCTATAAAAAATGGGCAACATCCAAGACTAGTCGAGCGTGGAACAGAAGCAGAGGGGGTAACTGCAGAGTTGGTGAAGGGCTTACCAACATACCTTGTTGTTGCTGCTAAAATGCGCTCAATCTATATATATAAAAGAAATGATGGAAATACCAAAATTTATTAGTATCATCAACAGCTAAAGGCAAGAAAAAAAGCTAAAAAAGAAAAAACAAAGAAAGTAAACTTAATATTTTTAATATTTAAGACAACCAAGAATAATGTCTGTGAATGCTTATCTCTCGTCTCTGCCGAGCATCTTCCATTCTCAAGTGACGACCGTCAAGGAGCATATCCCCAATAGCAATCATGCGATCGCAAGCAAGGGAGCTTGCGATGCTCAGAACTTCTCTATACATCATATTCTCAGCTCTATGTTTTCCGTTCTCAACCCTGAGATGTGCGTTTTTCTGGCAGTCATGCTTCGCCTGCAAATTACAAAAAGTTTTAATTAAATTTCTTGTCTTGTTACGGTTGGCAAATTAAAATTTGACTTAACAACGTGAATAAATATTATTGTACGTATTGCAGGACTAGATTTGAAAAAATCTCTGCTTACAATTTACACATATGCAACTTTCGAAAATAATTTTGCATCTGTATTAACTACTACAACCTTGAAAAAAGTATGGCACCAATTTTTATACTTATTAAGAATCTAAACATGACTAAAACGAAATGTGTGAAGTTTTACCTTGTGCATTTTTATGAAAAATTAGTTTTCAAAATTCGAACACAAATACGTAGTTTTGAATGTATTTTTTCCATGATTCTCAGATATGATATTTTTTTCTTTTTGACTTCATCAATAAAAAAATATTAAATAATATTTATCACGGATTGTTTGATGCTATTTTAAAATTATTACAGTGGAAGAGATAAAACTCATAGAACTATTAGGAAAATGCACATGTCACAACACAAAAGGAAGGCCTCACAGATATACAACTCGTGCATCGCAGGGATTAAAGACTTGTATTATATGAATGGTAATGGAGCGGGGCAGTGCGTGTATATAAAGACCCAACCCAACCATGTCCTTTGAACTGGGAAAATATTGTAGGATGATACATCTTAACCCGGACAAAATAATTTAGGATTGATTAAATTATTATTATATTAATTTAATACATTTTCACGAAATTTTATGTTAAATATCCAAAAATAAATTAAAACTTTGGGAAAATGAGACAGAAGTAAACAAAACAAATTGATTATATATTTGAAGCAAGTTTATACACCAATTGGAAAATACTTGTTGAGTTGTCTAATACTTTAAAAATTATATGTTTACGTCATAATTTTTGACAACTAAATTAAATTCGATCAGTTTAGACATAGTTGAAATTTATATCAATAAATTACTATATATATTAATTTAATAAATAAAATCATAGTATCATTTGATTTATCAGTAACGATATCAATCTACTCAAATCATGATTATTTGAGAAACTGTCTTACAACAAAAAAGATTATTATTTGAGAATAACAAATAACAATAACATGGGTAATAGAACAAATAAATAGCATTTCGTTTTTGTAATAAGTAATTACTTACTATATATTCTAAAGTATGTACAATATAATATTTTAATTACAATATATTTAGTTGCCATTTTTATTATTTAATGTTTTTTAATAATAATTCATCAATTTTCAATATTTAGAAAGGTGAAATAAGCAAGAATATTTTATTACTATTCCTAGAGTACTCTTTCTTTATATAAATATATGTAGATTAATTGTTTTCTTACATATATATATATATATATTGTTATGTAAGGATATATGTAATATATAATATTTGTATATGTATTTTGAGATAATTTTATTCAATTAAAATAGGGATTTTGCATTGAATTTAATCAACTTAAGTAAATTTTGTATAATTATGTAGAAACTGATGTATCATAGCGAACGGTTGCTATGGATAGTGATCGCTCACTATATTCACAGAGAAGAAATTGATTTTTTTCAAACCTTCAGGCACCGGTCGTTCTAGTATAGCGATCGGTCGCCCTCCCCTTCAAAATTTCTCCTGTTTTGAAACATTGTTTTAGAAATACTCAGGTACCTGTCGCCCTTGATAATGACCGGTTGTCCTCTTCGCAGGGACTTCTCTGTTTATCGAATACTTGAAAATCTTCCAGGTACCGGTTGCCCTCTATAGCGACCGGTCGCTCTCAACACAGAGCTATGTCTAATTTTTGACCAAAAAAAGTTCAAGGAATAACTTCATAAACTTAAGATAAAATGTACTTGGTAAATATGAAGTATTTTGTCAACTTAATAAAAATATTGTTTTGGTTAAACATCTAATATGTGAAATCATCAAAATCAAATTTTGTTCTAACACACATAACATGAAAATCTCTACGTTATGCATTAAATATGGCTATCGTGGGATCCTATGCATGTGGGCAATTGATGCAGTGCAACTCGAATGGGACATCATGAATAAGTTTATGTTATGTTATGCTTAATGTGTAATTGTGTGTGTATATGTTTATGTATGGAATTTTTTTGCTTTTGTCTGTGCATGTGCACGGTGTTCGCGTTGTGGGTGTGTTTGTGTGTGCTTTGTTTGTGGGTTGTGTATTCTACTTCTAATGTGTCAAACAAAGATTGATTCAATTCCAAAATTTTTGGCTTAAGTGATGCTTGGGTGAATACTTTTAGCGCTTTAGCAGCTGAACCATTTAAGCAATTGGAATTTAAATATTTCAATGATTGAAGAACCCATTAGTTGAGTCACTGATCTATAAATGTATGATCTATGTAATTTTTTTTTTCGTTAGGCCAATTGAACAGCTAATCGGGTAGCAAGACCAATTAGCTCATTGATTCAGTTTTAAAACATTGTTGCAATTAATTTTCAAGCATGTAAGGTGAAAAAATTAATTTGAGTGCAGGAAAAGAAAAGAAGGCATCGACCTTGCGATAAAAACTTTCATTTCAGTTTAAAAAAAAAAAACTTCAAAAGAAACATAAATTCAAGGTGCAGTACTTTGTTGTTCATCCGAATGTTCCTCATCAATATTTCGGTTAGCCTTGCTCGTTGATCCTCTGAAAAATGGGCAATACCAAAGACAAGTCTGATGTGTGTAAAATATACGAGCATTTTGGGGCATTAAATGATATATATTTGATGCATTTGCACTCATATTTAGTATGTTTTTACCTGGTTTCCTTAAAAGGGCATGATACTGCGTATTATTGTAATTTTTACAGGAAATGGAGCGTAAAACGAAGAAATATAAATTGGAATGTTCGGCTAAGATTGACGAATACAAAGAGAAGATCAAAACGAAGAAACAAATAGACAAAAATACTTAACACGGCCGGACAGTGTGGTGTCACACGGCCGTGTGGAAATGCCAGTATGAAATCACACAATCATGTGAAGTGGGGAAATACAGGGACGGAACCAGGGCCACACGGCCAGGCCGTGTGAACTCACACAACCGTGTGAGAAAGGGTACCACATTGCATGGCTAGGCCGTGTGAACTCACACAACCGTGTGAAGAAGGGCTGAGGAACAAACCACACGGCCGTGTGGTGCCACACGGCCTGCCAAGATGCATTTTTTAGAGTTCTCTTCCCGTTGCAACTCTAAGTGATCTCTCCAAGCATCTATAAAAGGGACCCAAGGCTTGCACGAAAATATATCACTTCATACAGAGAAAACACATCAAATTACACAGGAACGCAAGAATCAAAGATCTTCTGAGAGAGGAAGGTTAGGTCGCGAAGAACACCACAATGCCTTTCGCATCTACGGGAGCACAAGAGCTTCGAAGGCTGGGAAGGAGAATCCATCCTGACAAGAAGGAGTTATCTTTTTATGTCTAATATCTCTTGTCTGTGTTTAAACAATGTCATTATGTTGATTTCGAATTTGTCTATGAATTTGTAATCAGTGTTTGGCTTATATTTCGGATCTTAGGGGCATAATCAAAACTGTGGATTCATGTTAAATACGATTTATTTGTTTTCTTAATTAATTCATGTTTTCGATTTTATAAAATCGAGTGCTTATTCTTAATTGCTTTTTATTTGGCCAATAATTTGCATGTCATACTTGTTAGTCCATAATCCGTGAGTTGAGTTCTAACGAGATGAAAATCGAATTCAGACATAAACAGGGTAATATATCGGGAGACTACTTCTGTTTGTGGGGAGTATTTCAATTCAAAGATCTTTTGGGAGTTAATAATAGTTGTGATGGATCGGGAGATCTCAATTATTATTAATCTACTGTTTATGCGCCACCAGGGAGGGGGAATAAATTATTTTAGGAATTGAACTCATAGAATTGCATGAATTGATTATTAAAACTTTAGTTGGATTTAATATTGAAGAAACATGTTGAGATTATGTGCCCAATGTTGCTCCTGTAGTTGTTGAAAATACTTGTGGGGTTCGCAAAATTATTTATTTGTCTTTTTAATTTTTGATTTTTATATAAATTTGATATTGATTGCTTCAATAAAATTGGAATACGATGTTATTATAGTCCAAGTGTTTCACATATCAATCCCTGAGGAATACGACCTTGCTTGCCATTATCCTATAAACTACACTGTACACTTGCAGTTGTATGATCCAAATATTTTTTGGCGAACAAGTTTTTGGCACCGTTGTCAAGGATTGATTAGATTCTACTTAGATATAGTAATAAGTAGTTCAATCGTAATTGAAGCATAATTTTTATTTTTTTTTTAATTTTCAAAAATAATTCGAAGTTATTTTTTTATTATTTTTATTTGTTCGGTTCTAACATTGTTTTTATTAAGTGCAGACAGTGCATGATCACGCGTTCCAGATCGACCTAGCCAATACCCATTGATTTGAAAATCGAAAAGACATCAAAGCAACTAAGAAAAAGAGCCAACGCAATGGTGGATGGGACAAATCCAAACGCAGTGGACAACAGAAACAATGAGGAGCGTCCACCAGGAGCCAGCGTCCAGGACTAAATTATGGAAAGGCCAACGAGAAGGGCAGTTAGAGACTACTTCCACCCAGAGGTAAGTCAAACTTAAGGAGGTGTGGCCCGTCTGCCGATCAATGCAAATGATTTTCAACTAAAACCAAGATTGATCCGTGATGGTGTCACAAAACCAGTTTGGGGGCAAAGTCGTGAGATCCAAACGCGCATCTGGTGCACTTTTTAGAAATTTATGATACCGTTAAAATGAATGGTATTTCTGAGGATATCATTCGATGCCGCCTTTTCGCATTCTCTCTACGCGATAAGGCTAAGGGATGATTATGCTCTCTAACACCACCAGTCGCAAATTGGGCAGAACTAAGTCAACGGTTTCTAGCCAAATATTTTCCCCCTAGTAAGACGCTGCAACTGAAATCTGAGATTGCCCAGTTTAGGCAATTAGAAGCTGAGCCACTATATGAAGCATGGGATAGATTCAGGAAATTGCTAAGGAAGTGCCCTCAACACGGATATCCTGACTACCAATAGGTCCAGTACTTCTATAATGGTTTGAGTGGCAACACAAGAACAATTATAGATGTTGCATCTGAGGATGCACTACTAGGGAAATATCCTGAAGAGGCGCTAGACTTGTTAGAGCAGATGGCGAACAACATTTATCAATGGCCATCTAAGAGGTCTAATGTCCGACGAGTGGCAGAAGTTTAGGATGAGAAGGTCGCTATGCTCACAGAACAGGTATCCGTGCTGAATAAGAAACTGGATGCAATGCAGCAAGTGACTCCAAGAGATCATATTGTTGAAGAAGAAGCAAACTTTGTGGGCCAACAAAGGAACTTCAACAACAATTATAGAAATAATCAGACACCCAACTACTATCATCCGGGATTGCGAAACCATGAAAACTTTTCTTATGCTAACAAAAAAAAGTTTTGCAGCCACCTCCAGGATACAATGTGGCAGGGACGGACGCGGAAATTTATTCTTGCAGTGTTGCTGCTAGCCCTTCGTGTATTTTACTTTTGTAAATACATATGTATGTAAGTCATCTGTACATTCAATAAAATATTGTTGTATTTTCTCTCTATTTCTGTATCTTAGCATAGATGCTTGAAATTCGCTTAGATGTGATTATGCTCTGATACACCCTGTAAAGAGCTGTGTAAAGAACAAGAATGCTATGATCAATAAAATGATTGATTCTACGCATACATTCTTTGTTACTGCATTGTCTGTATGTATCTGTGCTGTTTACATGTTAATTAATGTTTAAAGTTTTGGCATCATCAAAAAGGGGGAAATTGTTGGGAAATTTTTTGTTTAGATTTTGATGAATGCCATGTAAAACTTAGACTAGAAAGTTGGCACCCCATTTTCCTTGTAATTTGTATTGTAATAGATAGGGTTGAATAAGCTGTGTCAAGTCAGCTATGCCTGGGAATACAAGAAGTCAACTAAAGACTGAAATGAAAACTCCGCTGAGGAACAGCTGAGTGTGGCCAAGAAAGAAGATCAATGACTCGACTGAAGAAGTATCAGATGTGATACAACTACATGAAGAGTCAGTCAAGTCAACTCAAGAAGCCAAGTCTCAAGTCAAGACAACTGAACAAGATCCGTTGCACAAAAGTCACCTGGGGAATAAAAGATCAAGTCAAGACAACTGAACGAGATCTGTTGCACAAAAGTCAAGATTATTACTTAAATAAGTAATACTTCCATGTTGCCATGTCTTAAAGTGCTCAGTCCTAAAAGCGTGCAAAAGGAATAAACTAATGGGAAGCACTGCACCTCGTGTCAGAACCTGAAAAGCTGAACATTCATTTAATACGAAGAAAGGTCTACATCTCAAGACTGAAGACCAAGAAAAGACAAGCCAACGAACACAAGTGACTTTTGAAAACCAGCCTTTTTGAAAAGTTCACTATAAAAGGCTGAGGAATCACATTGAGAAAAGGTTACCTGAACCAGCACACCTGAGAAATCAAGCAATATCTAAACTGTAACCTGCAAAATATTCTCAAGTTATTCAAGCAAAATCCTTAAGCTTAAATCTAGAAGGAAATCGATCCAACACCAAGCTGTGAAGGAAAGACAACTTCAAAGGTTGAAGAGGAAACTCTTGAAGAATCAAAAGGGGTCTACTTTCCAAGGAGGATTGTAGGAAGGTTGAAGGTCGAACCAATCTCAAGTTATTGGAGGGCTTCGTGATCAAATCCAAGAAGCTTGAGAAAGTAAGCTGAAGTAGCAAGGCAACCGCCCTGTGAAGAAGCTGAGTCGAACAAGAAGCCAGTTATATGACCAAGGCATCTCCAGACTGAGTCCAACGAGCAAGTCAGTTGCGTGATCAAGACTTGTGTCTAGACTGATAACCACTTTGTACTCTGATCATTACTTAGTGGATTCCTCCAGGAGTTGAAGAAGAGAGGAATAGAAGAATTACCCCATCTTTGAACTTCTATAAAATTTACTTTTGTCATTTACATTTTAGCATATTTACATTCCTGCACACATACTTTATATCTGCTGATAATTTGCTATTCAATTGATAAATAACAAAGTGCTAAAATCAAGTGTTAAAACAAAGTTAAATCAAATTCAAGGGTGTTAAGTCTTCCACTGAAAAACTCATCACAACCAAGTTAACGTTTAGTCTAAACAGTTGAGTTATTCTATCAACAGCTCTATCGAGTCTGTTGAGTGGCTAACTCTGCTGATTAACTAATTTAGATGTTCCTCAAGGACTTAGCTGTGTAATTAACTCTGTAATATATTAAAAGGACTAAAATCGAAAAGTTGGTAAGGTTTATTCAACCCTCCCCCCTTCTAAACCTTACTCACACTCCTTGGGGCCTAAAGATAAACTTTATCTATTATAGTTAGGGGTGTTCATTTTTCGAATCAATTTGAAATTCGATTCGACTCGAATTCAAATTTTAATTTGGAATTAGGATATTCGATTTTTGGATCAAATTTTGAATCAAATAGAATTTCGAATATGAATATTTCAATCAAATGAATTGGAGAATTTTTATCGAATTATTTTCGAAAATTCTAATTCAAGGTGCAATTCGAGTAAATTCGATTCAAATATCGAGTGATATTTGTATTTTAATTCAATTCGTGTACTAATTCGAACTCAATTATAATTCAAATTTAATTTATAAATTATATATTTTATACATTATACAAATATATATTACATATGTAAAATAGAAATAATATAATTAGTTGATGTATAAACGATATTTAATTCAAATGGTTATTATAATAAAATTATTGCAGTATAATTATAGCATTAGTAAGCTAATTTCCGATTCAATCTCATTTCAAAGTTTCATGATTTTTGTTTAGTTTTGGAAATATTTTATGATGTATTTATAATTAAAAGAACATTATATTTTTATTTAAAAAATAAAGAACAATAAGCCTTTTGATTTTAAGAGATTAGCCTTACAAGTAATTTGTTTTTAGTTTTTATTATATTTTAAAGTAACAATATGGTTTTAATAATTTACAGGGAATAATTGCAATTTTGGTCCCATAACTATAGAGAGGTAGCAAATTGGTCCATTTTTGCCAGAAAATTAAATTAATTGGGGATTTTGGGTTTTCTCCGGCCAATTTGTACATGCTGGATATATTTAATTTACATGGCACCTACGTGACCATGCCCAATTCAAGTGGCACTTGCCTAAGTGGAAAAATAAATTAGTTTTAATTATTTATATCTTATTTAAATACTAACAACTTAAAATAAATAAATATATATTTCATTTATTAAATATTTTTAATCAATGAACAATTCAAAGGTTGAACGTAACAGAGAAGAAAAAAAAGAAATATCTTTTTCTATTTGGTTAAATATTTTTTTTTAGGGAAAACATAAATTCATTCATATGTGCTGGAAAATGCCCAGCGGCGATTGAACAAGGGTGGGAACATCCCAAATAAAAACATCCGACGACATGTTCTTAGCATAAAAAGCCAAATCATGAACTAACGTATTCGAAGATCTATGGACCCAAAATAAACCAGAAAGATCAAGGGGTGACATATGACCATGAATATCAGAAAGAATGTAAAGACACTCTATATTGCAGTTCCCTTCTCTTCTGGCTGCAAGAATTACAGTAGCGGCATCTCCAATGATGGAGCAATGTGTCAGATTAAGATCTTTGGCCAAGAGCAATGCTTCTTTGAGCGCAAGGAATTCGACCTCCTCCGGGTTAGAAATATCCGCAAATTTCTTTGAAATTCCATACTTGACCATGTCGTGTTCATCATAAATCACAACCCCGATACCTGCACATTTGTGTAAGGCTGAGATCGCACCATCGAAGAAAATGCGAGGGCTAGCCATATTGGAAGGGAAATGGATCGAAGGGGAGAGGGAAGGGGATGGACGTTCGAGCCAGGCATGGGATGAATTGAGTCCTTGAGGATACGACTATAGGTGAGGGAAAAAGAGAGGGGGTCTAGGACTTGTCCTTCGAATTTAAACTTGTTTCTATGGTGCCAAATTAGAGAACAAGTGATGGCGATAAGGTCAACGGGAGTGTTGGACAAATCGAGAAGAAGCTCTTGAAGCCAGAGAGCCTAGGACGATTGCTGGTGCCGATCCAAGAGATTAACAAGACTAGAAATCTTCCAGACTTTCTGAGCGAAAGGGCAGAAGAAAAAGGTGTGAACAAAGCAGTTATGCAGGGACAGCACAAATGGGACAGTGGTCGGAAGGATACTTTGACAGCAAGATTATTAGAACCGGCTAAGGTGGACTTACAAAGATCGCCACGTAAAATGTTTAAAGCGAGGGGAATTTTAAGATTCCAAATGAGTTTCAAATGATGTTCGAGCCGGGCTAGAACTAGTGGTGGCATGGGCGTGGGATGGGAGAGACTCGAATCCAGATATGTATGGTAAGCCAAACGGACGGTGAATTTTCCACTTTTGGAGAAGTGCCAACACCATAGATCGTGATTTAGGATTGAAGGGAGCCGAATGGGAAATATAAGGTCAGCTTTAGTTTCATTAAAAATGGAGCAAATGAGATCAGATTTCCATGTGTGATTCGAGTGGTCCATGAGGGCGGAAACACGGGAATTTTGGTGGAGAGAAGAAGAAGGACGATTCTGAACGAGGAAATTAGGGGGACGGGAGAGCCATGGATCCCCCCAAATTCGCGTAGAAGAGCCGAAATGGATGAGACGACGCGCACCAAGTTTAAGTAAGACTCTACTATCAATAATGTTACGCCAAGACCACGAAGGACGTGATCCGAGGGGAGCATGGAGGAAGTCATAGTGGGGAAAATATTTGGATTTAAGAACATGGGCTAGGAGGGACGATGGATTAGTGAGAATGCGTCAGGCCTTTTTACTAAGCATAGCCAAATTGAAGGCTCGGAAGTTGCAAAAACCAAGACCCCTTTATCTTTTCCCAAGGAGAGTTTATCCCATGATAACCAATGGAGTTTCTTTCTTTCGGATGTACAACCCCACCGGCATGCCGCAACCATCTTCTGAATGTCATCCAATATATAATCCGGGAGCTTGAAACACGACATGGCGTAAGTGGGTATGCACTGAATGACAGATTTTAGAAGAACCTCTTTCCCGGCCTGTGAAAATTTTTTCTCTTTCCAACCTTGCAATTTACCCCAGATTATGTCCTTTATGCTGGCGAATACTTCCTTCTTGCTTTTACCAATGATCGACGGGAGGCCTAAACATTTCCCATGGCTCTCGACCCGAACCATTCTGAGAATTCGAAGAATATCATTGGCCGTGGACTGATTTGTGTTAGCGCTAAATAGGACTCCTGACTTCGTGTAATTTATCTGTTGGCCTGATACCTTATCGTATAAATGAATAGCAAATTTTAGATAGGAGGCTTCATCTGTAGTTGCATGGCCAAAGAGTAAAGCATCGTCGGCAAACAAGAGGTGCGAGATTCGAGGACCATGTCGGGACGTGGCGATTCCATGGATTTTGCCACAAATCTGTAAGTCCTGCAATGGGAAAGGGGAAAGGGGTTCCCCTTGACGGATGCCGCGTTGGGGTGTTAAATGACCAAAACATTTCCCATTAAGTAGAAAAGAGAAAGTCGTGGAGGATACACAGAGGCTAATAAGCGCAATAAAAGAATCACAAAAACCCATGCACTTTAATACGGCAAAATGAAAATGCCATTCAACCCGATCAAAGACTTTACTCATGTCGAGTTTAATCGACATGAGCCCTAAATTACCCGAAGTCCTGGATTTCATATAATGATGAGTTTCATAGGCGACCAAAATATTATCTGTGATAAGGCGACCCGGGATAAATGCAGATTGAGACTCAGAAATAGTAGGAAGATAAGTGCGAAGTCTATTGGCAATGGCTTTTGAAGCTAATTTGTAATCCAGTGGTGGCTTTATCTGCGTCGCCGCACAGGAGGCCCTCTGACGAGACCCCCGTAGTTTTTTTATATATGTATATATACAATCAATGGCGGAGATAGGGGCCAACCCGGCCCTCGGAAAATTTACTAGGTAATTTTTTTCAAAAGAAAATATAGTTAATATTTTTTTGTATTATTTTAGTTTTTTTTATCTGGACCACCCCAATTTCTTGTACCCGCCCACCCCGTAATAATTTCTAGGTACGCGAAATTGGGGGTGGGCCAGATACACCCTGTAATAATTTTTTATCTAGGAATTATCATGGGTAGACTGATACACGAAATTGGAGTGGGCCAGATAAAAAAACTAAAAAATTAATAAATATTAACTATTATTTTTTGAAAAAAGAGGGTGTCGGGGCCCGGTTGGCCTCCCCTAACTCTGCGATTGTATATATATATTATTTTTTGCTCTATGCCCCTCGAAACCTTGGACTGGCTCTGGCAAAATCAAATCTAATATAAATAAAAACAAAACATACAAGTTTTTATAACTAAATTACATGGAAATTGGGGGAAGGGGGCAAGATATTTTGGTTTATATGTATATATACTATATTAATTTATTAAATAATATATTATAGGGGTTCAATCGCAAGATGGGGAGTGGTTGCCACCACCAGCACCCCTTGTGTCCGTCCCTGCTGAATGTGGGTAATCAAGGCAGAGCGGAGTCAAGTGAAAATAAAGCATTTGTTGAAGAGATGATATCCTCGTTTATCGGAGAAACAAGGACGAGACTTAACAAATATGAAGCAAAGATAGACAGGATACAAGAACAGGTCACCCAGCTGAACACGGACGTAAACGCAAGACTGAAATATCTGAAAATACAAGTCGCTCAGATCGCAACTGATGTGGGAGGATAGCATCAAAAAGGCAAATTCCCAAGAGATACTGAGCTGAATCCGTGAGAATAATGCAACGCCATTCGTCTGATGAATGGCATTGATCGTTCACAGATTTCAAATGACACGTTTTAGCGGAAGTGATTAGAAATCTGAAGTCTGGTTGAAGACGTAAAACTTAGCGCTTTATCGGAGGCAACCCAATTTATTTCGTATTTCTGTTCATTTTTTTTATCGCCTGCAATTTTAATTTCAATTTTTATTTTTATTTTTCCTTCTATTAACTTAATGTTTAGTTTTGTTTAGTTTTCTTGAGTTGTTGTGTAGAAGGCATCACGGCAAACTCCTGGTTATCGAAAAAAAGTACAAAAAAAATCCAACACGACCAGGCCTGCGAGGGGATGCATTGCTCTAGCACCACACGGCCAGGCCGTGTGGCACCACACAACCGTGTGGACTAGGGCCACAAACAGGCGCAGCGGACCGCAAGACCCAAGCCACACTACTGTGGCCCAAAGAAGCAAAAATGGGCGGACAAAACTCCCCTATTTTAACCCAAAAATCTCACTTTTCTCCCACTTTCTCATACAGAAACCCTAATACACGAAAATTCTCTCCCTAAATTCCCAAACTCTTCTCCAAATCTCTCCAAATACACCATAAATCTCAAACCAAAAAAACAAATCCTTCATCCTCACAAGAAACCCACCACCAAAAGACTCCAAATTTCCAAGTGCTACACTAAATTTGGGGGTACCTTAAAACTCCAAAATTCAGATTTTTCTCCTCAAAATTTTGAAAACCATGGCCTCTAGAGATGAAAGAGGAACAAACAGAAATACAAGAAGAAGAAGGGAGCCGACTCCGGAGCCCAAAACCCGAGCCTCAACCAATGTTCGACTCCGAGGATCCCGAAGCCTCAAATGTAATCTTGCCAAACGAAACACATTGGGCTAGATGGGCGATACTCTACTTTCGTCCATGGTTTAATACAAGGTATCTTGATGAACCTACTCTTACTAATTTAGGTTTATTGGAGGATTTTAGAGCTTTGGGTGGTAGAATTGATTTTCATGAATTTTTGAATGGGCATTGGGCCACTTATTCAGTTATCACATTTGAATTTTTGAGTAGGTTTGAATTGGTGGTTCAAAAACAAAACTTGGTGGGAATTAGGTTTTGACTGGGAATGAGCCGAGGGAACTAAGTATTGATGAATTAAATGAAATATACCAAACTCCGGCTTATGGGGTTGAGGAGCACAAGGAATTTAATAAGGATAGGTTTTGGAGAAAGATAACTGGGAAACGAATCTACACGCCATGTACCTCAAAGGCGTCTAACATTCGAAACCCAGTATTTTGATATGTTCAGCGAGTCCTAGCTGAAATAATTTTGCGAGGGAGGAGAGTAGAGGGGCATTGAGAGTAGACGAATTATTCATCATCTGGTGTATGACATCGGGGACTGAAATTGTACCAAATGTCGGGGCTATGATAGCCCGGCAATTTGATAGGATAAGAAAATCTGAGAGGGATGGAATTTGCATTGGGGGGATGATTACCCCTATTGTCGAATATTTCAATATTAACTTGGAGGGTATGAGGAGGCCGCGGGTCCTAAATTGATTGATATGAATGTTCTAACTGCTATGAATATGATAAAATTTGATGGGCGTGATTACTAGCTCAATCAAGTAGATAGAACAACAGTTAAGATTCCTAACCCCGAAGAAACATCCATTAGAAATAGGAGTAATTGGTTACTTAGAGAGGAACAGGGGGGTGCTGCTCAAGAAGAGTGTGATGAGCCTAAATCCTCTAGACAAGGGGGGTAATCGGCACCGACTATGAGTGATAGGCTCGAAAGGATGGAAGTTGATGTGGGTAGATTGATAGATGACACATATCGATTGATTGGCTACGGCTAATGAGTACCATCGAGTACTCACATGATGATTCGATGCCATCACCCAGTAGCAGCAGTATATGTACGAGATGATGTCTCGTATGAACCAGTGGCATATCGCACAGGGCCACTACCCTCCACCTCCACCACCACAATGATCCATGTAAGTACTTAGTACGCCTTCCTTTTTCTTTTGATAATTTTCTCATATGTTCGGGACGAAGCATATTTTAAGTTTGGGGGGTTGTCAAGAATGAGTAATTTAGTACTCTCTTGTATTTTGCATTGCATTTAGGGTTGCATGTAGAGCACTTTGCATTAATATTATCGGGAAAAAAAACAATTTTGATTTTCGTTTATTTTTGTTTTAGTGTATTAGCACGTTTACCGCTTTAGCACATTTAATTGCTTTTGTGTGTGATTTTTAAATGCCCAGCTCTCGTATGATTTTACTATGAACATCTTATAGAATGAGATAACATACTTTTGGGGATAATGTGATGAATTATTGGGAAGATGTTATTCATTTGCTTGGCATTAGTTGGGAAAATTGGGTATTTGAGCATGCTGCGAAAAATAAGCCTGTGAGCTTTTGTGCCTTAAACTGCTTTATTTTATGCAGACTTGTTTTTTTCTTGAGTGTGTCATTCATAATTGATAGAACTCTAGAACTTGCTCTGGTATCTTCATTGGAGCCATGTGTGTGTGCAATTTTTGAAAATAATTTAAAGCCATCTTTGTTTAGCCTACTTAGCCTAAAAAGCCTATCTATGAACTCATGATTCCCTAGTCAGCCAATTTTAAGCCAAAACTTATATTATGAGCCACATTGATGTAGGAGTTTTATATGATTTTTAAGAACTTTATCTGATTTTTATGTTGATATAAATGATGCATTATTTATGTTTTATATATGCAACAGGTTTTTTAAGTTTGAATTTAATGATGTGTATGTCATTCAGTATGTATGCGACAAGATGAACATATTTATGCATCATTTTCCAACCATTAATCTTCATTTTTTTTGTTGTGAGAGTTTTTTATTTTGTTTCCTGTGCATCACAACTGATATAGTGAGAATAGTGTAATGTATGTATAGACCATGTTTATTGCATAGTTAATACCTTTTTAATGTTATTTACATGTTCAGTGTTTTGATTGTAATTCGTAGCATATTTACATCTAATTCATATATACATAGAAATTTCATGTTGCATATTTATATATAATATGATGCTGAAGAAGGTTTTTAATTTTTGTTTGTCTTTACTTTATGGTGATTTACATATCCGATTTTTTTTTCGCAATATTTGATGTTGGGAAATTTATTGTTTGGATTTTGATGAATGCCATGTAAAACTTAGGCTAGAAAGTTGGCACCCCATTTTCCTTGTAATTTGCATTGTAATAGATACGGTTGCATAAGCTGAGTGAAGTCAGCTATGGCTGGATATACAAGAAGTCAACTGAAGACTGAAATGAAGACTTCGCTGTGAAACAGCTGAATATGGCAAGGAGAAGGAGTTAAGAACTCGACTGAAGGAGTATTAGCTGGGATACAGTTGTGTGAAGTGTTAGTCAAGTCAACTCAAAAGCCAAGTCTCAAGTTGAAGTGACAGATAAGTCATCCATTGATTGGAAGCTAACTCGAAGTCACCTGGGGAAGTTAGAGAACTGCATTCAAGTCAAGAAAACTGAAAAGAATATGTTGCACAGAAGTCAAGAAGCTTACTTAAATTAGTAATACTTCCATGCTGCCATGTCTGAAAGTGTTCAGTCCCAGAAGCATGCAAAAGGAATAAATCAATGGGAAGCACTGCACCTCGTGTCGGACTGGAAAAATTTGAACATTCATTTAATACGAGGAAATGTCAACATCAAGGATCGCAACAAGACAAGCCAACGAACACGAGTGACTTTTAAAATTTAGCCTATCTCTTCAATGGGCAGATTTTGGAAAGTTCACTATAAAAGGCTGAGGAATCTCATTGAGAGAAGGTTACCTGAACCACGAACTATCAAGAAATTATTCAAACTGTAACCTGCAAAATATTCTCAAGTTATTCAAGAAAATCCAAGCTGTGATGGAAATGCAACTTCAAACTGTTGAAGAGGAAACTTTTGAAGAATCAAAAGGGGTCTACATTCTAAGGAGGATTATAGAAAGGTTCAAGGTCGAACCAGTCTCTAATTATTGGAGGGCTTCGTGATCAAATCCAAGAAACTTGAGCAAGTGAGCTGAAGTAGCAAAGCAAAAATGCCTGTGAAGAAGCTAAGTCGGACGAGAAGCCACCGTGTGACCAAGGCATCTCCAGACTGAGTCCCAAAGGATCAAGTCAGCTATATTATCAAGACTTGTATCTGGACTGATAACCACTTTGTACTCTGATCAATACTAAGTGGATTCCTCCAGGAGTTGGAGAAGAGAGGAGTAGAAGAATTACCCCATCTTCGAACCTCTATAAAAATTATTGTGTCATTTACATTTCAAAGATTTTATTTCTCGCATATCATTTTATATCTCACGATAATTTGCTATCCAACTGATAATTTACAAAGTGCTAAAATCAAGTGTTAAAACAAACTTAAACCAAATTCAAGGGTGTTAAGTCTTCCAATGAAAATCTCATCACAAATACCAAGTTAAGGTTTAGACTAAACAAATGAGTTATTCTATCAATAGCTCAATCGAGTGCGTTGAGTGGCTAACTCTGCTGGTTAACTAACTTAGTTGTCCATCAAGGACATAGCTGTGAAATTAACTCTGTTATTTTAAAAGGACTAAAATCGAAAAGTGGTAAGGTTTATTCAACCCCTTCTTCTAAACCTTACTCACACCCCTTGGGACCTACAAGTGGTATCAGAGCGGTTGGTTCATTGAGCCTTCCGCACTGGTTACTGAACTAGATCTCCCATCTTTCAATGAAGTTTTTAACACTTGTTCTTTCAAAAGCCATTTTCTTTTCAGCAAAGTTATTATCATGGAAGCAAATTTGACATGCATCCCTATGTTCACTATTGAGGAATTTGATGACTGGAAAATTCGTATGCAGACTCATCTATATATTTTACATGATGAAATGTGGCTAGTGATAGAGGATGGGCCACTGCAAATATTGAAAGTGAACACACTACGCAAGAAGAGCAAGCTCGCAATTTGAAGGTGAAGAAGTCGTAGGCCGAAAGACAAGACCATTTAGTTGAAAAACAAAGGACTGAATGGACCAATGATGACAAAAAGAGATAGAACTTGGATAATGTGGCCAAGGATATTCTCTACAAGACTCTGGACAAAGCAATGTTCAATAAAGTCAAATCATGCAAAACAACAAAAGAAATCTGGGATAAACTAACTTTAATTTGCGAAGGATCAGAGCAAATTAAGGAAAACAAATTATCTGTTGTTGTTCAAAAATTTGAAAAATTTAAAATGCTTGCGAGTGAGACAATGGATCACCGGATGCTAGATTCACCAAATTACAAATGAGCTCTCAAAGACTTGGAAAGGAATACACACAAAAGGAAATGTATATGAAGATACTAAGGAGCCTCCCAGCTGAGTGGGAAATGAAAACCATGGCTCTAAGGCACTCGATAGACCTATCAAAAATATCCAATCATGAGCTATTCTCAGACCTCAAAGCCTACGAGTTCGAGCCGAGAAGAAAAGATCAAGAGGAGACAGTTGTACCCAAAACAAACAAGCACTCACAAAGAAAGGATGTGAAAAGAGTGAGGTTAAGGAAGCCATTGACCAGGAGGAAATTGCCTTGATGGTTAAAAGATTCAACAAGTTTTTCAACAATAACTATAAAAGAAACAAGGGTGAATCCTCCAGAAGACATTCAGCTCCATCCAAGTCAAGGGAAGATAGGCCACCAAAGAGAGCTGAGTATCAAAAGGTCGAATATCAAAGAGTGACAACACAAGAAATGAGAGAGACCAAAAAGTTGAAAACCCGTGTTGGAATTACGGACAACCAGGACATTTCACTATTGGATCGTCCATATCCTCGTAGTCAATAAATACAGGAACGAAGAAGAAAGAAGAGTCTTCAGAGAAAGAAGACAAGAAAAGAAAAAGGCAATGTTGGCTGTTGAGACTGCTGAGACAACTAAGTCAAAGGAAGCATCAGACTCAGAGAGTAGTGAAGCTGACTACTCGAGCGATTCTGAGGAAGAAGCAATGATCTGTTTAATGGCCAAAGAACAAGATCAACCTGACCAAGAAAATGAGGTACACTCTAACTCATCTCACTCAGATTCTAGTGATAGTGATTGTGACACACGCACTTCATCACCCACTGATCTTTATGATTCATTAAGCAAAATGATGAGAGACTTTGAGTACATTAAGTCCTCACACACATGAGGAAAACAGCCAGCTCAAAAGCCAAAACTTACAGCTGACTAATGAGCTGAGTACTCTAAGTCACATAGCTGATGAGAATAAAGACCTGAAGGCTGAGAATGCTAAACTAATAGCAGAGATAGATGTTATAGAAAAGAGAGAAAATGATCTCAAAAATGTGATTGTCTCATTCACTAAGGCATCTAAATCATTGGATGGCCTTATTCTGAGCCAAAAAGAGTGTGGAGACAAGACAGACATAGGATTCAATTCCTTTGTGCACAGTCAAACTCCCAGAGTGATCTTGGAAAAAGGATCTTCAAGTAATGAAGCATCTCAAAAACCCAAGACACCAAAGGTTGCACCCACATTCACTCCAAAGCACAATCACAAACAAACTGGCCTTAGTTATAAGGGAAAAGGAAAACAGCCAGTTGAATATGCTGAGAGGACAGCTGAGAAGAATTCCAAAGAGAGTGCCTCAAAGAAACTCCAAATAGGAAGTACTCTGTGAAGAATAAACAGAGCTACCGAGAATCCCCGGAAGTTCTATCAAATGAACACAAATGATGGGAATGGTAGAAACTACCCAAAGCCAAGCGATTGGAATAATGTGAAATATCGAAAGACCTATGGAATATATGCCAAAATGGCAAAGGCCTAGAACTCAGCAAAGGTCATTCCAATGGCAAACAAGCTATCATCAGCACACATATTCACCCAAGCACTACACTCAAAAATATCACAATTACCCAAAGAAGACAATTGCTAAAACACACACACAGGCATACAGACAAAAGAAACAGTTGTATGAACCTAAAGCCCCCAAGCAATTTGCCAAAGTGAATTATGATTATGGCAACCTCTTAGAGTCAGATCATTTGGCTATAGGTTGGTTGGATTATCTTACAGCACTAACCCCTCAGGACCCAGGCAAGTATGGGTACCTAAACACTGAGTTCCTTGATTGCAGGTTCAGGGAACAGCTGAGTGCCAAGGAACCTGGTACATGGATAGTGGTTGTTCCAGACACATGACAGGGAACAAGAAAAATCTGTCAAAATTCAAGGAGATTAGAGGTGCAAAAGTCATTTGGAGGAAATGAAGCTCCAGGGGAAATAAGAGGCATTGGATCCATCAAGAAAAATGGATTAGAAATCACAGATGTTGCATATGTTGAAGGCCTCAACTTCAACCTGTTAAGCATCAGCCATCTGTGACAAGGGATATAATGTTGGATTCAATATGGGGGTGTGCCAAATTAAAGACACTGAATCAAATGAAGTAGTGTTGCAAGGGTCTAGACAAAAGAATATGTGTGTGGTAGATTGGTCGACTGCCACACCAATCACTTGTCTGCTAGCAAAGAGTACAGCCGAATCAAGTTGGCTGTGGCACAAGAAGCTGAGTCATCTGAATTTCAAGAAAATTAACAAGCTTGCAAGGAGTAATCTTGTAGAAGGCCTACCAGACTCGGTGTACAAAAAGGAAAGTGTTTGTGATGCATGCCAGATGGGAAAGCAGATAAAATCATCATTCAAAGAGAAGTCTAGTCCATCTTCAACAAGGATATTGCATTTGTTGCATATGGACTTGTTTGGTCCAGTTGAGCCAGCCAGCATAAGTGGAAAGAAATACACTCTAGTAGTGGTGGATGATTATTCAAGATATACATGGACAATCTTCATGTGTAAAAAGAAGGAAACTTTGCAGAAGTTACCTCAACTGATGAGAAGAGTTCAAAATGAGAAGAGTCAAACCATTATAAAGATAAGGTCTGGTAGAGTAACTGAGTTTGTCAATGGGATAATAACTCAGTATTGTGTTGAAAATGGTATTGCTCATGAATTATCTGCAGCAAGGACCCCACAGCAGAATGGAGTAGCAGAAAGAAGGAATAGAACCCTCAAGGAAGCTGCAAGGACTATGTTAGCTGAAGCAGGGCTGCCTAAAAGATTTTGGGCTGAAGCCACAAACACTGCATGCTATACTCAAAATAGATGCATGATCAATAGACAGCTGACAAAGACTCCCTATGAGATTTGGACAGGGAGAAAGCTAAATGTTGCATACTTTAGAATATTTGGATGTAAATGCTTCATCCACAACAATTGAAAGGATAATCTAAAGGCTTTTGATGCTAAAGCTGATGAAGGTATCTTTTTGGGATACTCAGCGGAAAGCAAAGCCTATAGAGTACTGAACAAGAGGACTATGGTTACAGAAGAGTCTATCCATGTGGTTTTTGATGAACCTAATGTAAATGGAGATGACATGAAGAGTTAGCTGATAAGCTAAAACAACCAACTATGCAGAAGAGTCCTTATGTTGAAGCTGAAGCTGGAGCAATCAACCAAGATGAAGATGAGATAACTGAATCTCAAAGACAGCTGGAAAATCTGCAGCTAAGTGATGATGAGAGAGCTGCTCAAGACAACACAGCTGCAAGACGCCTGAATCCAGCTAACTTACTCCAACCTGATGTGAGATGGCTGAGAGACCATCCACTAGAGCTAGTTATTCGAAATGTAAGAGATGGTGTAACAACCAGATCTAGAGCTCAACAAGAAGCAATGTTCACTTGTTTTATTTCCCAAATAGAGCCAAAAGATGTGTCCCAAGCACTAGATGACATACGTTGGATTCAAGCCATGCAAGAAGAGCTGAATCAGTTTGAAAGGAACAAGGTTGGAAATTGGTGCAAAGACCAACCCATCAAAATGTTATTGGCACAAAATGGGTTTTCAGAAACAAAATGAATGAGGAAGGTTCTGTGGTAATAAACAAAGCAAGATTGGTAGCCAAAGGGTATTGCCAAGAAGAATGAATAGATTTTGATGAAACATTTGCTCCTGTTGCAAGATTAGAAGCAATAAGGATGTTTCTTGCCTATGCTGCTACAAGAACTCATTGTATATCAAATGGATGTGAAAAATGCATTCTTAAATGGATTATTGGAAGAAGAAGTCTATGTTGAGCAACCTCCAGGTTTTGAGCAGAAGACTCTTGGAGATAAGGTGTACAAGCTCAAGAAAGCTCTATATGGATTGAAACAGGTACCTAGAGCATGGTATGATACATTATCTCAATTTTTGACAGATAATGGATTCACCAAAGGCAAAGTGGACAGAACACTCTTCAGAATTCAAGATGTAGAGAGTATACTGCTTGTTCAAATATATGTGGATGACATTATTTTTGGATCCACAAACAAAAAGCTGTGTGATAAATTTTCAAACCTCATGCAAGGCAAATTTGAGATGAGCATGATGGGAGAGCTAACATTCTTCTTAGGACTTCAAGTTAAACAGCTGAAGGATGGAACCTTCATAAGTCAAACAAAGTACACCAGGGATTTAATGAAGAAATTTGGTATGGAAGAGAAGTCTTCTGTGAAAATACCAATGAATACATCAGTCAAGATGGATATGGATACAGATGGTAAGCATGTGGATCAAACAAGATATAGAGCACTTATTGGATCACTGCTCTATCTAACAGCAAGCAGGCCAGACATCACCTTTGCAGTAGGTGTATGTGCAAGATTTCAATCTGCTCCAAAGGAAAGTCACATGACTGCAGCTAAGACAATCCTAAGATATTTGAAGGGATGCCAGGAAGTCGGCTTATGGTATCCAAAGGAAGGTGGATTCAAGCCGATTGGCTACTCGGACTCGACTATCTTTGGATGTAGAGTTGACAGAAGAGTACTTCCAGTACATGCCAAATGCTTGAAACATATTGGTTTCCTAGTTTGGCAAGAAGCAAAACTCAATAGCCACATCCACACCGAAGTACATAGGCTGGGCACGGTTATTGTTGCCCAAGTCTTATGGATGAGACAACAAATGAGAGATTATGAAATTGAAGAAAAAGAGATTCCAATTATGTGTGATAACACAAGTGCTATTGCAATCACTCGAAATCTGTTTTGCATTCAAGAACAAACCACATTGATGTCGAGATATCATTTCATAGGAGACCATGTTGAAAAGAAAGACATCACTTTGGAATACATCTCAACCGACAAACAATTAGGCGACATATTCACAAAGCCATTATGTGAATCAAGATTTGAAGAACTCAAGCATGAGCTAGGGTTAATTGAGTGAGTTGACACCCGGAGACTCGAGGAGAAGAGATGAAACTTGAAAAGATGAAAATTGAGTAGATTTCTTGAATCGACCAAGTGAACCAGTAAGTATCGGAAAGTCACCAGATCAAGTTAGGTTGACAAATGAATCACTATATGAAAGAGAAGAAGAAGAGCGAGTCGATTAAGCGATGGTAGTCATTTTATGAGCTAAGTGACAAAAACATAGTGGTTTTTAATGAGCGGGAATGTTTTTAAGGATGATGTCAGCGTAATAATGACGGCGTCGAAAAAAGTCTGCACAGTAAGCATATGATTGGATATAAATGTTGTCACATTAAATGCGAGCAATTAAATGAAAATAAGACGTGCTAAATCTGAGCCGTTGATCTTGATCAATATTTCAAAAATTGAAAACACGTCATTTCATAACCCTTATATACCCTTTTGTTCAGTTTTCTCTCTCACTTCAAAAACTGTTCATCTCTCCAAAGCAAGAAAGCAAGTATCTTTTCTCTCAAAACCTACCCGAGTCTTCAAAGCAAGTTCGTCAAGTTTCGTTCGATAAAAATCAACAAATGGCACCAAAGACATGATTTTACCAAGCTCGCAAAAGCAAATCTACACCGGATCAACCATGGATTTTGACGGGATGATAGAGCAGGGTTTCGATGAAACCCTTGTGAAGAAGATAGCTGATAAGATTAGCTAAAACCCTTTCTCACACTGGAATACCAAATGACGTACGTAGAGGAGGTCACCCAGTTCGACGTAAACACTGAGGTGCAGGACAAAGGGATTAAATCCTTCGTACACCGCAAGGACATTCTAATCACTGTTTATTACCGTCGGAGGGCATGTCGGAAATATATGAAGCAGACAATGATTTGGTCGCTGCATGGAAAGAAGTGGCCAAACCCGAGTGTGCTGCAAAAGTTGTCTACACAGCTGACAAGAAGCTGCTGAAGGATGATTATCACAAACTGTTGGATATCGTTGCCAAATGTGTAGACATAAAGTTTGGAAGCTTCAATCAGCTGTCCAAAACCAAGTTGATTGTCATGGCTGCGATCATGGAGGAGAAAAAGGTCAACTGGGCGCAGACTGTGCCAAAATGTTGCAAATAAGTCCTTCAAGGACGATGGGTCATTTGGAGGATCTCTGGGGTATGGCCTTGTGATTGGCCACTTGATGGAGGTGAAGGGTGTTCCCCTTCGACATGGAAAATCATTCCATGTTAACAAGAAGATGTTTCGGGCCAACTTGCGGAGCCCGAGAAGAGAGCATACGCCAAGCGGCGGACACCGGTGGCGGAATCACCGGTGACTCGAGGAAACAACTGTTATTTCCCCTCCCAAGAAGAAAGATGCCCATGCAGCTGCAAAGAAGATAGTTGCCCCTGCAGCGAAGAAAAAAGATGCACATGCCCCTGCAGCCGAGTCACCTGCCCTTGCAGCCGTGTCTCCTGCCCCTGCAGCCAAGACGGAGAAGAAACATCAAATACCTTCTCCAACCATCAAGAAGAAGAGGATCGCTTAAGCCAAGAAAGGCGACTCCTCGTACAAAGAAAGATGCACCGGCCCCTGCCACCAAGGAATTCGAAGAAGCCGTATCCGAACTAGAAATTCCTCTGGTAAGGACAAAAAGAAGAAGACTCACCAAGCGTTCAGAGCTTGAGAAGACAGCTGAGTCCGCCACTCACCGAAAAGATCTCCGAGATCTTTGCTAAAGAAGTGCGATCTCGAAATTATTGATGAAACAACCAAATCTGTGAGGCCGAACATCGAGGCAAATTGAAGACCAGTTTGTGGGCAAAACAGTGAAACAAGAAGCGAAAGACAGATCTTTCTTGAGGGTGAAGAGGCCGATCGCTACCCTCCATTCCTGAAAATGAAGGGCAACAGGGAGAGGATGAAGATGATGATGTAATCATATGCTCTCCATGGTACCCAGACGTCCAAAATCGTCTAAGAGCATGGAGGAAATGGAAGCTGAGTCACTCTAGGGTGCAGTTTGAACACCCAGAGTTTATTGATGAGGAAGATGAACTCTTCAAGTTTCTTGAAGTTGATACAGTGCTGCAAGCCCTGGATGAGGATAATTGTATTAATATGCTGCAAATTCGGAAGGAAAACGAATAAGCAAGATCAGCTGAGGAAGTAGAGGCTCGTGAGAAAGCCAGCATTTGTCCTCTAACTAGAACCAGCGACCATACTCATCCTCGTCTTGACATACTCTCAGACAGTGATGAGGACATGGACCCTATTGCAGCACAAGAAAAGTTGGACATGCAGCAAGTACTGCATATTGTCACAGTTATTGCTGATGCATGAGAAAGAGCTGATGGAAGGACCAGGAGAGTCTTCCAAATCACAGTTGTAAATTGATCCATTGGGCGTGGTGCAGCATATTGCCACAGTTATTGTTGCAACCACTTCCCCAGCTCACTCAGAGGACGGATCTAGGGGACATGGCGATGACAGTGGGAATTTGGGCACCCAAGTTGAGCCAACCCCTGCTGAAGGTGTCTTACCACCTGCCCCTACGACTGACCACTCATTTGACAAAGTCGGGAGTCTGGAGCAGAGTGACCCCATCATAAGTCACTCAGCTGGTGAGACAGGTGAGGGGGAAACTCACTCCACTGCAGCTAGGTCGTAGGATGCTGCAGCTGACTCCACCCTGAATCTAGGAGGCGAAGTGGAAAAGGAGCAAGAAAAGGAAACACAAACAAGTTGTCACCTTGTGAAGCTCGACGATTGAATATGTCTCACTGAAGTGCCAACTGCTCTGCAGGCTGAGGAAGCTGCTGATGCAGTCGAGGCACAGGATAGTTCTGCCTCGGGAGTTAACACTCTGGGCAATGAAAGTGCAATCCACAGAGTTGAGACTCCTATGGATGCCAACTGAGGCCGAGGTGGCAGCTGAGGTACGGGAGGTCTTCAAGACAATCTTTGCAGAGATTGAGAAGGTAGATCGGCACCAGGCCACATTGGATATGCAGATGGACAACATGAATGCCAATCTTACAGCCGATCTATGCGGAATAGTGATTAGAATCAGGGAATGGTGTCAAAAGCAGCGTACAATGCGACTAGAACAAGTCAGATATTTTAAGGCATTGTACAACAAAATATTGATCTGGAGCGCTGATAATGCTGACATGAAAAGGGGGATGCAAGAAAATATTGACAAAATGCATGCCTCCAACAACACTGGAATGGAACTGCTGCGAGAATTTCATAGGAAAGAACTTCTGCGCATAGAGGAAAATATGAATAACAAATTGATCTTCTCATGGCTGAAATGAAGGCGGTGCGATCGAATCCAAAGCTACCCGCTCGAAATTTAGACAAAGATACTCGCAGCCAGACTCAAGCAAAACTTCACTATCACCGCCTAGATTTCATGCTTGTTTGGGCATGTTCCCGGGGTTTCTCTCTCCTTTGATGATGCCAAAAAGGGGGAATAGAAATACCTGAAGATGTTGAAAGGGTTAGCGGATGAGAAAGAGAAGGATCTGACTATTGAGAAGAAGAAGAAAACGATTGAAGAAACGAGAAGAAAGAAAAGGAAAAGCAAAAAGCGATTGAGGGGAAGGTTCAAAAGATATGACTCTAATGTTTGCTTTGAAACCCCTCAACAAGGCCTTGTCATAAAATGACATAATCAAAGAAAATTCCAATAACTCTGCCGCTCCAACACTCTGTTGTACCGATGACTGAGAAGAGAAAAATTGTAGAAGCAGGGATGAAGGAGGTCGAAGGAAAAATGGATGCCCGTGTAATGGATATATTGAAACAATACGGAGGCATTCCGGCAGGAAAAGACACAGATTCCATTTCAGACGTCGGAAATGAGCCTAGATCAGTTGATGAATTCAAAACGCTCGAATCCGAAGGATACTTCGAGAACATGTCCATGGCCCAAGCATGGGACTTGTCTTGAGAAAAAGGCCTTAAGTCATGCGAAGAAGGCGATAGCGATGAGACTACCGGATCGACAAAACTACAAGCAGCAAGTCAGTTGACAAAAGGAAGGCTCCCGTACAATATACACCTAGAAGAAGAGGAAGAAGCAGTGGAGGAAGAGGTTTCAGACCTAGACCTCTACCAAAAAACATTGAATACATAGATCCAGGAAAGAAATGAGGGATCTATTGGGTTGGATATGATGCCATAGCAAATCTGGAAGTGGAGAGGAAAAATGTTGAGTATGTTAAGAGAATCGAAGAAGAAAATAGAAGACAAACTCAGCTGTGGGAAGAAAGGCAAGAAAGAAAGAGAAGAGACGATGCTGCAAAGAGAGCATACGAGAAAAAGAAGGCAGCTGAAGATGAAAAGAAAAGAAAGAGAGCAGAGGACTATAGAGCTGAAGAAGAAAGAAAGAGGCAGCGAAGGCGATGAAGTGTTGATGTCCACCCCTTCATGTATTTTACTGTTGTAAATACATATGTATGTAAGTCTTCTGAACGATGAATAAAAAATGTGTAATTTCTATATTTGCGTAGATATAGTCTGCTATGTTTGCTATGATACACATTGTAAATAGCTGTGTAAAGGACAAGAATGTTATGATCAATAAAAAGATTGATTTTACGCATACATTCTCTGTTACTACATTGTCAGTATGTATCTTTGTTGCTCACATTTTGTATGTATGTTTTAAGTTTTGGCATCATCAATAAGGGGGAAATTGTTGGGAAATTTATTGTTTAGATTTTGATGAATGCCATGTAAAACTTAAACTAGAAAGTTGGCACCCCATTTTCCTTGTAATTTACATTGTAATAGATAGGGTTGCATAAGTTGAGTGAAGTCAGCTATGGTTGGATATACAAGAAGTCAACTGAAGACTGGAATGAAGACTTCGCTGTGAAACATCTGAGTATGGCAATGAGGAGGAGTCAAGAACTCGACTGAAGGAGTATCAGCTGGGATACAGCTGTGTGAAGTGTCAATCAAGTCAACTCAAGAAGCCAAGTCTCAAGTTAAAGTGACAGATGAGTCATCCATTGATTGGAAGCTAACTCGAAGTCACCTAGGGAAGTTAGAGAACTATGATCAAGTCAAGACAATCGAAAAGAATCCGTTGCACAGAAGTCAAGAAGCTTACTTAAATTAGTAATACTTCCATCCTGCCATGTCTGAAAGTGTTCAGTCCCAGAAGTGTGCAAAAGGAATAAATCAATGGGAAGCACTGTACCTCGTGTCAGACTCTGAAAAGCTGAACATTCATTTAATACGAGGAAATGTTAACATCAAGGACTGCAACAGGACAAGCCAACGAACACAAGTGACTTTTAAAAATCATCCTATCTCTTCAACGGGCAGATTTTTGAAAGTTAACTGTAAAAGGCTAAGGAATCTCATTCAGAGAAGGTTACCTAAACCACGAACTATCAAGAAATTATTCGAACTGTAACCTGCAAAATATTCTCAAGTTATTCAAGAAAATCCTCAAGCCTAAATTTCGAAGGAAATCGATCCAACACCAAGCTGTGAAGGAAAGGCAACTTCAAACTATTGAATAGGAAACTTTTGAAGAATCAAAAGGGGTCTACATTCCAAGGAGGATTGTAGAAAGGTTCAAGGTCGAACCATTCTCTAGTTATTGGAGGGCTTCGTGATCAAATCCAAGAAACTTGAGCAAGTGAGCTGAAGTAGCAAGGCAGCTGTCCTGTGAAGAAGCTGAGTCAGACGAGAAGCCAGCTGTGTGACAAAGGCATCTCCGGACTGAGTCCCAAAGGATCAAGGCAGCTGTGTGATCAAGACTTGTATCTGGACTGATAACCTCTTTGTACTCTGTTGGGAAATTAATTTTTAGATTTTGATTAAGGCCATGTAAAACTTAGAATAGAAAGTTGGCACCCCATTTTTGTTGTAAATTGCATTGTAATAGATAGGGCTGGTCGAGCTGAGTTAAGTCAGCTATGCCTGAACATGCAAGAAGACAACTGGAGACTAAAAGGAAGACTCCGATGTGAGGCAGCTGAGTGTGGCAAAGAAGAGAAGACAGGAACTCGATCAAGGTGCAACTAAGATGCGGTGAGTGAAGTGTCAGTCAAGTCAACTCAAGATAGCCAAGTCTCAAGTTGAAGTGACAGATGAGTCATCCAATGATTGGAAGCTGACTCGAAGTCACCTGGGGAAGTCAAGGAAATGCAGTCAAGTCGAGGCAACTGAAAGAGATCCGTTGCACAGAAGTTAAGAGAATTACTTAAACAAGTAATACTTCCATATCGCCTTTCTTAAAGTGCTCATCCCGAAGCGTGCAAAGGAATAAACCAATGGGAAGCACTTTGCACCCGTGTCAGAACTCTGAAAAGATGAAGAATCATTCATACGAGGAAATGTCAATTCCAAGTACTGCAACAAGACAAGCCAACGACCACAAGTGTCTTTTGAAAATTAGTCTATCTCTTCAACAGGCAAAATTTTCAAAAGAACACTATAAAAGGCTGAGAAATCTATTTGAGAGAAAAAAGGTTACATTGACAATTAGAAAACAAATACAAGCAAGAAAAGCAATATCTGTAACCAAAAATATTCTCAAATCATTCAAGTTCAATCCTCAAGCCTACACTACGAAGGAAATCAATCCAACACTCATCTGTGAAGGAAAGATGACTTCAATCAGTTGAAGAGGAAACATTTGAAGAATCAAGAGGTCTACATTCCACGAAAGATTGTAGGAAGGTTCAAGGTCGAACCTGATCAAATCCAAGAAGCTTGAGCAAGTGGGTTGTAGTAGCAAAGCGCTGTTGCCTGTGAAGAAGCCGAGTCGTGCGAGAAGCCACTGTGTGACCAAGGCATCTCCTGGCATCGAGTCCCAAAGGATCAAGTCGGCTATGTGATCAAGACTTGCATCCTGGATCATTAACCATTTTGTATATTGATCAATACTTAGTGGATTCCTCCAGAGTTGGAGAAGAGTGGAGTAGAAGAATTACCCCATCTTGAACCTCTATAAAAACTTATTGTGTCATTTACATTTCAAAGACTTTAATTTACGCACATTACTTTAATATTTGCGATAAATTTGCTATCCAATTGATAATCAACAAAGTGCTAAAACCAAGTATTAAAACAAACTTAACCAAATTCAAGGGTGTTAAGTCTTCCGCATAAACATATCACAATCGAGTTAAGTCCTTAGTCAAACAAATGAGTTATTTTATCAACAACGGTCAGTCATTGAGTGACTAACTCTGCGATTAACTAACTTAGTTGTCCATCAAGGACTTTGTTGTGAATTATTAACTCTGAACGTTTTAAAAGCCTTCTAAACCTTACACTCACACCCTTTGGGACCTACAAGTGGTATCGAGTGGTTGGTTCATTGAGCCTTCCACACCTTTACTTGAACTAGATCTCCAAATTTTTCAAAGCTTGCTTTAGAACTTGATCTTTCATAACTCTTTTATTCAGCAAAGTTATTATCATGGAATCAAATTTGACATGCATCCTTATGTTCACAATTGAAGAATTTGATGATTGGAAAATTCGTATGCAGGCTCATCTATCAAAGGCATTACGATGAAATGTGGATAGTAATAGAAGATGGGTCACGCAAATCTTAAAAGTGAACACACTGCAAGGAGAGATCTTTGCGGTTTGAAGGAGAAGAGGATCTTTGCTCCCGGACGGCGATGGTTGAAAAACCAAGTCAAAAGACGCAGTGACTCGGAGAGTAGCAAAGCGGACTACTCAAGTGACTCACGAAGAAGAAGCCTTAACTGCCTAATGGCCAAAGAACAAAACCAACCCGACCAAAAAGATGAGGTACACTCTAGCTCATCACACTCGGATACTAGAGATAGTGATTGTGACACACACTTCATCACCCACTGATCTTTATGATTCATTAGGCAAAATGATGAAAGACTTTGAACACATTAAATCCTCACACACACTACTAATCGAGGAAAACAACCTACTCAAAAGCCAAAACTCAACCCACTAAGGAGCCGAGTACTCTAAGTCACATAGCCGATGAGAATAAAAGTTTAAAGGTGAAAATGCTAAGTTAATAGCGAGAAATAGCTGCTATAGAAAAGAGGGAGAATGACCTCAAAATGTGATTGCCTCATTCACTAAGGCATCCGAATCCTTGGATGATCTTATTATGAGTCAAAGAGAATGTGGAGATAAGACAGGCTTAGGATTTAATTCCTCTGTGCTATGTCAAGCTCCAAAAGTGATTTTGGAAAAAAGGATCTTCAAGTAATGAAGCATCTCAAAAATCCAACACTCCAAATGGTGCACACATTTATTCCAAAGCACAATCACAAGCAAACGGCCTTGGTTATAAAGGAAAAGGAAAACGGCCGATTGAGTGTCTTTGAGAGGACAAATGAGAAGAAATCCAAATGAGTTCCTCGGCAAACTCAAGCGAAAGTACTCTGTAAGAAGAAACAGAGCTACCAAAAGCACCAGAAATTCTATAAAAGGAATACATATGATGGGAATGGTAGAAAGTACCCAAGCCAAGCTGATTGGAATAATGTGAACTATCAGCAAGGACCTATGTAATATAAACCTAAATGGCAAAGGCCTAGAACTCAGCAAAGGCTATTCCAAAGGCATAAGAGTTATCATCAGCACACATATGCACCTAGGCACTACACTCAGAGATATCACAACTACCCAAGGAAGGCAATTGCTAAAACACATACACAGGCATACAGACAAAAGAGATAGTTGTATGAACCTAAAATCCCCAAGCAATTTGCTAAAACTAATTATGATTATGGCATTGATAGATGGCAACCTCTTAGAGTCAAATCATTTGGCTATAGGTTGGTTGGATCATCTTACAATATTAACCCCTCAGAACCCAGACAAGTGTGGGTACCTAAAACCTAATTTCCTTGATTGCAGGTTCAAGGAGCAGCTGAATGCCAAGGAACCTGGTACATGGATAGTGGCTGTTCTAGACACATAACAGGAAACAAGAAAAATCTGTCAAAATTCAAGGAGGTTAGAGGTGCAAAAGTCATATTTGGAGGAAATGAAGCTCCAGGAGAAATAAAAGGCATTGGATCCATCAAGAAAAATGGATTAGAAATTACAGATGTTGCATATGTTGAAGGCCTCAATTTCAACTTACTAAGCATAAGTCAACTCGTGACAAGGGCTACAATGTTGGATTCAATATGGGAGTGTGCCAAATCAAGAACACAATCTAATGAAGTAGTATTGCAAGGATGCGGACAAAAGAACATGTGTGTGGTAGATTGGTCAATCACAACACCAAGCACTTGTCTCGCTAGCAAAAGAGCACAATGAGAATCAAGTTGGATGTGGCACAAGAAGGTTTGGAGTCACCCAATTTCAAAACTATTAACAAACTTGCAAGAAGTAATCGTGTGGAAGGACTTCCGGACTCAAGATACAAGAAGGAGAGTATATGTGATGCATGCGGATGGGAAAACAGATCAAATCATCATTCAAAGAAAAGACATGTCCATCTTCAACAAGAATATTGCACCTGCCGCATATGGATCTATTTGGTCGATTGAACCAGCCAAATATAAGTGGGAAGAAATACACCTTGGTGGTAGTAGATGACTACTCAAGATACACATGGACAATATTCATGTGTAAGAAGAAAAAGAAACTCTGCGAAACTACCTCGGTGATGAAGAGAATCCAAATGAGAAGAGTCAAACCATTATCAAAATAAGATCTCGTGGAGAACCGAGTTTGTCAATAGTATAATAACTTCGATATTGTGTTGAAAATGGCATTGGTCATGAATTATCACCAAAGGACTCCATAGCAAAATGGAGTTGCGAAAGAAAAACAGGACTCTCAAAGAAGCGACAAGGACCATGTTATTTGAAGCGGTGGCTGCTAAAAGATTTTGGGTTGAAGCAATAAACCCAAAGATGTTATACTCAAAATAGATGCATGATAAAATGAGGCGGTGACAAAGACTCCTATGAGATTTGGACGGGAGAAAGCCAAATGTTGCATATTTTAGAATATTTGGATACAAATGCTTCATCCATAACAATGGCAAGGACAATTTAAAGGCTTTTGATGCTAAAGCTGATGAAGGTATCCTTTTGGGATACTCAGCTGAAAGAAAAGCCTACATAGTGCTCAACAAAAGGACAATGGTTACAGAAGAATCCATTCATGTGGTCTTTGATGAACCCAATGTAAATGGAGAAGACATTGAAGAGTCGGTGATAAGTTTGAATCAACCAACCATGCGAAGAAGAGTCCCTATGTTGAAGTTTGGAATTAAAAACCCGAAGAAGATGAGATAGTGAATCTCAAAGACAAGTTGGAAAATCTGCAGCTAAGTAATCGGGATGAGAGAGCCGATCAAAATAACACGGTGCAAAGACGGTTGAATCCGCTAACTTACTCCAACCTTGATGTAAGATGGGTGAGAGACCATCCACGAGAACTAATCATTGGAGATGTAAGAGAAGGTGTAAAAACCGATCGAACTCAACAAGAAGCTATGTTCACTTGCTTCATCTCACAAATAGAGCCAAAAGATGTGTCACAAGCTTTGGATGACACACATTGGATTCAAGCCATGCAAGAAGAGTCAATCGGTTTGAAAGGAACAAAGTGTGGGAAGCTGGTTCAAAGACC
This sequence comes from Rehmannia glutinosa, assembly GCA_016081115.2. NCBI lineage: Eukaryota > Viridiplantae > Streptophyta > Magnoliopsida > Lamiales > Orobanchaceae > Rehmannia > Rehmannia glutinosa. Next base: position 61,195 of record JABTTQ020002946.1, on the reverse strand, counting down.
TACCCATCAAAATGTTATTGGCACTAAATGGGTGTTTAGAAACAAGATGAATGAGGAAGGTTCTGTGGTAAGAAACAAAGCAAGATTGGTAGCCAAAGGCTATTGCCAAGAAGAGGGGATATATTTTGATGAAACATTTGCCCCTGTAGCAAGATTGGAAGCCATAAGGATGTTTCTTGCCTATGCAGCTCACAAGAACTTCACTGTATGTCAAATGGATGTGAAGAGCGCATTTCTCAACGGTTTATTGGAAGAAGAAGTGTATGTTGAGCAACCTCCAGGATTTGAGCAGAAGACTATTGGAGATAAGGTATACAAACTCAAGAAAGCTTTATATGGATTGAAACAGGTACCCAGAGCATGGTATGATACATTATCACAATTCCTGACTGAGAACGGATTCACAAAAGGCAAAGTGGATAGAACACTCTTCAGAATTCAAGATGGGAAGAGTATACTGCTTGTTCAAATATATGTTGATGACATCATCTTTCGATCCACAAACAAAGAGCTATGTGATGAATTCTCAAATCTTATGCAAAGCAGATTTGAAATGACCATGATGGGAGAGCTAACATTCTTACTTGGACTCCAAGTGAAACAGCTGAAGGATGGAACCTTCATAAGTCAGACAAAATACACCAAAGATTTAATGAAGAAATTTGGTATGGAAGAGAAGTCTTCTGAAAATACCAATGAATACATCGGTCAAAATAGATATGGATCGGATGGCAAGCTGTGGATCAAACAAGATCTGAGCACTTATTAGGTCATTGCTCTATCTTACAAAGAAGCGAGCCGGACATCACATTTGTTGTAGGTGTATGTGCAAGATTTCAATCTGCTCCAAAAGAAAGCCACATGACTGCAGCCAAGAGAATCTTGAGATATTTGAAAGGAAGCTGTAACGACCCAAATTCTCTAACAGTACAAAAATTTTAACAAGTAGTGCAATAAGCTTAAATAAAAGAACACAATTTTAAAAAAATAGCATATGATTAAAAACTTGCATCCAAATAAACAAAAGTACTTTTAATTCGAACCCACAAGACAGTCATTCAAAAATAAATGGTAACTAAAATTTGTTAACAAAATAAAATATACCTTGTTGGGAAATTTATTGTTTAGATTTTGATGAATGCCATGTAAAACCTTGAATAGGAAGTTGGCACCCCATTTTTCTTGTAAACTGCATTATAATAAATAGGGCTAGTCAAGCTGAGTTAAGTCAGCTATGCTCAAACATGCAAGGAGACAACTGAAGACCAGAAGGAAGACTCACTGCAAAGACAAATTGAGTATGGCAAAGAAGAGAAGACAGGGACTCGACTGAAGGAACAGCTAAGATGCAGCTGAGTGGAGTATCAGTCAAGTCAGCTAAATATAGCTAAGTCTCAAGTCGAAAGTAACAGGAGAGTCATCCAATGATTGGAAGCTAACTCTAAGTCATCTGGGGAAAGCAAGGAAATGCGGTCGAGTCGAGATAAGCGAAAGAGATCCGTTGCACGAAATCAAGAGAATTACTTAAACAAGTAATATCTCCATGCTACCTTTCTCGAGTGCTCGATCCGCGAAAGCGTGCAAGGGGAATAAACCAATGGGAAGCACTACACCGTGTCAGTGCTCTGAAAAGCTAAAGAACAATTCATACGAGGAAGTGGCAATTCCTAGGACTGCAACAAGACAAGCCAACGACCACAAGTGACTTTCAAAAATAAGCCTATCTCTTCAACGGGCAGATTTTTGAAAGATCACTATAAAAGGCTAAGAAATAACTCTGAGAGTAAGTTACACAGGTTACCTTGACCAAATACAAGCAAGAAAGAAACATTTTGTAACCTGAAACATTCTCAAGTTATTAAACGCTCAATCCTCAAGTCTACATTACGAAGAACATCAATCCAACACTTACCTGTGAAGGAAAGATAACTTCAATCAGTTGAAGAGGAAATTACTAAAGAATCAAGGAGTCTACATTCCACGAAGGATTGTAGGAAGGTTCAAGGTCGAACCAATCTTGAGCTTTTGGAGGGTCGTGATCAAATCCAAAGAGCTTGAGCAAGTGGGCTGTGTAGTAGTGCAAAGCGCCATGCCCCAGAAGAAGGCTGGGTCGTGCGAGATGCCAAATGAGTCACCAAGGCATCTCCAGACCGAGTCCCGAAGGATCAAGTCACCATGTGTGATCAAGACTTGTATCCGGACTGCTACCACTTTGTATCTTGATCAATACCTAGTGGATTCCTCCGGGAGTTGGAGAAGAGAGGAGTAGAAGAATTACCCCTTCTTCGAACCTCTATAAAAATTTATCGTGTCATTTACATTTCAAGACTTTAATTCCTACATCTTATTTGTTTAATTCTCACGACATATTTGCTATCCATTTGATAATTTCTAAGTACTAAAACCCAAGACTAAATCATAACTAAACCAAACTTAAGGGTGTTAAGTCTTCCGTGAAAACAAACCACAGTTGAGCTAATTCGGTCTTAACATTGTGTTATTCACAACAGCTCACTCGAGTCGAGTGCGTTGAGTGACTAACTCTACTGATTAACTAAATTGGTCTGTCCACCAAGGACACAAAATGTGTAGTATCAACTCGAACTTTTAAAAGGACTAAATCGAAAATTTGGTAAGGTTTATTCAACCCCCCCCCCTTCTAAACCTTACACTCACACCCCTTGGGACCTACAAGTGGTATCAGAGCGGTTGGTTCATAAAGCCTTCCGCACTGGTTACTGAACTAGATCTCCAAACTTTTCAAAGTCTGTTTTAGTACTTAAGCTTTCAAAACTCCTGTTATCATCAAAAATTATTATCATAGAAGCAAATTTGACACGCATTCCTATGTTCACAATTGAAGAATTTGATGATTGGAAAATTCGTATGCAGGCTTATCTATCAAATTACATGATGAGATGTGGATAGTGATAGAGGATGGGCCACTTTGCAAATCTTAAAAGTGAAAACAGCTATAAGAGGAGCTACAGCTGAAGGTGAAGAGGACGTTGCCCCTAGACCACTATGGTTGAAAAACCAAGAACTGAATGGACAAATGATGACGAGAAAAAGATACAACCTGGACAATGTAGCCAAGGACATCCTTTACAAAACCTTGACAAAGCCATGTTCAATAAAGTCAAATCATGCAAAACGGCTAAAGAAATGGGGACAAGCTAACATTGATTTGTGAAGGCTCGAGCAAATCAAGAAAAATAAATTATCGATGTCGTACAAAAAATTGAGAATTTCAAAATGATCGCATGAGAAAACCTGGATCAACTGGATGCTCGGTTCACGTAAATCACCAACGAGCTATCTCTGCGCTTGGAAAGGAATATACACGAAGAAATGTGTATGAAGATCCTAAAAAGTCTCCCATTGAATGGGAAATGAAGGTCATGGCAATCGAGACATTCCATGGACCTATCGAAGACCTCCAACCATGAACTATTCTCATATCTCAAAGCCTACGAATTGGAGCCGAGAAGAAAAGATCGGAAGAGACAATTTCCAAAACAAAAGCAGCTCTAATTGTTAAGGATGGAAAGAGAGTTGAGGTCAAAGAAGTCATTGATCCGAAAGAAATAGCCCTGATGGTTAAAAGGTTCAACAAGTTCTTCAATAAGAACTACAAGAGAGGCAAGGGGGAATCTTCCAAAAGACACTCGGCTCACTCCAAGTCAAGGGAAGATAGGCCAACCAAGAGAACAGATCATCAAAAAAGTCAATATCAAAGGACCGACAATCTAAGAATGGAAAGAGCTGATCAAAAGGTTGAATATCTATCTTTGGAACTATAGGCAACCAGGTCACTATGCCATTGATTGCCCATATCCTGTAGTCAACAAATACAGGAATGAAGAAGAAAGAAAGGTCTTGAGAGAAAGAAGACAAGAAAAGAAAAAGGCAATGTTGGTCTGCAGAGATCTGCCGAGACAACAAGTCAAGAGAGACAACGGTGATTGAGAGCAAGCAGTGAAGTGACTACTCAAGTGACTCTAAAGAAGAAGCCCGATTTATTTGATGGCCAAGGAACAAGATCAACCTAACCAAGATGAGGTTCAAGGAACAAACAGTGCCAAGGAACCTGGTACATGGATAGTGGTTGCCTCGGACATATGACAGAAACAAGAAAAATCACAAAGATTCAAGGAAGCTAAAGGAGCAAAAGTCATATTTGGAGGAAATGAAGCTCGGTGAAAATAAGAGAGCATTGGATCCATCAAGAGGAACGGATTAGAAATCACGATGTTGCATATGTTGAAGGACTCAACTTCAACTTGCTAAGCATCGACCAACTCGTGACAAGGGCTACAATGTTGGATTTAACATGGGTATATGCCAAATTAAGGATCTTTGAATCGAATGAAATTGTGTTGCAAGGATGCGAGACAAAAGAACAACATGTATGTAGTAGATTGGTCAACCGCTACACCCAAAGACTGCCTATCTATTAGCAAAGAGCACACTAAATCTAGTTGGTTTTGTGGCACAAAAAAGCCGAGTCACCCAATTTCAAAACGATTAACAAGCTTGCGAAGTAATCTTGTGGAAGGACTTCAAACTCAAGTATACAAAAAGGAAAATATATGTGACGCATGTCGAAGGGAAAACAAATCGAGATCATCATTCAAAGAAAAGACACCGCCCATCTTCAATAAGGATATTGCACCGCTACATATGGATCTATTTGGTCGATTGAACCTGCTAGCATAAGTGGGAAGAAATATACCTTGGTGGTAGTAGATGACTACTCAAGATATACATGGACAATATTCATGTGTAAGAAGAAAGAAACTCTACGAAACTACCACATCGATGAAGAGGATTCAAAATGAGAAGAGCCAAACCATTATCAAAATAAGATCGAGACAGAGGAACCGAGTTTGTCAATGGTATAATAACTCAATATTGTATTGAAAATGGCATTGGTCATGAATTATCTGCGAAAGGACTCCACAATGAGAATGGAGTTGCGAAAAGAAGGAATAGAACTCTCAAAGAAGCGGCCAGAAGACCATGTTAGTTGAAGCGGGGTTACCAAAAAGATTTTGGGTCAAGCAATCAACACACTGCTACACTCAAAACAGATGTATGATAAACAGACAAACCGACAAAGACTCCTATGAGATTTGGACAGGAGAAAACCAAATGTTGCATATTTTAGAATATTTGGATGTAGATGCTTCATCCATAACAATGGCAAAGACAATCTAAAGGCTTTCGATGCTAAAGCTAATGAAGGTATCTTCTTGGGATACTCAAATTGAAAGCAAAGCCTACAGAGTACTCAACAAAAGGACTATGGTTACGGAGGAATCCATTCATGTGGTATTCGATGAGCCAAATGTAAATGGAGAAGACATTGAAGAGTCACCGATAAGCAATCATCCAACCATACTGAGAAAAGTCCCTATCTTTGGTTAAGCCGGAATTATAAACTCGAGGCGAAGATGAGAGAGTCGAGTCTCATAAAATCTTTGGAAAATTTGCGGCTAAGTGATTGCGATAGAACTGATCAAAGCAACACACAACATTTCTAGACGATCAATACGACCAACTTACTTCAACTTTGATGTAAGATGGCCGAAAGACCATCCACGAACTTGTCATTAGAGATATAAGAGAATGTGTCAAAACAAGATCCGAACTCAACAAGAAACTATGTTCACATGCTTTATCTCACAAATAGAGCCTAAAGATGTGCTACAAGCATTGGATGACACACATTGGATTCAAGCTATGCAAGAAGAGTCAATCGGTTTGAAAGAAATAAAGTATGGGAATTAGTTCAAAGACCCACCCATCAAAATGTTATTGGTACTAAATGGGTGTTGAAACAAGATGAACGAGGAGGGTTACGTGGTAAGAAACAAAGCAAGACTAGTTGCTAAAGGATATTGCCAAAAAGAAGGAATAGATTTTGATGAAACATTTGCCCCTGTAGCAAGATTGGAAGCTATAAGGATGTTTCTTGCCTATGCACTCACAAGAATTTTATTGTATATCGGATGGATGTAAAAAGTGCATTCCTAAATGGTTTATGGGAAGAAGAAGTGTATGTTGAACAACCTCCGGATTTGAGCGAGAAGACTCTTGGAGATAAGGTATACAAACTCAAGAAAGCTCTGTATGGATTGAAACAGGCACCCGAGCATGGTATGATACTTTGTCACAATTCCTAATCGAGAATGGATTCACAAAAGGAAAAGTAGATAGAACACTTTTCGAGAATTCAAGACAAGAAAGAGTATCTTGCTTGTTCAAATATATGTGGATGACATCATTTTGGATCCACAAACAAAGAGCTATGTGAAAAAATTTCAAACCTCATGCAAAGAAAATTTGAAATGAGCATGATGGGAGAGTTGACATTCTTCCTTGGACTCCAAGTAAAACAAATAAAGGATGGAACCTTCATAAGTCAAACAAAATACACCGAGATTTAATGAAGAAATTTGGTATGGAGGAGAAGTCTTCAGTGAAAATACCAATGAATACATCGATCAAAATGGACATGGATGCGGATGGCAAGCACAGTAGATCAAACAAGATATAGAGCACTTATTGGATCATTGCTTTATCTCACAAAGAAGCGAGCGGAACATCACCTTTCTTTGTAGGTGTATGTGCGAGATTTCAATCTGCTCCAAAAGAGAGCCATATGATCATGACTAAGAGGATTTTGAGATATTTGAAAGGAAGCCAAGAAGTTGGCTTATGGTATCCAAAGGAAGGTGGATTCAAGCTAATTGGCTATTCGGACTGACTATCTTTGGATTCAGAGTGGACGGAAGAGCACTTCAGGCACATGTCAAATGCTTGGAAATAGGCTAATTTCTGGTTTAGCAAAAAGCAAAATTCAATAGCTACCTCTACAAATGGGTGAATACATAGGCTGGCAAAATTGTGCCAAATCCTATGGATGAGGCGGCGGTGAGAGACTATGAAGTTGAAGAAAAGGAAATTCCAATCATGTGTGATAACACAAGTGCAATTGCAATCACTCGAGAATCTGTGTTGCACTCAAGAACAAAGCATATCGATGTCGAGATATCACTTCATAAGAGATCATGTTGAAAAGAAGGACATCATATTGAAATATATCTCAACCGATAAACAGGTTAGGTGACATATTCACAAAACCATTATGTGAGTCAAGATTTGAAGAACTCAAGCATGAGTTAGGGTTAATTGAGTGAGCTAACACTCGTAAGACTCAAAGAAAAGAAATGAAACACAAAAAGAGAAATAGGATCGAGTTCTCAAAATCGCTAAATTAATCGGCCATGTCGGAAAGATAGCTATACCGAATTAGGCGGGTGAGTCACCGAGAGAACTGTGACGGAAGAGTTAAATCGGCTAAGGGATAAGTTTGAGTCATTTATGAGCAAAGTGACAAAAACGCAATCTTTTTACTAAGCGGGAATGTTTTTAAGAATGACGTCAATATAATGATGATGTGTACACAAAAAGTGCATACCAAGCTTATGATTGGATATAAATGTTGCCGCATTAAATTCGAGACATCAAATGCTAATCGGCGTGCAAAATCTAAGCCGTTGATTTCGATCACATTTCAAAAACCACCCGCACGTCCTTTCAGAAACCATACTTAACCCATTTTCGTATGTTTTCTCTCACATATCACCAAAACGGTTCATTTCTATCTCAGAAGCAAAGGCAAAACTCTCTCAAAACCCTCTCAGTATTCAAATCAAATTTCTAAGTTTCTTTTCGGTGAAATCCTGAAAAATGGCATCAACCTATGATTTTATCAAGCTAGGAAAGCAAATCCACACAGGGTCGACCGTGGATTTCGAGGGCATGGTCAAACAGGGGTCCGATGACGCCCTCATAAAGAAAATCGCTGAAAAGCTCGAAAAGTCCGGGCTAAAACCATTTCTGACGATGGAGTTCTCAATGACCTATGTGGAAGAGGTTGCACAGTTCTACGTGAACGCTGAGATTCACGATGAAGGGATAAAATCATATGTTCACGGAAAGAAGTTCACCATCTCTGCCAAGGATTTGGCTGAACACTGTTGTAGACCTGGCTGCTGCCTGGAGGAAAGTAGCCAAATCCGACTATGCTGATAAAATAGTCTACACAGCAAACAAGAGGCTGATGAAGGAGGATTACCACAAGCTGTTGGACATAGTTGCCAAATGCATAGACATCAAATTTGGCAGCTTTGACCAACTGTCAAAAGCAAAGTTGATCGTAATGGCTACGATCATTGAGGAAAGGAAAATAAACTGGGCTGAGTTTGTCTACAGCGGACTCTGCCAGAATGTAGAACAAATCCTTCAAGGAGGATGGTGCATTTGGAGGATCCACGGGATATGGCCTGGTGATTGGCCGGTGATGGAGATGAAAGGAGTCCTCTTCGACATGGAAAGACGTTCCATGTAAACTAGAGGATGTTCGAGATCAAACCTCTCAGGCGCACTGAGAAGAGAGCCCACGCCAAGAGAGCGATACAAGTGAGGGGGAATCACCGACCCTGAAGATACTGATTGTTTCCTCTCCACCAAAGAAGAAAGATGCCCCTGCGGTGCTAAGAAGAAGATCACGCTGCTCCTGCGCAAAGAAAGAAAAACAAACCCGCTCCGCCCTGCAGCTAGAGTCACCGCTGCCCCGCAGCCGTGTCTCCCGCCCCATGAGCGATGATGCCGAGAAAGGAACCTCAAATACCTTCTTCTGGCCAAAAAGAGGAGAACTGAAAAGCCAAGACGGCTGCTCCTCGAGAGGAAAACACCAAGACCGCCCCCGCCCAAGACTCGAAGAAACTCTCTCTCGAACCGAGGTCCCTCTGGTATGAACTAAGAGACGACGAAGAATCATCAAGCGATCCGAGCTTGAGAAACCGGGCCGAGTCACCACTCACCGGAGCAAATACCGAAACTGCTGAAGAAGTAGAGTCCCCGGATATAATTGATGAAACATGAATAAGTCTGCTGAAGGCGTCAAGGCAAATCCCGAAGACACAAATGTTGTTCGCACAAATGAGACACAAGAAGAAGGCTGAAGAGATGATGATGTGATGATCCTATCCCCACTTTATCCGGACATCCAAAATCGTCTGCAGAGTGGAGAAAGTGGAAATTGAGTCGATCCAGGAAAGTTCCAACGGCTGAGTTTATCGAAGAAGAAGAGGAACTGATGAACTTTCTTGGAGTAACCACTGTGGTCCAAGCATTGGATGAAGAAAATCGCACAGATATCTTGCGATCTTCAAAGACAAAGAGAAGGAGAGACAGGCAGAGAAGTCAAGCACGTGAGAAGGCAAGCATCCGCCTATCACCGCACCCCACAACACACATCATCTCCTTGACGTCTTATCGATATCGATGAGGATCTGGATCCTGCTGCCCCGCCAGAAGAGTTGCAAATGCAGCAAGCAATGCATGAATCCAGAATTCTTCATGAGAAGAGAATGATGGAGGGACCAGGAGAGTCCTCCAAAACACACCTGGAAATCGACCCAATGGGAGTGGTGCAAAGATATTGCCGAGTTATTCTTGCCACCACTTCACCAAATCTCACTCGGAAGAAGGAATTAAAGGAACTGCGATGAAACTAGGTCAATGGGGACCCCAAATGAGCCAACCCCTAATGAAGGTGTCTTACCACCTGCCCCAACGGTGAACACTCAATAGAAACAGCCGGGAGTTTGGAGACGAGTGACCCCATTCCAAGTCACTCACCGGGTGCGCCACCGCCCGGGGAAAATCCCTCCACCGCAGCAAGGACGGAGGATGTCTTTGCAGATGACTCCACAATGAATCTAGGAGGCGAAGTGGAGAAGGAATAAACACTGCACCGTGCACACAGTTTGTCATCAACGAAGCTCGAGGCTTGAGACTGTCTCACCGAGGTGCCAACCGCTCTACGAAGGCTAATGACGCCGGCTGCGATGCGGAGGAGGCACAAGAAGGAATGTACCCACGGGAGTTAACACTGGGCGATGAAAGTGCAATCCATGGGGTTGAGACTCCAATGGATGCCAACATAGAAGACCCTAAGACAACAGACACTGGCCGAAAGGGAGGTCCAGCTTGCTGCGCTTGAGATCTGCGGGGAGGTAATGAAGGCCAACAGGAAGTTGACACTTCTCGGGGTAAAGAAACTGAAGTAGAGAACATCCCTCCTGCTATCATTGATCCATCTGAAAAGGAGATCAGCGCTCTTCACGACTCCCAGGATAATCCTGATGTAACCTTTCTAGGATCGGAAGAAGGCGATGAAGCTGAGTCATCCCCGGTGACTGATCCAAAAGACTTCACCGAGGATGTTCCAACCACGAGCAAGTCTAACCTCAAGACTACTCGTTAAACTTTCAACTTTGATGATGAGCCACCAATGGAAGTCTCATCATCGTCCGATGACGTTTCTGATAAGGCAGAGGACCAGCTCACTCAATTGGAGAGAAACCAATTTGAGACCGACGGCCGTTGAGACAAATGAGGCTCGGCAAGTCGGGTCAAGTTCACAACAAACCCCGGCTACAATAGAGTCCACCGTGCGGCTCCCAAGCCGCAGCAGTTCGACTCCACAAGGAACTTCACGCCCCTCTCATCATTGAACAAATCCCGGTTGGCCGTGATGATTTCTTTGTAGAATCATTTCCTTTCTCTCTGGAGGTACCCGACCTCCCGACGAGTAAGAAAATGATCTCGCGCTTCCACATATCGATCCTGTCATTCCATCGTGATACCATCATTCCACCGCTTATGATTTTGACGTTTGGGCCATCACCGCAATAGAGAAACAATTGAAGTTCGGGAGGTGTTCAAAGCATTATTTGCGAAAATTGAACGGATAGAGAGGCACCAGGCCTCGATAGACATGAGATCGACAACGAGATGCCAACCTTATCTGACTTGAGAGGTATAATAGTCGAATCGGGGAATGGTGGCAACAAAGAAAGAAACAATGCATGTGGAACAAGCTAGATACTTGAGAACAATGCATTGTTCAACAAACTCGTTGGTATGGAGAGTGAGAATGCCGATGCAAAGACGAAATTGAGAGAACACATTGAGCACATGCATGAAGCTCACACCTTTGAGATAAAGTCATTGCGTGAGCAAAATAAGAGTGATCTCCAAACGTATGGAAGAAAACATGGATAGAAAATTCGATCTTCTCATGGCCGAGATGAAGCTAATTTCAAGAGAGTCCAACGCTACACGCTCGAATTTCGCGCAAATACTCCGTAGCGCACTCGAGGCGAACTCCCTCGGCTATCGCCAGAGCTCGACTTCATGCTTGCCAAGATATGTTTCCAGGGTTCCTCTCTCCTTTGATGATGCCAAAAAGTGGGAAGAGGAATACCTTAAAGCGCTAAAAAGATCTAATGTTAAGAAGTGGAAGGAAGGTTGAATGCCCGAGTTATGGACATCTTGAAACAACATGGAGGCATTCCAAAGAGAGCGAGACACTTATGCCATCTCGGATGTCGGGACCGAGCCACGATCGTTTGATGAATTAAAACGCTCGCATCCGAAGGATACTTCGCAAACATGTCTATGGCTCAAGCTTGGGACTTGTATCTTGGGAAAAGGGTCTCACGTTATGTGAAGAAGGCCGACAGCAAATAGACTACCTAAGCGATCACTCTGCTAGTCACTCCACCGGTCACTCACCGGAAAGAAGAAGACCCCAAAGATAACAATATAGGCCCAAAGGAAGAGAAAGAAGCGATGGTGGAGGAAGAGGTTTCGGACTGGGCCTCCGCCCAAAAACATTGAGTACATAGATCCGAGGCAAGAAAGGAGGGATCTCTTTGGGGAATTCTTGACCAAGTAGCCAATCTGCAAGTGGCTAAAAGCAATGCCGAGTATGCGAAAAGAATAGAAGAAGAAAATAAAAGACAAACTCAGCTATGGGAGGAAAGACAAGAGAGATTAAGAAGAGATGAAGCGCCTCGGAAGGCATATGAAAAGAAGAAGAAGAAGCGGTGAAGATGAGAAAAAGAGAAGAAGACCGAGAAGATGATGACAGAATCAAGAAGATGAAAGAAGGAGGCGTGAAGGAGATGAAGTGTTGATGTCCACCCCTTCATGTATTTTACTATGTAAATACATACTACGTAAGTCTTCTCGCAATAAAGTCAAATTCTTTATTTTTTGTAGACAAATGTTTGTTCCGATACACCTTGTAAAACAGCTTGTGTAAAAGAACAAGAATGTTATGATCAATAAAAGGATTGATTCTACGCATACATTTTGTGTGAATGCACTATCTCGTATGTATCTTTGCTATTTACATTTTGAATGTTTTAAGTTTTGGCATCATCAAATAGGGGGAAATTGTTGGGAAATTTATTGTTTAGATTTTGATGAATGCCATGTAAAACCTTGAATAGGAAGTTGGCACCCCATTTTTGTTGTAAACGCATTATAATAAATAGGGCTAGTCAAGTGAGTTAAGTCGGCTATGCTCAAACATGCAAGAAGACAATCGAAGACTGAGGAAGAAGACTCATTGCAAGACAGCGAGTATGGCAAAGAAGAGAAGACAGGGACTCGACTGAAGGAACAGCTAAGATGCAGCTGAGTGGAGTATCAGTCAAGTTAGCTAAATATAGCTAAGTCGAAAGTCGAAAGTAACAGGAGAGTCATCTAATGATTGGAAGCTGACTCTAAGTCATCTGGGGAAAGCAAGGAAATGCAGTCAAGTCGGGATAACTGAAAGAGATTCTTTGCACAGAAATCAAAAGAATTACTTAAACAAGTAATATCTCCATGCTACCTTTCTCGGAGTGCTCAGTCACAGAAGCGTGCAAGGGAAATAAACCAATGGGAAGCACTACACCGTGTCGATGCTCCGAAAAGTCAAGAACAATTCATACGAGGAAGTGGCAATTCCTAGGACTGCAACAAGACAAGCCAACGACCACAAGTGACTTTCAAAAATAAGCCTATCTCTTCAACGGGCAGATTTTTGAAAGATCACTATAAAAGGCTGAGGAATAACTCTGAGAGTAAGTTACGCAGGTTACCTTGACCAAATACAAGCAAGAAAGAAACATTTTGTAACCTGAAACATTCTCAAGTTATTAAACGCTCAATCCTCAAGTCTACATTACGAAGAACATCAATCCAACACTTACCTGTGAAGGAAAGATAACTTCAATCAGTTGAAGAGGAAATTACTAAAGAATCAAGGGGTCTACATTCCACGAAGGATTGTAGGAAGGTTCAAGGTCGAACCAGTCTTGAGCTTTTGGAGGGCTTCGTGATCAAATCCAAAGAGCTTGAGCAAGTGGGCTGTAGTAGCAAGGCAAAATTGCCTGAAGAAGAAGGCGAGTCGTCACGAGAAGCCACCGTGAGTGACCAAGGCATCTCGGATCGAGTCCCGAAGGATCAAGACTTGTATCCGGACTGTACCACTTTGTATATTGATCAATACCTAGTGGATTCCTCCGAGGAGTTGGAGAAGAGAGGAGTAGAAGAATTACCCCATCTTCGAACCTCTATAAAAATTTATCGTGTCATTTACATTTCAAAGACTTTAATTCCTACATCTTATTTGTTTAATTCTCACGACATATTTGCTATTCATTTGATAATTTCTAAGTACTAAAACCCAAGACTAAATCATAACTAAACCAAACTTAAGGGTGTTAAGTCTTTCATTTGAAAACAAACCACGTTGAGCTAATTCATCTTAACAACTGAGTTATTCTCATCAACAATGGCTCGGTCGAGTCATTGAGTGACTAACTCTACCGATTAACTAAATTGGTCATCACCAAGACACGATTGTGTAGTATCAACTCGAACTTTTAAAAGGACTAAATCGAAAAGTTGGTAAGGTTTATTCAAACCCCTCCCCCCTCTTCTAAACCTTACACTCACACCCCTTGGGACCTACATTCCTAAATTTTGTAAAATAAATAAAAACATTGATTTCGCATCCACCGCCTCCAATCCTCGCCTGGACTCCTTAACCTGAAAAATTTTAATGAATATGGGATGAGCTTTCAACTCGCTCAATGGGGATACGTTTGTCAAAATTAAATACATCAATAGGCATAATCGTAAACATTCAACATGCAATTTAAATTTTACTTTGATCGCCGATTCTTTATAAGATCTTTGCAGGTTCACCCCGAGGATACTTTTGATCCCGGACCTTCTTACAGCCCCAGACTAATTATAACACTACGGGTTCACCCCGAGGATACTTTTGATCCCGGACCTTCTTACAGCCCCAGGCTAACATGATTTATTTTCACATTGCACATAAACAATTACACATATACGAAGCATTTAATAACGACAAACAATAAGTGAATAGAATACCCCCACCTCAAATAAATGCAGATGTCTGTGCGGAGAATGCAATAATCACCGTTTTCTACAAATAAATTATGAGGTACAATTAATAATGTAGTAAATAATAAATTAAGATAAATAAATAATAAAAAAGAAAAAACGACTGATTTAAGAAAGAAACTGAAGGATTGGATTTTAATAGGCATAAATATGATTTTGGATTTTGAGGGTGGATTGGTCAAAGGAACTTTCAAAGTTAACACTCTTAAATTAAAAGCAAATTTCTAATTCAACAAAAGAAATCCTCAACCCCCCAAAATCATGTCTACAGACTGCACATCTACTTTACCAAACCTACTTTAATAAAACACCAAAAATCCAAAACCCCACCCCCAAAAATCACACGGGCCACCCTTCTCTTTCTTCTTTACTTTTCTTGCTCTTTTCTTCCCTTAACCCCCATTCCCAATTCCCCTACAACTCACCGTCCCCAAACTCTCTTCTATTTCTTTATTTTTTCTCCAAAACCTTTATACACTAGCAATCTGACACCGAATTCGCAGCGGTAATGGATAGGCATCGGGCTTTCTTATGGCACAACGAGCACGGACGGTGAGGGGCATGCGTGGTTCGGCGGCTGCCCTTCTCCTTCTTCTATATTCATTTTTTTTGGCGAAGGGGCGGATTGGTATGATGCCGAAAGAGATATAAGGAAAATAAATTTTGACGTTGGGATTGGCTTGTCTAAATTTTGTACGGGAAGAAGTTCATATAAAAATAAACATGAATATGAAAACTCACCTTGACTTTGGATGTTAGCGGCAGACGAGATGGTAGGAAAGAAAACAAATATGTGTAGGGTAAGATTGTGTATATATAGAGTAAAATTCTAGAGTTTGGGATGACTAGGGTTTATGAAGGAATCCTATTTGACTTGGACTTTTCAAATTGAGGGAAAGATTTTGGGCCCATAATAAATTTTAGAAATCAACATTTTGAATTGGGCCTGGATAATTATTACTACTTGGTTGTATTAAAATAATAATAATAATAGAATAAAATTAATGAATTAATAATTATATAATAAATAATAATAATACTAAATATACTTTAAAAAAATATCCGGATATTACATCCTACCCCCCTTAACAAAATTTCGTCCTTGAAATTCGATAACTCACCAAAGATTAAAAAGTCGGTACTTGCTTGCGTATCTCCTCTTCACGCTCCCATGTGGCTTCATTTCTCCCATGACGTCTCCATTGCACTTTAATCAGGCTTATGTCTTTATTCCTCAGCTTATGAACTTTTCGCTCCAAAATGGATTCAGGTGCTTCTTCGTATGATAAGTCGTCGTTAATTTGCAGATCTTCGTAGTTGACAATATGACTTGGGTCATGCACATACTTTCTCAACATCGATATATGAAAAACATCATGTACGCCTGACAGACGTGGTGGCAATGCGAGCTGATAAGCCAGATCTCCGACTCTTTTCAATATCTCGAACGGTCCTATGTATCTTGGCTTTAGCTTTCCCTTATCACCAAATCTTATCACTCCTCTTACTGGTGCTACCTTGAGAAACACATTGTCTCCCACCTCGAACTGTAAGTCTTTCCTTCGGCGATCAGCATACGATTTTTGTCTATCTTGTGCCATTCTGATTCGATCTTGGATTTTTGCTATCTTTTCCACTGTTTGTCGAACCAACTCCGGTCCCAACATCTTCTTTTCTCCGACCTCGCTCCAGTACAACGGAGATCTACACTTTCTCCCGTACAATGCCTCGTAAGGGGCCATCCCAATAGTTGCTTGGTAACTGTTGTTATAAGCAAACTCCACAAGTGGCAGTAATGATTCCCAACTTCGTCCTATGTCAAGCACACATGCTCTCAACATGTCTTCCAATATCTGTATTGTCCTCTCAGACTGTCCATCTGTCTGTGGATGGTAAGCCGTACTAAACTTCAGTTTTGTTCCCAAAGCAGTCTGTAGACTTCCCCAAAACTTAGAGGTGAATCTTGTATCTCTGTCCGACACAATGGACACCGGAACTCCATGTAGTTTCACTATCTCTTGGATGTATATTTGCGCATACTGCTCCATACTGAATGTCATTTTAACCGGCAGAAAGTGAGCTGACTTAGTTAATCGATCTACAACAACCCATACTGCTTTATTTCCTTTAGTTGATCGTGGTAGTCCTACCACAAAATCCATCGTTATGTGCTCCCATTTCCATTCCGGGATTTCAAGAGGTTTGAGCAAACCAGACGGTCGTTGATGCTCGGCTTTGACTTGTTGGCATATCAAACATTTCTCCACAAAAGATCCAATGTCTCTCTTCATACTTCGCCACCAAAAGGCTTCTCTTAGATCTCGGTACATCTTTGTACCTCCCGGGTGGGCCGTGTACGGCATACAATGAGCTTCTTCAAGTATCTCTTTCCTAAGTTCTTCCTCCTTAGGAACACACAATCTCCCTTCGTACGTCAAAACACCATCATCCGCTATGACAAACCCTTTTATATTTCCTTCTCAAACTCGTCCCTTCATCTTGTTCAAAAACTGATCTCGACCTTGTGCTTCTTTGATCCTTTCTCTCAAAGTAGGTTGAACTACCAAAGATGCAAATACTGCCTTTGTACTTCTCGGTGGAGTTATGACTTCAATCTTCAAGCTCGCAAACTCTCGTACCAAATGCTCTTGTTGCGTGAGTAAGCTAGACAACTCACCTTTGGTCTTATGACTCAAGGCATCAGCCACTACATTAGCTTTGCCCGAATGATAGTTTATGGTGCAATCATAGTCCTTTACTAGTTCTAACCATCTCCTCTGTCTCAATTTTTAACTCCTTCTGAGTAAATAGATATTTCAAGCTCTTAAGATCGATGAATATTTCACATTTCCCGCCATACAGATAATGTCTCCAAATCTTCAGTGCATGGACTACCACAGCTAACTCCAAATCATGAGTCGGGTAGTTCAGTTCGTGTGGCTTTAATTGTCTTGAGGCATAGGCAACCACTTTTCCGTGCTGCATCAATACGCACCTCAAACCTTGTTTTGATGCGTCACTATAAATCACAAAGTCCGTGGTTGGGTCAGGAATCGTCAATACCGGTGCGGAAGTTAGTTTTCGTTTCAACTCTTGGAAGCTCTCCTCGTATTTCTCGGTCCACAAAAAATTTCTCTCCCTTTCTGGTGAGCCGAGTCATGGGCGCAGCTATTTTCGAAAATCCCTCTATAAATATGCAATAATACCCTGCCAATCCCAAGAAACTGCGAACCTCACTCGCATTCGAAGGTGTCTTCCATTCATTAACTGCCTCAACCTTTACTGGATCCACTTCAATTCCATTTGCAGTGATTACATGACCAAGAAATCCAACTCGGTCTATCCAGAATTCACACTTCTTGAACTTCGCGTATAACTTCTCCTTGCGAAGTGTCTCAAACACTATCCTCAAGTGTTCCTCGTGTTGTTCCTTGTCCCTTGAATACACGAGTATGTCGTCTATAAAGACTATGACAAATTGGTCTAGAAATAGATGGAACACTCTATTCATCAAGTCCATGAATATTGTTGGCGCGTTACTCAACCCAAATGGCATCACAACAAACTCATAGTGTCCATATCGAGTCCTGAATGCTGTTTTCGAGATATCACTCTCCTTAATCTTTAATTGGTGATACCCAGATCTCAAATCAATCTTTGAAAAAGTACTGGCACCCCTCAATTGATCAAACAAGTCTTTGATTCTTGGCAATGGATACTTGTTCTTCACTGTGAGTCGATTAAGCTCTCTATAATCGATACACATCCTTAGTGACCCATCCTTCTTCTTAACAAATAGGACTGGTGCTCCCCATGGTGATACACTAGGCCTGATAAATCCCAAGTCCAGTAATTCTTGTATCTGTACCTTTAGTTCTTGTAACTCTTTTGGTGCCATTCGGTGGGGTGCCTTAGATATCGGTGCTGCCCCAGGTACCAAGTCTATTGAAAATTCAACTTGACAATCTGGCGGAACTCTAGGCAAGTCCTCTGGAAATACGTCCAAGAATTCTCTAACAATTGGTACGTCTGTAGGTGCTAGGTCTGTCGTTGGAGCTTCGACTAAACTTACTAAATACCCCTGACAATTCTCTTTTGCTAACATATTTTTTGCGCTTTCATTGCCGATATAACTCGCGGTACAGACTTAGAGTTAACTCCGTAGAACGTAATTTCCTCATCTCCAGGTAGTTTGAGTGTTATCTCCTTTTCTTGGCACTTAATGCCCGCCTGATACTTACTAAACCAATTCATGCCTAGAATTACGTCAAAATCCTTCATCTCAATTATGTATATGTCAGCTTCTAGATGTTTCCCCCCAATGTTCACGTCTATATCATTGTCCATTATGTCAGTAGTTATTGTCTTTCCAGATGGCAAACTAATCTCTAGGGGTGCATCTATTATAGCATCCTTATGTCCAATTATATCATGAAACTTAGCAGATATAAATGAGTGAGTGGCACCAGTATCGAAAAGTACAAGCGCAGGTATTCCAGATATTGTTAACATACCTGACATCGTACCAGGGTTTTGATCTGCCTCTTCATGCGTCATAGCATACATTCGAGCAGTGCCTCCTTGTCCCCTCATTTCCCCTTCTCTTTTCAAAGAAATGTGGGCAATTAGAAGCATCGTGACCCGGTTTCTTGCACATAAAACACTTTCCTTGTCCAGCTAAACATTCCCCGTAGTGATTCATGTTGCATTTCGGGCAAGTCGGCTTATTGTTTGGTGCACTCGGGCGAGAATTTCCATCGGTTCTTATCTGTTTATTCTGATTTCCCATTTTACTCGGCTTTGTCCCATCAAACTTCCTCTTTTCTGACACAACAGCTGGCTTGCGGTCATCATCATCCCCAGTTAGTCCTGCTTCAACTTCATAAGCCCGTCTTACCATCACAGAATATTCCAGGTCCCCCTGTGCAGATAGAATTCCAGACAATTGTGACCTCAATCCCCTTCTGAATCTCAAAGCTTTCTTTAGGTCGGTATCAACCAGATGTGGTGCAAACCGACATAATTGATTAAACTCCCTTTCGTATTCGGTTATGGTCAATCCCCTTTGCTTCAAGTTCGGAAATTTTGTTTCCTTCTTGTCACGGTAGGATCTAGGGAAGTACTTTTCCATCACCACTTCCTTGAATTCATCCCAGGATAATGCATCACGTTCTTCTTCAGTCCTGTTTCTCCAAAGAACCTTCCCACCAATGGTCTGCATCATCAGTCAGTTGGAAGACGGCACAAGCCACTCGTTGTTCATCAGTGCAAGCTATAAGTCTGAAAATTCTTTCCAGCGCTCTTAACCATTCTTCAACTGCTGCTGGGCCATCACGCCAATTAAAGGTGGGTGGACGATAATGGCGAAATTGTTCCACCACTCTAGTACTGTTGTTGTTATTGTTCCCATTGTGGTTCTGTACGGCATTGAGAATCTCCGCAAACAAGTCTCCAGCCGTAGGTTGGTTTCCAGTGTTAGCTGGGTTCCCTTCATTGTCTTGGTTCCCGGCATTGTTCTGGTTAAAGGTTCGCGGGCGTCGAGGCACTCGTGGAGGATTTCGTGGAGCCATATTCCTATAATCATACATAGTACGTTCTTAGTACCCATCTTAAGTTATTATCGCATAGTAGTCGAAATAAAAATAATAACAAAAAGTCATTATATATATATATATATTAGTACTATGAAGTCAATATGATTCCTTATGAGTCTCTATTTTTCTTTTACGCTAGGAACCTAGAGTTCGTTCTTCTAATATAGCAAGTACACATCCAATAAAGAGTATGAAATAAAAGCAGTAAGACATAATGACATGAATAATATATGCTCCATAATGTGTGACATGGCATATCATGAATAAATTGAGTAATGACATAATAAATTTGCATACCTTAAGGAATCCAGCGAGATATGGCGGAGGTGGATGTCACTATACTATTTTTTTTTTTAAATATTTAGAAGACAATTTTTTTTAACAAGTCTACAGAACCATAGACCCGCTCTGATACCACTTGTAACGACCCAAATTCTCTAACAGTACAAAACTTTTAACAAGTAGTGCAATAAGCTTAAATAAAAGAACACAATTTTAAAACAATAGCATATGATTAAAAACTTGCATCCAAATAAACAAAAGTACTTTTAATTCGAACCCACAAGACAAAATTCAAAAATAAATGGTAACTAAAATTTGTTAACAAAATAAAATATTCCTAAATTTTGTAAAATAAATAAAAACATTGATTTCGCATCCACCGCCTCCAATCCTCGCCTGGACTCCTTAACCTAAAAAATGTTAATGAATATGGGGTGAGCTTTCAACTCGCTCAATGGGGATACGTTTGTCAAAATTAAATACATCAATAGGCATAATCGTAAACATTCAACATGCAATTTAAATTTTACTTTGACTCGCCGATTACTTTATAGTATCAAAGGTTCACCCCGAGGATACTTTTGATCCGGACCTTCTTACACCCGACTAAGAAATCGCAGTTCACCCCGAGGATGCTTTTGTCTCGGACCTTCTTACAGCCCCAGACTAATTATAACACTGCGGGTTCACCCCGAGGATACTTTTGATCCCGGACCTTCTTACAGCCCCAGGCTAACATGATTTATTTTCACGTTGCACATAAACAATTACACATATACGAAGCATTTAATAGCGACAAACAATAAGTGAATAGAATACCCCCACCTCAAATAAATGCAGATGTCTGTGCGGAGAATGCAATAATGCAGGAAATCCTACTCCTCGTTATCACCGTTTTCTACAAATAAATTATGAGGTACAATTAATAATGTAGTAAATAATAAATTAAGATAAATAAATAATAAAACAAAAAAAACGACTGATTTAAGAAAGAAACTGAAGGATTGGATTTGAATAGGCATAAATAGGATTTTGGATTTTGAGGGTGGATTGGTCAAAGGAACTTTCAAAGTTAACACTCTTAAATTAAAAGCAAATTTCTAATCAACAAAAGAAATCCTCAACCCCTCCAAAATCATGTCTACAGACTGCACATCTACTTTACCAAACCTACTTTAATAAAACACCAAAAATCCAAAACCCCACCCCCAAAAATCACACGGGCCACCCTTCTCTTTCTTCTTTACTTTTCTTGCTCTTTTCTTCCCTTAACCCCCATTCCCAATTCCCCTGCAACTCACCGTCCCCAAACTCTCTTCTATTTCTTTTTTTTTTTCTCCAAAACCTTTATACACTAGCAATCTGACGCCGAATTCGCAGCGGTAATGGATAGGCATCGGGCTTTCGTATGGCGCAACATGCGTGGTTCGGTGGCTGCCCTTCTCCTACTTCTATATTCATTTTTTTTTTGGCAAAGGGGCGGATTGGTATGATGCCAAAAGAGATATAAGGAAAATAAATTTTGACGTTGGGATTGGCTTGTCTAAATTTTGTACGGGAAGAAGTTCATATAAAAATAAACATGAATATGAAAACTCACCTTGACTTTGGATGTTAGCGGCAGACGAGATGGTAAGAAAAGAAAAAAAAATATGTGTAGGGTAAGATTGTGTATATATAGAGTAAAATTCTAGAGTTTGGGATGACTAGGGTTTATGAAGGAATCCTATTTGACTTGGACTTTTGAAATTGAGGGAAAGATTTTGGGCCCATAATAAATTTTAGAAATCAACATTTTGAATTGGGCCTGGATAATTATTACTACTTGGTTGTATTAAAATAATAATAATAATAATAATAATAGAATAAAATTAATGAATTAATAATTATATAATAAATAATAATAATACTTAATATACTTTTAAAAAAAATATCCGGATATTACAGAAGCCAAGAAGTTGGCTTATGGTATCCAAAGGAAGGTGGATTCAAGCTAATTGGGTATTCAGACTCTGACTATGCTGGATGTAGAGTTGACAGGAAGAGTACCTCAGGCACATGTCAAATGCTTGGAAATAGGCTAATTTCCTAGTTTAGCAAGAAGCAAAATTCAATAGCTACCTCCACAGCTGAAGCAGGATACATAGTTGCGGGCAGCTGTTGTGCCCAAGTCTTATGGATGAGACAGCAACTGAGAGATTATGAAGTTGAAGAAAAGGAAATTCCAATTATGTGTGACAACACAAGTGCAATTGCAATCACTCAAAATCCTGTGTTGCACTCAAGAACAAAGCACATTGATGTCAGATATCACTTCATAAGAGATCATGTTGAAAAGAAGGATATCACCTTGGAATATATCTCAACTGATAAGCAGTTAGCTGACATATTCACAAAACCATTATGTGAATCAAGATTTGAAGAACTCAAACATGAATTGGGGTTCATTGAGCTGAGTTGACACTTAGAAGACTCAAAGAAAAGAGATGAAACACGAAAAGATGAAAAAGAGTTGAACTCTTAAATCAGCTAAGTGAATCAGCCGTATCGGAGAATCAGCTGCATCGAGTTAGCTGACAGCTGAGTACCTATGTGCAAAGAGAGAAGAGTTAAATCAACTAAGGAATAAGCTGAGTCATTTACGAGCAAAGTGACAAAAACGCAGTCGTTTTTACTAAGCGGGAATGTTTTTAAGAATGACGCGTCGGATAATTATGACGTGTCTGATCAAAAGTTGCACATAAAGCTTATGATTGGATATAAATGCTGCCGCATTAAATACGAGAAATTAAGTGTTAATCGGCATGCAAACTATAAGCCGTTGATCTTGATCAAATTTCAAAAACCACCCGCACGTCCTTTCATAACCCATACTTATACCGTTTCGTCTGATTTTCTCTCACTTTACCAAAACTATTCATCTCTCTCTCGAAGGCAAAGAAAGAAATTTTCTCTCAAAACCCTACAAATCCTCAAGTTCATTTTCAAAGTTTCGTTAGGTAAAACATCGAGAAATGGCATCTACTCATGATTTCGTCAAGTTGGGAAAGCAAATCCACACCGGTCTCTTGTGGATTTCGACGGCATGATCAAACAGGTCCGACGACACACCTCGTGAAGAAGATTGCGAGAAAAGCCGAAAAGTCTGGATTAAAACCGTTTTTGACGATGGAGTTTCCGATGACCTACGTGGAAGAAGTCGCACAGTTCTACGTGAACGCTGAAGTTCACGGTGAGGGCATCAAGTCCTCTGTTCATGGAAAAGCTTTCACCATCACTTCCAAGGATCTGGCAGAACACTGTTTATTGCCGGCGGAAGGAGTGTCGGAGATTTATGAAGCTGATGTTAACCTGGCTCTTTTGGAAGGAAGTAGCCAAGCCCAACTGTGCTGCGAAGGTTGTCTACACAGCTGAGAAGAAGCTATTGAAGGAAGACTACCACAAGCTGCTGGATATTGTTGCCAAGTGCATTGATATCAAATTCAGAAGTTATAATCAGCTGTCCAAAACTAAGTTGATCGTGATGGCTGCGATCATAGAAGAAAAGAAGAGGAATCCCGGTGACATGGAAAGGCGTTCCATGTAAACAAGAAGATGTTCTGGTCTAATCTCTCCGGAGCATAGATGAGAGCTTATGCCAAGAGAGTGACATGAGTGAGGGGAATCACCGTCTGAAGAAACAACTCGTCTCCTCCTCTCCCCGAGAAGAAGGCTGCCCTGCACAAAAGAAGATTGTTGCCCCTGCAAAGAAGAAGAAGAAAAAACAAAAGATGCCCCCGCCCCGCAGCCGTGTCTCCCGCCCTCCCGCCGCGCTGAGAAGGAACCTCAAATACCTTCTCCTAGGTTATCAAGAAAAGGAGGACTGATAAGCCGAGACGGCCACTCCTCGAAAAGACAACAAAGACTGCCCCGCGCCCAGACTCGAAGAAACCATATCCGAGCCGTAAATCCCTCCGGTAAGGACTAAAAGAAGAAGAATCTTCAAGCGTTCGAGCTTGAGAAACCGGCCGAGTCAGCCACTCAAAAATGAAATAGATACTGGAGACTCCGGAGAAGTAGAGTCTCCGTAAATCATTGATGAAAGCGGTCAAGTCTCTTTGGCCGATCAAAGAGGCACATTGAAGACACATTGTTGTCAAAACAATAAACACAAAAAAGCAAGGTGAAAGCAAACTCTCCCGCTGAGGTTGTATCCCCTCCCGCAATGACGCTCTCGAGGTGTGGAGCACCAAAGTTTGCTACCTTCAATCCCCGAGAACGAGGGACAGCAGGGAGAAGATGACAAAGATGATGATGATGTGATGATCCTATCCCCACCATATCCAGACATCCAAAATCGTCTGCGAGAGTGGAGGAAGTGGAAGCTGAGTTGATCCAGGGAACAGTTCCAAAGACCAGAATTTATTGAAGAAGAAGACGAATTGTTGAACTTTCTCGGATTGACCAATGTGGTCCAAGACCGGATGAAGAAAATCGCATGATATCTTGCAGATCTTCAAAGACAAGGAGAAGCAAAGACTGGCAGAGGAAGTTGAAGCTCGTGAAAAGGCCGGTATTTGTCCCTTTACTGGAACCACTGATCATACACATCTTCATCTTGACATTCTCTCTGGGAGTGATGAGGATCTGGACCCTGCTGCCGCTATAGAAGAATTGGAGATGCAGCAAGCCATGCGGGAATCCAGGGCCCTACATGAGCAACGATTATTGGAAGGACCAGGGGAGTCTTCCACATCGTA
Organism: Rehmannia glutinosa; assembly: GCA_016081115.2. Lineage (NCBI taxonomy): Eukaryota > Viridiplantae > Streptophyta > Magnoliopsida > Lamiales > Orobanchaceae > Rehmannia > Rehmannia glutinosa. The sequence continues at coordinate 36,228 of JABTTQ020002946.1, read as the reverse complement.
GCTAGAGATTGATCGATGGGAGTGGTGCGATATTGCCACGCTTGTTCTTGCCGCCACCACTTCCCCACTCACTCGTAAAGGCGCGCTAAGGAACGGAGATGAAATTGGGATCAGATGACCCACGAGCCTACCCCCCTAATGAAGGTGTCTTACCACCCGCCCCAACGGCTGAATACTCAAAGGGAACAAATGGAGTCCGAGACGAGTGACCCCATTCCAAGTCACTCGGTTGGTGTGCCGATTGAGGGGAACTCCCTCCACTGCGGCAAAGGTCGGAGGATCTTTGCAAATGACTCCTCAACGAATCTTGGAGGCGAAGTGGAAAAGGAACAACAAATGGATACACATCAAGTTGTCATGATGAGGCTCGCATACGATTAAGATCTGCTCACTTTGAAGTGCCAATCGCTTCTCTGTGCCAATGACGCGTTCGATGCGATGAGGCACGGAAGGAACTACCCCGGGAATTAACACTGCACGGCAATGAAAGTGCAATCCATGGAGTTGAGACTCAAAGGATGCCACCTTAGAAGACCCCAAGACATACCGACATCACAATGGGATCGTCCCAGCCTCGCCGCAGCTTGAGACTCGCCGGAGGTAGTGAAGGCCAACGGGAGGTTGAGACTTCCTGGTAACGAGACGGAAGCCACGTAACATCCCTCCTACTATCATTGATCCATCCGAAAAGGAGATAAGTGCTCTTCACGATTCCTAAGAAAATCCTGATGTAACCTTTCGGGATCCGAAGGTGAAGACGACATTTGAGTCATCCCCTATTGTCAATCCAAAAGACTCAAATTGAGGATGTTCTCCCAAGCACGAGTAAGTCCGACCTTAAGGCTACTCGCCAAACCTTTAATTTTGATGATGAGCCACCATTGGAAATCTCATCATCATCCGATGACGCTCGATATGGCCGAGACCGCCAACTCATGTGGAAAAACCATTGAGACCGACGAAGCCGTTAAGACAATTGAGGCTCGGCAAGTCGGGTCAACTTCACAACAGACCCACAAATGAAACAGTCAATCGCGCAAGCTCCCCAAGTCGTAGAAGGATCGACTCCACCAGAACTTCACGAGCACAAGTGGTCATTAAGCGATTCCCGTTGTGATGATGATTCGATTGAAGAATCGTTTCCCTTCTCTATGGAAGTACATTCGACCTTCCCCAAGAATCAGCTCGATATCAAGAACGTTTCCATAAACTCCGATCCCGTTATTCCAACGACACCATCGTCCCCTTGACTTGGACTTTGACGCTTGGCCGCCACCGAGACAAAGTGACAAATGAGGTTCGAGAAGTTTTCAAGGCCATATTTGCAGAGATAGAGAAGATGGAGAGGCACCAGGCCTCACTGGACATGAGTCTGGATAACCGAGACACAAATCTTACTACCGATCTGCGAGGAATAATTGTCAGGATCCGGGAATGGTGGCAACAACAGCAAATAATGCGCGTAGAACAAGCTCGATATTTCAGGACATTGTTCAATAAATTTCTAGTCTGGCGGGCTGAGAATGCCGATACGAAGACAAGAATGCAAGAGAACATCGAATGAATGCATGAATCTCACCACACAGAGATGCGGCTGCTACGTGAATACAATAAGAAAGAGCTCCTGCGCATAGAGGAGAACATGGATCGGAAGTTCAGCCTCCTCATGGCTGAAATGAAGCTGGTGACAGTTGAATCTAATGCCACCCGCTCCGAATTTCGTGCAGCATACTCCGCAGTAGATTCGAAGCATAACTCATCTATCAGCCGCTTAGACTTCATGATTGCTAGCTTGTTTCCAGGGGTTCCTCTCTCCTTTGATGATGCCAAAAAGGGGGAAGAGGAATACCTAAAGGCGTTGAAAGGATCTGAAGCAGAAAATGAGGACGCAACTGTGAAGGGAAAGACAGCTGAGGAACAGAGAAGAGAGAAGAAAGGAAAAACTGTTGAGAGGGAAGGTTTGAAAGATATGACCTTGATGATTGCTAAAACCCCCCAACAAGGTCTTGTCACAAATGATATCATCAAAGAAACTCCCGATGACTCGCCACTCCAACACTCTGCAGACCCATGGTTTGAAAAGAGAAAGATAGTTGAAGCGAGGGATGAAGGAAGTGGAAGGAAAGATGGATGCCCGAGTTATGGATATTCCAAATAACATGGAGGCATTCCAAAGACAGAGACACCTATGCCATTTCGCACGTCGGGGCAACCGAGCCAAGATCTGTTGATGAATTCAAGATGCTCGCATCCGAGGGTTACTTTGCAAATATGTCCATGGCTCAAGCCTGGATTTGTCTTGGGAAAAAGGCCTCAAGCTATGTGAAGAAGGCCGACAGCAGCAGACTCATGGCACTCCTCTGCCGGTCACTCGCTAGTCACTCACCGAAAAAGAAGGCCCCAAGACAATACACGCCCGAGGGGAAGAGGAAGAAGCGATGGTGGAGGAAGAGGTTTGGACTGGACCTCCGCCCAAAAACATTGAGTACATAGATCCGAGGCAAGAAAGGAGGGATCTATTGGGGATTCGACGAAGTAGCCAACCCAAGTGGCTAAGAACAATCTTTGAGTATGTGAAGAGGATTGAAGAAGAAAATAGAAGACAAACTCAATCATGGGAGGAAAGACAAGAAAGAAAAAGAAGAGATGAAGTCGAGAAAGGCTTATGAGAAAAAAAGAAGGCAAGATGAGAAGAAGAGAAAAAGGTCAGAAGATGACAGAGTTGAAGAAGAGGAAAGAATGAGGCAGCGAAGGAGATGAAGTCTTGTTGTCCACCCCTTCATGTATTTTACTATGTAAATACATCTTTATGTAAGTCTTCTGTACATCGAATAAAATTGTATAATTTCTATACTTGCGTAGATATAGAAACAAACATGGTTACCTTAAGTTCTCATTTAAGCTCGATACACTCAGAAAAACAAATGTGTAAAGAACAAGAATGTTATGATCAATAAAAGATTGATTCTACGCATACGTTCTGTGATTCTACATTGTCTGTACGTATCTTTGTTCTTAATTTATTGTATGAATGTTTTATGTTTTGGCATCATCAAAAAGAGGGAAATTGTTGGGAAATTAATTTTTAGATTTTGATGAATGCCATGTAAAACTTAGAATAGAAAGTTGGCACCCCATTTTTGTTGTAAACTCGCATTGTAATAGATAGGGGGTCGAGCCGAAATGAGTTAAGTCACTATGCCCGAACATGCAAGAAGACAATGGAGACTAAAATGAAGACTCACCGTGAGGCGGTGAGTGTGGCAAAGAAGAGAAGACAGAACTCGATCAAGGTGCAACTAAGATGCGGTGAGTGAAGTATCGATCAAGTCAACTCAAGATAGCCAAGTCTCAAGTTGAAGTGAAGTGATGGATGTCATCCATGATTGGAAGGCGACTCAAGTCACCGGGGAAGTCAAGGAAATGCGGTCAAGTCGAGGCAATCCGAAAGAGATCCGTTGCCTAAGTTAAGAGAATTACTTAAACAAGTAATACTTCCATATCTTGCCTTTCTTAAAGTGCTCGATCCCGAAGCGTGCAAAAGGAATAAACCAATGGGAAGATCGCACTGTGTCGAACTCAAAAGATGAAGAATCATTCATACGAGGAAATGTCAATTCCAAGTATCGCAACAAGACAAGCCAACGACCACAAGTGTCTTTTGAAAATTAGTCTATCTCTTCAACAGGCAAAATTTTCAAAAGAACACTATAAAAGGCTGAGAAATCTATTTGAGAGAAAAAAGGTTACATTGACAATTAGAAAACAAATACGAGCAAGAAAAGCAATATCTGTAACCAAAAATATTCTCAAATCATTCAAGTTCAATCCTTAAGCCTACACTACGAAGGAAATCAATCCAACACTCATCTGTGAAGGAAAGACGACTTCAATCAGTTGAAGAGGAAACATTTGAAGAATCAAGGGGTCTACATTCCACGGAGGATTGTAGGAAGGTTCAAGGTCGAACCAGTCTCAAGTTTTTGGAGGGCTTCATGATCAAATCCAAGAAGCTTGAGCAAGTGGGTCAGAGTAGCAAGCGCAACGCCTGTGAAGAAGCCGAGTCGTCGAGAAGCCACTTTGTGTGACCAAGGCATCTCCGGTCGAGTCCCAAAGGATCAAGTCAGTTGTGTGATCAAGACTTGCATCTGGACTGTTAACCACTTTGTATATTGATCAATACTTAGTGGATTCCTCCAGGAGTTGGAGAAGAGAGGATTAGAAGAATTACCCCATCTTCGAACCTCTATAAAAACTTATTGTGTCATTTACATTTCAGCACTTTAATTTCTGCACATTACTTTAATATCTGCTAATAAATTTGTTATCCAATTGATAATCAACAAAGTGCTAAAACCAAGTATTAAAACAAACTTAACCAAATTCAAGGGTGTTAAGTCTTCCGCTATAAACATATCACAGTCGAGTTAAGTCCTTAGTCAAAACAGTTGAGTTATTATATCAACAGCTCAGTCGAGTGTGTTGAGTGACTAACTCTGCTGATTAACTAACTTAGTTGTCCATCAAGGACTCAGCAGTGAATTATTAACTCTGAACATTTTAAAAGGACTAAATCGAAAAGTTGGTAAAGTTTATTCAACCCCCTTCTAAACCTTACACTCACACCCCTTGGGACCTACATACTCTGATCAATACTTATTGGATTCCTCCAGGAGTTGGAGAAGAGAGGAGTAGAAGATACCCCATCTTCGAATCTCTATAAAAATTATTGTGTCATTTACATTTCAGCATTTTATTTCTGCATATCATTTTATATATGCTAATAATTTGCTATCCAACTGATAATTTACAAAGTGCTAAAATCAAGTGTTAAAACAAACTTAAACCAAATTCAAGGGTGTTAAGTCTTCCGCTGAAAATCTCATCACAGCCAAGTTAAGGTTTAGACTAAACAGCTGAGTTACTCTATCAACAGCTCAATCGAGTCTGTTGAGTGGCTAAGTCTGCTGGTTAACTAACTTAGTTGTCCCTCAAGCACATAGCTGTGAAATTAACTCTGTTATTTTAAAAGGACTAAAATCGAAAAGTTGGTAAGGTTATTCAACCCCTCCCCCTTCTAAACCTTACTCACACCCCTTGGGACCTACATTTGACATCAAGGGGATGTGATCAAATGGGTTGTGTTATCCAAAAGCATCGACCTGTTAGGTTGGCTTTGCCATGGAGGGATACTATTAATAAAATTGACTGCAGTGTTTTTGCAATGAGACATAAGGAGACATATGAAGGTTGGGGGTGAGAGACTTGGGATGTGGTCTCCAAAAAGGTAATGAGTCTCAGATTTTAAATCTTCAAATGAAGTGTTGTCATGCCATTGCTATTGATTAGTTTAATGAAGTAGGGGAAAAACTTGGAAGAATCAAGAAGGTTTCTGACTGGGAAGAATATTGTATAGTTGGGTTTTTATGAGTTATGGATTTGGAACTTGAATTTGTTGGACTAAATTCCTTTTTTCGGTAAAGTTGAATGAGTTGATGCTTTTTATTTTTTGGTTGGTTTTGGTACTGATGCAATACAAGTAGTTGATGTTTGGCAGTGACCGATTTTGATATAATATAATTTTGAAAGGCACTTATTTAGCATTGAATGGCGCTGGTTTTTTCTATATGCTTATATAATGGTCATTTCGTGCATAAATAGGTAATTATTGTTGTATAAGTTAAATTAGTGATGCATATTTTTGGCAATGTAATAAGTTAAATTAGTGGTGCATAAATAGGTAATTGTTGCTGGATAAATAGGTAATTCTTGATGCATAAGTTAAATTAGTGGGGCATATTTTTGGCTATGTAATAAGTTAAATTAGTGATGCATAAATAGGTAATTGTTGATGCATAAATTAAATTAGTGATGCGTATTACAAACTTTTGTACGATTTTAACGTATAAATAGATGCAGAAATTTGCATATATATTGATTGAGAGACGCATGAATGATTAAACAAACATACTAATCTAACCAATAAAATTTCGAACATGAAAATAAGCTATATATACAACACACTAATCTAACTATTTTTTGATGCATATTGTTTTTTTTGCGACATGAGTTTTTCTGTAGGGAAATAATACAAACTTTTTTACGATTTTTACGTATAAATAGATGCATAATTTTGCATATATATTGATTAAGAGACGCATATTCGATTAAACAAACACAATAATCTAACCAATAAAATTTCGAACATGAAAACAAGCTATATATGCAACATATGATCTATCTATACAAGTAATATATGAACTATACTACGATACCGCTAATTGATAATGTACATGTCAATTAGTTTATGAGCATAGAAATATATATTTAAAGTCATGGACGCATATATATCATTGGAAACATGCATTTAATGTTTTGCTTAAAATGGAAAATATTTTTAGGAGATACGCAGTTACCAATTTACACATTTTTAGGGAAATGTTTTTTGGAGATCACACAACATTTAATGTTTTGCTTAAAAAGGGAAATATATTTAATATTTTCTAATTTCCATTATAGAAGATATGGTTCCATATTTTTAGGAGATGACACGGCAGTTACCAATTTCCATAAGATTGGTGTGGTCGATTATACCCCTAATTAGTTTTGTATTCAAATAATAGTATTAGAATTAATGTTTCAATCTCAACCATCTATTGATTTATTATAACGGTCCAAATCAGTCCCTAAGGTCTCACCGCAAGAGATGGTCTCACAAGAACCAACCCCTATATATATATATATATATATATACATAGGGAGGGGATCCTATGAGACCACCCTCCTAGGTTAGTCCATAAGACTAAATCTACACCATCCAAATAGTAATCAATGGCCAAGATATATTACAATATATACAACATTTCATAAGTAAGTATACAACAGAAGGGATAAAATAGGAATCCAGGAAATTAAATATAGTAACCGCTTCCTAAAAATTAGGGACGTGATTTTGTATTGACCACATACCCATAATCAAGCGATTCACCTTTCCTTTCTCTCTCTTCCCATTCAAACCTGCAATTTTATTCAAATATGGCAACAAAATCGTGCAACAATTAATTAAAAGTATACAATTACACTAAACTAACTATACATTAAAACATTACTAAGTATACATAAACAATTAACTAAGTATACAGTTACACTAAACTACATGTACATTAAAACTTTACTAAGTATACAGAAACATATAACTAAGTATACAATTACATTGAACTAACTATACATTAAAATAATACTAAGTATACATAAATATTTAACTAAGTATACAATTACACTGAATTACTTATATAACTAAGTATACAATTCCATTGAACTAAGTATACAAATCCACAGAACTAGGTATACAAATTTACTAAACTACTTACTAAACTACTTATATAACTAAGAATACGATTTCACTGACCAAGTATACAAATCCAGTGAACTAAATATACAATAAAACATGACTTAAGTATACAAGTCCACTGAACTAAGTATACAATAAAACGACTGTTCACAAATATGGCGGAAATAAGTATCAATTTTGAAAAAATCACTTGAAGTTGATGATTTTTCCTCCCTAAAAATCGGGTAACTGAAAAGGTAGGATTATATTTCCTTAAAAATAGCTAATAACTTTCCAATTAACATAATTAATTAAATATAAAAGTACAATTATACCCTTATATGCCTAAATTAACTAAAATGATCTACACCATCCAAAATTTTAAATCAAAAGTCCATAAGTGTTCTTATGGACTAACCTAAAGGATTGGTCTCATTTGAACCAATCCCTATATACATATATATATATATATATATGAAAAAGACATGGATCCAAAATTATCACCAACAAAGCTATGGTGAATTTAAAAAACAATAGTAACCATAAAGCCGAGAAAATATTTTACACAAAAAAGCTACATAAACTCAGATTTTGTTTCAACAACAATTTATTGACACAAAGGTTTTGATTTTTTAGCATCATTTTATTCCTAAAACACAACATTGAAAGAAAGTAAATTGATGAAACACATTACATTTTGCCACGAAATTTTCCAAAATATCGGAAGGTGATCAACTACGAAGGGTGGCAGACGAAGAAATGGAGAATACCAATTCTGGTGATGAGAATGCAGAAATGAATTCTCCAGAGAATCAAAATAAAAGAAAATGATACCACCGTCACAAGCCAGAGCAGATCAAAGCAATGGAATAGTAAATATTTTTTCAATTAATTGGAATTCTCATATGAAAGTGAATGTCAACACTAATATATTTTGTGCAGATTTTGTGAAATCACTTCTGCAGATTTCTTCTGTTTCGATACTAAATTTTCAATCCCATTGGATTATAGGTTTTTCAGGGAATGTCCTCACTACAACACCAAACAGAGCCACGAACATAGCCAAGAGTTGGGAATGGATCCCATGCAAGTGAAATTTTGGTTCCAAAAACGAACCCAAATGAAGGTAAGAAAGGAGTTATTTTCTGGATCTTTACTATCATAGTGTTCATATATTATATTTGTTTCACATAATAAGATCACTATAACAAATCTACTTGAAGCCATCATGATCTTGAATCATACACATTATCCAGACAACACAGTGCATGATTTTTTCTCATAGTATCCTTGTCATTTAGCCAAAAATACTCAAAATACTTATGATTGTTGCAATTAAAGTTACAGAATTGGAATGATATTCTAAATAATGGATAAAATCGTCAAGAACTAAAACTACCACATAAAAAGGTTGCATAACTAAAATGCCAACCCTTACAATACTAAAAATTTAATTTAATATTTTTGTAATTTGCAGACGAAGCATGACAGCTAGGATAACGCACATCTAAGGGTTGAGAACGAAAAACTTAAGGCTGAGAATATCAGGTATATAGAAGTCCTGAGCAACACAAGATGCCGTGCTTGCGGTCGCATGGCTGCTATTTGGGATATGTCCCTTGATGGTCATCACTTGAGAATAGAAGATGCTCGGCTGAGAGAAGAGATAAGCATTCACAGACATTATTCTTGGTTTTCTTAATATTAAAAATATTAAGTCTACTTTCTTTTTTTTTTCTCTTGCCTTTAGCTATTGATGATACTAATAAATTTTGGTATTTCCATCTTTTCTTCTATATATATAGATTGAGCGCATTTCAACAGCAGCAACAAGGTATGTTGGCAAGCCCTTCTCCAACTCTGCAGTTGCCCCATCTGCTTCTGTTTCGTGCTCGACTATGTTCGCCAAAAAATATTTGGATCATACAACTACAAGTATACAGTGTAGTTTATAGGATAATGGCAAGCAAGGTCGTATTCCTCAGGTATTGATATGTGAAACACTTAGGTTATAATAACATCGTATTCCAATTTTATTGAAGCGACCGAATATCAAATTTATATAAAAATCAAAAATTAAAAAGAAAAATAAATAAAATTACGAACCCCACAAGTATTTTCAACAACTACATGAGCAACCTTGGGCACATAATCTCAATATGTTTCTTCAATATTAAATCCAACTAAAGTTTCAATAACCAATTCATGCAATTCTATGGATTGAATTCCTAAAATAGTTTATTCCCCCTCCCGAGTGGTGCATAAATAGTAGATTAATAATAATTGAGGTCTCCCGATCCATCACAACTATTATTAACTCCCAAAAGATCTTTGAATTGAAATACTCCCCACAAACAGAAGTAGTCTCCCGATACATTATCCTATTTATTTATAAATTCGATTTTCGTCTCGTTAGAACTCACCTCCCTGATTATGGACTAACAAGTATGACATGCAAATTATTGGTTAAATAAAGATCAATTAAGAATAAGCACTCGAATTCATAAAATAGAAAGCATGAATTAATTAAGAAAATAAATAATCATATTTAACATGAATCCACAGTTTCGATTATGCCCCTAAGATCCAAAAGATAAGCCAAACATTGATTACAAATTCATAGACAAATTCATAATCAATATTATGACATTGTTTAAGCACAAACAAGAGATCTTAGACATAAAAAGAAAACTCCTTCTTGTCAGGATGGATTCTCCTTCCAAGCCTTCGAAGCTCTTGTGCTCCCGTAGATGCGAAAGGCCTTGTGGTGTTCTTCGCGATCTAGCCTGCCTCTCTCAGATGATCTTTGATTCTTGCGTTTCTATATAATTTGATGTGTTTTCTCTGTATGAAGTGATATATTTTCATGCAAGCCTTGGGTCCCTTTTATAGATGTTTGGAGAGATCACTTGTAGAGTTGGAACGGGAAGAGAACTCTAAAAAATGCGTATTGGCAGAGTCCCACATGGTCGTGTGGTTTGTTCCTCAGCCCTTCTTCACACGATTGTGTGAGTTCACACGGCCTGGCCATACGATGTGATAACATTTCTCACACGGTTGTGTGAGTTCACATGGCATGGCCGTGTAGCCCTGGTTCCGTCCCTGTTTTGCCCCACTTCACACGGTTGTGTGGTTTCACACCGGCATTTCTACACGACCGTATGACACCACACGGTCCGGCCGTGTGAAGTATTTTTGTCCATTTTCTTCGTCGTTTTGATCTTCTCTTTGCATTTGTCAATCTTAGCCGGGCATTCCAACTGATATTTCTTTGTTTTACGCTCCGTTTCCTATAAAAATTACAAGAATACGCAGTATCATGCCCTTTTAAGGAAACCAAGTAAAAACATACTAAATATGTGTGCAAATGCATCAAATATATATCATTTAAAGCCCCAAAATGCACGTATATTTTACACACATTAAAATTGCCCAAACATAAAGCATTGCTCGTCCTCGAGCAAATTAAGAAAAATAATATAAGGGGTAAAAATGAACACCCAAGAACACTATGAACATTAAATAGCATTTGACTCCATAGTTAAGGAAACCATGTAATTCATAATCAAGAAGTCATCATTCATAAACACAGCATAATTAATACTCTTTTGGGTACTCGACATCACGACTCACAAGTAGATAGTGTATCACTCGACTCTCAAAAGTATATGGATGGTGTTTACGCTCAAATTCAATTCAGTGAAAGTAGAACTACCATAAGCTTGCAAATTATCTAACATCTTGACCACTTTTGCGTGCACAATCTAAGAATCAAAAAGGACTTTTTATTTGGTTGTAATGTAGGCTCTTTGGTAAGGGTAGGAAAATTTTGGATTAAGTGACTTGACTTGAGCAAATAGAATTTAATACACAGACTTGCAATTCACCAACCCAATTTCATACAATACTCATTTTCTTTTTCAACTCAATTCCACCTTTATTTCTCCTTTTTCATTCTTTAGGCCCTTTTTGCCTTCTTTTCTTTTTTTCTTTCTAGCCTCAAGCTCTCATTTTTTTCCCACAATTTTCATTAGCTTTGCTCAATTTTCTCTTCTTTTTCAAACATATTTCTTTATTTTTTGAGCTTCATACTTTTTTCATTCACCTAGACAATGTTCATCCATCTTTCTTTTACCAACTTCTTCTCTTTCTTTCATAAATTTTCCACCACATCTCCCCCAAACTTATTCATTTTTCTATAAGCTCAAGAAATTTCAGGGATAAAATCATGTTTAAATTTTAAATGAAATAAGAGCGAGAGGTTTTAGTATAAATTCAGGTGATATGGTGCAATTATAATAATTAGAGGTTTGCTATGGAATGCTAATGAGGCGAGGCGGGTGGGTATCACAAGACCCAAACCCGTCATGTCATTTGAACCGGAAAAGAGGTGTAGGTTCATATATCTTAAGCCGAAGAAAATAATGTATGATTTATTAGATAATATTATAATTATTTTTTACATTTGTACAAAATATTATGTAGAAATCCAACAACAAATTAAAATTTTAGTAACATAAGAAGAAGAAAAAAATTTGATTATATATTTGAAGCAAGTTAATACAACTATTAACAACACTTTTTAAGTTGTCGAATATTTTAATAATGTTATGTTCACTTAATAATTTTCAATAACTAAATTAAATTAGACCAATTGAGACATAGTTGGAATTTATACCAATAAATAACTATATGCATTAATATAATAAATAGAATAGGAATGTCATTCGTTTTCTCAATAACAGTATCGTTATACTCAAATCACGATTCTTTGGAAAAAAACATATTGTAACATAAACGAATGAATAATAATTATTAACCACTAAATATAGCACAAATAATAGAACAAATAAATAGCATTTTTCTTTATGTAATCAATATTAACATAATTTGGATGTTATTTGAATATTTTTTTATTTTATTCAATGTATGTTTTTATTATAATAACTTTTTGATTTATTGTAATACTTTTTAGATTTTATTTGATGATATTAAGACTTATCAAATAAATTTTAGAATTTATTTTATTATTCTAAGGCTTTATTTCAAAAATGTTTTATTTACTTATATTATTTTGTGCATTCTTGGATAATTTTAGATTTATTAAATATTTTATATGCTTGTTTTTTATTTTATTTAATTTATTTATATTTTTAATTTTTTAATTTTCTATTTGGTCAGTCTTATCAAAAAATATTTAGATTTATTATGTATTATTCTGTTCATTTAATTATTTTATTTCTTAGGTACTTTTTTTAAGTAGTAAAATTTTCATTTATATAATATATGTAAACTACTACATTTATATAAAATATTAATATATATATATATATATTATATAATTTAATTTAATGATATTTTATACAATTACAAAATTTAGCTAAAATCTAAATATTTACAATACCAACTTGTAGCTCAAGTGGTATTGGTAACCCCTTATAAAGGTGTTGACCAGAGTTCGAACCCTGTATCTTTCAATTTCTTAGAAATTTATCCCGTCCCCTCCAACCACTCCCAACTTATTTAAAAACAATATGTTATTATTCTAAGTTGGTAAGTATTAAATTCCAACTTTTTTAAAAAAAAAAGAAGATTTATTATTTTTAAATTAAGAAAATATAAAATCGGCAACCAATTAAAATATAAAATCAACATTACATGAACATCATATAGATAAGAAAATTAAAACCTACCAAAATTAAAACCACACACAAAATTTACCAAGATTCTCACTATAATTTATTACATTCAGATTCTATTCGAGAAAATATTACCGCAAGTGTACAGTGTCAAGTTTTAATATAGTGATAAAAAATTGGGTTGTCGTATCCACAGGGAATGATAATTAAATAAGCATTAATATACTGTAATTAAAATAGTTTAATTTTATCTAGAAAATCGAATAATGAGTTTGGGTGTTTTAAAATAGTAAATAATAAAAATACAATTTAACACAAAGTTTGGTCGATTTATTGGCTTGAACAATTTAAAAATGCAACAATAAATAAACTCTATGGAAATGATTCACTTAATCTTATCTTATATTTATCAACTAAATTTATCAATTATTCAGTAATAATTTATAAATTATGAATTCCAGAAAATAATTAATTCTATCTCTCGATTAGTAATTAATTATAAAGATCTAAATTTGGATTTCAATATCTCTATAACAAAAACACAAAAATAGAATTTATAAAGATCAGTGAATTCATAAGCAAGATTTCAGAGAATCCATAAATTTCTCAATTATATGAAATTCTAAGTTATACTATTTTTAGGCGATTATACAATTTATTCTTTGAATTATAATTATATAAACCAAATAATCCAAATTATTGATCAAGTAATTAAAACAAACAAAGATAAATAAATACTTTGAAACATGATAGATAAAAAAGCATCAAAATATAAGATTCGGTTAAGTTACATCATCCTCTAAATGGAAATTTAGCTCAGGATGATATCCATAAAAGTAAACAACAAATGATCAAATATGTTCTACAATTTACAAGCAAGAATTAAAAGAGAGGGTAAAAAGAAACTTGTATGTATCCTGTTGGAAGATTTCTCAAGCTTCTAATGGTAAGCTCCTGCTCATGCTCTGTACTACCCTTCATATCAACTGCTGTTGAGCAAATATGCAGAACCATACAAATGGTAGAAAACTAAGAATTGTAAACTGAAGGAAAGAAACTCATAACTTGAATTCTGTAATGAGAGGTGTGTTTCAATCGTCTGAACTGAAGGCTATTTATAGCAGAGGATTTCATTCATCTAGTTGGTATTTGATGTCAACTAAATGGGGATGTCTGATGTCCATTATCAAATGTCTTCACTGATTTTCCTTTTCATGTGTAGATTGTTGTCTTCTTCTTCTTCTTTCGGTTGATAATGCTTCTCGCTCATTTAATTAATCCGTTCGTGGTTTTTCACCGTGTAAAGTCGAATTATTGCTAAAAGCTATTTTGTAGGTACCGCAGTAGGCGTTGAATGTATCATGGTCGAAAACAGTGAAATCGGGATCAAAATGCGGCACAAACGAATTGCACCACGATACACAGTAAAAATACTGTGTACAGCGGTACATAAAGCTTTGTACCGCGGTACAAACTTTAAATATCTTTAGTATATACCCAACCTCAAACTAACTACGATACTGAAATGAATAACGGATGGGCTAGAGACCAAAATTCTTACACTGTTTCGAGATTCCGATCGAAAAAATGGGTCGCCGAAAAATATTGTGCTAGAATCGAAAGTGTGAGAGAGAAAGTGAAAAAGAAAAAGAGAGGAAGGTGACCTAATGTAATATACTTAAAGGGTATTAATGTCATTTCTTGGTCAAAATAGCTAAAAAAGATGTGTTTACAAAAGATGGCTATTTTTCATCTTTACATTTTAGAAAGGGCTATTTTGACCCATTTCCACTAATACAAACCTTAATTCCCTAAATTAAAATTTTTACCATAGAATTATAATACTATATATAGTATGTAGCTTAGGCGGGAAAATTTTTGTAATACTTTTATAGCGACTTCTCTTTAAATATATATATATATATATATATATATAGAGAGAGAGAGAGAGAGAGAGAGAGATTATATTTCGTTCCTCTTAAATAGGGGTAATCACATTGCGGTTTTGTGGTTTTTGGAGTTAATTTTAAACCGAATTGCTATATAAGGTTTGGTTAAATAATATTTATATATATATATATATAGAGAGAGAGAGGGGCTATATTTCGTTCCTCTTAAATAGGGGTAATCACAGTGCGGTTTTGTGGTTTTTGGAGTTAATTTGAAACCGAATTGCTATATAAGGTTTGGTTAAATAATATTTTTTAAATCGTAGTTTTATGAAGTAAAATCGAAGGTGCGGTTTTAAGCGGTGGCGGACGGTTTGCGGTTTTAATAAATAAAAATATTATATAATTAATAAATCAATATAATTTTGTTATGATATTTTAAAGAAAAGGCAAAGAAAATTATTATAATTGAAAAGTGCTTTTTTAAAACAATATGTATTTTCGCAAACAAAATGCACATTTCAATATCTTTTATTTCACTTGCATTCAATATGTAATGAAATGTAATGTTGTTTTATTTTGATGCAAAATATAATGTATTATAGCAACATTGAAAGAATGTAAAATGTATTATGTTAAGTATGCAATATGTGAATCTAATTATATCATTCATAAAAGCAGTTCTTAATATATTTATTGTCTAACTATTTAATTAAAGACTAAAGAACAATATTTTATTTTACCATAAATTACAGAGGTGCGGTGCGGTGCGGTTTTGGAGATTTTTAAAAGAAAAAATTCCAAAAAATACCCACTTTTTGGGAAAAATGACTTTTGTACGCTCGGTGGACTTTTGTACGCTCTTTTTGACTTCCATACGCCAAAGGGTAATTTATTTGACTTTTTTACGCTTTGCATTTTCTCTCTCTCCGTCCTTCTGTTGCAGAACAATTAGAAATAACTATGTAACAAACTAGAAACAATTGTGAAACAATGTATATACATCTTTTTTTAATTTATGATTTATTTGTAATTTTGCTTTTTTCAAATATATTTTTTAGTCCAATTCTGTTTTCACAGCCTATACTATCTTGATGAATTTTTTGTTGATTTTGTAAGTCTCTTTTTAAAAAAAAAATTGTTGTTTTTCCATTCTTGTTTATAAGTTTTTATTGTTTTTACTTGCAGTATATAGATGTTTTTGTTTTATTACTTGAAGAAGAAGTTTAAGTATGGATATAGATAGTGTTTTGAATTTAGATTTTGATGTATTTGTTTATTTTTCTATTATTGCTTCTATGTTCTACTATTTTTTTCTTTCTTTGCAGTATATTGTTGTTTTGTTTCATTTTATTATTTGAGGAAGAAGTTCAAGTATGATTATAATATCGTGCATTTAGAAATATGATTGATGTGGTTTAATAATTAATTATATAGGGTTCAGAAAAATAAAAGAAGTATGAGAAACATAAAAGAAATACACAATTCACTAATTCAATATTAAGGTTTAAAAACACATGTTTAACAGTGTTAAAATGAGTAGGAATGGCAATTTCGACCCGACCCGCGGGGTTTTGGTCGATCCGGCCCGTGACCTGTGGCGTGGTGGGGCAGGTCGGATATCACTTCAGCTCTACGGATACCCGCCCGCCTATATTTTTTAATATATATTTGCATATATAACATACATTATAATATCATTTTTATCTTTTAATATTTTATCTAACATTTATAAATTGAAAATAATAATTTTTGTAAAGAATATTTTATAAATATATTAAAAATAATATTTTATTCTTTTTTTTCCTATGTAAGTTTATTTAATGTGGGGCAGGACGAGTCGACCAAGACGCCCCGTTCTATTGACGGGGTGGAGTGCGGTATCTAGATATCCGCCCCATTGTCATCCCTGGAAATGAGTAAGAAATAATTATGAAACAATCGAGATATGTAAGAAACAATTATGAAACAATCTTGAAACATGTATAACTTTAGAAATTAATAAAAGAAGTAACAAATTTATGTTAGTGAAACATGTTAGTAATAACATTGAAACAATCAATTGAAACAACTAATAAAAATATCCTTATTTTAGTTGTAACCATCAATTTCAATGCGTCTCAGATCAAAAGTTGTTGCTTACCTTGAATGTTTTTGTTTTTCTGGTTTCTGCTGTGATTTTCTACAACTAGTTCGTTTTTCTTCTTCTTCTTCTCATGTTTTATTGTTGATGTTTTTTAAGATCTATGTTGAAATTTATGAGATGGAGGATATATGCTGTGAAGAAATAGGGGAGCCTATATGTTGTGAAGAAATTAAGGGGAGTGTATCTGCTATGAGGAAGGAGGAAGCATATTTGCAGTGAATAAAGAGAGGGAAGTGTATCTGTTGTTAAGAAAATGAGAAAATGCCTATGTGCTGTGAAGAAAATAAGATGAAAGTGTATCTTTAGGATTTTTCGGAAAAAGTAGGGTAATTGTGTTCTTATCCCTTTTTAAAATCTAAAATCATAACCGCTGTGATTTCTATTTAATATTTTAAATCACAATTTTGGTCCTAAATTATTATGACTAGTGTGACTTGGTGTGGTCTAGACAGTCTCGGCGATTTTTTTGAAATTTATGATCACCCCTAGTCATAAATAAACTTCAAAAACTTTCCTCCTAAATCCAATTCATCGAATACTTTATTTTATATTTCAATTTACAAATAAATAAATATATATCCACATTATATGAATGATATTAAAAAATTCCCTAATAATTCCACGTGGAAACCGACGTTAGTCCAAGCGGTGGATAACGGATATTGCAGGGCACACGCACGCACTGTTCGACGGATTGCATCAGTACTGGAAATAACCTCAAATTGAATTACTAGTATTTCACTGATGATAATGGGCTCGCAGATCCTGAAAATCTCACCATTTTCAGCTTCTAGAACAATCACTTTTAACCCCACCTCATCCCTCTCAAGATTTCATCAGGCCCCGATTGATATTTTTTCCAAAGCCCGTCGTTGTCATAGTTCGGCCACAAAAGCAAGCTCATATTGCGGCATTTTGTCGAATGGGTTTTGGGCATTGACTCAAAATCAGAATAAGAGGAGCTACAGAAGTGGGATTGTGGCCATGGCCGCAGGTGGGTCGTCGGTGCAAAAGTCAGAGGAGGAGTGGCGCGCGATTCTTTCCCCAAAACAGTTTCATATTCTTAGGCAGAAGGGCACTGAGTGAGTTTGATTTTCATGCGCGTTTTTATTTGCCTTGTTTATTCTTGCAAATGTTTTTAACTTGATTCGAGATTAATTGGGTTTTTGAATTCAAGGGCTTTAAGTAGGGGTGACGATTTCTGAGACCCCATGTAACCAAACACGTTGTTAATGTTGTGGCTTGGCGGGATAGGGTCCAAATCGGGTTGGACTTGGAATAACATGAATAATAAACATGTTGGTTTGGGTTTAACTTGAAATGATACTATTAACACGTTCGACCCGATTGTAATGTTATTATGTTTATTTTTGCAAAAATTTTGATTGATTGAAAATGTTTTTAGTATAATAATTTAATTTTAAAATTTATCAAATGTATGTAAATATGATTTTTGGATTAAAGTTAACTTATACAACTCATATAAGTAGATAAATTATTTAGATTTTTAAAATATACGTGTCGACCCGAAAAATGATAACCAGGTGGGGTTACTGTTGAAAATAAGACACAAAATTTTATGTTTCGACACGACACTAATTGCCATCCGGAGCTCAGTTTGCAGTCTATGTTTTGATTTTGCATTGGGAATTATTTTGGACTCAGTTAAGTCCTCCTCGAGTTCTCTATTAATCCATTATTACTGTTTAAATCTTTGTTTAAAAGAAATTAAATAGGCTGAATATGTTCGCTGGTTGGAGTCGCTAAGTATCTGTATGATGTATCCCATGAACTGGCAAATTAATATTTTTCTACTAATTTCCTTGCTCAAATGTTATGGGAATCTGCTGTAGAAGTATTTTAATAGAATGTCTATCCTATTAAAGAGTAAGAGTTTAAAATTTTAGATGATGTCGATATTCAGTAGTAGGGAATCAATATTTTTGCAAAGAATGCCGAATGTCACTGCATTATGGAAATGATTTGATTTACCGAACTGAGATTTAAATGGCCGAACGACATATGTATATGTATAAGATAATGTCATAATTTTTCCAGTCTTGTAACATATAACAGTTGTATTTTCTGATTAAAATCTAGGGATAATTACAAAAAAGACCATGAGGTTCGTGCTAATTACAAAAAAAAATGATTTTTGAAAATTACAAACAACCCATTAAGGTTTGAGTTCGCCTTACATTTTCCTCTTTAGAAGCAAAAAATATTTCAAAAACTCCCTTGACATCTATAAAAATATTACATTTAACCCCTTAAATTTAAGACAAAATAAAACTTCTAGGGATGTTTTTGTAATTTTGAAACATTTTTGGGTTTTTTCGTTGGCCATTTCTTGAGCCATAAACTCCTTATCGACGATTCTGAAGCTGGGAATAGTTTCATATTTGCAGAAATCTCATCATACTGGGAAAAACGCTCTTAGCAAAATTTGAGGAAAGCTAGTAACAGTCAATATGATGTAATGAGTGGTGTTTATTATGGTTGTAACTTGTAAGGGATGGAGGGACTAGCTTACGTTTGGGATAATTACAAAAACGCCCTTGGAGTTCAGTCTAACAAAAACACCCGCCTATATTTCAAAATTACAAATATCCCTTGATATTTGTTTCTATTTTACAATTGTCCCCTCAAGAGGGGTGCACTTGTTAAGCAACAAACCTCAAGGAGTGCTTGTAATACCGCAACAAACCTCAAGGGAGTGTTTTTAATACTTTAAGGGGTAATTGTAATTTTGAAAAATAATTGGTGTTTTTATAATTAGACTAAACTTCAGGGTAGCTTTTGTAAAAGTTTGAACCGTTAGTTGCCTTTTGCCGGTATGATATTTGCTTATGCACAATGCATACTATCAGGTATCCAGGTACTGGCCAATATGACAAGTTCTATGAAGAGGGTGTTTATCAATGTGCAGGATGTGGAACTCCATTATATAAGTCGACAACCAAATTTAACTCCGGATGTGGTTGGCCGGCTTTCTACGAGGGTCTCCCTGGGGCTATAAATCGAACTGTATGTTTTCCTCCTTTGCTCCTAAGAACAAATTATAAAACTACACCTGAATTTTAGCGTAATTACAAAAAAACTCTAGTTATATTTCAAAAACACAAATATCCCTTTAAGATATCTGTAAAAGCAATTATCAAGGGAGTATTTATAACTTTGAAGGATGAGTTTTTTTTCAAAAATTATTTTTGGATATTTACAGAAAACTCTTTGAAGTTTGGACTAATGACAAAAAAACCAGAGATTTTTGAAAATTACAAAATGCCCATTTGATTCCATCATACATTTTTCTCCTTTATAAGCAAAAAAAATATTTCAAAAACCTCCTTGAATTCTATAGAAATATTACCGTTAACCCTTTAAACTTAAGACAAAATCAAACGTAAAGGGTTATTTGTAAATTTCCATAATCTCTTGTAATTAGCCCAAACCTCTGGGGAGTTTTTGTAATTATTCCTTTTCTTTTTATACATTATATTTTCATTTGTCTTGTATAAATCAGACCTGAAAACCTTGTAACATTTTCGTGTTTGATGCTAACTGCTTCATGCTTTTGTAGACCGATGCCGACGGAATGAGGACAGAAATCACGTGCGCAGCATGTGGGGGACACCTCGGTCATGTTTTTAAAGGGGAAGGGTTTCGTACGCCGACCAATGAACGCCATTGTGTCAATAGTATATCACTCAAGTTCATTCCAGCAAATTCAGATTCTTGAGCATATCTTTAAATGGGACTGACAATAAGGTCATATGAGTTGCAAAATAGCATGAATCCTTGTTCTATATCAGATTATCAGGTTTGGTCTACATTTTATTTTATTTTTTATTTTTTTTAATTTGAAGTGCATTAAAAGGGATTTCTGATATTTTCCTTTTTAATGATTCTGGGATTGTATACTCACAATTAAAGGAGTGGGTGAATATATAGTTTCCAAATCCAAATGAATATCTCCAAGATTTCATTTTTCACTTTGTTTCAATAATTCATGAGTACCCACATAAATTTGTGACATAAGGGCTCGTTTACTTTTAGAAATAAGGGCTGATGGATTAAGTTATCAACCCAATTTATTGTATGCTTTCAGAGTTAGCGGCCCATTTGATAATTGAAGGGCAGACATGATTTTGAAGTATGTCCTGATTGGTATCCAGCCCAGGAGGTTTGAAGTTTTTTTCTAAAACATCTTATAAAATATTATTGGATCTTATTTTAAAAATAAGTGATTAAAATGGCCAAAGTGAAAGAAGGTAAACTAGTGCTGCAATGAATGAGCCCATTGTTCGTGAGCTATCAGAGTTCGACTCGATAAAAGCACGCTTGAGTTAGTTTAATGAGGCTCGTTAAAATAAAAAGCGGATCAAACTCAAACTTAGAAATATTCGGTTTGTTAGCTCGTGAGTAGGCTTATTAGTAAATTCGATAAATTAAACGAATAATTTGACTTTAATTTTTTTATAGTTAATTTATGATAGATATAAAAAAAATAAACTTATTTGTTTGAATAGAATCGTATGTTTTAGTAGACATGTTATATGTTTAGAAATGTAGATGTATTTTTGTAATAAATTAAGTAATAACTTTAATTTATAATTGATATTTACGAGTTCGTTTAAGTTCGAAGAAGTTCGTGAGCCATCAATATATTCGATAAATTGAACCTCAAGTTCGACTTGATAATAAACGAGTTGAGCTCAAACTTTCAAAAGTTCGACTCGATTCGGTTTGTAAAATAACATTTTATTTTGGAAATAAGGTGAAATTTCCCACCCTTTTCAAAAAGAGCTTATTTGGGAGCTTATAATATCTTTCCGGAAAAAAATATTTTGAGAGTTTATCAGCTCTCAAGCATCTAAATGTTTTAAAGAACTTGTAAGATCATCCAAACACCCTCTAAATTATCAATAGAGTCCCATAAGGTGTGAAAATCATTTTTATCCATAAAAAGTAGGGGTGGCAATTCGGGTCATCGGGTCGGGTTTGTATTTGGTTTTCTGGTTGATTTTGGGTTATGCTTAGAAGACATAAAAAATCAATTATAATATAAAATAACTATGTTTTCGACAAAATTGATAACATCATGTCAATCGTATTTGTGTTTGAGTTTCTCGTGTTTGTGTTCAAATTTCTCATTAACTTGGTCGATTCATATCGTGTTATGGTGTAGTGTCACCACCACTACTAATTACTAAAATGCTTGGTGATATTGCGATATTACATGGGCCGCAAGTGCTCTAGTTCAATCTCAAAAAGCTCAATTTCACATGTATCTAGTGGATAATACTTATAATGTACCGGTGCGAGTAAACATAATTCGGATGCAAATATTCTAACTTCGGTGTATGGTACTAATACTATGGTAGGCAAATAAGCCAAAAAAAAGGAAGGAAAAAAAAAAGGTTTGTTGGTAGAGTTTTCCCACTTGCTAGCTGCAAATTTCAAAGGCACAAAAAAAAAAGTATTGAATTTCTTTGTAACACAGCCAAAGGAGACTTTTTTACAAGTTGTTGATCAACAACCTGCTTAAAAAAGCAGCCCACATAATTTTCTTTTAACCAACCAAATGATATTCTAAGTTTGATATTATTGAGGAATCACAGATGTCTAAACGCCAGTTCACATCATCAACACCGTCAAGACTTTGTGGAAAAACAAGAAAATTAATTGGAGAGAGAGAACAAAAAACTATTCATTGTTGGACCTATAATTGTTAAGCAAATTTCCTTAATTCCAAGAAGTCTGGACTTTTGAGGAGGAATTAATTTCAGCTTTCTCCAGACCATTCATATGGCAAGTTTCATTATAATCCTCAAACTTAAGTCATTATTACTTTTAAAGAGCTTATTTTATCCTTACATAATCTGACCTTTACCAATTTCATGCAGGATTGTCCAACTTGGATGGAGATTTCAAGCTTCAGAAGCTTAGCTGAATTGGTAAGAACATTTCTGCATAATAACCTTCTCTTTCTTGCTAGTGGCTACCATTTATGGAAAAGGGACAGGAAATATACACAAATTTGGGTATTTACACTTTGTAACTCCAATATCTTACAGGTTATGGTAAGTATTAAGCCAAATGAAGAAAGATGAAGAAAAGAAATATAAAGAGTTAATTACAAAAACTACCCTGAAGTTTAGCTTAATTACAAAAAAAAAATACCTAGTTACCTTTCAAAATTACAAACACCTCTATTTTACAAATTACACCTCCATGAGGGATTGTAGCACTTTAATATTGGTAATTTTGAAAGATAGCCGGAGGTTTTCGTAATTAGGCTAAACCTCATGGGGCAGTTTTTTTAATATCCCAAATATAAAGGGATAATTACTAAAATCACCCTGAGGTTTGGGCTAATTACAAGAGGTTTTTGAAAATTGCAATAAACCCCTTGAGATCTGATTTCGTTTTACATTTCACTCTTCATAAGCAAAAAAAACATTTCAAAAATCCCTTAATACTTCTAGAAATATTACAGTTACCACTTAAATCTAAAACATAATCAAACCTGAAGGGGCTTTTCGTAATTTTGAAACATCACTAGTTTTTTTTGTAATTAGCTCAAACCTCAAGGGGGCTTTTGTAATTATCCCAAATATAAATGAAGCTTTCATCAGAAACTAAAACATGGTAATCAAGAAATGCATTTTTCATCTCCAATAAATCTTGAGTTTTCTTCTTATAAATGCCTTATCATCACATAAAGAAATGAGTATTAATTTTGGTCATTTGTAGGGAATAATGGACGATCCTCATTTTGTCAACCAATGGCCTATAAACTATTCCCTTGAAGATCTGAGATCAGAATCAATTGCTTCTTTGCTGTCTGAGGATTTTCAAAACTCTTTCTCCCAACAACCAATATTGATGGACTTCAAACGTGCAGCCGAATCGCCTGGAGCAGGGTCCAATATTAGGCCATTGAAGCACCTCAAAACCACCAATTGGGATTCTTGCAAAGCTGATCAAAACATGCCAAATTCAAATTTGGCCAATCCAGTGGGAATGGTTAAGCCTAAACAGGAAACATGGTCTTCTTCAAATACTCTGAATTTCCATGGGACTAAGAGAATGATCAGCACAAACACGAACACGAACACGAAGCTTGCTCAAGCACAAGACCATATTTTAGCTGAGAGAAAAAGAAGAGAAAAGCTCAGCCAAAGATTCATTGCTTTGTCTGCTCTAGTCCCTGGATTGAAAAAGGTATAATTTTCGATCTCTTAATTTTCAAAAAACTCTCGATTTTAGCCATATTGGTAGTTGGAAATTAGTAAATATGTCGGCAAAACCCACGTGTCCACATATCCAACCAAACCTGCTAAATGCTACTATTAAAATTATGGGTTTTTTTCAACAAATCCTGATTTCTGCATGATCACTATTGTCACATTTGTAGCTACAGGACTGAAATTGCAATTTAGCCTTTTTTATGCCAACAAATTGCTAGTTAGCAAATGATTATTAATGCGGTGCAGAAATTCTTTTAATTTTCAAAAAAGCCTCTATTGATTTTAGTCTGTTGGTCATCGGAATTAAGAAAATATGCTCGGTAATTTTGCATGTTCACATATCCGACCAAACCTGCTGATGTAGAATAATCATTATTGTCACATTTGTAGTTTACATGACTAACATTGCAATTTAGCCTTTTTTATGCCAACAAATTGCTCTTTAGCGAATATTATTAGTACAATGTCGAAATTCTCTCAATTTAACAAAAAAAAAAAAAAAACAAATCTCGATTTCAGTCATCTGGCTGCCGGAAATTAGAAAATATGCCGGAAAAATCCACATGTCCACATATCAGGCCAAACCCACTAAAGTGGAAATTACGGGTTTTTCTTTATTTACAAATTGTGATTTCTGTAGGCTCATTATTGCGATCATTACAGGACTAAAATTGCAATTTAGCCTTTTTTTTATGCCAACAAATTGCTCATTATTGAATTATTATTAATACAGATGGACAAGGTTTCTGTTCTTGGAGATGCTGTTAAGTACCTGAAACAACTCCAAGAGAAAGTGAAGATTCTTGAGGAGCAAAATAAGAAAAGATCCATGGAATCTGTGGTTTTTGTCAAGAAATATCAACTCTATGCTGATGAGAGCTTTTCAAGTGAGCCTACAGTTAGTGAGCCACTCCCAGAAATTCAGGCAAGATTCTGTAATAAGGATGTCCTAATTATCATCAACTGTGAGAAAACAAAAGGGGTAGTGGAAAAAGCAGTTGCTGAGATTGAGAAACATCATCTATCAGTTGTTAACAGCTGTGTCATGACTTTTGGAGACTCTGCTCTCAACATAACACTTCTTGCTAAGGTACTTTTTTATGTTTGACTTAGAGATGTGTTACATAATACTTAGGATAATTACAAAAACACCCCTGAAGTTTTGGTTAATTACAACAAAACCCAAAGATGTTTCACAATTACAAAAAAGCCCATCAGGTTTGATTATGTCTAAAATTTAAGGGGATAGTTATAATAATTTTATAAATGTCAAGGGGTTGTTTAAAATATTTTTTGTTTACCAAAGGGAAAATATAACCCTTAGGGGTGTTTTTGTAATTATCCCTTATTTATAAATGTCTAAATATTTTTTCAAAAATCTCTGGGTTTTATTGTAATTAGCCCGAACCTTAGGGGTGTTTTTGTAATTATCCCTTATTTATTATTTGTTCTAAATCAAAATTCATTGTAAACTTTCAAAATTGATATTTGGGATAATTACAAAACTACCAGGTTTGGGCTAATTATAACTAATTATAAAAAAATCCCAGAGAGTTTTGAAATTTACAAAAAAAAAAAACTTGAATTTAAGGGGGTAACTGTAATATTTCTATAAAAGTTATGGGATTTTCGAAAATATTTTTTTACTTTTGTAGGGTAAAAATGTACGACTGAAATTAAATTTGAAGGTTTTTTCTTTTGTAATTTTCAAAAACCTTTTGTTTTTTTTCGATTAGCCGAACCTCAGTTTTTTTTTGGTAACTTTAGCTTTATTTAAAAAAAAGGATTTTACTTAGGGATAATTAAAAAATATTACCCTTAAGGTCTGTCCTAATTATAAAAAAATCTCAATTATCTATCAAAATTACAAATCCCTTTTAAGCTATTACAAACAACCTCTTAGGTTTGTATTTACTTAACAAATACCCCTTGTTGTGGGTGCAGTTTGTAAAACAAAAATAAATTAAGGGGCTATTTGTAATTTTGAAAGATAGTTGGGTTTTTATGTAATTAAACTAAACATTAAGAGTATTTTTCGTAATTCACCCTTTTACTTATGTGAATTATTTATGTCTCACAGAAGGATGAAGAATTCTCAATGAACATGAAGGAACTGGTGAAGAATTTACGTGGTGCTCTCAAAATATTCATCTGAAAAATTAACTTCCTATCTTAAAACTTTTAATTAATAATCTTGGTTAATTACAGTCTTTCAGAATCTTCATTTTGCCAATTTCCTGGCTATAAGGCCTATTAGTCCTCCACCATTTCAAGACATCACCTGGAAACTTCTTGTTTGGCTATGGGGTTCATTTTTTAAGAAGGGTTTTTTTTCCCCCTAACACTTTTTTCATGGTTTCAGTTGTTGGCCATGTTATTACATTACCCTTCTGTTGTAAAGTGAGTTACCACATAGCTTTATTAGGTATTTTTAGAGCAAGGTTTTCATTTTGGTGGATAGATGATAGGCATTTGTAGCATAAAGGTTTATTGGTCAGTGTTTAATGTTTTAGAGACCTTTTAAGAATGTTTTCTTATTAGGTCTCTTTTCTTTATGTAAAATGTCATTGTTGTGTTTTTGTGCCATGTTATGTTCACATGTAAGTGATTTACCAATCGTACCATCTTTATGGCTTCTAGGTAATAAATGCTTTAGCAAGTGTTGTTATATTGGAGGTTGATCTCATATTTCATTTTATATTCTAATATATTAAATGTATGTCATGTGTACAAATCGTACATAAGAAATTATATTTTACTTTCCAAATTATGTGTGTTTTTCAACTTCACCTACTAATTTTTTTATCCTACTTTACTCTATCAACTACGCGATTTATGCTACGTCCAACCTATCATTGGTGGAATATTAGAGATATTATTCCGTCAAACGCGCACATATCTTGCGAGCATAAAAACTTGAGACAAAGACAATTATGATCTTTGCGTATGTGTGACACATGACGAATTTCTCAAATATCCCACTGGCGTTAATTGGAGATGGCACAATAAAAAATAGTATAATTAAAGGGTAAAGTAGAACATAAAAAACAAATAAAGCCGTATGTTTTGCATAATTATTCATCCTACCAAAGATTGCAATCTTTTCGTAGTCTTGTTTAATCACCGTCGCTAGGTATACTGTAGTATATAATAAATGTACCAGTATGATTTAAGAGCTCTGATTTCCTTGAGTATCGTCAATTATGAGCTATCATAAACAAAAACTACAAGAAGAATAAAGAAAAGCAAAAAATCATTAGGTAGGAAGAAAATATTCTTTGAGCAACAAAGAAAACAAGATGAATTTGACTTAACATGTGCCGACAAATAAAAAGTCTTTCATCATACAACACAATGCATAGAATATGATAGTTCCATTGTAGACAAACAATTAATTATTAAGGGATTAAAGATCTGATCATATAGTGGTTAATTATGCTTAATTAATTAATCTATCATAATAATCTCTTGAACTGATCTTGTCGTTTTTTTATCTAATAATAATGATTAGAATAAAACGGAAGTAATTTGAGCAATTACATAATTGGTGTTGGGATTAAACATATGAAAACTGAATCATCAATATTTAATTATTTATGATTATCCGATTAAATCGGTCAATGCTAAATCAGCATTATGCTTTGATGATCCATATCAATTTTGGATAGAGCCCTATGAAATGTACAAGTTGCATCCTTCCTAGCTAGCTCTTTTGGCCGGTGGCGTTATTCACACCCCAAAATTGATGAACACACCTATTTACTAAATTTACCCACATCTACTTTTTAAAATATAACATAATTGCTAAATGCCCCCATAATTTTCAATTTTACCCTTGCATAAAAACTCTAGGTGGCACGATGGATTTTACTCCTTCATGTCATATGGCACGATGGCCAAGTATGAGCCAGGAATTAAAATGGGGTGGGCCGATACACGAAAAACTAGAGTAGGCGATATACTGAAAATCACATAAATTATAATTAACTTTTTTAAAAAAAAATTCTAGTGTAAAAAATTATTTTTAAAAAAATGGGGGGGATGGCCTCCTGCCTCCGCCTGACGATGGCATGATGAATTTTTTGTCATAGTGTGTGATCATGCCAAGTCTCCCCTCAACTTTTCTTATGCGACAATATTTTTCAACCTAAAAATTTGAGAAATAACATATTGTATCTTTATAAACTAAGAATTCATTATTTTGGGATATGAATACTTTATTGTCCGTATATTCAACAATTTGGGCGTCAAAAAAATCTAGGGTTTATACAAAAACAAATTCAACTTTCTTCAAGAAGAAGTATAATGTGGGTGAATGATGTGGGTGTATTTAAAACTTCTTTAAGTAAGGGTAATACAGTTTTTTAAGTGAATGATAATTTTACAATTATATTGAAGTGGGTGTATTTATCAATTTTGAGAGTGTGAATACCGTCACCCAGACAAATTATGATGTAAAGTTTCCACAATAATAGAGTGGTAAAACATAGCAATAAAATATATTCTATGCATGCTATTTTATTTAATTATGACCGTTTAAAATAAAAGTAAAATACTATAATTGTTTACAAATTAAAGCCCATGAAAATATTCATAAAGATGTGTAACAGGCACATTTTTTTATTTAATCACGAAAGACAATTCCAATTTTGATCCATTCATCCGACACAATTCCAAACACGATTTTCACACGAAATCAATAAATTCTTAAAACTTTAATTTTTAACATTGAAATCAACAATGGACTATGTGAACATAGTCCATTTCGATTGAGAGAATTAATTTCACAATAGGGTTAATTTTAAGAAAATCTATCACTATAAGACCTAAAATTTCAAGGGAAATTAAATGAAATATCTTTGACTTTTTTGTACCATTACCACACAATACGCTACAATTACTCTTGTGCCTATTTTTTTCCCTTTTGTACCTATTTTTTTTTAACGCTCCTTGCTATTTTTTTATTATTATTATTTTTTTTTTTTTTGTTCTGCATTGTTTTATATGTTATATAAGTTGTTTCGATGTTGTTTAAATTTGTTTCTTTGTTGTTTCTATGTTGTTTTCGATGTTTGAACAACTTTAACCTATTTTTTATGTTGTTTTTTATTCATATATTACTTTGTACATTGTTTTATTGTTTCGGTGTTGTTCTATAATATTTTTAATGTTGTTCTAATAATTTTTTTTGTTGTTTTCATGTAGTATTCAATGTGTAAATACAATTTTACCTATTTTTAAGCTATTTTTATTGATGTTGTGTTTTAAATATTTTTACGTTATTTAAAGTTGTTTTCATACCCTTTTTAATGTTGTTATGATGTTTTTATTATTTCAATGAAGTTTTCGATGTTTAAATACAATTTTTACCTATTTTATTAAAAAAACATGTTAGAAACAATGTTGAAACACAGAAACATGTTTGAAACAATGTTGAAACAAAGCGTAAAAATATCCGGGAATTTTTACTTGGAGCGTATTGTTGTGTAAAAAAGAGCGGGAGCGTAAATTTAGGTAAAATTGCACCGATAAGCGTAAAAAGGCTGACATTGACTTTAAAAAGGTGGGTATTTCATCATTGCCCATCTTCTCAAATCAAGCACTCCAATTTTAATTTTTTTTCAAATTGGGCCATCCAGGTTCACTTCAAGATCCAAAATTTCAACATTCTCAAATCAAGACCCAATTTTTATTTTTTTTTATCCAATCGGGCCCTCCCCTAAATTATCCGTTCTCACCCTAAGTTTTAGAATTTGACAAAAAGAAATATATTAGTGTAATCTATCACGTCGATCACAAAAATATTTTTCTTCCTCTTTCAATTTTTTTTCGCTCATTCTTTTTTTCTTACTTCATACTTATTGAAATGTTGTTTAACGTCACGAGATCTTTAGAGATCCTGTACATCTAAATGTATGAAGCTAACAAGATGAATAAATAGCAACTAAAATATTTGTCGGTTACTAAAAAAATAATATATTCAAATTATGAATGAAAAAGTAGTAAAATATTTTTCTTTACTAAAAAAATAAGATAGGCAAATTATGACTGAATTTTAATGTTTAAAACAAGTACCGATTAGGAAAAAATAGATGAGAAAAAAAATGAAAGAGGAAGAAAAATATTTTTTGTGGCTTACGTAATAGATTACATTAATATTTCTCTTTTTATTATATTTTAAAACCTGAAGTGAGAACAAAAAAAATTGGAGGAAGGCCCGATTTGGGAAAAAAATAAAAATGGGGTCTTGATTTGAGAAGATTGAAATTTTGGGTCTTGAAGTGAGAACCCAAAATTTGAGAAAAAAAATAAAACTTGGGCATGATTTGAGAAGGTTGAAATTTTGGGTCTTGAAGTGATAAATTTTCTTAAATTTGGACCTATTATGAAATGCTCCCATTTTGAGTTCCCAAGTTCAAACTATATTCAAGAAATAAAAATATTTATAAAATATTCATAAATAAAAATTTATTATCTAATTAAACCATGTTATAGTATATGGTAACAAATATATCAATTAGATAAAAATGTAACATATGTAACTTTATAATATTGACGAGGGATAAAATCGTAAATCCCTTTTTAAATATTTATTTACTTATTTATTAGTCCATAAAAATAATTATCTAGGCCGAATTATTAAAAAAAAGGTCTATGGGGCCAAAATTACTACAACATGACCGTGTGGTATACAACTCGGTATACAAGCTAGGAGTGTTAATCGTGTTGTGTTTAGTGGTTCGGTGGTCGTATTTTGATACCGAGTATTACACGTTTGACACAAATATGAATACGACACGTTTAATTATTCTTGTCGAGATACACGACCGGAACTCGACTTATCTATGACACGTGTGTTAGTCCAGTGGCTGATAATCTAGAGGGGGAATAGATTATCCCGATTTTTAGATTTTGCCCTCTTTTGAAAAACTCAAGCAAAGATGAAATGCTAAATGCGGAAAGTAAATAAAGCACACGTCGATTTATAGTAGTTCAACCCACTGGACCTAATCTATTACCACCCCGAAGTATATCCGGGATGGATTTCAAAAAGAAAGAAAGATTTTATTAATTTACCAAAAATTAATACAACACCTTGAGGATTACCACAACCCTCTTTCACCACCTTTGAGGATTACCACGACCCTCTTACAACACCTTTGAAGATTACCTGAACCTTCAAACACCTATAACTAGATCACCCGCGTATTCTTACCACAATAATACTCACCGAGGATGTCTTTGTGTTGAATGATGACCAAAATCAAGATTACAACTCAATAATGATTGATACAATATGAGTACAAGTGTAATCAAGAATTGAAAGCCTAGACCTCAAATTTGTGCAAGTGAAAGTCTTGCTTAATACAACAAGATATATGAAAGTGTTTGCTCAATCTCTTTGCTTGTATACACAGTGTTGTATCTTGTTGCTTGAATGAAGCCTCTATTTATAGGAGAGGACTTGACTTTCATTTCAGGACATTGGCTCCTCCTTGGGAGTGATTTTTGCAAAAGAAACCATTTAAAATGATCAATATAAATTGCTAAAATCAATCCCACAAAATAGGGAAAAGGCATGCGAAAACACAACGGATAGTTCTTTGATAAACATAGGGTTCGATCGGTCACGCAGAGATAAGATTAAAATTGAATTCGCGAATATTTACACAGGGGATCGGTCGGAGGAGTGCGGCGAGTCGCCTTAGCTTGTGACTCAGTTGGACTCAAAGAAATTTCAAACAGAGAAGTCGGAACAAAAAACTAACTCCCGGTGCACGGCCCTCACCCGGTCGACCACCTGATCGACCGATCCCGCCCCTTTTTTTTCTTACGCCTCATTTTCTCGCTCACCAATCAGTGCGGGTTGCCCTATAGGCGGCCCGGTCGAGCTGAAACAAATGTGTTGTCAATTTTTTATCGAAAATAAACTCCAAAAAATACTCCGAAAAATAGTAAAAATATTTTAAGTCGATCGGAAGTATTTAGACAACATTTAGGGACATTGTTTTGGTTTAAAAACTCATTTGAACAAAATCGAACATAATCATCAAAATCATGATAAAAACATTTATCTAACAACGTGTAACCCGACACTGCACAAAATACTCATATAATTTAAAGTTGACACAAAAAATAAAAAAGTGGAGAAAAAGTTAAAATTACAAAATAAAAATACATTAAATTATTAGAAAATGCATTCAATAATTTGTTTAACATCATATAATTAACTAAAACATCACAAAATATGAAAACAACATGTCACTACAATTAAATGGGTTAAATAGGTCAATCGCGTTGACAAACGGGCCTACCTGACCTGACCTGTTTTTTTTCCCATGTTAACCATGTCCGAATTTGACCCCAAACTTGAAAGAGTTATATATGTATCTGCTAAATTAAGTGCGTATTAGATTAGGTATTAAGTATGTCACAAAATGATGCCCTATAAATGCCATTTATATTCATTGGTCATTAACTCAAATTTATTTGCTTAATTACATCTTGGTGTGATCGCACAATTGTTAGCATAAAGGACCTCACCTCCAATAGGTGAGACCAAGTAAATCCATGGGTGGAGCTAGAGCTAGCCGGAGTGCGGTCTATGGACCACACTCAATTAAGCTAAACCATAACCATTTATTATATTAAAAATATAAATATATTATTTTCTCCATATACAGCCGCACTCAACGAGGAGACAAAAGGTCTTGGGAAACTTTTACTACTTTTATAGTTTCATGAGGGGACAAAAGACATAAATTAGGGAAACTAATTAAATATGGTGTATATCAAAGACAACCAAAAAGGTGTATACAAGACTTATGGTGGATTAGCATACAAGTAGCGGACTAGTGGTGGAAATGGAATTGAATTAATGGGCAAGTGATGTAAGCAATCATTTGTGAAGTAGAAATGCATGTTTCCTATATATATGCGTAATTTGCTTGGATATGAATAGATGTTAAGCATCAAAAGCATTTTAAAGTCTGAAATTCTTATTTTGATAAAAAGAAATAAATAAATAATGATTTTAATGGCTTTGTTAATCAAGTTTTGATAGTATATTTGTTGTAAGGTATGACTTGCTTATTTTTATTATAATATTTTTTTATTATTTATTTATTAAAATTTGGACCCGAGAAGAGCAATACCGAAATGATGAAATTTCCGACCGCACTGGTCAGAAATCCTGGCTACGCCACTTAGTACAACGATGCAATCTCCAATGTGAGAGATGGTTAATATCATTTTATGATTGATGAACATAAACAACAATATTTGCAGATTGTGTAACCTTATTTGTCCTCGCTCTCTTAATGATCCATCTTTTACCATCATAAACAAATCAATAAAAGCACTCACAAAAGCGGTGTCGTGGTGTAGTTGGTTATCACGTCAGTCTAACACACTGAAGGTCTCCGGTTCGAGTCCGGGCGACGCCATATTTTTACAAACTCATATTTTCCACATCCTATTTTAGACTTCAGACATTTAGCCCGAATTTACGCTCCAACACGGATAGTGGGTCCAGACAAAAGCCACGTCACTAATTAAACAAACCGGCCCTATAGTAACTTACTCAATTCCCTTGGTTCCTCCCATCCACGTCATCACCTCCCCAAGTAAGAAACCTCTCTAGAAACATCTCCATTCTCCAGTTCTCCTTTTTAATTTTTATGCCAACTGAATATTCATTCAGCCAAACAATCAAACAATATTCTTGAAATTCCATTCAGAGAATTGCCTTTTTCTTTTCCTCCTAGTTCAATGGATTTGAGGCTACGAACATTGAATCTCGCTGCATTGTTCTGTTTGCTTTTGATCGGAATTCAAGTTTCAAAGCCGGCCGCCTTGGACACCTCCGAAGATTTCAATCCTCCGTGCCCGAAAGCTATATTGGTAATTGTCTTGTCTTCAATCGTAGTTTTTGATTTTAGACTCTTATTTTTTTCCTGATTTACGTGCATGTGTTACCATGTCATTCAGGAAGCTTTGTATTATTCGTTATCTGATCATGTAAATTTCATATGAAGTACGCATCATTAACTTGGGTTTCTTTACTGAACTGGAATTTTAATTTGGTGTTCCTAATTCGATGGTTATATTAGGATTTGAAGGAGGCAATTGTGAAGGGATTAGGGTTCCAAGCTGATGAATTTAAGATATCTGGGTTCGATTTGAGGGATGCTCGGATGGGAAAATCCGTAGCATATGAATTTGATGTGGATATTGATAATAAAGTTCTGCCATTTAAGCTGCTGGAGGATGTGAACCGTTGGGAATACGTGGATTTGCCCATTTTCCAAATGGAGCATTCGGTTAAGCAGGGTCAGAAAAATGGTTTAGTAGACAGGAAACAATTGGATGATCAAATGCCTGTTCTTGCCCCTTTTCAATTGGCTGGTCCAATGGAGCTGTGGATTCAGGATGCTCAGGACATGCGAATTTCGTTGCCTGTAAGTTGACTTGTGATTTTTCCTTCAAATCTACATGTAGCATTCTGTTGTATGCCTGAGAAATGTGGTCATTAAGCATGGCTATTGAAAGTGCCTTTTGTTTATTTTTCGATGAAGTATAGAAAATGTGCAAATTGGCAAAAAAAAGACACAACTAAACGATTTGTGCCGCTAAACTTTATGGGGTTGATGAACGAAATTTGCAACTGGAGTTATTTTATTTTGACTTTCTTATATAATGTTTTGTGATTATCGTCCACCTCTGACCTGTATAACTACTGTAGCCAAAGAAGTCGGTTCACTCTCAGTAGCAAACAAGATTGTAAAATTAACCTTGACTTAGATAGTGTTTGGCTTTTGAAGTATAAGCAGCGCCTGATAAGATGTTTTTGAGCTTATAAGATGTTAGATCTTATTTTGAAATAAGTTGTTGAAGTGTTTGGATAAACTAAGACGATAGAGCTTATAAGATGTTAGCAATGATGATATAATTAACATGGTCAAATACTATGGATATTGTTAAAATAAGATCTTATTTTGAAAATGAGATGGGATCCACAACTTTTTAAAACAACTTATATGCTCTTAGGCGGAGCAATTTTCACTTTTTACTAATAGATCCCATAGGTGGAGATGACTCCCCCAATATCTTGTGTATCTGCAATTTATGGATCTGGAGATTTGATGATAGTATATCCTTTTCCCGCCTTTTTGGTGATTGGCATTTCTGTTCAAAATGTCATGCAGCATGACGTGGATGCTGGTGTACTAAAGAAAGTGATTTTAGCAGATGGTGCTGTTGTTACTGTTAAAGTGCCCGATCAGTCAGCTTGCGTCATCCAGTCGAGCTTCCACTTCCACTGAATCGAACCAGTAATAGTTTCGCTTCAGGTCTTCTAACTCTTGCAAAACGGCTCCCGCAGTGCTGCCCAATCCCAAAATGGCCCTCTTCTTTCTCTTCGCATCGTGGGCCCAACGTCACTCACGTCCCCTGCCACATCATCAACCTCTTCTAACAACAGACTCAAGCTCAAGCGCCTCGCACCTGGTTTGGTGGAGCTATCATCCTCTGCATCAAAAGGAAAACCGTAACAGCTGGTGCCATATCAGCCGTTGATCTCAAGGAAGCCAGTGCACTTCTCGCGCATGATCGCTTCACCACATTGTGGCCTATTACGTCTGTTGACGCTACAAACTCCAACTTGCTTGGCTTTGAAGCGTTGCTATCATCTGTGTTAGGTCCTAAAGCAAATAAACAGGGTTCATTTAAGCTTTTGAAGGCCGATGTGTCGGCTCAGACTTTTTAAAGATTGGATTTGTAGTCGAGAAGAAGATAAGAGAAGCGATGGTTTCTATATCGATGGTTTTCCAGAGGAGAACAAAACCAGAGACTGTGAGGATGCATTTTGAGGTTTTGGCTAAGGTAGATGGGAATAAGGTTTTGCCGGAGAGGATAGTACAGATTGATCCTGTGATTGCAGAGGATAGTGTGGCTGTGTGCTATAACAATA